>JAYKKI010000091.1:0-1233750 GCA_039881145.1 Druceiella hillmani
GTAGGTGTATTAAGTGTAAGTGTATTAGGTGCAGGTGTATTAAGTGTAGGTGTATTAAGTGTAGGTGTATTAAGTGTAGGTGTATTAAGTTTAAAGTGTAATAAGTGTGGGTGTATTAAGTGTAAGGTGTATTAAGTGTAGGTGTATTAACTGTAGGTGTAATAAGTGTAGGTGTATTAAGTGTAGGTGTATTAAGTGTAGGTGTATTAAGTGTAGGTGTATTAAGTGCAAGGTGTATTAAGTGTAGGTGTATTAAGTGTAAGGTGTATTAGGTGTAGGTGTATTAAGTGTAGGTGTATTAGGTGTAGGTGTATTAAGTGTAGGTGTAATAAGTGTAGGTGTATTAAGTGTAGGTGTATAAAGTGTAGGTGTATTAAGTGTAGGTGTATTAAGTGTAGGTGTATTAAGTGTAGGTGCATTAAGTGTAGGTGTATTAAGTGTAAGGTGTATTAAGTATAGGTGTATTAAGTGTTGGTGTATTAAGTGTAGGTGTATTAGGTGTAGGTGTATTAGGTGTAGATGTATTAAGTGTAGGTGTATTAACTGTAGGTGTATTAAGTGTAGGTGTATTAAGTGTAGGTGTATTAGGTTTAGGTGCATTAAGTGTAGGTGTATTAAGTGTAGGTGTATTAGGTGTAGATGTATTAAGTGTAGGTGTATTAAGTGTAAGGTGTAATAAGTGTAGTTGTATTAAGTGTAGGTGCATTAAGTGTAGGTGTATTAAGTGTGAGGTGTATTAAGTGTAGGTGTATTAAATGTAGGTGTATTAAGTGTAGGTGTATTAAGTGTAGGTTTATTAAGTGCAGGTGTATTAAGTGTAGGTGTATTAAATGTAGGTGTATTAGGTGTAGGTGTATTAAGTGTAGGTGTATTAAGTGCAAGGTGTAATAAGTGTAGGTGTTATTAGTGTAAGGTGTATTAAGTGTAGGTGTATTAATTGAAGGTGTATTAAGTGTAGGTGTATTAGGTGTAGGTGTATTAGGTGTAGGTGTATTAGGTGTAGGTGTATGAGGTGTAGGTGTATTAAGTGTAAGGTGTATTAACTGTAAGGTGTATTAAGTGTAGTTGTATTAAGTGTAAGGTGTATTAAGTGTAAGGTGGATTAAGTGTAAGGTGTATTGAGTGTATGGTGTATTGAGTGAATGGTGTATTTAATGTATGGTGTATTGAGTGTATGGTGTATTGAGTGTATGGTGTATTGAGTGTATGGTGTATTAAGTGTATGGTGTATTAAGTGTATGTGTTTTAAGTGTATGGTGTATTAAGTGTATCGTGGATTAAATGTATGGTGTAATAATTGTATGGTGTATTAAATGTATGGTGTATTTAGTGTATGGTGTATTAAATGTATGGTGTATTAAGTGTAAAGTGTATTAAGTGTAAGGTGTATTAAGTGTATGGTGTATTAAGTGTAGGTGTATTAAGTGTAGGTGTATTAAGTGTAGGTGTATTAAGTTTAGGTGTATTAAGTGTAGGGGTATTAAGTGTAGATGTATTAAGTGTAGGTGTATTAAGTGTATTTGTATTAAGTGTAGGTGTATTAAGTGTAGGTGTATTAAGTGTAGGTGTATAAACTCTAGGTGTATTAAGTGTAGGTGTATTAAGTGTAGGTGTATTAAATGTAGGTGTATTAAGTGTAGGTGTATTAAGTGTAGGTGTATTAAATGTAGGTGTATTAAGGGTAGGTGTATTAAGTGTAGGTGTATTAAGTTTAGGTGTATTAAGTGTAGGGGTATTAAGTGTAGATGTATTAAGTGTAGGTGTATTAAGTGTATTTGTATTAAGTGTAGGTGTATTAAGTGTAGGTGTATTAAGTGTAGGTGTAGGTGTATTAAGTAGAGGTGTATTGAGTGCAAGTGTATTAAGTGTAGGTGTATTAAGTGTAAGGTGTATTAAATGTAGGTGTATTAACTGTAGGTGTATTAAGTGTAGGTGTATTAAGTGTAGGTGTATTAAGTGTAGGTGTATTAAGTGTAGGTGTATTAAGTGTAGGTGCATTAGGTGTAGGTTTATTAAGTGTAAGTGTATTAGGTGTAGGTGTACTAAGTGTTGGTGTATTAAATGTAGGTGTATTAAGTGCAAGGTGTATTAAGTGTAGGTGTATTAAGTGTTAGGTGTATTAAGTGTAGGTGTATTAAGTGTAGGTGTATTAAGTGTAGGTATATTAAGTGTAGGTGTTTTAAGTGTAGGTGTATTAAGTGTAGGTATATTAGGTGTAGGTATATTAAGTGTAGGTTTATTAAGTGTAGGTGCATTAAGTGTAGGTGTATTAAGTGTGAGGTGTATTAAGTGTAGGTGTATTAAGTGTAGGTGTATTAAGTGTAGGTGTATTAAGTGTAGGTGTATTAAGTGCAGGTGTATTAAGTGTAGGTGTATTAAGTGTAGGTGTATTAAGTGTAGGTGTATTAAGTGTAGGTGTATTAAGTGTAAAGTGTAATAAGTGTGGGTGTATTAAGTGTAAGGTGTATTAAGTGTAGGTGTATTAACTGTAGGTGTAATAAGTGTAGGTGTATTAAGTGTAGGTGTATTAAGTGTAGGTGTATTAAGTGTAGGTGTATTAAGTGCAAGGTGTATTAAGTGTAGGTGTATTAAGTGTAAGGTGTATTAGGTGTAGGTGTATTAAGTGTAGGTGTATTAGGTGTAGGTGTATTAAGTGTAGGTTTATTAAGTGCAGATGTATTAAGTGTAGGTGTATTAAATGTAGGTGTATTAAGTGTAGGTGTATTAAGTGTAGGTGTATTAAGTGCAAGGTGTAATAAGTGTAGGTGTTATTAGTGTAAGGTGTATTAAGTGTAGGTGTATTAACTGAAGGTGTATTAAGTGTAGGTGTATTAGGTGTAGGTGTATTAAGTGTAGGTGTATTAAGTGTAGGTGTATTAAGTGTAGGTGTATTAAGTGTAGGTTTATTACCTGTAGGTGTATTAAGTGTAGGTGTATTAAGTGTATTTGTATTAAATGTAGGTGTATTAAATGTAGGTGTATTAAGTGTAGGTTTATTAAGAGTAGGTGTATTAAGTGTAGGTGTATTAGGTGTAGGTGTATTAGGTGTAGGTGTATTAGGTGTAGGTGTATTAGGTGTAGGTGTATTAAGTGTAAGGTGTATTAAGTGTAAGGTGTATTAAGTGTAGTTGTATTAAGTGTAAGGTGTATTAAGTGTAAGGTGGATTAAGTGTAAGGTGTATTGAGTGTATGGTGTATTGAGTGTATGGTGTATTTAATGTATGGTGTATTGAGTGTATGGTGTATTGAGTGTATGGTGTATTGAGTGTATGGTGTATTAAGTGTATGGTGTATTAAGTGTATGGTGTTTTAAGTGTATGGTGTATTAAGTGTATCGTGGATTAAATGTATGGTGTAATAATTGTATGGTGTATTAAATGTATGGTGTATTTAGTGTATGGTGTATTAAATGTATGGTGTATTAAGTGTAAAGTGTATTAAGTGTAAGGTGTATTAAGTGTATGGTGTATTAAGTGTAGGTGTATTAAGTGTAGGTGTATTAAGTGTAGGTGTATTAAGTGTAAGGTGTATTAAGTGTATGTGTATAAACTCTAGGTGTATTAAGTGTAGGTGTATTAAGTGTAGGTGTATTAAATGTAGGTGTATTAAGTGTAGGTGTATTAAGTGTAGGTGTATTAAGTGTAGGTGTATTAAGGGTAGGTATATTAAGTGTAGGTGTTTTAAGTGTAGGTGTATTAAGTGTAGGTATATTAAGTGTAGGTATATTAAGTGTAGGTTTATTAAGTGTAGGTGCATTAAGTGTAGGTGTATTAAGTGTGAGGTGTATTAAGTGTAGGTGTATTAAGTGTAGGTGTATTAAGTGTAGGTGTATTAAGTGTAGGTGTATTAAGTGTAGGTGTATATAGTGCAGGTGTATTAAGTGTAGGTGTATTAAGTGTAGGTGTATTAAGTGTAGGTGTATTAAGTGTAAAGTGTAATAAGTGTGGGTGTATTAAGTGTAAGGTGTATTAAGTGTAGGTGTATTAAGTGTAGGTGTACTAAGTGTAGGTGTATTAAGTGTAGGTGTAATAAGTGTAGGTGTAGTAACTGTAGGTGTATTAAGTGTAGGTGTATTAAGTGTAGGTGCATTAAGTGTAGGTGTATTAAGTGTGAGGTGTTATAAATGTAGGTGTATTAAATGTAGGTGTATTAAGTGTAGGTGTATTAAGTGTAGGTTTATTAAGTGCAGGTGTATTAAGTGTAAGGTGTATTAAATGTAGGTGTATTAACTGTAGGTGTATTAAGTGTAGGTGTATTAAGTGTAGGTGTATTAAGTGTAGGTGTATTAAGTGTAGGTGTATTAAGTGTAGGTGCATTAGGTGTAGGTTTATTAAGTGTAAGTGTATTAGGTGTAGGTGTATTATGTGTTGGTGTATTAAATGTAGGTGTATTAAGTGCAAGGTGTATTAAGTGTAGGTGTATTAAGTGTAAGGTGTATTAAGTGTAGGTGTATTAAGTGTAGGTGTATTAAGTGTAGTTGTATTAAGTGTAGGTGTATAAAGTGTAGGTGTATTAAGTGTAGGTGTATTAAGTGTAGGTATATTAAGTGTAGGTGTTTTAAGTGTAGGTGTATTAAGTGTAGGTATATTAAGTGTAGGTATATTAAGTGTAGGTTTATTAAGTGTAGGTGCATTAAGTGTAGGTGTATTAAGTGAGGGTGTGTATTAAGTGTAGGTGTATTAAGTATAGGTGTATTAAGTGTAGGTGTATTAAGTGTAGGTGTATTAATTGCAAGGTGTATTAAGTGTAGGTGTATTAAGTGTAGGTGTATTAAGTGTAGGTGTACTAAATGTAGGTGTATTAAGTGTAGGTCTATTAAGTGTAGGTGTATTAGGTGTAGGTGTATTAGGTCTAGGTGTTTTAGGTGTAGGTGTATTAGGTGTAGGTGTATTAAGTGTAAGGTGTATTAAGTGTAAGGTGTATTAAGTGTAGGTGTATTAATTGCAAGGTGTATTAAGTGTAGGTGTATTAAGTGTAGGTGTATTAAGTGTAGGTGTACTAAGTGTAGGTGTATTAAGTGTAGGTGTATTAAGTGTAGGTGTATTAACTGTAGGTGTATTAAGTGTAGGTGTATTAAGTGCAGGTGTATTGAGTGTAGGTGTATTAGGTTTAGGTGCATTAAGTGTAGGTGTATCAAGTGTAGGTGTATTAAGTGTAAGTGTATTAAGTGCAGATGTATTAAGTGTAGGTGTATTAAGTGTAGGTGTATTAAGTGTAGGTGTATTAAGTGTAAAGTGTAATAAGTGTGGGTGTATTAAGTGTAAGGTGTATTAAGTGTAGGTGTATTAACTGTAGGTGTAATAAGTGTAAGTGTATTAAGTGTAGGTGTATTAAGTGTAGGTGTATTAAGTGTAGGTGTATTAAGTGCAAGGTGTATTAAGTGTAGGTGTATTAAGTGTAAGGTGTATTAGGTGTAGGTGTATTAAGTGTAGGTGTATTAGGTGTAGGTGTATTAAGTGTAGGTGTAATAAGTGTAGGTGTATTAAGTGTAGGTGTATAAAGTGTAGGTGTATTAAGTGTAGGTGTATTAAGTGTAGGTGTATTAAGTGTAGGTGCATTAAGTGTAGGTGTATTAAGTGTAAGGTGTATTAAGTATAGGTGTATTAAGTGTTGGTGTATTAAGTGTAGGTGTATTAGGTGTAGGTGTATTAGGTGTAGATGTATTAAGTGTAGGTGTATTAACTGTAGGTGTATTAAGTGTAGGTGTATTAAGTGTAGGTGTATTAGGTTTAGGTGCATTGAGTGTAGGTGTATTAAGTGTAGGTGTATTAGGTGTAGATGTATTAAGTGTAGGTGTATTAAGTGTAAGGTGTAATAAGTGTAGTTGTATTAAGTGTAGGTGCATTAAGTGTAGGTGTATTAAGTGTGAGGTGTATTAAGTGTAGGTGTATTAAATGTAGGTGTATTAAGTGTAGGTGTATTAAGTGTAGGTTTATTAAGTGCAGGTGTATTAAGTGTAGGTGTATTAAATGTAGGTGTATTAGGTGTAGGTGTATTAAGTGTAGGTGTATTAAGTGCAAGGTGTAATAAGTGTAGGTGTTATTAGTGTAAGGTGTATTAAGTGTAGTGTATTAACTGAAGGTGTATTAAGTGTAGGTGTATTAGGAGTAGGTGTATTAGGTGTAGGTGCATTAGGTGTAGGTGTATGAGGTGTAGGTGTATTAAGTGTAAGGTGTATTAACTGTAAGGTGTATTAAGTGTAGTTGTATTAAGTGTAAGGTGTATTAAGTGTAAGGTGGATTAAGTGTAAGGTGTATTGAGTGTATGGTGTATTGAGTGTATGGTGTATTTAATGTATGGTGTATTGAGTGTATGTGTATTGAGTGTATGGTGTATTGAGTGTATGGTGTATTAAGTGTATGGTGTATTAAGTGTATGGTGTTTTAAGTGTATGGTGTATTAAGTGTATCGTGGATTAAATGTATGGTGTAATAATTGTATGGTGTATTAAATGTATGGTGTATTTAGTGTATGGTGTATTAAATGTATGGTGTATTAAGTGTAAAGTGTATTAAGTGTAAGGTGTATTAAGTGTATGGTGTATTAAGTGTAGGTGTATTAAGTGTAGGTGTATTAAGTGTAGGTGTATTAAGTGTAAGGTGTATTAAGTGTAGGTGTATAAACTTTAGGTGTATTAAGTGTAGGTGTATTAAGTGTAGGTGTATTAAGTTTAGGTGTATTAAGTGTAGGTGTATTAGGTATAGGTTTATTAGGTATAGGTATATTAGGTGTAGGTGTATTAGGTGTAGGTGTATTAGGTGTAGGTGTATTAAGTGTAAGGTGTATTAAGTGTAAGGTGTATTAAGTGTAGTTGTTATAAGTGTAAGGTGTATTGAGTGTAAGGTGCATTAAGTGTAAGGTGTATCGAGTGTATGGTGTATTGAGTGTATGGTGTATTGAGTTTATGGTGTATTGATTGTATGGTGTATTGAATGTATGGTGTATTGAGTGTATGGTGTATTGAATGTATGGTGTATTGAGTGTATGGTGTATTGAGTGTATGGTGTATTAAGTGTATGGTGTATTAAGTGTATGGTGTATTAAGTGTATGGTGTATTAAGTGTATGGTGTATTAAGTGTATGGTGTATTAAGTGTATCGTGGATTAAATATATTGTGTAATAATTGTATGGTGTATTAAATGTATGGTGTATTAAGTGTAAGGTGTATTAAGTGTATGGTGTATTAAGTGTAAGGTGTATTAAGTGTAAAGTGTATTAAGTGTATGGTGTATTAAGTGTATGGTGTATTAAGTGTATGGTGTATTAAGTGTATGGTGTATCAAATGTATGGTGTATTAAGTGTGTGGTGTATTATTTGTATGGTGTATTAAGTGTATGGTGTATTAAGTGTATGGTGTATTAAGTGTAAGGTGTATTAAATGTAAGGTGTATTAAGTGTAAGGTGTATTAAATGTAAGGTGTATTAAGTGTAAGGTGTATTAAGTGTATGGTGTATTAAATGTATGGTGTATTAAGTGTATGGTGTATTAAGTGTATGGTGTATTAAGTGTATGGTGTATTAAGTGTATGGTGTATTAAGTGTATGGTGTATTAAGTGTATGGTGTATTAAGTTTATAGTTTATTAAGTGTATGGTGTATTAAGTGTGGTTTATGTGTATGTGTATGTGTATACGTTTATGTATATATATATATATATATATATGTGTATATATATATATATATATATATATATATATATATATATGTATGTATACGTATATATATATATATATATATATATATATATATATATAAATATATGTATATATATACATATATATATATATATATATATATATGTATATATATATATATATGTATATACATATATGTATATCCAATTTTATTGACATTATACATCTCACTTTTGTCCCTTATCGATACCAATCTGGGCAAGGAAATATTTACTTTTTGCCACTATAAAACATTTAGAGGATCTACAATTTGTAGGACCATTATATATATCAGTACAATTCTCGTTTTTTTAAATTTGATTTTTGAAGTGAACTTTCGTATGGCGTACCACAGCATGAAATAAAATCATGTTTGCAATTTAAGTAATAGCTTATTTTTATCCTCAGTATGAATAAATTTAACCAATTGATTCCTTACCATATTTATTTGCACTAACAAATAAATATAGAAAGTAATCTAACGGCAGCAACACAGCTGAGCTCCCCAATTTGCCGTCCATCGGGGAGTGGTCGGGCTTTTTTAGTTGTTTCCGCCTCTACCTCATATCAACCACTCTCACGTAAAATACTAGCGCGATTTGATCGTTATGAATTCTTTTAGTTATTGCTCCATAATTCGACCTCATTTTTTTATTCCTCACGATTCCATAACTTCATTTCTTGCCTTGGGATGCTATTTCTCAAAATATATTTTTATCTTAAACGAGGCGCACAAAACGTAATATATTTCATTTCTGGTTTGCCTCTTTTGTTTGGCACCCATTTTTACAAGCAATTACTTTATATATTAATTCGGACATTGGAAAATACTCGACCTACTTACCTAATTATTAATATATCGAGTGATTTTAATATCGGATTCTTGATTCTACAATTTTTGTTGTCGGAGAAATTACATTAGAAATTTATATAAAAATGTGTAATTGAGTATAAAATTTGCAAACGAATTATATTTGTGTTTATAACAAAAATATTCACCAAAAAAGTAAACAATTTTTGCTCTAACAAAGTATTTTTACTGTAACATTATATTTTTTCTACATATGGAAAAAATAAATAGTCAGAGCTGCTCGTGCTCTGAATTTCTGCCTGAGTTTTCACTCACTTCTGTGGTAGAAACGTAAATATATAATCCGTGGTGACCTTCCTGTATGATTAATTTAAAATGAATTGTAAACATTAAAAGAATGATCAATGTTGTAATAAAGAATAACTAATAGTATAATTCGCTATTTTTGTACGTATAAAAATACATAAACATATAAAAAAATGAATAAAGCAAAAACGCATTTCTTTATTTTTCAATTCCCTCTCCGCAAGTTTAGTACGAGCCTTCGCTTCTCGAGCTTGACTTGATAAAATTTTCATGCAGATTCCGTGGAGCGCTTCTTTGTTTTCTCTGCTCCATTTCATGCCTCATACAAATTCTTTTTAGTACTTCCGTTTAAAGCAACTGATATTGATTGAAAGTAAACCTGACATCCGAATGCAGGCTGCTGGTGCGTCTCTTGGGTATTGGTATATTCGTGTCCACGTCCAACATGTTTTCCTGTACCTCAACTCTACGTTGGCAAAATTTCGTGGCATAAGCAAAAACTTCACTTCTCCTCGTCGATTGTAGCTCAGACGGATTTGTACATAATTGATTCGAATTAATTTAATGTCAATTCATGAATATCGCAAATGTACTAACTTTAAATTTCAACATATTTTCACATATCTGTCTGTCCGCATTTCAAAGCCATTTTGTTAAACGTTGGATAGTTGGATATTGGGAGATAATAGAAAGATTTCAACATTGTTTTTCATAGTATCTTCGAGAAATAAAAACTTATAAGTTTTATATTGTTTAGTTGGTAAAGTGCAGCGATAAAATGTAAGGCAATAGAAAAATAAGGCGAATTCATCTATCCTTTAATGATATAAATAACAGCTGAAATTGTGTTAAATAATCCCTGTGAACAAAAGACATCTTTTTCCGAGCTTTATATATTCCTCCATACGGAACATCAGGAATAAAATTTATCGTACCATGAATTTTTTTCGTTCTTCTGTTGACAATCTCTGTTTACAATTCTGTTGACTTCTGCTCCAATCCATGAGCCACGAAAATTTATTTTTTCTAACGCATTTTGAAAATTTATTTTTTCTACGGCAAATTTTTTTTTCTTAAAAAATTTAAAAAAAGAATTTTTTTGTTAATGGATTCTGAGAATAATATTCAATTTTTACACAGATACGACTTATAAAAAAACCTATTTCTTGTTGAAATGAAGCTCCTCTGTAGCTATATTTTATAAATTATAGGGCGTAACGATTTAATTTTCTCAAAAGAGTTTTTAGTTAAGCTCGGTGGTGCCAATGGATGTAAATGGGTAATAACAAATTGCGTTTATATGGTACAATTATGATTTATATATCTGATATATTAAATTTATTCAATGAATTTTTGTAAATCTATAATTCCAGAATATTTACATTATAAAATTAATATTTTAGATTCAGGTATAAATCGTATAATTTTCGCTTGGATTTCAATTATAACACTTACCATACTAATTTATTAGTCATGTATTATTATCATTATCATTATTTTAATCATTCTCTGCTTACGCCCAAAATCCGGCTGTTTTATTAGTTCGTGTCTAATTTTCTTAGGTGCACAAATACCTTTTCTATGCTGTTACAATGTAATTAATAATGGGAACGGAAATGGCAATAGCAGCCCCGAAGAATTTTCTTGGGTTTGCAATTATATTTTAATATTTTTGTACTTTCTTCAAAAAATTTAAATTTTCCTTTTTGTAGTATGTTAATTAAATAATTAAATTATAAAGGACGAACATAAAAAATGTCCTTGTCACCGTAAAACGAAATAATTATTGTAACGTACAATGAGAGGTTTTGCAAATGAGTCTATGAAATATTTTATGCAGGATTAAGATATTTTATCTATATTAACAAATTTATCACTAGTGACACACAATTGGCTGAGTTTAAGGACGTGAATACGTGCGAGTATTAGTAAATTTGATAATTGAGTTCTACGTTTCTAAGTCAATTGTATTAAATCAAATTTGAATATTTACACGTGCACACACACACAAACGTGTATATGTGTGTGCGTGTGTATGTGTTAATAATACACTTAAATTAATTTTAATTTTTTGCAAAGAAAATGTGAAAAAATTTGGAAATATCACATTAATTTTTGATAAATATATCGTACATGTTCAAGTTCACACTTCGAATTTTGAATGTGTCATCAAATTTGAGAACATAGAAATAGGGCAATAAATGTTAAATAAACCCGTTAAGTTCGAATAGAATATCATTATGAAAACTTAAATATTTAATGGTACATAGGGTTTCCAAGGTTATGTTTTAGGGTTGTTAAGGTTATTTTTTATTTTCATAATATATGAGCATGTCGTTCACATAAGCAGAAATATAGCAAGTTTTTCAAAAAGTATTGTTCTTTTATTACTCAAAACTTTATTTTGCATTTTCCTCTACTTAAATACGGCTATGGTAAATATGAGTCGCATCTTCACTTCCTACGTGATAGACTTTTTGAGATATAGATATACCTGAGTATGAAAAAAAAACAATTTTAATGACCCTCACAATTCTTAGCTTCTAGACAAAAATAATAAAAAATACAGATTATGCACTACACAAAGGGGTCTTTTAAAATGTTTCTCACTTACATATACATATGTCAAGAAAGAACAATAATTTTGTTTTCCGCCCCTTTTACATATTTGGAAGACCTTTCGCAGTTTAATTTTAAATCTTTGTAAATATTTTTAGTTTTGAGTCAAAAAGTAGTTTTCTAGAGTTTTTGCTTTTAATTTTATGCTCCTATCTTATTGCATTTAGAAGCTAAAAATTGCTTACAGAAGTACGGAGGAACGGACGCAGATTCAATTTGGGAAATCCTAGAGGGGAAATGACCTTTAATTATATTAACACATTTAAGTAAATTTATCACAATTTCCAGTTAAAAGAAATCTAGTAACTTTGATTCTGGTAGTAAATAATATGACAACAAATAACGAACTCAAAAATAATACTGAAAATATGAATTTGATCAAAAAATAAATTGCGGGATAAGTGTTCGATAGTGCTCCCTAGTTGTAAAGTGACAGCGTGAACTAATTAACATTTGTATAATACAAATGTTCATTAGTTCACGCTGTCATATCATTACGAAAAATATCCCGTATCTCAAAAACTACAAAATATATCTTATTCAAAATTCGTTGAAAATTTCTTTTTAGATCTGGTAAGGTAACTTCTTCTATTCTTCTATTTCTATTTAGGTAACTACCTTTATTTTTTCAGAATTTTACATACGTTAGTTGAAAAAATAGAGGGTTTCGAATACTTTTTAAAACTATAGAAGTACATATCTCACCAAATATTGACTGACAAAAGTTATTATAGAATCTTTATATAATTTTTAAGACCTATCAAACAATATCCCGATATATAATTTTTAAGACCTATCAAACGTCTACGTACACCTTTTTTTCATCCCTCGGTATGGAGTGTCATCCTAATATAATTCTGTTTCATGATTTCACTTTCTAGCGATTCATAAAAGATACCTGCCACAAAAATTGTATCTATACAGTGCCAGTAGTCTCCGAGTAAAATTGCTACCTTATGTGGACAGACAGTCATATAGACAGACAGACAGACTAGACAAAACTATACGAGTTCTTTTTTGCCATTTGGCTTTGGAATCCAAAAAGTACTAAATTGGACACGTGCAGAATGAGTAACAGATATTAGTTAGGGCAAAGATTTCTTTATCAAATAACCATAAACGAAAAATTACTACATATATTTTGTACTACATTTATCTGTATAACACTTTTACCAGAAACAATCACAATTACTAGGGCACATTAGAAAATTACCCTCCACCATGAACGGATATTTGCACACCAACAAGTTAATATTCACATATAAAGTTCTCATTATTAAAATCATTAGGAAACTGCTAAAATTCGAAATAAGGATGAAGAAATTATATTGATCGCCAAATTCATAAGAATTCTTGGTTCAAAGGTATATTCCGAATCGCACTCAAACAGCAACAAATCGTATTTATTGCGCTTAATTCTTTTTATTACGTGAAACGATTAATGTAAATATAAACGTTTTTCATCTTCTTAAGTTTAATACAATAAGGTATAAAGAGTCCCATTAATTTAATACTAGGATATCATTTTAATGGGACTCTTCTGGGGATCTTAATAATTAATAGAGAACTTAATAGCTTGAAATTACGTCTTTAAATCATTTTCTCAATCGTAGTGGCAAACTTTCTTTTATGAAAGGGGCAAAGTGCAAAAATGTACTCGTTTCCTCATATTTTTCGCAAAAGTTTCGCAATAAGGGAGAATTTAAATTAATTTTACGGAAAAAAACCAGAAGTTAATTTGATTGAGTGTGGCGATGTAGTCGTTTCAAAGCTCAAACTGAAATTTATGTTAAATTACTTAATCTTTTCACAAAGTGAATTATTCACAGATTGATAAATATGTTTTTAATTTTTGTGGGAAATGACATTAATAATTATCCAAAAGGAGCAGGAAGATTGCATATCTTTAATTATTTACCATTTGTTTTAAACATATCAAAACTAGTAAATTATTATTTCGCCCAATTGTATAGTTTTAAAAGATGATATTTAAAATAGTAATATGTGATATTTTCAAATAAGTTATAAAATAGAATTGTTTTATGACACAATCAACAATTTTATGCCCGTCAAATCGGAAATAAAATAATACAACCATTTAAAAAAGTAATTCTTCACCAATTTATTGCTGCTTCAATACACTCAATAGTATTTTTATGTCACCTCCTATCGAAGTGACGACAATATTTTTACTTTTTCCTAACAAATTTATCAAGTGAAATTATCAGTTATATCTTTTTAAACAAATAAGTAAATAAGAAATGTGTATAATAATGAATTATTTACATGAAAAAAGTGTCGAGTCTCATCGAAATATCCAGCCAGCAATGAATATAATTGAAATTTAAAATTATGCTGCGTTCATTTTTCATTTCAAATGTGATTAAAAATGTTACGAAGGAAAATTTAAACAAATTCAAAACATAAATTCCAAACATCATAAACAAATTCAAGTCAAATTCCGTACTAAATTTGTTTACGTTTCATGCAATGGGAATATTATACAGTTAGGACTTTGTAAGTACTCGCGGTATACATATTACTATGGGCCCATAAGTATATATAAGATATTTTATGTTGTAAACAAGTAATGTCTTATCATTAGTAAATGTAGAACAAAATTATCAGTCAAAATTATCACCTTTTTGTAAAGCAGGCGATTTGAAATCAGCACTATAGTTTTCCGGTAAATTGTAAATTATGTTCTAGTAACATTTTTTCTCACAATTTTATATTTAGAAATTTTGAAGCTGTCGTCCTGTGACAGAATTATTTTTTGCAAACGTTTTCAATAATATTTCTATAATTACAATAAATACGAATAAAACAATTTTTCTGGATTCCTTTTGACTCGCCCTATCAATTTATGTTATACAGGACAATTATTTTATGTTCTAATGAGTATAAAATATGTAAGTAAGTAAGCTCTTGAACTGAATTGTTACTGTGGAAAATTTTCAAGTTTTTACATCGAGCAGTTGTTGAATGTTTATGATTAATAGACATATGGACGAACACGTACATAATTTTGAAAGTGTTCCATTTATTTCCTTTTTAGGTACTAAATGATTACTTTTTAAAAAAATAAATATTTTGTTTCAAAGGTAACTAAATGTAGATATAGTTACATTGTTCTCAGGGCCACAGGACTAAATGAAATCCCAAAACTATTTTTTTAAGTAATTTGATATTTAATTTTCTATTTTTTCATTATTACATCACATAACTGAGAATGGGTTGAAAGCTAAACATCGCATGTCCTTTATATATTTAATTTGATAGTTCTCCAAATAATGAAACTTATTTTAATATAGAGAACCACACAAGGTTGATAAAATAGAGATATGTTTTGTATTTGGAAATTATAAATATAACGTATACAATATTTTAAATAATTAAAAATCAACTGTAATTCAATTCATGAATCCATTGCAACAGTTCAGACGGGAGATTGAAAATAGTACAGATACTTATAACAATTGAGGAAGCTAAATTGTTGACATACGTACTAGTGGCACGTTACATTCGTGGTTTCGTTCATCCGTATGCCGTAAAAAGTCACAAGTGTAATTGTACTATGACTTAATTATATAAACAATTGATTTTTCGAAATTTTTTAAGAACCATTGAAAAAATGTTCTGACAGAATTAAATGATTTAAAATAAACTTCCAAAAACAAACTTATGAAACAGAAAAAATTCAACTGATGATCATTGAAATAATGATTAAAACTATGTTCAACAAGAAACGTCAATGTTCCTAAATTTCATTTCTGTATTTAAAATTAAGCTTCAAATTGCTATCGTTAATTGGCAAGAAGCATAGTTTACGTAATATATGTTACCCTGTCATATGTACATAGAATTTCCCTAATTTTGATTTTCCTTATTTTACTTCGTTCTGCAAGTAAAATGTTTGCTTACAGCAAGCATAAGAGTTCTACATTAACACTAATATTAACCGCCATTTACTTTTTTAGGAATAAAATATTATGTTAATGACATTGAAAAAATTTACAGAAGTACCTAAATTTAGAAAAAAATCGGTGTAAAATAGAGGAAAATAAATATGTAAATTAGACGCTATACAACCTATACAACGATATTTTAATGAAACAACTTGGTTTGTGCCATGATTGATTTGTTCTATAGTTATTTTGAATTGCCATGAGTAATAATACAAAATGTGTCAGAATTTCCATATAATTTTTATATACTTCTTTGTTACCAATCCTTTGACAGACAGTCACTTATAAAATGTTTTATAAAAATTATGGTTCGAGTCCTACAGGAAAATTGTTATGTTGCCTGATATGTAGGTTTTTTTCATAATTTTTACAAGAGACTTAAAGTAATCTAAAAAATTACATGCACAAATTTATGAGCAGTAGGTGCTAGGGCTTTTCCTTTCCATGTGTGAGATTGTATTTACATGTTTTTGGAATTACATACGTATGCTGATGATGGAGCACATTAAGTATAAAAGGCAGAAAGAAACCTTTACAATTGACGTATGCGTGAAAATTCCTTCTATGAATTTGCTGTTAAAAATTTGAATTCTTTTCTCGAATCATCTATATATTAAATGCTTTTACAACTTTATTTGAATTAATCAAACTTTCAGTTAGGTACGTATATAGGCGGGGTAGTATCCAGGAAGTCCTGAAGTGTTCTGAATCTCTTTAGATTTACACTAATTGCATTTATTCTTCTTCAAGTTCCAAAGAATTACTCTTTTTTAATTAATTGAATAAAATTTAAACAATTGCGAGAGTGTTCACGTTAATTATTTTACAATTAATAGAAGCCGCTAGTTATGTTTCCCATATCCACTTTAAAATATGTTTTTACTAAATAATATTAAACTAAAAAAAAATCAAATCATTAAGGGCACTTTTAAACAAAGCACTTTAACTATTATTGGTTATGTGTTTTGCTAATTGTTATAATTAAAAAATGCGTTACAAAACACAACTCTAACAGTTATGTTACAAAGTAAGACTGAAAAACTAATCAATAATTTGTCGACTATAAAATATTAATTTCCGAGGTTATTAAAGCATATATATCTTTCAAACCTTCATTAGAGTTAGTAAAAACGGTCTTATATCTATAGTCTCATCCAACTGGCAAAATAGGGACACTTTGTCTATTTTATAAAGTTTCTAGTAAAGTACGGCTCTGTGTTACTTGGTAATAAATTTATATTTAAATATTATTAACGACATAAGTATATTCTTCTTGAAGTCAAATTCGTGGTCATTTTTATTATTTTTGGAATTCACGGTATTCAAAGTAAAGGAGATTTTTGGGTAATTTAAATGCACAAAATTAATCTTTTAGGTTGACGCTTGCCATCAGTTTTATTATAATATTAATGCACTGAAACTGTTTTAAATGTTAGGAATTAAATTATTACAAAACTCTATTACCAGATTTTTTAAATTAAATACTGCACTAATGATATAGCCGTCTTCAGGATTTGATGGATTAAATATTGATAAATTAATTAATAATGATTATCGTACCGCTTTCCAAGAATTTTATATACCAAGTATTTTCAGGTCTGTGACAGGCACATCATACTTTGCAAGTGAGTGTCGACCGTAACATTTTCTTAAACATTTCACTTACATTATAAAAACAAATGTTCATATTCTAAATCCTCCAGCAGTTAAATTCTACAAATCTGGCAATACGACCTGCTTCCAAAATAAATTCTTGCTATAATTTTATAAAAGCTTACAACATATGAATTTCTCATTTATCTTTATTAGTTTATTAGTATTCGTATATTATGTTATTTATGGGAAGAGCCATCTATTACTTAATATTTATTAGGTTACTTTGACTTAGTTTACCATATTAAGTGCTGTTATATGATGATGTGCTGAAATCAAGAAGAAATTAAGATTAAAAATATTATGTATAATGAGGTTTAAAGTTTTTACATTTGAACATATGGGAATTATTTTTTTGAAAATGTATTAGCTTTTGTAATTAAATATACGTTATGACCTTTTCTTTAAAAAAATTAATTATATATCTTTTTCATATTCTTGATGCAATATAATTGTAAAATGGTAATAAATTGAAACTCCATATCCAAAATCGCTATTATGTGTGTAATATTGACAAATCGTGTAATATTTTTATTATATGTACACGACAGCATATGCATTATATGAATTGAAATGTTGTCAAAAAATAATGTTACTTTTCGCCCTTGCTAGTTTCTCTTTTTTAGAATTTCAATATTTAATGTATAATTGGACTCCTCGTAGTTGCCCGATTGATATAGACGTCCCTGAAATTGCAATATGGCGTAATGCTACCATCATCTTGAACTAACAATGAATTATTAGTAAATGTGCCCCAGGCGTAATAATATCGTGTATTTCTCAAAAACTCTTGCTGATTTTCTCTATCAATTTCATGTTCCACTAATTATAGTTTTTTTTAATAGAATTAGGAAATATTCATGAAATGGTATATTAGTCAGAATGGTGCTCAGACATTTAGATAAATATCAGTGGATACCAGTATTAGTTATGTATTTGTGATTATCCCAATTTTCTGCGAGAACTAAATAATCTATGAAATTTAAGTCTAACGAGCAACTTAACAACAATTATTACTAAAAAAAGACAAAAATATAATCAATTATAAACAAAACTAAAAAAACCGACCGCGAATTAAAAATTTATAAAGAAACAACAGTATTTAACGCTAAAGAGCGAATGGAAAAAATTTTAGGCTCCCTAAACTTTTACTGACCTTATAGTAATTACCCGCAAATATAAGCCATTAGACCTAAGCTAACATTTACGCCTATCTACTAGGTCATGAATTGTATACCACGATGATGCAACTTTATTTATTTTAAAGAAAATATTAAAATTTTATAACTCACTTTCTACGTCAACAAAGCATCTGATGTGTCACGTAATTAACTGATTATAATATGTATTAATAGAATATTAACCACATTGGAATTAGAGAGTCCTGAGAAAGTAATTATTGCTGAATACGTGAAAGGCGACTATGCTTAGGACGAAGTAAAACTAATAAAACCATTAAGAGATAACACTGGTGAAAATAACATAATGACGAAAAAGTACACTTGCTATATATATATATATATATATATATATATATATATATCCATATATATATATATCCATATATATATATATATATATATATATATATATATATATATAAATATATATATATTTATGTAACCAGTTTAAAGTAAAAATATTTATGGGATATTTAATATCCTTCAGCCAAAAAGCCGTAACATATTGACACGTCAAAAATACAAAATACCATACCAAATCCAGTATCCATAAATAACAATGCACAATTACATATAAAAAAGATAATCTTTATATGTAGGAAATACAAAAAATAGTCTTAATTTGAAAGTGATTGCAGTAAAAGTATTAATATACTTATGCGATTTCGAGCAAATGTGGTAAAACAGAATTTAAATTATCCGCTGATTGGTTCCAAATTCTTCGTAAAAAGATTTCTCCATTATTCTTATCATCAAAAAATGTAATATGTCATATTTTGTCATGTTTGCACGCACCAACACAGTTATTTTTTTCATAATTAGCATAACATATCATCAAAAGTGATCATTTCAGACAATTTTAAATTTAATAATAAATTCAAATCCACCTACCAACAGACAAGTCAGTGGACATGGTGTTATTCGAAGTCAATAAAGCTAAATTGAGCCATTAAATATGTTTATTGCTTGCAGGTATTTTCTCAAACAAGACGTACCACACCGGTTGGTGCTATCAGCAGGAATATATATCAAATGATAACATTGACAATATATATCAATTGACAGAGACCATCCCTGTCAACTTCCATTATCCTAATACTTTTATATAGTATTGACGAATTTCTTTTCTGTGGCATAATTTATTGAAAGATGTAAAATTGCATTGCACATGACGTTACCGCAGATTATTTCAATTACGTAACAATTATTTACTTCCGTCAATTATTATATACAACTTACATAAATAACCTTTATATGTTCATGCCTACAGAATCAGTGAGCGCCGTTCACTCCATGACTCCGGTCAAGTGCAAATATGTGTATTATATGTTAATTCGAATATTTTTATAAAAGTTAATGATAATTATTATAACAAAACATTTCACGAGTAAGATCCATTTACAATGAAATAAGCTTTTTACGCTCTAGTTAAATCGAAAAAGTAAATTTTAACCGAAAATAAAATACAATGTGTTTGGCCAGTCTGTAATTTCTCGATGTCTTCCCCTAAATTATTCCGCCTCTCACCCCAATGCGATGAGATGGTAATTTTCCATCATTTTCTTCCAAGGTACGTTAATTTTTTATTCACCTCGATTCATTTTCGTTCTTATTAAGGGGGAACCGTCTAGAAAATTAATTATTTCCGGGTTGTTAATTTCTTTCCATACAAATTTTTAATGAAAATAATGATCGTTCATTTTTGTAGAAATATCAGTAACGCATTTACAAAGTGTTTCGTTTAAATTGCTTGTCATAAACGTATATACTAATATTATTTAGCGTCTCAAAAATATTTTGGGAGTATGAGAAATAAGGAATATTTATGCATATACACAAGTATCCGTACAGGCATGCATAATTCAGATTAGTACTATTAATGAAAATGTAATATATTTCGAAACGCGACCAAGGGGATGCACCTTACGGAGGGTTAATTAATATTTACGGCTTATGGAAAAAATTACTGATTGGCTATTCTCACCATCAAAATCACCTGTGACTACAATAAATACTAATTGGCAGCAATGTAAAATGTAGTTATTTTTTTTTCGCGGCAATGTAATATTCAATTTCATAATTTATAACCTGTCTCGCATCAGCCGTACATTGAAGCAAATTATATTTTTGCCTTACTTATTATTACCCTAAAACAGATAATTCATTTTCTCAAAAAATTGGTGAGACGTTTCCGCGAAAAATGTAAATTTCTTTTTTCGCTTCCTATACGTAGAACAAAACATTAGCTCAACACTAAGAGGCAAATGTTTAATTTATTTTGCCAAATGGTAATGATGTGATATAGGACAAAGTAGCATAATATGGAGGATTTTTTAATACGCGTAATTTTTTAATACTTTATTTCATTAATCATCTAATTTCACAAAATTGTAAAGTATACATTTTCGAAGTATAACCAAATTATGGCACCTTAACTCTCACTCTTTATCATTGGCAGATTGTGGATTACAGATCTTTAATCCTTGCATTGTTTTTCAATTGTGGTTTGGTATGTAATCACACGACATAGTTGAGCCGAATTGAAATATTATTACATGTCTTTTAAAAAACCAATTTCAAAAAAGTAGGTACTATAAAGTAAACAATTTTAACTCCAGATAGGTACCAACTTATTTGCAATAAATAAGTTACTCATTTTTGAAGTCGGTGCCAGCACAGTCGACTACCTAAAACAAATTTATAATTCAATTTATAATGTAAATTTAAAATCTTAATTTTTCATGTATTGACAATACGAAATAGATTCATAAAAGGCATATTCATAATATAAAATTTTACATTTGTTTAAGTTGATCGGCCGTGTTGGCACCGACTCTAAAAATAAATAACTTATTTCTTGCGAATAAGTAGGTACCTTGAGATAATTATTATATTAGGTATTTTGAGATAATTATTTTTTACTTTTTAGTACCTACTTTTTTGACGTTGGTTTTTTAAAAGATCTTTTATTTTGGAATTTTTAGTGATTATTAATATTATTGATCATACTTTACATAACATTGAATTATTTCCTTTCTTAGAACATTGTATAATTATTAAAAGACATGGACAAAAGCTAGTATATAGATAATGTCTTCTTTGTCTAAAGTTGGTGATAACCATTGTTGATAAACAAGACACAGAAACGAAGCGATAGTGGGAGCCGACAACTCTTAGCTGTAAGCCGTTGAGGAGTTCCGTTCTCCATATCCGAAGTACAATATCAGATTTTACAAATTAATAACGAAGTAACAACTAACCGTAGAAAATATATTTACAGAATTTATTTACTACATCCGTTAAGGACTTGTATTATTAATCGTCGGAACTCTCCATCGCACCCTGATCAGGTCAACGGTACAGTTATTTTGCAAAATAAATACTACCAGTAGCAAATCCAGTAGCCCTAACCTTGAATTACATTTTTTTTACTAACATCCGTCATAAGGAATTCCATTGTTCATCTCCAGAACGCATCATCACACTCTGACATGATCGATGTTGTAATTATGTTGCAAAGCAAATATCTAGCAAATATCTTGAATCACGTTTAATTTACTACCATTCGTTAAGGAGTTCCATTGCCCATCTCCAAAACTGATCATCAGACCTTGATTTGGTCGACGGTGGAGCTATTTTGCAAGATAACAGTTACTAGTAACAAATAACTTTAATCAGGGTTGATTTAGGTACGTGTTGTAGTTATTTTGCAAAGTAACTACTACCCGTAGCAAGTATATTAAATAATATTTTGTTTACTGCCATTTGTTAAGGAGTTCCTTCGTTCATTTCCACACTTCATTATCAAATCATCATCATTTATATGTAACAATATCTAAAATATCCTCTTTGAAACAAAAAAGAATCATTGAAATCGGTCCGCTTCGTAAGGAATTATCGCTAAACATACATAAAAAAAAGATTCCAACTAATTGAGAACCTCTTCCTTTTTTTAAAGTCTGTTGAAAGTAATTATCTGAGTGTTACCTAAACCATGGGTTAATGTGAAATAATAAACTAGTCGACTGACTTCAATTATCATATGTGAGAATATTTGTATGTGTATTTCGTTTTGACAACATGTTTAAATCCAATATATGGTACTGAAATGTAATGAAAACTAATATATATATATATATATATATATATATATATATATATATATACACTAAGTGAATGGTACGAAATTATATATATATATATATATATATATATATATATATATATATATATATATATATATATATATATATATATATATATATATATATATAATTTCGTACCATTCACTTAGTGTATACGTTTTTCGACTTCCCATTCCTCATCTTCTTTTCAAATTCAATTTGGAAATATCTCGGGTTATTTCTATCACTTTATATCACAGTTTTTAAACACATAAAACAGAAGCGCCATAAATAAACACGGAATGTTTTAGCATATAATTTATGAGATAATAATTTAATGTTTCACTTCAATTACTTGACTTCGCTTTTAAATAGCTTTTAATCCTTAAATGATACGCAGTCTTTTATAATTATACGTCTTACTAATTTAATAAGATTTAAAATGTTGTTTACTTACGAGTGTAAAAAATGTGAAAAAATTTCACATCATGAAAATAAGTTATTAAAAATCGAGAGAAATATTTAAGATTTTAATCAAATAGAAGAAGGGTACATAACAGCCAAAGAAATTAAATTTTATATATTTTAGTCCTTCTGTCAAAAAACATAAAAAACTTTTTATACTGAATGTTGTACAAAGGGGTAGGAAGTAAAAGGAATTTAGTAGTAGTAGGTAGTCAATCGGCTATTATTCTAGACACTACTTTTGAATATACCTGTAATGTTAATTGCATAATTTTTGAGACAAATTCTTACCAAAAATTAATTAAAAACAACGGTAAATAATTTTAAAATAAAAAAATCAGCAAATTTCATTGACTATATGTTTTACACAAAAACTACCACCAAGGTTTCAAAATCTGGTTTGTATTTTATATTGAGCCCCACCAGTTTTAAAGAAGTCCAATAAGTCGTTTCCCAAATGGACCTCCAAAATATAACTATAAATTAGTATTTCGTATTTTTATATATGGTTAGTTTTAGGCTAAAACTGACAGTTTATTAACATAACCTATCAACGAATATTTGAATAAAGAGATCATTTTATTTTATTACCGGCAGTATGTCAAACATTATGTTCGACATACTGCCGGTAATTTGTATAACAATACCATCTAACAAATAATAGTGAAAGGGAATGACCGCTTTAAATAAGAGGTTTGATCTCAAATCGGACACGAAAGAAACGGTTTACTATAGTTAAAGGTACGGCCATAGACTTCAACCTAATTGAAAATAAGGAGTTAAATCCGGTGAAAAATTAACTTTAAACTTTACTGTCACCAATACAGTACTCGGGCGTAATTTAAATAAGTAGATTACGCAGACATAGGACACATAATCACCTAAACTCAGAATAAATATTGTTATGTATATATTTATTTCACATTATTCAACACGTCACTTATACGATATCAATAAAACAGTTATTATAAGGCGGAGCCGATACGACACGGACTATTTCGCAATGCACATATTCGTCTGTTGGGAACATGTGCTATAGAGTATTGAGTTTTCTATTTAAAAAAATATCAGCTGCAAATAAATTATATTTATTTTACATTTTACTTCATAAAAAAATGTCTGCAACAATCTGTCTCAAATTTCGGAGGGCGCATATCTCCAAAGCAGGCTGAATCAAATTCTTATAGAAAAAGCTTATTAAACAGTGAAATAAGCATTAGCTGATAAATATATATTTCATAATTACCATTACATTAAATTCCATTATTATCATTGGTATTTATTCTATTCTTTTTTTAACATTTTGTATTATTATTATTTTATAATCACGCGCTATTATTTATTATATATCTTTAAATGTTATTATTTATATTATTATTAGCATTATTTGTTCTGTTGGACTGGCAATATAGTTTACAGTCAATGACACTTTTGTGGATATACTAAATGATAACTGACACTTATGTATTGATGTTTATTTTTAGTATTAATGGAATTATTAGTTGTATCCTACATTTATCTTAATTCCTCTGATTTACTCTTGACTCGTGCGTCTGTGGTATAATTCTTTATTTGTGATGTTGATTTTCATTTCTTTTTTTTTTTTGCTTTACCTTTGAATATTCTTTTGCATTTATTATGTACGAATTGACGTGATTGAGTGTACTTTATCTGCCAGTATGGAATAAATTATAACTATGACTACTTTCGAGATGCAAAACTGAAGTCTTGAAAAATATATTAGAAGTGGCATATAAAATACATCTTTAAAAAATGGATTGCTTTTGGTAACCATTTCTTTTTCTGTGTGACAGAATTTCATATAAAAATATACAAATAACAAAAAAGAATAATAAGAGGATACTAAAATAATAAAGTGATAATAAAATAATAAACGAATATAAATGAATGCTAAGAATATGAAAGAAAACAAAAGAGTAACAATAACACATAAGCAGTCATTTGATGTTGATATTTTGAAATGTTAAATCATTTTAATTATGCGATATAAAAATATTTGCTTGATTTTTAATGTAATTTTTTTAGTAATTACAGGCTTTCACAAAAAATGTATTTTCAATGCTAAAAATACGTATTTTCTTACAAATAATTTTTAACTGATATTTGAATTATTAAGTAATTAGTATTAGATATTTTTTCGCAAAAATATTTAGCAATATTTAAAATGATATATTTAATCGAAATAGCAAACCGATTAAAAGTCACAAAAAGATATCCAAGAACAAAAATCGCAAAAGGGTTTTAAAATTGTAACAAGACTGGTTACTTCTGTAAAAAAATTTATTTTAAGAATAAATAGAAAGACAAGTCGGATTCTAATGATACAAAGAATAATGGTTTTTATTTTGTTTTTTCGGCTTCTACGGTACTGAACAGGTAACAAGTAGGCAAGGAGTTAAGAGAATGCTGCGGTATATAAAAGAACAAAAGAATGTGGATTAACATTTAGCCAGAATAAAGGAGAACAGGGCATTTGAGTACTTTATTCAAGCTGGGTTTCAGGTATTAACAGCGAAAGACCCTGCTCTGGGTACATTTTATTTGTTTCAAAGTGCTAAAGTATCATAGTGTTCTAAGTGCCAAAACACCGTTCCTTTATCGACGATGGAAGCAGAGTTCATATCATTAGCTACTGCGGTACAAGAAACAATGTATTTGATTAATTTTGTACGGTTACGGTAAACAAGTGGAGTAGTTTGGAACTACTCCACTTGTTTCTGCTTATTTATTAACAAAGTTGTTTTTCTTCTTACAACAGCGGCTTCAAAGGATATTGGATATTTATATATTAAATTGTAATTAAACATAGCGGCCGTTTCTAGTGTATAAAACACAAGGCGAATAATTGAATTAAAATTCACAAATATTTTTAATATGAAATTGATGAGTTTCTAGAACGCGAAAAGTTTCACCATAACTCATCGAAAAGTACTGCATTGCTTATTTTTTAAAGTTTTCCTATATCCTATCTACTATCCACATGTACGATATGTGCACTCGTGTCTTGTGTATGTAAACCTACTATCACTGTGCTATTAGAAGTGTATTTATAGAAAAATAAGTTTCATTTTATTACTGTAGTCTTTCATATTTTCCTCGACAATATCCTTCATATGCAACCTGTATCAATGAGCATTCGAACATAAATGTAAACCGCCATATTGAAGCATATTGAATTTATGATTTATGTATAACTATGTCGTCTTTTAACTCAAGCCAATAATAAACAGACCGACACATAAATTCACTCTCGCCTTTAAAATATTACAGGCTGTAGGATAAATAAATAAATGAAAACATCTTTGCGTTTTATTCATAAAACCATGTCATTCAGTCATGTAGGGAGGGGGAGGGGGGTTGATCTGAAAAATAAATCCGTCGTCTTGAAACATTCGCGATATTAAATGTATTTACATCACATTAACAGCGACTTTTCCTACGTTTCAGTTTACTTCTCGGTAAATATTTATTAATATGTGTTGGATAGTTTGAGACAAACCCACCTTTACATAATATAAGATTGAACAAGAAAAATATGTTAAATAATAGCATTTTCAATCTTATGTCTTCGGTTAAGTACCAAACAAATTATTTATATCTCTGTATCTCTTGAAATATATTTGAAGTTGGGACACTGCATACTTCAAAAAAGATAATAATTAATTATTATTCGGATAAAATATTAAGGAGGGTCAACGTCATATTTAAAGCTGATATTAATTTCTGTGTTTATTTTAATTATGTTTATGTTTACTTCCAGTCTAGATATTTTTATTAAAATTAACAATGTTATTTATCAGCTGTTGAAATGCTCTTGCATTATCGAGTATCATCGCTAAGAGATTATAATAGAATATAAATAAAGTATCAAAAAAATCTTCCTAAATGCATTATTATTTTTTTACAGGCGGTGTACTAACTAAAACGTAAATTATTTGCACAATTTGGATGATATTCAGCTAGGAATTAAGATTTGAAAAAATCATCACAGTACTTCAGCTATGTAATACTCATTTCACTACGTAATTACTAATATATGAATACGTTCACAAGAAAGTCTGGTGGCGACTTTCTTGTGAACATATTTATAAAGCATTATTCATACATATAAAGCATTATTTTTAATAGTAATCTAATTATAACCTTGAAATTCATGTTAACATTATAATTATTTCAATCTTTTGGTACAATTTTCATGTAACGAAATTGAAAAAAGCCGAAATTGCAAGGCGTAATTATTGTTTGATTATTTATTTCATAATAACTTCCCGTATTTCTCGTAGGCTTGTCATTTAGTTTTACAATATCTCTCAAAAACTTATATCAATTGCCATTAAGTCTGTAATTAATAATTTAGTCCGAAGTTATAGTCTGTAATTTGAACTTTAAATTTTATTCGACATTAGTTCTGTTATAATTTTATTTCCTTGCATTGGAAAGAAGCTAGTTAATTATCATCGTACTACTTGAGAAAGAGTGAATGTTGATAGTTATGTAGAACATCTTTAAATATTGATTATGCTCAATACTGCTGGACTTATATAAAATAATGTATAATAGAGATTCTTTTAAAATGTTTCTTTATGCTTAGAACTGATAAATTCTGAAATTAATTTTTGAAAGTGATCAAACTGTTTAGAACCATTTCCATCGAAAGACAACGGTAACCAAATCAGCTATGAATATGCCCTCCAATATCACGACTTCGTATTTATCCTTGACTTATTTTTTATAACCCTTCTAATCTCAGGTCGGTAACCAACATTTATGTTGTGCAATGTCAAATAATGTTGGTATATTAACTAATACCAAATTTTAAATTTGGTTTGCGATTTATAAAATAATTTATATATCCGTGTTTCCACATTTCCTATAAATTCACAATAGTTATTAACTATTTTGTTTTAACAATCGTCTGCTATTTATCATTAGATTACCCTCTTGTAATTGTGTTAGCTTGTTTGTTTTGAAATTGCTAATCCGTTTCGGAAACAAGATACTAATCGCGCAAGTTTCAACCGCACTTGACCAATAAGTTTATTGTTGATTTTTCACTCTTTCTCAAGAAAAGAAATACCAAATTACAAAAATATTTATCTATTTCTGAAAAAATTACATTTCTTTCACGAATATTTAATTATTGGTAAATATTTTGCTTTGCGCCAATCTCCTACAGAGTGACAATATATCAACGTAATATTTTTATGTGTCCAGTAGTTATAAAAAATATTTTTACCGGTATTATCAACGTAATTTACTGCTAAAGTTAAATAAAGTACAATCTCCATAAACAGGCAGAATTATTAAACAAATGATTTGTTACATTTTACAAAAATGCATATTGTCGGATAGTTTATTTTTATTATTTTCGACGGTGATTTTACCTGCTATATTCCTCTGTATTATATATTGACTTACTTGTTTATTTTACGGGAAACAGACTCAAGAACATTCTACTCAAATAAAATTTAAATAAGTAGATTTTTCAAGTAACGTTTTGTAGATAATATAAAAACAGGATTTTTTGTGGTTTATGTATAGAGTTTTGTTGTTTGGAACGAGTATACGTAATAATATTACCGTAGAAATAAAAAACTTTTACAACCACATGAAGTATATTGTTAACAGAGTACATCCATAACTCTTTTTTTCATTTGACATTACAAGCACTTATATATAGGTTATAGTTAAAAATAAAAATTACCGTGGTTTTTATGTAAATTGTACATTTATTGAAAAAATTCATTACAAATTCATAAAGGTAAATCGATAATTTATAGCTAAACCTCATCATTAAAAACATAATAATTAGCGGCGAGAACATTCAATTTCCTTCGGACATTAAAACAAAACGATGTGGTATGAGATTAGTTCTTCCAATTGCTCTTACTCCAGTAGCCACCCACGAAATTTATATTATCTTTTTATTCAAATAAAACATTCTACACGTTGTAAACTAAATTCTATAATCAATACAAAAAAAAACAAATGAAATTCTAATGGCAATAACAATACGGTAAAAGCCGAGATGTCGATTAACAAAACGTGATTAATTTGCTTATAAAGGGTATTTAACTCTTAAGAATTTAGCGAATGCTACAGGCACGAACCTAATAACCACTAAACAAAGGGCACCGATATGGTAACAACTATCTATTTCAACGTCTTACCAAAGTGTGGCGAATTGCCCAGTATGAAATTTTTCAGCTTCGTTCTCTATGTTTTCACAGTATGTTTTGCCCCAAGATAATATTAGAAGTAGCCAGCGTTTGAAAGTGTCCAAGTTGATGCCTATGCCATCTCTGTTAAAACGATATATTCACCCGGAATAAAATACGAACCTTTCAATGTAACAGGTGACCCATAGCCTTAGCCGATTCTTACGAGTCAATAATATTCCATTTTATTTGAATATAGGTAATTAAAATTACAAAAATTCGTATAAGTTATTTGCACTCATCGTCTCAAAGTGAATATCTGATTATTAAATTCAAGAGCATTTAAAAAAATGCAAAAAACAGTCAAAAATCTAATAAGATTATGAATGAACAAATGATGCTTTGACGTGTTCGACATTCAAGCCTGTCTCTTCATTTTTATATAGACTGGTATAAGGACCATTTTAAATGATTGTAATTGAAAATGGAAGTCTCTGTTGCAAAACTCTTATTATTTAATTAATTTTAATTTTTTGCTTAGGCACCATTCTTTCCTGGCTGTTCAATTTAATTTCATGTCCGATGTTGTAAAATAAAACCTCAAAACCTTTTTACAGTAGCTCGTTTACAAGTATTAAATAACCACTGAAAACGATATAAATATTGAAAGCAACCCAAAAGCATAAAAATTACTGGTCAACGACTGTTATAACAATATTACAATTGTTGTTATTTACAATTATTGTCGGGTTCCAATGAACATCATTGGGTCATATGTAGAGAATATTGTTTATTAATTTTTACTTAATTCTCGCAACATACCAAACCGTCTAATTTCTTCTACTAAGGAAATAAGGTAGAAAAGACAAAAAAGACGCTCCTTGCTAGAATGCAACCTTCAAGATGAATACGTTAAATATATTATTTTTTAACTTTGTGATTACGATATATTACACGACACTTAAAAATGGCTTAAGGCTGTCGTATTTTTTTAATAAATACGAGACAGATGTGGCATTTCTAAATTAAAAATACTTGAAAATATGTGTTATTTAAAATGCTAATTTCAAATGTAAATTTTTACTTGTTTTGCTTCTTCATTGACCTAATTTTTTTCTTTCGTTGTGTATACATGTACCTTCTTTTTGAAAGAAAAATTTTCTACGATATTTCTTGAGATCGCAGAAACATTTTGAAGTTTATCATCAAGAAAATACTCTATTATATATTCTTTCCTTTTCTCAGGTATATGAAGGATTTCAGTTTCTATGAAGTGTATTCGAATACCTTTTTAAATAAATAAGGTCTGTCTAAACTGAATTAATGGTATCATACCGTAGAATTATATTATCAAGATGAAGTTATTGATAGCATTGAAAAATACAAAGTTCTGTTTTAAAAAAATATTTATTTAATTAAAACGATTTTTAAACAATTGTTATTATTGAATATATTTGGCGTTAGTTTTGTAGAAATTCATTATTCACAATTAAATGAAACTACGTGATGTAGTATTATTTCTACTTTCTTTAATTTCTTTGCCACGACCTAGGTTTCGTTGTATTACAACAACTTCATGTAGGATATTAGCAAAGATATATTGTTACTGATCCAGATTTATAATATCACGGTGGGATCCTATTATCATACTCTCGTACTCAAGTATAGAAGGAATATCAGACTCGATAAAACGTATTCTAATGACTACTCCGTTACGCCATCAAGTGTAATCTAACTTTCAGATATATTTAAATATTACCAGTTGGTGTTACAAACTTCATTTTTTTTAGAAAACCTCTATGCCTAAATTATACAACACTTAAGTATAGTAACATTTTTTCAGCACAAATTTATATAGCCCAGTTTACACATCCAAAGCTAGCCTAAAAAGTGCAGTTTATATAGTGGCAATTTAAGAAGAACCCCGAAGTTTATATACTCCATTGCTCAGCAACTACAAATAGCATCAAACGAGTTATGATGATATTTCCATTTTATCATAACTCGTTCAATTTAGTATGTGGCAATAATAGACACATGACAAAGTTGATTAGTTATATTTCGGATAGACGATCATAACAAAATGAAAGCCAAAATAGCCTTTAGCGTTTTATCGTCTATATGCATAATATTACTTCGAGTTACTTTAATTCTCTTCAGTCTTCGTCACCCCGCTAACTAAAACAATATCTCGTATATTAATTTAACTCACTTAAACCTATTTTTACCAAGAATTAATCACAGGTTAACTTTACGCTATTTAATTATAATAGTTATGAACATACAGTGTTGTTAATTAATAATAAAAAAATTCATTTACAATATTCCTTGATCGAACAAGAGCAACATAAAGACTGCTTACATTTCAACTTGGGCCATACGCTTATTTCCACCCGTCACTCCTGCGTAAAAACGTGTTTTTACAGGATCACGTACGAAAGATACAAGGGTGCGAGGGAGGTATCCGTCCTCGCGTTGGAGAATCTTCAGCTATGACGCTTTTGGTTCACATTATGCCACTTAATTTGAGGTTGTCCATCGCAGTTTATATTTTCGTCGTAATACCATAATTCTGATTTGCCTTGAATTATGTAAATAAAAAAAAAATTCGGAAATTCCGGTATTCAAGGTTACATGTCGTACTTCTGACGCTTTTAAAAAAATAGTCTTAAAGATAACCTGAGTTATAATTGCAATGTCTATATATTATTGCAATTATCATATGTTTGATTCATAATCTAGATTCTTCCCCAATTTTATACTATTTCACCTCCGGGTTTTATGATGCAAATGAACATTGAATATATTTGGCTTTAATTTTGGAGAAATTCATTATTCACAATTAATCACAAACTACGTGATGTAGTAATAATTGTGAATGCAACAGAACCGTTTAGTGAACAGTAGACATTGTTTTCCATATACTGTTACTGGTTTTATGTCGGCGTATTGTTAGTGGTCCCATTTCTATATATATTGTGCTCTATTTCCATGATGTCATCTAGTTCTGGGAAGCAATAACAATTTACTCTTAAAATAATAAGTAGAAAATGTTTTTTTTTCAGTTATTTGTTTCGTCAGTGTTACGGATGGTGACTTTAATTAAAGAAATATATAGACTATATTTTAAATCATGGACGTTAACTTGAATTTAGTACCATCTTTCCTAAAACTAATTGACTATAAATTTTTAATTGAATTGTCTTTTTTGATTGGAATTGAAATACATATGTTTATTTTTTACTCGACTTATCATAACAATACTACGAGAGGACTACCAGCAAATTTCTATCTATAATGCACAAAAACTTACTTACGAACAAATGCTCACATAATGGATACATCTGTTAATCAGAAAAAAAAATTATGTTATATTTTAAAAAAAATGCTTTTTGCGTTGAACTTTTTGACTTGATATAATCGTGTGGCAATAAAATAATAACCTAGCTCTAAAAATTTTTAAAAACGAGTGTAAATTGCAATAACACAATTTATTTACCTAGATAAAAATATATTTTCCTTTCATTAAACCTAAATATTGATCACACACAATGTCTTTAATTTACTTAATTACTAATTTCAATGTAAACTTAATAATTTAAGTTTAATTCGATGAAGATAATAGTTTAATGGTCCTCTACAAAATTTAATGTCTTAACGTTTCAAAATGAATAAGGTCAAGAACCTTAAAACATTTTCTTACTTGTAAGGGCAATCATTTAAAAAAAGGACAAAGTGCAAAAATATCCATTACTTGTTTATCCTTTTCGTGTAACTTTCGCGATAAAGTGGGGTTTTATTAAATTTTGGTGGTAACGAACCAGAAGTTATCTTGACTGATTTCGGCGATGTAGTCAATATAAACATCACACTGAAAGTGAGCTTAAATCACTTACCCTTTTGGCAAAATGACGTTACTTACCCGCTCTAAATTTTCTTCCTCAATTTTGTTGATAGTTATGCGAATGCAAATTTCTATAACTATTATTTTTTGTTCTGAAAAAAACTTGCATACTTGGCGTTCTTTTCAACATTATAGATTGTGCAAGATAATATTTGAAGTAAAAAACTTAGATTTTTAATAGTTTAGTTAGAAAATATAAAACTTCTCGTAGAATAATTAATTATGACCGTGATATCGGAATGAAAATAAAAGACATCTTAAAGAAGTTTTGCTCGTTTCTCTGTATTATTCATAATTCGTCTCTTACGTGTATTTTGCCGTAATTTTTACCCGAGATGCAAATAAGTTTTCAACGTTATCGGTTCATTTTTCTTTCCATGATATTTCATGAATAAATGAAAAATAATTACACCAGTGAAGACGACCCTAAATTAAAATTTTTGAATTTTTGATTTTTTTATTCATTCGAATCATCATTTGCGGAACCCATATAATGAGAGGGTAGGTAGTGTGAGTGAATGTGTTTTTATAACAATTAAGCAACATTTATATGTCTAATTTAACTGTTTTTTTTCAAATATTGACTCGGACTGGCTAGGCAGAGTTATATAAGTTTAAGTAAATAGGGTTTAGCAGTTCGAAGTTATAATATTTAAAAAAATAAAATTTATTGTATAAGCCAGGAATCTCTTGTAAGAACTCTGATGAAAAATGAAGGAGACAGTGGGTAACGACAAGGTTAAAATATCAGCACAAGAAGCCGAGTTACTGACATACTAATTATAGTTTTAATAAATGTCTATTGTATGTATTATTACGCGAACAAGGTGAATGATTATTTTAACAAAATTGGTAACCAATTAAAAGTAATTTAAAAAGTATTAGAAAGTAGGTTAAAACAATTGACTAATAATCAAGTGAACAATAATTAAGACACTTTTAAAAGGAAATATAAATGTACGAAAGTTTATTTTTTCAATTGGTTTCAGTTTTACTTTTGCACTTAAAGTTACTCCACAAATTGCTATAACATTTGAAAGGAAGCTATGTATTAATTACGACCCATTAGATACTCCTTTTAAACAATTTTTAATTACGTTACTCCGTTAGTTTACAAATCCAGTGAACTCAATTAGACTGCTTCATACATAATGGCTTCATTCATGAACGTAAAGCACTCTAGTAGGATAAAATAATGCGTATAGTGAAAAAATGTGTTTTTAACAGCAAATATGACATTTTGAGTAAAAATATCTAATAATAATCTAAAGTATAATCACTACCATACAACTTTAATTAAAAAATTACCCGCTATTACATTCTTTTAGAGATACGTAAGGATATTTGGAATACATGGCTTTAATTTATTTTCTCGTTTTGCAGTAGAGCAAATGACCGATAATATTTAATAGGTAATATTAACTTCCTACAACTTCCTAGACTTTAAAAATTATATCATATTATATATATATATATATATATATATATATATATATATATATATATATATATATGTATATTTATATATATATATTATCTTAAATGACCACAGTCATATAAGTCAGATAACTTAATTAAATTAAATAAGATTCAGTCAGATAACTTAAGTACACAGTTAGAGCAGTCGGTAATTAAACACTGAATATCAAATTTGTTAACAGTTACTGTAATTAAAAAAGAAATTGTTTTACATATGACGAGGAGTATGTATTGATAATCGACTCAGCGAGCACTCTCCGGACTTAATAGCCAACAGCGTCTTGTACGTCGAAGAATTATTTTCAATCCAGCAACAGTCAAGTGTAAGGGTCTGACTACTGTACCAACCAACTACTTTATTGTTTGCATTAAAGTGTGACAATATATTTTTTTGTTACTTTGAGACTTATTTACGAAACGTTCAACTTATTTATGTGCCTGTATCTCAGTTACTGATTTTAGGTCACTTATAAACTAAAGAATGAAGATTTTATGAGATACTCATACGTTTTTATTTTTTATTTGTTTTTAAGTTTATCTAAAATAACAAATGTTATTAGTTTAGTGGATAGTTTTTTTTAATTTATTCGTTATATATGTCGTAGTATCTCGTATATGCCCTAGGTATATTTAATTATTTAGTTAAGAAATTTTATAAAGAAAAAAGTTGTTATTTCCCAATCTTCTTGCAATTTAACTTACTGTTTTATATATTCTACGTGGATAAAAAATAACAAAAAATAGTACCAAGATAATTTTGTATCAGTACCGATCTCACAATTTTTACTTTAATGAAAATTTTATAGCTTTAGAGGTGTTTTGCATTTTTCTTTTATATTAGAGAAAATCTTTGCGTTAGTAAAAGTTTCACGATTGCAATTATAGGTATTTTGATATTTTGTTTTTACTCAAATTTACAGAAAAGTTGTACTGTCAAATAAAACTGAATTTTTTTTATATCAAAAATTTTACAAAAAATAAACGATATTATGACGACATTTCCGTCTGCCGACAAATATTTATGACGACAATTACCAAAACTATAACAATAAATTTATTTATGTAAAAATCCATGTTAGGGAGAGTCGGTTTAGGTTCGACCCAACCAGAGTCAGATCGGGTAGGGTCGAATTATTAATATTGATTACTTAAAATCAATTCTCGCCAGATTTCATGATTTTAAATTCATAATATTCTGCTTTCATTTCTCTTTTCAAATAAAACAGGTTTTTTTTTCATTTTGTGGCTGGTCTTAGCTGCAATCAGCAATAAGAGTCTCTGCGACTCCTAATTTATCTAATCTTTAATCCTAATTTTCGGAGTATTCGAATAGAATATTGATCTTCATGATAATTATTTTACTTTTCAAAGCGCCATCATAATGATGTTACTCTAAATTTTTGCTAATTTTTATTGGTTTCCAGTCAATTACTATGTAAATTTACTGAGTTTACTTCCATACTTTCTCCTATAACACGATGCAATCTTAGGTTTTTTTCCTGTAAAACTCGATATACTATAACGTTATCGAATTCGATAACGTTATATTATAGTATATCGAATTCGACTTATGAACACATATTCCTCGCCAACAATTTGAAATCATTAAGTTCGAGAATATAAATACTAAAAATGGCAAGATTACGTCGTAAATGGCAGCCCACCTGAAGATCTTTACTAATAGTTCACCTAAAGATGTTGTAATACAACGAAACCTAGGTCATGGTAAAGAACTTAAAGAAAGTCGATATAATACTACATCACGTACTTTCATTTAATTGTGAATTTTTACAAAATTAACGCCAAATATATTCAATATTATAAATTATATTGTTATATAAAAAAGGTACCAGCTGATCGAGCAAGCCGGATTCAGAAGCGGTTTTAGCCCAATAGATCACGTCCAAGTTGTTGAACAGATGATAGAGAAATACTTAGAACTCAACAGACTCCTTTACGTAGCTTTTATAGACTACAAAAAAGCTTTTGGCTCAATATTATACGAAATCATCTGAGAAACGTTGAAGTCACTGAATATAAAAGAAAAATACATCAATATTCTAAAAAATATTTACGACAACAGCACAAGTAGAGTCAAGTCAGATAGAGTTGGCGCAATAATCAATATAAAGAGAGGCGTGAGAAAACGAGATCCAATTTCTCCAAAATTGTTTATATGCAATGAGTAACCTACCATGGTCCAAACGAGGTATTAACAGAATGGAAATTTTATAAGTCATCTTAGGTTTTTCGACGATATTATCCTGTTCTCAATGTCCACAACAACTAAACATAATGATAAATGACTTACACCAGGCGAGTTCAAAAGTCGGATTAGAAATGAACCTCGAAAAAAGAAAAGTTACTACTCACCATCATACGTCACCAATCTTGATCAACGACATACCTCTCGAATTCGTAGATATTAACATATAGCTGGGTAAACAAATACCTTTTAATAAAAATAGAAATTCAGATGAGGTGGACCGGGGAGTCGCGATCACCTGGAAGAAATACTGGGCCGACAAGGAAATTTTAAAATCGCAATTACCGTTATCCATTAAAAAAATAGCTATAGACACGGCTATTTTACCATGTCTAACCTATGGATACCAAACTTGGACGTTCCATGCCGACGAATCGAAAGAAGCAGCATGGGTTTAAAACTCAAAGATAAGGTGTGGAATGCGGAGATTCGCAAGAAAACCAAAGTTACAGATGCTTTAACTTTCTCGCTACAAAGGAAATGGAAGTGAGCAGGTCACGCGGCTAGGTATAACGACAACAGATGAACTCAGAGGGTGATAAAATGGTCCGGACCGCGAGCTGAAATAGCGAAAGCAGCAGGACGAGGTTGGTTAAACACCGTCAAAGATAGAAAGAAGCATGAACCCTTGCTACCATACCTCGGAGGAGGCTTTTACCCGAAGGGGGTCCATACAAAAGAATTTCTACTTATAAGGTAATAATATCACAATATTATTCACAATTAAATGAAACTACGTGATGTGGTATTATTTCTATTTTCTTTAAGTACTTTACCACGACCTTGGTTTCGTTGTATTACAACATCTTCAGGTGGGCTATTAGCAAAGGTTATAAAGATGAAATATTATTTTAAATAATTATTTGAGATTTAATTCTAATTATATTAATAACTATTTATAATTTTCTTCGTGAATTTAAAAAAATTATGGCATTATAATTATTTTTTGCATGGAATGTAATTGAATTGAATTTAAGAAAGTTTTATTATTATTATTATTATTATCAAATAATTTTATATATATCATATCCACAATCAAGGAGTAAATTTAAAACAAACCTTGTAATATGGTTTATTTTGAATAGTATGCTTGAATTTTATAATACTTTCATCGGAAACTCTATTTATCTTTAAAAGTAATTTGACAAAAATCCTCAGTAATATTTAGATATTAAATATGGAAAGATTTACAATTGAATAATATGTCTAAACTATTCAGCAATATCACGAAAATTTACGTTCCGTTTTCGAAATTTGTATGCAACGCGCATTCTGTGCCAAATTGCGGCGTGTATAATCGTCCAAACGGTCGTTATACCCACCGCTACGTTATGTAATTTTAGTCCATCCAATACCTGTACATCGTTGTATTGCCCTGTTAAACGAAAATAATGCCATAGTACGCGTGTTCATTTATATTTTTAAAATCCTGCCGAGCACATGGACCGAGTACAGCAGATAATATAGGCTAATATTTTGCCATGATGTGTCATAATATGCAAACATATATCCACGCTCTTATCACTGATAGAATAATTTTTTATTGCCAAAAAAATTAATTTAATTTTGGTGTAATTGTGTTGTCCTATGTTCATCTATGTGATACAGGCTATGTATATGAATAATGTAGTTCATGGAGATTGCTCAAGAAGTTGAGGCGAGAAAGCAAAAACAATGAACATACAACAGGCTAAGAAATATTATTTACGATCATATTTATTTTATATTTAAAAATCTTGTCTCCGGTATCTTGACATGAAAACGTTTCCAATTTATCTTTGTACAATATTAATACTTAATATGCGAGTCGATATTGAATAGCGTTCATTTTGGAGTTGCAAATATTTTCACTAAAATATTAAGTTTTTTTGTTCCAATTCCGGACAACATAAATATTCAGAGTTGCTTAATCTGTGAAATCCTTTCTTTCATCACTTAAAACTTAACTATTCAAAAATAATTCTAGTTTCCACTTACTATTGTGGTAAATACATAAATATATCACGGATGGCATACTTCTGGTATAATTTATATCGCACCACTTTACCAGATCATCTGTTCACGTAGAAGAAGTTGTCTCATTTTTCATCTTCCGACACCTGATCGCTATTCAATAATATATTTTATATAACGATCGTCAGTTTTGCGCAATATATGACCTAACCATTGCTACTTCAGCCTGCTGATCCTAAGAATTGTGTCGATAAATTCATTAACTATATTCCATAATGAATCCCAGAGCATAGCTATTTTCATAGCTCGCTTAGTGACTTGGAGTCTTTTTACCTCATACAAATTTATATGAAAAGTATCGACTGTAAAAAGTAAAAAATACCTAAAAAATTCTATCAAGCAAAACATTAGGGAGTGGGGAAAGTCGCTGAACAGTTCCGAAATCTCTAATGTATGAACGTTTACCTTGAATTAGTAAGTTACTTTTATTCGTTTTTCCATAAAAATGAGAATACAAAGATCAAATGATGAACAAATGATGATTTGAAATACACATATGAGTGGTATAAAGGACTTCGACAGTGACGAAATTTAATTAATGATGATTCCATGTTTCTTGTTGTACCGAGAACCGAAAATCCAAGATTTCCACAGGATATTGTATATTCGACATACGTCGAAATATACGATATAAGTCGCTCTAAAAGGGTCCAGTTACTATATAACTCTTACTTTTTTATGTCTGGAATAACTCAGTACGATATTTCTTTTGTAATTTTCACATGTGATTAACAATACATAGGAAGAAGTACTTAAATAATACGTGGACAAAATTAACATATGCATATCGGTTATCGAGAGGAATTAAAATTTGACTTTAAAAACATTGATAGTCTTGATGAAGATGAATTTAATATTTATTTATTATGACCAAAACTAAATTCATTACAATTTTGGAGCGGACATCTCCTCTGGATCAAAAGTTATGTTGCCCTGTGACAGTTTTAGACGTATTTTGTATTTGTCTAAAACAAAAACGGGACAAGCTAATAATAGGCATTTAGAGCTAAAGTTAATACCATATGCAACATATGAAAACGTAAAAAATGCATTGTCGGCATTGTTAGAAGAAATAATAATTTATTATGAAAAGGAATAAGAATTAACAATTCATTACAAAAATGTCGATACCATTGATGAAAAACAAAATGTTTGAGGAAAAATAAAAATTAATAATGAGTTGTGATAGCATTTATATGTACCTGTGAAAATTCACCAAAAAATATCTCCTGAAACCTTTTTTCCATCGTACGTTACTAGTTCCCAGGGAAAAAATACACGCAATTTTAAGTGGAAAAAAATGTTTTCAATTAGTTTTTCAGACCAGGTTTGATATTCACTTTGGTTTACATGTGACACCGACAAACCATATGCGAATTATTTATCAGTAAATTTGATAATTTCGACAAAACTAAATTTTGAAACAAATTTCATTTATACTTGCGAAAGTAACATAATTGACTTACTCATTGTAAAATTAAAACAAATTGTATATCATCATATCTATTTTTAATAAAATTTGGTTTAAAAGTGATTTCAAAGTTGTCAAGGAAATTTCCATATCTTATAATGAATTTCGAAGACACAAGACTTTAAATTTGTCCACAAAAGAGGCAAATCTGATATTTATAAACTTATGAATAAATTTGGATCAATGTGTAAGTACAATAATACATATTCCTAATGTACTGAACTTCACAACAAATTATACGGTCACACGGTTTGTAATGTTATAGTCCAGCCTTTCATCATCGTTACGTACACTTATTAGTTTTCAGGGAGAAACGATTTGTTCAAATAATTTCTATAAGTAGAATTTCGCTGAAAATGTACTGTAATTAAACCGCTAAGTTAAAACGCTAACATTTTAGTTAAACGCAATTAAACCGCTGTCATTTAAGAATTATAATCATAGCATAACCATTTTTTCTTTGTGCAAGTTAAGATTTGTGATTTAGTGATACAATTAGATTGGTAATTCAAAGATAATTATCAAATGTAAATATATATATATATATATATATATATATATATATATATATATATATATACATATATATATATATATATATATATATATATATCTATATATATATATATATATATATATATATATATAATATTTAGTTATATTTTATGTAATGTATTCTTATTTAATCTACATGTGTAATTATTCTACATTATATAAAACATTAGGTATATTACACTAATATATTTCAGAAATTTATCCCAACGGACATCCGTCGTTCAAGAGACTTTATAGTAGTGCTCCGAGAATAATGAGAAATAATGCAACGATTCTTGTCAAACTTTACATTCATTTGTTGATCGTTCTTCAGAGATAAAGGAATAGGGTGAGGTTTGCCACAAACAAAAGGTTTGTTGCAAGGATTAAGAGCAAGTATGAACAATTTGAGGGAATTTGGGTTTAAATTGTGGAACACGAATATACATGTGTTTTTATTTATATATAAAAATTAATTATTTTTTATCATTCCTTTAAATAGTATTTGGTTTTGTCACTGTTGGTTTTTGTTTTCTCTCTAAAATGTCACACTTTTTGAGTATAGAATTTCTGCTCCTTGTTAATGATAACAGATGAATTAAAATTGTCTACTTAGAAATAATGTTTCCCTTATGCTTTCGAATTGCGGGAGCTCACAAATACAGATCGCAGGTATAAATATAAAATTAGAATCAATTCATTCCAGACAAAATCGACACATCATTTCAAATTGATTTGTCACGATTTTACACTCAAATATTATACTCGATAACAAATATGTTATACACTAATGGCCTTACTGGTTAGACCAAGAAAACAGGTTCGATATTTACTTTTTGCTCTTTTGTGCAATACTTTCTAAAAGCGTGTTTTTTTTTGGTTAAAAATTAAAAAAAACAGGCTTTTTTGTTTTATGTCGCCTTTTTGATCCTTTTGTTTCAAGACTATACATTTTGTTTTGAATTTCTAGCATTTATTGCGTTTTCATCGGTTTTTGATACGTATGCAAAATTTTAAATAATTTGGACATCTGAAGATTATTGAAAATTCCGTAATTTATTGGTCATTTTGGTTTTAAGCGATTTTTTTTTGTTTTATTAAATAATCGTCTTGTCAAAATTTTAAATAATTCGACGGCCTGTCAGTGGGTGAAAATTTAATTTAAAAATTCTTTACTTTTTACTATTTTTTTGTTTTAAAGGAAGAATTTTTATAATTTTATTAAATTATTGTATTGTCATCAGAACTACACATTACTGCCAAGACTACTGATGGTGCATTAATTAGAAGAACACGAAATGTTGTTTCGCACATTCCATTACAAAGTTAAATACAAGTCGACCTAATAAAAGCGTGTTAATAAAGGGAATCGTTCCTCACACTTTTGGCTTTCACATAACAGTCTGTAATATTTGTAAAATGAGAGTTGTGAAAAAATATGGCATGAAGAGAAAGATAATTAGTTTACCGCAATCAGTTTTTATAATTAATAGTTTAGGAGATTGTTATATTCGGGATTTGCATGAAATCGTGTGGATTTCAAGTTCTGTCAAATTTTTGTCTAGTTGTTACTATTTGTTTTGTTAGTTTGATAGAGTACTGAGCAAAATGTAATGAAATGATTTTCATCAAATTTTTCTTCGATATTAAATTAGGGTTTTAAATTTAAATCCTTACTTCCTTTTATACGTGTGTCAATCCAACATTCCCCAAGAGACTTTCGTCGATCTCCATCTATTTACTGGGTCAACGCGCAAACATTATCGAACCCATTTGAATTGAATATTTTCTGGACTAACGTTTGGAATTTAGATTTAAATTCTTTGCTCCCTTTTATCCTGATGCCGATCAAATATTCTCTAAGAAACTTTTGTCGATCTTTTTGTTTCTTTGATGAACATTTTGACAAACATTTAAAATATTCTTGAATGGAACATTTTCTGAAGTGATACTTGGAATTTAGATTGAAATATAATGTACTTCTTTTCCTAATTAAATATTTCCTATGTGACTTCACACTCAATAATTAGCTTTCCTGCAGTAAACACCAATGTGCTAATTGAGGAAGCGGTCAATAGAAATTGTCGCTATTTCCGCAACTGTTTAGCTTAAAGTTCACGCTAAAATATATGGTACTTGCGGCAAATAATTCGGGCATGTAATGAGACCCAGCAGGCTAAATTCACATCTGAACTAATATGATTCGCTTAATGTTTCATACACATTCGAAATTGGATAATATTATTATAGTAACAAAGCGGCTGCGTACCTCTCATACTACCAGTATCTGTTGCGGATATTACGCTTTATAATTTTATTTTGAAAATCAATCGTAAATTGTAATTAATCGATTGCCTCCCTTATACTCCTTATTTGTTATTATTATTATTGAAATGTTTTTAATAACCAAGTTACACTTCATTGTGGTCGAAATATTTTCTGGGCATTGAAAATTATAACGCTAAAAAGATAGAACAAAAAGATCAAGTGTATTTGAGGTTATTATATTCTGAATATATTTAAGGATTTTAACTTTTCTTGCATTCATATTTCATAAATAAACCAAAATAAATGAAAGTATTAAGGAAATGCAATAGGATATATTTTTGTGGTTAAAGAAAATAATGTTGCATTACTTTCAATAAGCGGAATTACTGCATTTTAATTTTGTTTCTAGTTATAATATAAATATTGTACTGTTCTTTTTTCTAAAAAAAAGTAATTTAATAGAAAACCCTTATTAGACTACGTAGTTTATAAGGCTCACGAAAATTGTTTCTATAAATTCCTTTTAATATTGGAATCGTACACACAAAACATTATTGTCAGTTCTTTTTTTAACTTTTAAGATTTATATATATATATATATATATATATATATATATATATATATATATATATATATATATGTATATATATATATAAATTTCCTAAATGCAAAATGATAGTTATGAAAATTATTTTACTTTAACTTTAAGCTGGCCTAATTTTCCTTAAGTACTTCAAGTTACTTTATCCTGATCAAATTTACCCGGTAATTTGATATGCAACTGTTATTACTGAAAAAACTCCCACATTCTTTAAAAATCAAGCGACGGTAGCTGCGAGTAAAAGCTATGCTTCTTTATAAACTAAGTATATTGCCCCAATTTCAAATCATGATATCTGAAATTGAAACTTTTGGTATATATGTATATTTATATATCGGTATATATATATATATATATATATATACATATATATATATATTCATGTACATGTATATATAAAGTTATATTATTTATTATTTTTGTTTGTCCAACCCTAATTCAATTACACTTCATTAGACTATTTTAGGTCATACATAGTTTTATAGTTTTGGTCCGAAATTATTATTCATGTCCAGTGGTTACCACAAAGGTCGTTTCATTTGAATACATTACTTGTACAATTACCTACCTACTAATGTACCTTGGACAATTTCCATATGTAATTCGGCATAATGTTTTACCTTGGCACTTTATCGGATCCTAAAATATGCTTGAACTTAATTAATTGATTTGGGTAAACACTGTAAGGTATTTGGAAGTGAATGTATTTTGAATATGTTATTAGTGAACTTGTTTAAGGTAATGGCGTAATATATAACAAAACACTTTTCTAAAAATAGTCGTGTGAAAATACTTAAGTCGACGGGAATCGAAATTTATATTCATTATTCTAAACAAGATTAAAATTTAATTTAATTTTCTTAGTTTGTTTTCTATATATAGCGTAATGTGCAATTTTTGTAGGTTGCATAAAACAAGAAAAACTTTTTCTACAAAACGCCAAATTTACGGTACAATTCAGATATCAGCAACTGTTTTTTCTCATGAAAACCCTAACAATTCAAATTACTTTATTAAAATAAAGTTATGCATTATCCGTGGAAAATTAATTTTTGAAGAGAATGCTATTAGAAAAATAATTGAAAGCGATTATATTATGCATTACATAGATGAACAATAAAATAAAAATTACTTTTTGTATATCGTAATGTAGAAGCACCCTCAATTACTTAATTTTTAAGTTACATAACAGGTTACAATTTTGTTTTAATCTGTGCGAAATGTGCCAATCTCCAGTTTGTGGCATACATGTAATCGTGATCAATAATATACTTAAAAATTATCTTTTTGACCTTGTATGTATTACCATATTATGTTAAATTTGTCTTCCAACTGCACCATGTTCAAGATAATAATCAAATAAAAGGAAAATACCCAACCTTTAATAAAATTATTATTGAAGTTTGGTTATTATTTTCGTATTAATTAGTAAAGTAATAATTTATTATTTATGTACAGGTGATCCACACACACTTTTCCTACTAATATCGCTACCTGAATAACTTGCTGATCGCTTAAAAGTAGATGTGCTAGTTAATTTTAAAAATTTTCTCTAAAACTAAAGCTTTCAATAAATACTTCTATTATCTTTGTCCTTCGAGATAGAAGAGTATAACAAATATTAATATCATGAAAAAGTGTACAGAAAATTTTGGTGAAATTTGATATTTCCGAGTAATTTATAATTATCCTGATATTTTTTTTAAAAATTTATTAAACGTAAAACAAATTAAAACTTATTTCTCAAAAATGGCTTACAATTTTCTTCAAACTTTTCATGTTGTTAGTGCTTTATAAGCCAAAACTTTATTCTTCAAGAAAATTTAACATTCGACGTTGGTTTAGAATTCTTTATCTAAGCGTATTCTCTCAAAACCCTTCAATGATCTGTCCGTTTTAAACTGCATAACGGGGAGGATATGTATTTTTAATTTAAACACTTATTATTACTATCTCAATTTATCACGACATGTGATCCAAAGTTTTTACATTTATACACAACGTAGTGTTTTCAGGGTTTTAAATTAGACATCAAATTTTTCCATTATACAGGCAGTACGATTCGGTTCGATTTGTAAACAAAAAGAACTAAAATATATATTGCGTATTACCACTTATCTTACACCGTTCAACTTTTTGAGCACAGGGCCAAATGTCTTGTGAGATAACCACTTGTGAGATAACTTACCACGTTTCAGTTAGTTACGTGTCCCGGCGGCGCCACGACGAGCGACACGTCTACGATTTGACATTTTTATTTTGCGTAGAAACAGGAAATATTGCGGCAAATCTTATCAATGGGAAAGGGGTATGGTTTTGCTGCTGTTTGAAGAAAGCATTTGTAATTTTGGCCTTGGTGACAAACAAGTATACACTGTGTGATTCTACAAGATAATCTTCAAGCACACATTTTATTATCACCCTAGTCATTAAATAAATTATGTTAATGTGACTAAAATAAATGCAGGCTGTAATCAACACGTAAACAATAATTTTGAAAGAAGAAAATACGTAATTAGACTGAAAATAAAAATTTAAATTTTTGAAATTATGAAAATCGACGGTTTTGATTTCAATAATTATTAAGGGTTTTTTTTAAATCTTATACGATATCAATAAGGGCAACGTGTAGTTGGAACTTTCATGGACATTCTTTTTGCTCTTTCTCTAATATGGCGGTTGAAATAGCACTCCACTCATGTTTTGATTTATAGAGCTTAACAACACAGTAGTATATCATAAGCATCACAGCTACTGTACTATTCTCGTTATTTTTTTTAAATTCCGTACCTCAAAAGAAAACCCTTATAATATCACATACATGTCTGCTCATCTGGTTGTTACAGCCATTTTTCTCAAAAACTATTTTCTATAGGAACTAGAAATTTGGCATAGTAATAAATAACATTAACCTGCATACAAATATCAGTAGCTAACAGTCAAAAAAATGGAATGGAAAGTATGCCTTCAAAGATACATTGAAGAGTATGTAAAAAAAGGGGGGTGTCCCCTATTTCTGAAATGACTCAACCTAAAATTTTTAAAAAATAAGAACTTTAGACACCCACGCAAAAGTTTTAGGAATATCATAGCAATTATTCTAGATGTATTTTTTTTAAATATGCACCAAATTTTTACCCCTTTGAAAGGTATTTTATGCATTATATTTAAGTTCTAAAACTTAAATAATTTTCAAGAGAAGAGTCTATACCCGTAAATTTTTACAAGGGCTTAAATATATACGCAACTCTTTCAAAACTCCTACTGATAGTTGATAGGTTTTTATTGGCAGGGAATCCTGTCTTACATGGTCGGTATGCGACCGGACACCTACATGCAGTATCGGCAATGACTTACATGAAATATCGGCAATGACTTGCCATTCAGTCTCTCCTAGGCCGAGCACCACGCTCCTATGTCTATCGATAGAGGACAGATGCGCAATCACCGAAAGCAAAATTTAAATTATATCCGGTGGTGATGTCATAAGATATGAGTCACTGCGTATGAGTATTTTTTGGACAAAAATTTCATGTGAAAATTTTAAATACTTATAACTTTGCAACAAATTACAATACAGTTCTAAGTGAGATGCCTGAAATCGTGAATCTTGTGATAGAAACAATTTAAAAACATTTCCGAACGTTTCTCAATTGGGAACGGACTACAACTAATCGCTATTTCCATGCAGACCGACAACGCTTCACGAAAGATTCGCAATAGATCTTGCCTTTGTGCGCAATATGAATCCCGCAATAATGACATATGTTAGTTACTGTAGTCACCATAGACCGATAATTCATAAGTTAACTATGTAAAGAGAAAGAAATGAGAAATAAATATATTGAATATGGCAAAATATGTATCGTTTATTGTCATAAAGCAAAATCGTGTCATGAAATTCCTTCATGTATAAAGAGAACGGTTCCCTGAAAAAATTCCGCCACGACCCGCTCCTGCTCACTCCCGATTTTTAATTATACGTGTTAGAATTCAATATCACAGTTATGATTTCAGCAGCAATCTCAGTAAATGGCGGTATAGAGAAATAAAGCATCATCCTACATGCAGCAACTGGTATTAATATTTGTTGCATCGTAAATCGTAAATTTTCTGTTAAAAACTATAATTATTTTCTTTTAAATACTCGAATATTTGTAAATCGAAAATTTGTTTCACAATCAGACATATTTGTATGTATGGTATTAATAAAAGTTTTAATACCTGCAGAGCAGCACGTGGTTTTGAATGCACAATAATAACCGGAAACTTATGTACTGTAAATAACTGAAAAAAATGATGTGCCGGCAGCTATTTTAGTTGCTTTAACTTTTTTTCATCTTCTTCTCACCGGGTTCTATTTAATAGCGTAGCGCGTGCATCCTCATAACACGCATATGAGTCAGTCAGCATTAAAACGCAGTACTATAATTTTATTTTCCTCAGTTTAGTTGTGTTATCAAAGTGTTTTTATTTAAAAAAAGTGTAAAAATGTCTTTTCAAGTGATAGATGCTAAGAGAAAAAGACCGAACGAGTAACAGAGACAAAATTACAATCATTTCTCACAATTCATGTAGCAGCAGATAGAAGCAAAGATCAAATTAGTGATAAGTTCAAGAAGCTGTATAATCTAGAGTCAATAACACAGTCTTTTTCATGGCACATAACGTGTTTTGGAAGCTGTGTCAGTGAAGAAACAATAAAACGCCGCAAGAAATTATTGTACAAAGAGGAGGAAGAAACATTTATTCCAAACTGCACAGGCAAAAGTGATCATATATAAATGTATACAAAAATATATGTACAATATATATAATTACATATGATTTTTTTGATGCTTAATCTTAAAAAAAAGCGAAGGAACAGATGTGAATGATTAGAATTAAAAACGAAAAATATCTACGCCACGATAAAAAAGGTCCATTTTATAATTTCTATTATAATCCAAATTAAACTAAAATTAGCGCTGTTGATGAGAAATTGCTTAATGTTACAAATGTAACAGAAGTTCAACAAAAATTTATGTTAGCATCTCAGTATTTTTTGACCCGATGATATTAGCGTCTCATGAAGTGTTAGATTATTGTAAATATCTTTTTGATTTCGTGAAATTCAAAATAATCATCACTATGCAACTTACTCGATAAAACAAGTTTTATCGTTAAATTCTTCCAAAACTGTCATTGTTGATGGTATGTCACTAGTACATCAAATTCAAATGGAAAAAATTAAAATATTTGGTTCTTTTGCTAAGGCACACTTAAAAAAAAATATGTTTTTTCTCATCCTAGTGTTAAAAGAATCGATTTAGTCTTCGATAGATATGATAATGTTTCCATCAAATTTTCGGAGTCAAAATTGCGAAGCAAAGGACAAACAATGAAGAAAATCACAATTACAAGTAAGTCAACAAATATCCCAGCTGATACTAAAGATTTTTCCGGAAATTTTAAAAAAATTTTGCACCTACATTTTTAATAAGCAAAAAATGACAGCGAATGACCTTCCCAAAATTTCCCAAAATATTGGTTTTGACTTAAATTTATTAACAGTCATCTGTACATCCAATGCATTATACCTATTTTATCTGAGAGTTGCAGCAAAACATATTTGTGGAAAAATTCTTTAGAACCCCTAATTGTGCCTATTGATTTTTTTTTCAATTTGGCTATAAACTGCGAGAATCCAACTTTTATCCGAAACGAATGACTAAGCCTCTGCCACCTCTGCCAGATTCTCTAATTAATCCTTACAAATTTAATTCCGATTGCCACACTATGGCTTGCAATTGCAAAAAACATGGTATAATTTGTATACGGTTATGTAATAATTGCAAAAATGTATTGTTGTAATTAAACGTATTGTTGTTTATGTTAAAATAGTTTTGTCATCGACAATATTTACTTACCATAAGATTTCCATTTTTCATTAGTTTTTGGTAAGGAAATTTTTTTTTAAACGTTAATTTTTTTTATAAGCAATAAATTGTATTTTGCTTCTTTTTCGATGTTACTTCATTTAATAGCCTAATTTTTATCACAAAAAAATTTAGTAGGTTCCACAGCATACGTTCAATCGATGTTTTTCATATCTAAGGGGAGAGAGGAATAAAAAACGACTGCCCAATCACATCGACTGGCAACATGCAGATCATGAATACGTGGGCTCTCGTAAGCTCATATCAATTGATAAATTTAGTCCAACGGATTTTACATACTTACTTCCTTCTAGTGCCTCGTCTAAAAGAAGATATTTACAATAGCGGGAAAAGCCATTAAAACAAGAGATGGTATCGAAAGAAAATTCCATTCAAATATCGAATCTGATTTGAAAACTAAAAGAAAGGAATGTCGATAAAAATGATATCTCATATCGAATAAGAATTGTATCGGGCACTTGCTCACTTTTATGGTGTGACGCCTCTAGTTTCAGGCACTCCCGTCGAGTCTGTTGTTCCATCTCTTGATCTTTCAGTCTCTTAACGTTTTCTACAATTTTTATAGTATTCTATTGCCAACGTTGGATGTAAATAATTTATAGCGAGCGAACGCGACTATAGTTGGATAATAACAGTTTACAGTTTACACACAAGAAATAATAACAGTTTACACACAAGAAAAAACAATTAGCAGTTTTACTTTTTTCTCAAGAATAATAAATGCCTGAAACATTCCTTAATTTTTGATTACGGGTCAGAAATTAGGCAACTTAAAATTGGAAGAATATAGTTTTGAAGTGTGTAACATATCCTTTGGCATCGATAATTTATAAGTGAGGCAATAAAGTCAAGCGGTGATTTTGTGCCCTCAGTCTTCAAGTTCAACCCTTGCCTCTGCACTCCATTTTCATAATAAATAAAATATTGTCAAAAATTCTGTCATTAAAAATACTTGAGAAATACTAAAAGTATTTGCTGTGAAAAATAGTTATCATGTATAAACAGACAGTTACCGAAGGTCTTCAAAGTCAACGTAAGCACTATAAGGGTCCCATTTTAATTTTTAATTTGGAACCCTAAAAATAACCATTTTGAACGATGGTATTTCTATACAAAGTGGAACTATTATAATTTCTGAATATTCAAGATTTGTTAAAAAAAATGTAATTTCAGGAGCGTTTATAAATATATTAAATACTTTTATTGTGTTCCCTGAACCCACTTTGTTTAACTTGTGAGATTATTTGGATATTTAGTCAATTTTTAATGTATTATATTAAAATATATCACAGTTAACAATGTAACTTATATTATTACACTATACGTTTATTGTTAACTGATTTATTTTAATATGATAAATAGGAAATTTACAAAAATATTCAGATATATTTCGAAATTAAACAAGTGCAGAAAAAGTTACTATGATACATTTAGAAAATATAAAACTGTTTTGAAAGTTTAGCTATTCGTGAAAAATGACAAGCTCCGAGTTTTACCCTTAGGTAAACGGAGGTACAGTCGGTGAGTCGGCTTTAATAGAGCAACTGATATTATCAGTACTAACATATAATTTATTTTTCTCCCACAAATAAGTAATTTTTCGCAGAAATTACTCAGATTCCTTTCTATTATAATTCGTGTAGTAATACAATATTACTAGTTATTTTTGAGTTTATAAACTAATAATTTACCTTTTACCATTAAAATTATATTTCTCGTTCACCTATTTATAAAGATCTAAGCTCGTTATAATTTAATCGAAATATCCAATATTAGGTAATTTACACAATATTTTAATAACCGCAAAAAATAAATTTTCCTTAGCAATTTTTTTGAATTAAATTATAACTTTGTAAAATATAATATAAATCGCAGCAAAATAATAAATTTCAGAATGTTTTTAACTGTTGTGCGATCTGTTCTAATAAAGTTAATTACTAAAATATATAGAAAAGATATATGTATTCTGATCTGACTAAAGTATAATTTCTTGCCAACATTTTTATTAAAAGGAAACGTGGAGTAATTTTGACCACATCAAGTAATAAGTTTTTCCATAATACCAGTAGAAATAATTTGTGGTTTAGAAAGTTTTGTACATTTTGGTATTTCGCATTTTTTATACGAGTGAGTATTAGTTTTGTTCATTTATTTACAAAATAAGTAAAAACCAAAAAACGTAACGCGAAAGTGATATAATTAATTGCTTGGTTAGGCCTCCGTCGTCCAAAACTAGTTTAAGGTTATCTTATTGTAGATACTTGTTTAAATTTGACTGAAATCGTAAATAATATTTACGAACATTAAAAACAGCAAGGATGTCGTAATTTTAAAAGACTGGCATGCTTTGTCATCAATATACAAATCTCATTTGAATATATAAATAAAATTGGTAATATGGCATATTATGTGCGTGATATTTTTCTTATATACATATCAAATTATCAGTTAACACCTTTAGGGATGCATTCGTAGTTTCATCAATAGATGTTACTTATTGTAACGATATAAAAAAATCTATTGACGAAAATATATAAAGCGATCTCAATGTTACTGTTCATGAATACTACACATCGTTTCTACGAAAGACGAACGAAACCCGTAACAAACGGTATCACTTGGTATGTTTAAAAAGAGAAAGGTTTCTGTTCGGAAATCTAACTCGAATATGTACACGATGTCATGTGTGTGTACTACAGAGATGGAGACGAACCTCACAGCATATTAATCGCGGTGAAGCAATACATAAATACACATTCTATAGTTAACTATTAATATTGGCATCACTATCACAAATAACCATGCTTTATTAGTGAAACGTTTAAATAATTCATCACTAGTCGCTAATCTTAGAACCTGACATGAACTGTAGACAATGAGAATGAGGCAAACAATGGTTATGTCATCTTCTTTCTTTAACCAGTTTTACATGCACCAAAATTATATATGTATAAAAAAAAATTAGTATTACGATTGAAAAAATATTGGTGGTGAATATCTGTATGGAAACTTTGAAGAGTATAAAGTGTGCAGTAGCCGAATAAAGAATGTCTTAAATAATAAAATCGCTAATAAATAAAGATGAATGTTGTCAAGGATGGACGAAGAGATAAGTAAGATGAGAGACATTTTTTTACACATATCATCACCAATTAAAGAGCCCGAATGTAATAGCATGAATATCGTTTGCGAGAAAAAAACGAGTAAATACAAACGCTGAAGAATAGCAAGGCTGCGGGCGTGCAGGTTCTAACTAGGGAATTATTTACGCTGTTTAAGAATAGAATATCTGTAGCATTACAGGAAAAACTTGCTTATTTAACGGCTGCTGGGTATGTTTGATATTAGGACGCTGTTTTAGCACGCTTATATTATGAAAAATAAAATTCAGGGATTATAGTCTACATAGTATAGCAATTAAAATATGGAGAAGAATTTTGATTGAACGTACGAATAGAAAGGGATCAACCACATGCTGTAAGATGAATGAACGAGTATGTACACGAGGTATAACTTTAAATATTTTGGAATAAAATATATTACTGAAAAAAAAATTGTGTTTTGTTTACTTTTCTCAGAGAATTATTTATTTTAATATCTTTCGTTTCAATTTCTTTAGGAAAAGCAAATCATTTTCTAATAAAATCGATTAGTAAGTAAATAATTACAAAACCTATCGATCCCATTTCATTTTGAAACGGACGAAATTAAGGTACACTAAAACAAACCGTTTGGCATTCCTCAAATAAAAGGTTTTCAGTAACCATCTTTAAAATGTAATTGTTACGTATACCAGAAACTTTAAAATTTTGTCAGAATTTTTGTTACAATTAATATTTGATAAATAGGAACGCTAATGAACTTTTACCTTTTGCGTGCAAATGTGTCCTTCCAATTTTTAGATTTATATAAGTAAATCATCCTGTTTTTAAGAAGAGAAATTACATGATTTTTTTTATTATATTTTAAATGGATTTATTTTATTTTTTTGGAAAACAGGGGCTCAATACAGTTCTATCTGATTGTTCTCAGAGCCTAATTATATATTCCAAATTGCTAAGGAGTTGAGGACACAGCTGCATTACCTCAAAATATATTATATTTCTTCTGCAGAGACAGTGACAAGGTCGTCATATAACAAAGATAAATATTTCATGAGTTATTCCAGTAAAAAAAATATTCTAAAGGTAAGCAAAATATTTTCACAGTGGGTTTACTTCGTCTGTATACCCATATTGAAATAACTGATATATTTGATTTTTGTATGAATAACATATTTATTGTAAAAACAGTGCATAAGGCACGTGCACAAACAAATTTACATTTTTAATATTATTACATATTTTCTAAAATTATACTAACAGAATGATTTTAAAGTTTTTGAAGGTTTAAGTTCCTGAGGTGAGGTGGTATATAATTAAGCTCTAGTTGGACATACTGGCGCTCTGTGTTCACCTGCAGATGTATCACTAATCATATACAACAAATAAAATATAATATCTTTATATATATATATATATATATATAGATATATATATATATGTATATATATATATATATTTATATGCGTGTGTGTGTGTGTGTGTATATATGTACACTGTGTAAAGTTAGGTAACTTTGCGACGTTAATCTGTAATAGTACTACATGAGTAGATTGCAATACACCTATCTTTTTAAAATCATACCACTGTTTTTCCGATATTCAAAAATTATCATAAGTCATTAACATGGAAGTGCATCAACCTATATCTTACATTCCTATAAACGTAAGAAATGTGGCATTATTGCATGATTACTCTTCTTAGTGTTCGATAGTGAATTTGACTTGTCTAACTATTCCTTTTATTTGCATAATACACCGTAAAAAGGATTAAAAAAAGGGATAACAAAATTAATTTCAAGGTCAACTTTGTGTATACTTCGTAAATCAAAATTTCTGCCATTTAAAAATCTTTAATATCCATTCTCTTTCCCTCAAACACAAAGGTTATAAAAATATGAATATTGATTTTTAAAATAAACTTGTCGGAATAGCTATTAATACGATATTTTTTCACTTGTCGTTTAAACAAATTATTATTCGCTTCTTATTAATAAAATAGTATTAATTTCAATTGCTTATTTCAAATCTTTATAGATTATTTATTATTTAATATGGCAACCCTCATTTCTTCAAGTTAGAATATTTTTTAAAGTTTAGTTTGACATAACAGTTGCTGGTTTAATGCGACTTTATTCTGTTAAAGATTTATTACTTGTAATATTAAGTGGATGAAATTACGAATATGTTATTTTTAGTGTTGATGGAATATAGTATTAGTATGTCAAATGTCATTATAATATCCCGAATGTACATCCAACGTAATCACAAACAATCACCAACATAGTCCTATTACGGACAACCAAGTCTTGTTACGATCAATTCAATACAGGAGGATAACCTGTCATTTCAGTGGTATCAGGTGATACTACTCCAATAATATCGATAAATATGGAACAAAATATGCTAACTCGTTTAAGAGGGAAGCAAAATTCGAATACCAGACGCACAACGTAGATAATTTAAGTCAAAATTATTGCCGTGGTTTGCGTAAGTGCGATACGGGGAAGTACGGGGAATGCACTTAACACGGGAACGGAACATAAAATTTAGGTATGTGTAAATACTAAATACATTCTAAAACAAAATTATCTGTATTTTAATTACCATGTACGCGTCTTTAAAAAACTTGGTTTTTTGAAACGGATAAGTGACATTTCATTTGGACACTTGACAGTTTGCAAAGTTTACAGTAGGCCAACTGATATTTAGTACACGTTGCAAAACTGATATTTAGTATAAAGATTATAGGGTGTTAATTTAAACATAATTATGACTTCATACCCATCGTTTGTTGTACGAAATCGTTTGTTTTATCAGTCGTTTCGCAAATAGTAATGTACCGTCTTGTTCAATTCTGTGTTGGATATGATACAATCAATATGCGTTTGGCAGTTTGACTTGTTTTTTTTTTCAATCTTTGATGTCAGATACGCAATTGTAGCTAGTTTGAACATTTCGTAATTTTCATAATAAGTCGTATTTCGTATTTGTTATGGTTTTCATTACTTCATATAAGAATTTTTTAACAGTAATAACTAAATCTTGCTTGGTCAATGACCTACTAGTCAGCAAATGTTTTACATATGCTGACTAGTAGGTCATTGACCAAGCAAGTAAATAAATATTATTTTCAATTAAATAAAAAAATTCTATGAAAACGGCGTAAGAGTTGCTTAAAATATTTTCCTTATTATTTGTCACTTGGTGATCTTTAAATTTCCATCGTAGAAAATGTAACTTTCCTTTGTAGATATAAACCTGTATTTATAGAACTTTCCTTAATTATATTGATCCACTCTTGGATGCCAACAACATGAGCATCTTTTTGTGTGTCTAATTTAGACGTTTATACTAGTACATAATTAATAATTAATATATTAGCCATAACATTTCAATAGTACTAGTACCATATTCTGGCATTATACAGACGAAATTATTTGTGATATAAAAAAAACTGATTTTCGATACCTGATGCTATGTTTATACTCGTATATATTTAATAACTGAGATGCAAGCCATCGTAATTCCACAATTGCTAGTGAAGCCTTCATCTTTGGAATATTATCATTTTTAGAGTTTTAAGCGTACTGCTTATTTAGAAAGGCAATCGATGAACTGTCATGGCGCTGCCAGGTATTATATCATTAAACTAATTAGTCTAATTTTCAAAGGGATTTGTATAACTGCAGAAGAAAAAAAATACCACGCGCATGCCGAACACACTGCGTTTTCTCGACTGTGATGATTTTAATTTCATATTTTAAATAAATCTCAGCGTGAAAATTAATTTTTGTTTAAAAATAATGCTCCAGATGATGCGAGCGTAACCCGTCACAAACATATTTACACTCCACGTGGTGTCCGGGGGTAGTTGGCATGCAGTACGGAGCGTGCCGCAGTTATTTGCCATTTATCAGTTGGCGAAGATGGACATGTATTACTGCGGAAGGAAAAGATACCACGCGCATGCAGAGAACACTGCTATTTCTTGATTGTGATTGTTTTAAATACATATTTAAAATAACTCATTGTTAAAATTAATTTGTGTTTAAAGGTAATGTTCCAGCTGCTCCAAGCGCAATCCGTCACAAACATATTTACACACCACGTGACTTCCGGGTGTAGTCAACGAGCAGTGCGGAGCGTGCCGCGGTTAGTTGCCATTTATCAGTTGGTAAAGACGGACATGTATTACTGCGGAAGAAAATGATACCACATGAACACCACGCCTTCTCGTTTGTCATTGTTTTTAAATTGATATTTAAAAAACTTAATAAGAAAAAATTAATGTTTGTTTTTGTAAATAATGTTCCAGCTGCTGCGAACGAAACCCGTTACAAACGTATTTACGCAACACATGGTTTTCCTGAGTAGACACCGACCAGTGCAGAGCATGCAGAAGTTAGATGATATTTGTCAGTTGGTGAAGACGAAGGTGTATTACTGCGGAAGAAAAGGACACCACGCGCATGCCAGAAAACTGCACCTTGATCGTGATTGCTTTTAAATTCATAATTTAAATAAAAATCAGTGTGAAAATTTATTTCTTTAAATATATTGTTGCAGTTGCAGCGAGCGAAACCCGTCACAAACATATAACGGCACCACATGGCTTTCGGGGTTTACGGAGAGCAATGCCGAGCGTGCGGGAGTTAGTTCAAGTTTTTCAGTTGACGAAGACGGAAATATATTATTGTGAAAGAAAAGAATACCAAGCGCATGCCGAGAACACCGCGCCTTCTCCAACGTGGTTATTTTTTAATTCATATTTTAAATTAAATTCAGTGTAAAAAGTAAATTTTGTTTAAAAAATAATATTCCAGCTGCTGCGAGCGCAACCCGTCACAAACATATTTACACAGCAAATGGCTTCCAGTGGTAGTGCGACCAGTGCGGACCGTGTGGCAGTTAGTTGATATTAGTCAGTTGGTAAAGACGGAGGTGTATTACTGCGGAAGAAAAGGATACCACGCGCATGCCAGAAAACCACGCCTTTTTGGTTGTGATTGTACATAAAATTATATTTTAAATAAATATCAGTATGAAAATTAATTTGTCTTTAAAAATAATGTTCCCGCTACTGCGAGCGCAACCCGCCACATACATATTCACAGACCACGTGGTTTTCGGGGGTAGTCTGCATGCAGTGCAGAGCGTGCGGCAGTTGTTGATATTTGTCAATTAGCGAAGACGGAAGTAGTTTACTGCAGAAGAAAATGATAACACGCGTATGCCCAGAATACCACGCCTTTTCAATTATTTTTTTTCAAATTCTTATTTAAAAAAAATTAAGTCTGAAATATAATTTGTATTTCACAACAATTTTCCGGTTGCTGAGAGCGTAACCAGTCCAAACATATTTGCGCAACAGATGGCTTTCACGAGTAGTTAAAATTTCATTCGGCGAAGACGGACGTTTATTACTGTGGAAGAAAAGAATACCACGCGCATGTCAAGAACACCACGCTCTTCTTGATTGTTATTGTTTATAAATTTATTTTTTAAATAAAATTCAGTGTGAAAATTAATTTGTGTTTAACAATAATGTTTCAGCTGTTGCGAGCCAACCCGTCACAGATTTAGGCACCACGTGGCTTTCGGGGGTAGACGGTGAGCAGTGCGGAGCGCGCGGCAGTTAAATGACATTTGTCAGTTGGCGAAGACGGACGTTAATTACTATGGAAGAAAAGAGTACCACGCGCATGAAAAAATATCGCGCCTTTTTGATTGTGATTCTTTTTAAATTCATGTTTTAAATAAAACTCATTATGAAAATTAATTTATGTTTAAAAGTAATTTTTAGCAGCTACGAACGCAACCCGTCACAAACATATTTACCTACCACCTGGCTTTCGGGATTAGTCGACGAGCAATGCGGAGCGCACGGCACGCGGTGTATATGTTATGTTAATCAATGTACTATGTTTTATAATCGAGGTGTATGTAAAAAAATAAAGATTTTATACAAAGTAAAAATCGACGGGAATAAATAGAGGGAATTAGTAGAAAGAGTTTATTAACCAGTGGCACCTACAGAAGTATACTGGCTTCGAGATCACTCAAACCGAGGGCCAGCTAAGTATCACTCATTCAGTCATAAGTTCATTAATTTTAAATGCCTTAAAAATAATATTGCACTGATACAGTAAGTGTAGAGATTAATTTTAGCAAATAAATTGCTTCGCTGGCGTATGCAACAAGATCTAATTTCACTCCATGATAGGGCTAAACTACATTGCAAAATATATTCGTTAAAAATTGGTTGGGCTGACTTCATATAGTCATTCATCTTCCTTACCCGACATCGCTTCAATCACTTGCTTAGATCTTAAGAAATAATTTGTAAAAAAAAGACACATAAACAAGACTTTCAAAATTAATCTAGCGCATTACAGGTCATCGTTGTCACTTTTGTGTTTGCAAGGCTGTTTTCACATCGTTCCCCGCATCTCATGTGGTTTATTGTAATTAGGTTTAGATATCTGTCGGAAATAAAATATATTGTATGACAAACGGTTTGCAGAAATATAACTATACAAAGCTTGGACAATTTATGAGTATTCAAAAAATGTTTCTTGAGTATGTTTTTGAAAGTAAAGATTTAAAACAACTTGCTAACCCTGCTAAAACAAAGAATAAAAATGCCAAGTAAATTTATTAATTTTTTTTTATAACCATACGTGGTTTGTAACATTTTAATTATTACATAGGTAAAATAATCAATTTGTGGGAAGAGTCATCACACAATTGATGATAATAGTTCGTTTTTGAAGTAGTGAAGTCATTCTCATCTATACTATTGATATATTATTTGAGAGATGATAACTCTAGCTTCATTATTTATAAATAAACTAATAAATTGAGCGCTTTGGTTAAGTTTTGAAAATCTTATGAAGGTAAAGTGGAAGACCAAACTGTGCATTTTTGCCATATTGTACTATTTTATTTCACTTAAAGAGAAAAATACGGGTCAAGTTTGTGTATTTCTTTTTGACATTTACGATGACAGTATGCTAAAACGTCAATACATTGATGGTTAAGAAAATTTTCCTGCTAAATTTTAATATCAGCAACACTTCTCAACTAGGGAAGCTCAAAAATGTTTAATGTTGACAAAATCAAAGCTTTAATCAAATCAAATCCACTTTACAGAACAACTACAAAGACATGGCATATCAATAATTTAAGTATTCAGCACTAGTCCGAAAAGTTGGGATCAGTGAGAAAGCACCTACTTAAATTACTTATTAACTCAAAGAACTTTATTCGTCACCGCCTACACGAAACGTGGTAAATAGACATTTTTTGAAGGGCCTCGGTACCGACGTAATGGTTCGCATCAAACGACATCGGAACAAATACTCGTTAGAGAAAAGTTACACTCTCAGTGTGGTAGGATTTGAAAGGTGTCGTGATTTTTGAGTTCCTACCAAGGAACTAAACAATCAATTTGAATATGCGTTTTCAACAATGGGTAGGTTGAACTAATCCATCGTAACCTTGCGCCGCCAAATTTCCAGTTGTTTCGCGTTGTTCAAAACTTTGTGCGTGGATTCAATTCGCATGAGGCCATAAATCAGCACATTTTTCAGTTATCTACAGAATGTTGTCAAAATCTGTTAGTCCTGAATAATCATATTTGCATTTATTATGTTAATCTGAGCACACCTTACCAGTAAGGTTACAACAATTAAAAGCGTGAGTCAGCGAAAAGAAAATGCAATAAAACAAGCTGAAGTTCTGTCAATAAAAAATACTTTCATTACAAAGGAAATTATATTATTTAATGGCAGCTCTCAACTTATATATTATGTATTGTTGTTAGAATAGTTATATATGTTGTTAGAATATTTATGTGTCCTTGCACAATTTCAAATTCAAATGGGGAAAATAAAAATTCCTACTAGTATAATGACCTTCAAAATAGGTTTTACGTATATAAAATATAATAGATATATATAATAGATATAATACATATATAAAATACAAAAGTGTAATAGTGCTATAGAAGCAAATATTATATACGGGTTTTGTCAAAAATAATCAAAGCTATTAACGCTTTCTTCCGCTCGCACGAAGATAACAAAAAATGTTCATGCGGAAGGTTTGGTTAAAATAGGGCAAATACTATTTAGGTAAACTGTAACATAAAATGGATTTTCCGCATTCTTGCACAATACTGCAGGTTTCTGCTTTGTATGTGTATGAAATCAATTCAAAAAAGTCTGGAAAATGAAATATCGAGCAGTGTATTTTATTTGACCTTCAGGGCACATATATTTAATTTGGTTGGTCTTTAGGTAGCAGGCCATTACTTAGTATCTAATAATTTCTTAAATTTATTGAATGAAATGTTTGACATTCAAGGAGTAGGCAGCTTTTAGAGTTTGGAATTCTAAGAGTACAAACGGAATCCTATTACTGTTGATTTACTGCCCGTTCGACTTTTTGTCACTTCCCTCGAAATTTGAAGTTATAAATGATATGCGCATACAATTTTTAAACATTGTATAAAAAATATCTAAAGGCCAGAGCTGGATTCAGTTCGGCAAAAAAATTCTAACAAATTTGTGGTATAAATTTATTCGAATTTGTATATATTAGCTTTTCTTTTGTTTACGTAAATATTTAAGTATATTATAAAACCACAGGAGTTTTTGATTTATTATAAGGTCAGTTGCTGTATGATTATTAATGGCTTCTTAACTTGTTTCCTCTCCAAATTGTTGCCTCACTCCCGGTTTATCTTTATGTTTGATTTGTTTGCCTCCCATCACATATTTTCGATTAAGCAAATTAAAAAATAATTTTTCCTGTTGTAGGTAATAAATTATAAAATAGAAATGTAATGGTAACTTTACGCTATCAATGTTATTAGTTAATTATTCGTTCTCTGTCTTTTTCTAATAATATCTGTTAAATATTACAAAGAGATGCTCTTAATTTAATAGTAGGTGTTACGATACTGTAATAGGATTGGCTAAATACATTTGTAAGCCCAACTTGATTTTACAATTATATTTTAAGATTTAACGTCATAAACTAATGAAACTACGTTTAAACCATTTAGATTAAAATGTAGGTGACTTTTATTCAAAATATTTGAAAAGAGTTTTGAGACAGTTGTCCATATTGTCGATTTTTAATTATTTTTTTCTTGAAGATCTCTCTTGGAGATCTTTGTGATTGCTTAGAGCTTGAAAAAAAATGAAACGATGAAAAACAGATAAAGCAATGTAAAACCAAATCTGACTACGAAAAAATACAAAATGAACTTTATGTGCTTTTCAGCTTAATAAAATATCTTGAAATCTCAATTACTATCAAACAGTTAAAACAATGATATAGTAAATAGTATGCACAATAATGTCGTATCTCGTCATAGTCGACTGTCTTATTACGGTGTAATAATAAAAATAGATCTTCAAATATGGAAACCATACACATAATTGCCGGGACCACGACTACTCTGACAAGAGAGAAGATAGAATCTTAAAATATCTAGTTGCTTTCTAAAACTTGTTTAGTAATTTTTGTAGCTATATTAAGTTATTTAATTATTATTTAACTTTGTAACATTAACTTCACTGTTTCACTTATTTTGTTTTCGTTATTTAATAATTATTTTGTAAGATAGGAACAAATTACACCAGGGTAGATTGAAAAAATTTCGGCCTCACACAGAAATAATTATAATATTGTAGTTGTACTGTATTTTACTCTTATGACATTCATGCAACTTCCTTTAATGTATTGATTTGGTTCTGAATTTACACCGATTTAACTGACGAGTGAACCGATTTGGATATTATATATATATATATATATATATATATATATATATATATATATATATATATATAAATTGGATTAAATTAAATATTATTTGAATTGAACTTGCTGAAGAGAGATCAATACAAAATCTGTTGCGTTGCTCCGTTTCGTTGTATATAATTAAGAAGTTATCAGCTGAATTTAAAACTGGTCAGTAAGTAATTGAAGGCGATCCTCCTATTGAACGTCCGATAGTTGAAAGAAATATTGAAAAAATCTACAACTTGACCTCAGAAAACCGCAAGTAGGAAATTTGAGAGATATATTAGATAAAGGCATCTATTAAGAGCGAACTCAACACTTTATTCAGAATATACTTTGATTGTTTAAGGTATCTGTGAGATGGATACCGATGCACCTTTTAGTCAAATGAAATTGCAAGCGACTCATGATTTCACAATTTGGCTTGGAACTATGTAGAACTGATTCAGACAAATTTTTGGGCGGATTTGGAACTGCTGATAAAACTTAGGTCCAACGTTACATTCTAGAGTCAAAACAGTAATAAAAAATAGAAAAGACTATGGTCATTAGCTCTTAATAATGTCAAGGTTATTTTGTCAGCATATAAAGTATTGAATTCTAGGACTCTAAGAGACTAATTATAGTTACGAATAATTACAGAACAATTAGTATTACTGAAAATATTTGGCGTTAATTTTGTTGAAATTCGTTATTCACAATTAAATGAAACTACGTGATGTAGCATTATTTCTATTTTCTTTAAGTTCTTTACCACGACGTAGGTTTCGTTGTATTACAACATCTTCAGGTGGGCTATCAGGAAAGACATATAAATAGTATTACCATAAACCCAGTTGACAACTGTACACTTTACTTCAGTTGCGAGATATTTCGTCAGCGGAAAAAGAATCAGGAATATGAATACACCTTTTCTCTCATCGAGATAAAGCACCCTATGATAAATCCTAGAAATTATTACCGAAATCTATTTTTATCGGTTCGAATTACTAGCCGGTCTCTCTTATTCGCTTGATCAAGCACCGTGTGATTTTCAAAAACAATAATGAAATAATATATCTTATTAAGGAGATTTACTTGTATTAGATAATACACTTACACACACATCTTTAAACACTCGATTAAATGAAATGTATTTCACGTATGTAATAACTTAATCATCTTTTGTTGATTACATAAGATCTAAAATTATTCTGACATTTATCAAATGGGTATTGGATATTATAAAACTAATAAACATTAGGACATAACGCACTCAGACATCAAACAAAATCTATAGAGTACTTTCCACTGACCTAAAATATTGAAAGTTGCTAATACAAGATGGCGGGCTAATACAAGTACTTAATTTTGTAGTTGCAAAATTAAGTACTTGTATTAGCCCGCCATCTTGTATTAGCTTGAGTTCACGCAGAGTCTTCCTACGCAGTAGGAAAGTCAAACTAAAGCTCCTGATATTTAAATACAATAATCGCAGGAGTAGTAACGTCCTGATTTACATAATTCATCATTTAAAAAATAAATGGTTAAAAAATTTATACGTGCATAGGTTATACGTTCGCGAACCAATTTTTATTGGCGCATCTCATAATGAAAGGTAAATTCTAACTATTTATTTTATCCAGCTTTCAAAAACATCTTGTTTTTTAGCTTCGTCTTCCTCGTCTAAAATAATTAGGGCGCCTAAAACCCCGCTAATAGTCTCTTACAATGCTTGGGGTAAAATATTATTTCATTTTATTAATTACAAATTTTACGAGGTTATAAAAGATAACCTCAATTGTGGCACTTAACGAGCAGGCGCTCATAAAGTACCGTAATTGAATAGGTAAGTACTTTAAACCAACATACGTAAAATTTATATTAACTTACGTCTTTATATTTAAATCAACATTAAACATTATTAACTTATGTATATGTATGTGTATGTGTATGTGTATGTGTATGTGTATGTGTATGTGTATGTGTATGTGTATGTGTATGTGTATGTGTATGTGTATGTGTATGTGTATGTACGTGCGTGCGTGCGTGCATGCGTGCGTGCGTCCGACGTCTATCTTTTGTTACTTTTGGTTTTATTATAAGTTTTCCACTAGTTTAGCATAATTTGCTTCAAACATATTTCAAATTTTCCACCAGACGAGATATGGTGTAAGCCGGCGTGCGTAATGTAATTTTCAGTATCTTCTCTTCAACGTAATGTGTAATATGAAGGGTCAGATTTATTAATTTTATCTAAAAATGAAATAGTTAAATCTGATGTCTACATAAAAAGTTTGAATTATGCGATATAATTTTGATAAAATAATATTTTATAACAGAAAAGGAAAAATTAAAAGATGTATTTTTTTATAACGAATATGTACCGAAATCTTACCCCGGATAACTGTCTTAACTACAGTATGACAGTTAAAAACCACTAATATTTAATTAAATTATAGAAGGCGCTGAGTAGAAAAATAATATGGAACAAGATTAGTTCAACAAATATGATCTTTTTGGGTTTTTTTCATGAAAAATATATGTTTAAAAGAAGTAGGGCTCCGTCGCGATTATTTTACCATAAAAGTAAAGACGCTGGATATCGGTGACAAAAATTTGCTTTGAATATTAATTTAAATGTTTCGTTGAACATTAGTAGATCAATACAATTCTGCCAAAGTAGTACAAAAAAGTATCCAAATTATGCTCTAAAAATATAAAATATCAGATTTAAAACAGCATTTTATTCAGTTATTTTTTCACAAAATTATAATTAAATTAAAAATATGTCTTTTTTGTAATAAAAATAACTGTTTCTTTTATTTTTGAATTTTTTTCAAATTTCGGTAAAGAAAAAAAATTGAGGCACGAAAAATAAACTTTCGACGCCGACATGAAAATTCCGATGCAGGAAAACGAGTAAGATAGTGCGTGACTCATCTGTAGGAGCAAGTGATACCTAATATATTAGAGAGAAAGAGAAGGCGAGTATGAAAGAAATGAAGGCGATTTGTTCCGCGAATATTTGAAGGCGTGTTGATACGTAATGCAAAGGTCAGTATTTTCTGTGTGGTCTGGATTTTTTCAAAATCTTCCACTCGCAGCATCATTTTGAAATTGAAGAAAAACTAACTGTCAAAGTAATTTTTTTTATTATTGAATGAATCTAAAGAATGCGAACAAATATTAATAGGTCCCTGTTTAGAGATTGGCCACAAAAAACACGAGACTTTATTGTTCGCATTGAAAAAATATCTTTTGGATCCGGTTTGATGGTGAATAAAAGAAAAATTCATTTCAATTTTTGATGTATGAAAGATTTACTTTAATGGATTTTTTAAACTCATCTTCAAGATGGCCTAAGTGATAAATCAAACGCGAATTACACAGTTAATTTCTTTTTATTTGTAGTCGCTGTTGTTAAGTGTAAGTTTCTTTTTTTATTTCAGTCCTTCAAGACTCAAAATAAATATTGTCGTTTTCGCTTCTTCGCTTGTTCCTCCAAAACCGAACCACAACATGACAATTCAAGACGTCACTTTTGTAATGCAACTATTCTCTATAACGGTTGAAAACTTCAATTTTCTAACGTTAAAAGAACTCAGAGAAAAGGGTTGTGAAACACACGCGGAAGGGCAGATATGCGAGATGATTACCTAAATATTTTATTTCTAGCATCATGTTACAGTATACTCATCATCACTGTAGCATATAAATGATAAAAATAATATCAAAGAACAAAATAATGTTCTACTTTTTGATGAGAATGCAAGAATATTTATTTATGACCTTTTTATTTCATCAGCCATATTTTCTTCCTTTTAAAAACCAGTGGAAATCTTTCTCACGCTTATATTATATATATATTTATATATATATATATATATATATATATATATATATATATATATATATATATATATGTATATGTATATATGTATATGTATATATATATATATATATATATATATATATATATATATATATATATATATATAATTTAGGAGCAATACGCTCCATGTCATTGACAGCATGCGCTTACGACAAGATCGATGTTTTAGGATCGAGTTCCACATACGTGACAGAACTTAACAGATAACGAAACGTTGTTGTAAAACATTATTTCTGCCTGTGGAGGCAGCTTCTCAAATAGAGATATCATAAACATATATTCTTATACCTTTAAATGTAAATACATTGTATAATAATTTGACATGTATGTTTTGTAAAACAAGTTGATAGCAAAAACATCTTGACAAAACATCTTGATAGCAAAACAATTAAATATACGACATGCTGACTTTGTATAAAAAAGTAAGCCAAAAATTATTAGGCATCAAGTATATATAGCCTTAGCTAACCAGTATTAATTACTTTATAAAGTTTAGTTTATTTTCCAATGTAAAACAACATAACAAATAAGCAAAAAATACCACAAAAACAAAATAATATTTATTTAACCTCACTCTGTTTTTTATTCGGGAACTATAATTATTTCCCACTATATTTTAAAGTGTTATTCGGTTTTTTAACGATATAATGCTATGTTCACAAATCTTGCACTTTAATGCGCTGTAAAATACCTCATAGATTGTTTTGCCTTAATTTTAACCTTTCTTCTAGTTTATTAGTCTACAAATGTTTCTTTCTATTATTAGATTTAATTAAATAATACAAATTATTTACTAGTTCTATAAGGTTTTCTTACTAGCCTCTAATAAAATATATAAAAATTTTAAATTTTTAAGTTCCTTTTTTATCCAACAAACTTATCCGCCTTATTGTTCTGTTGGGCCTAATATTCAATCACAAAATTAGGAAAATGCATTTAAAACCACACCCACTTTTTTGTTTGTTCTAAAGTCATGCTAAGTAGAATTTAATATAAAATATCAAAGATAATTTGGACCTTCTGTGTTAAAATATTCGTATGCAAAAACACTATATGATAAAAATAAAAGAGAACACAGTAAACACTTACGTTATTATACAAGCTCGTAGATATAAAGCTGGCAGAAAATTATTAATTAATACACGTTAGATTAAGAATTATTTCCTTAAATCATAAAGATTTTTTTTCTAATTTTGATTTCAAGGTAATTAAAAAAGATATTCCACGTACGTTAGCAAATCCAGAGTACCTTTTTAATATATTTCTTAATCAAGAGGTTCACAATACTCCCATGAGAAACTCAGAGGTTTCCATGAAATAAGTAACGGACCAGCTGACAGATATTAAATAGATTATAAAGTATTTTTTAAAAGAGGGTACTGAATAGAAACAGAACATGTCACATCCCGAGATATATTTAATGAATAAGTATAATGGTTATATATTTAAAGTACACGGTACGAATGATGTTAAGGAAACTTTAGTTCTGAAATAATTTTAATTAAAATTTTTCTTTTCATTTGCTTTAAATGTTTACTCCTTCCTTGAAAAAAAAATTTAAAAAATGAATACAATCAATATTTGAAGATATTGTTATTTTTCGTCTAATAATTTTAAACCATGTTTCTAAATTAAACACGGTAATTGGTTTTTCTATAACAAGCGAGTATATCAATGAAATTTATACAATTGCGTAAGGTTAAGAATCCTCTAAGAAAATATTTCTCAAAAAGAACTTTATATTTATGTTTTCAATTACACTCTTTTAAAAATCACCTAATTTAGGTTTTTATCATTTTCCGTCTCAAAAAAATACTATCCAAGTTTTATAAATTAAATTATATTTGCCATATTTAAAGAGAATTTATAATTTACCTCACGGAACTAGTTCATCTAAATTACTGTACTTTCTGCTTAACGCAATAATTCGCATTAAATTAAACAAAGATCCAAACTGCTCCATAATCTGAAGTTAACCTAAACGCAATCTAATATTATAGCTGATATTGGTGTATCTGAAAGTACTTATACAAATCCATTCAGTTTACATCATCCTTTTTTCAAACTCATCCGGTATTCGATCTTCAATCATCCAACACATCACTTCCGTCACATAAACTGCGATCCATCAAATACGTAGTAATAACATTCGAATATATTTGTATCGTTTCCACCCCTGTTCAGGATCTCTCTGTGAAAACTACTATATCTTTTTTTCTCATAATGAAACCATCTATACTTTGCGAATATAGTTTCAAATTTCGGAATCACGCTAACGAGCTTCCGCAAAACATATTTTGTATGAATTAGTGTTTCGATGGTTCCCGGCGACGTGTTTCGAAGTACCACTTGTGCCTTCCTAACTAGCTTCTGTTGCTTCTTTTTTTCTCGTGTTGTGGAGCTACTGGTAATATTTCGAAAATACTTATTTGGTCTTTTGTCTCGCTCAAAACCCGACCAGAGAAGTAGTAGGAAAAGTAAGTAGGAGGAAAAGTAATAGATCGAAAGTTTTGGATATAGGCGGGGAATAATATCTTAGCAAATCATACAATTACGATATGTAAATATGATTCGATATAGTTATTCTAAATTTTTAAGGGCATATGGATGTATAAAGTGTCATAAGAATAGGAGAGGACCTGCGCAATTCAATCAAAACCAAGTATGCAAACATATGATAAGATATGAAGCAATCTTGATAGGATGAGTATTTTCATGGGAAATGGGATCATGGTATTTTAGTTCGGTTGTTTACAATATTCAAAACATACATTTATGTGAATCAGACATATATTGTGAAAGACAATCAGAAATATAAAATAGAATAGAGGCAACGTGTAATGTAAAAATGGTATTTACAAATCTCAATTATTAGCGCTTATATAATTAAAGCGATCAAAATGGTTCTATGTGTGTGTATGTGTATGCAAGCGTGTGTATGTATATATATATATATATATATATATATATACCAAACTGATAAAAAACCTGATTACAGTAATGCTTTTTATAAAATTATTTAACAAATGTATATTTTGTACATTATTTCGGGACTAAATGATTAAGAATTCCCATATACTTAGATTTTATTAAATTTTATGTCAACACGACAGTTAACATTCAACGCTGAAAGTTACTCGTTTCGAAAAATGAAAGAGAATGTTTAAGAACGAGAATATATATGTAGTAGATTCAAAACTGAAAATGGCTATGAAAGGAAAATGTAAATTTGTGAGTGAAATACGTAATGCTATTTATCACCAAAAATTTGGGGCGCCATTTGATTTTACAACGGTGGTGATAAAACGTTGGCAAATTTTAACCAACAAGCGAGAAGTGACTAAATGAAAATAAGATTATATAGCAAAAAATTTCATTCATAAAATCTACATAGGCATGTTTGAGAAATGTTGGAAAGAACTTTCATAATCATTATAAAATATTTATTTATCAATAAATATTAAACCATGTAAACAAGAATATTTAGAAATTTACTTTCTTTAATGAAAGTAACTTGCAAAATATAGGCAGAGGAAGAGCTCAGGGATTTCGTGTTTAATATATAGACAGAAGTTTAAAATTTGCAATGGAATTTCAACACGTAAAAACCTTTAGAATTTAATAAACCTTTTTTTGTGGTAAGTCGAATAACCATGGAAATAAATGTTCAAATTCCAAAGATTATGTATGTCTGTTTACAAGAATATTTAATTTTGCACAAAACGTGGAATAATAATCTACAAATTCTTTTGCTACAAAATTAATTAACAGAATCGTGAATACTTTTAAATGAACACAGCCACAGGCAATGACATGGTTTCTAAGAGTAATCTTAATTTTCACGAGGTAATAGAATAAATACAATATTGAGGTGGAAATGATTTAATAGGTATTATGAAAATTTCACACTATTGCTCCGTCACTGAAAATAAACATTTTGTAAATATAACATTTTAAAAATATAACAATTAAAGATGATATGACAGGTAAACCAGTTCAGCGGAAGTATACTCGCACTACAAGAGTTCCGTACACGTTTATGTCTTTTATAGAGAAAAGATATAAAAGTGTACGGAAACCTTGTTCATAAAAGCAAAAATAATGCGAATTTTTAAAAAATACAAGATTCAATGAGAAAGTCGACTATTCTCATAGCAGCAGTTTTCCAGCATAATTTTGGCACACTTCTAATAACGTTACTTTTTCCGTAACTTTTCTTCAGTAGTTTCGGTAAAAGGAATTGGAACATAATTTAAGGACATTTTCAACGATATCGCTAAAACCGTCTCACTTAAAATTTTAAAAACAATATTTTTGGAACTTGCTCTTTCAAAAGATAAATTGGTATAAATATACTCATCCTGGAAAGAATTTTTTTTTTTTTTTCAAAAATACTTTATTCTAATGTTTAATAAATTTTATGATTGAAAGAATGGCGGTAAAAAATTTACGTAATAATAAGGATATTATTTAAAAATATTAATATAATTTAAAAATTTAAAGGATTATAATTTAAAAAAGAAAAATGGGAGAAAAAAGGGTAACTTACCATTTTTAAAGTTACCCTTTTTTCACCCATGTTTCTTTTTTAAATTATAATGTAACAGGAAATCGCTGTATAGCAAATCATTTCTGAGTGATTGACGGGGAGAACACTTATATGATATACAGATAATATATCTGTAATTTTTTTTGTTCATAAATAGACTTAAAGCGACTACCTCCCCATACGTTTGCTCAATTTACTTAACTTTCCTATTACTTATTTCGTCCGTTCACATACTTAACCGTTGGCATTTACTTAGTCATGAAAGACAATATTAAATACGCCGTTCCAACCGCTCACTGATTAAATAAAAGTTTAATTCATAAAAAGACAACAAACAATCTAGTGATAGTAATTAACATAAAACTGCTCAAGTGTACGCGTTTGATTAAAGCATCTAAAAGCCATCCATTTGTCAGTACAAAACGCTTATTTAACACTGTGCTCTGAATTCAGTAATTCAGAGCACAGTGTTAAATTAGCGTAGTTCTGCTAGCCTAATATACAAAATAAATTTATGTGTAAAGCCATTATTTAAATGCATATTCTCTTAAGAAAACTTTCTAAAATAAAATTACATAATGCAACAATCCCAGGGATTATGGTTTATAATAATACTCATGGAATTTAATTTTCATTCTGCTGCGATAACAGATATGAAATCCCAGCATGAATGGTATGGTATTTGAGAAATATAAATTCTACTATGTAAATATTCAAACTCACTTATTATAAAACAATTTGGAAAACAAAAGACAAAAGAAAAGAAATTATGACAAGGAAAAGTGTCAAGATTTAAAAAAAAAAAAAATCAATATCGCAAAAAATTTCAATTTTAGGCCCAGACATTATCCGCAGATAATCAGTATTACGAATATGTTTTTAAAAATAATACCTACTTATGAATAGGCTTAATACTTAGAGAAATACCATGCAAATTAAATATAAAAATGCAAAGAAAGCATATCAAAATGCGGTCGTAAAAAAAATTAAATTGACTGAAGAGTTAAAGTAGAAGCCTGTTTATAATTGTAGAACTAAATTTTTACATAACCTATCGCTTAGCAAGAATATTATGGATAAGAGAAGAAACAAACTTTAAATAATAAGAGATATTTTTTGTCTTCTTAGCTATATTATTTTAGCATTGAATTTCATTAAGATGATTGTACAATGATTATATATCGGTATTTCGAGTAATGTGCCCGAAATGCAAACACCACGACGAAATATGGAAAGGTAATTGAAAAATTAAAAATATCATGAGATTGTATAGCAGTAACTGGAGCACATCACAGTCACTGTGTTATGGAAAACCTTTTGCGAGTGCCTCGCGCCTTTTACGCGAAGGGCCACAGTTTAACCTTACATCCATCTTTTGGCGATACCATCTAGGACTCCACTCATTTAATTTATAGCTTTCCATTGTAATTTCAAATTTCGGTTAATTGAGTTCAACGCCCGCGGAAGTTTGTCTTCCATGTGATAAACAAAAGAAACATTTAGAAAATGATGTTTGGTATTAATAAGCATCTTATACTTTTTTAAATCAAAGTTATCAGGCTTAATATATTTATAGTATAATCGTTTAAGAGTCGAATGTGGTATTAAATATAAATTAGGACAAGATAAGTTAGAAAAATATTAGATACTTGGCTCTCGGGGTTTAAATATTTGTCCTCTTTATTAAAGGTCTATAATTTTATAATGCTTTTCTGTGGGTATATACTCCATACAAACCTTACTAAAATATGAATATGAAAACTATATATTTGTTTGTTCCTTCCTAAGCTTATCAACGTTAAAACTGGCAAACCAATTAATTGGTTTAAAACTATTTATAAAAAAATTTATGAAGTCGCAGTTTCTTTTGCATGAATAATTTTATGTAGTCTACATAAAATTATTTATCGACTGTAAATTATTTATATACTCGTATAAAATATATAAAAATAATTATTTTGCTACGTTGCTTTTTTCCGTTTTGTAGCCGAAAAATAAAAAGAAACGGAACCTTTCGGTTGTTTACCTCAAAAATAAACTAAAACCATAAACGTGTCGGTTTCTGTCGTTTGTCATAGGCAAAAATTTAAAATTCGGCTTAAATTTTTATATGAAATATTTAAAACATGTTAAAACTGTTTCCGCGGAAATTTCGTAGGGGCAAATGAAATACTTTGTTTTGCATGTGGGATATCAATTAAATCCCGAAACCATTTTTCTAAAATCTTGTTTTAGATAGTTTTATCGATTTTATGGAAAATATCCACAAAAATATATGCATTTTTTAATGTGTTAAAGTCAAAATTATGATAAAAATAGCAGTGTTATCAAAAGTTTAACTAATATTTACCGAAAAACTAAAGAGATGGTTCTAAATTTCATAGATTTTGGGAAATGTATGGTGTATTATTAAATCTGTGAACGATATAATAGGCAAGATATTTGTTTAACGGAAAACTATTACATTCGTAATTTTTTAACAATAAAAACAATGTACCCGGATATGTCGCTAAGTGTGCGCGAACACCTCGTAATTCAGTTCCACAACTATACAATAGGTTTTTTACAGATGACGTACCATTTTCGATCAAACTCTGGTAAATTTGTGTTTAATGCGAACTGAAGGTGCTTTCGAATGAATTGCTTGTAGGACCATACATTTAAGTTTTGCTAAATAACTAGATCACCAACTCTCTTACACCTAGATTGACAGTAAAAGGATTCAATAATTCGTCCTTTAAGCCAAATACGTTAGAAATAACACAAATTATCACCAAATTAAAACAACGATTATTATCATAGATAGTGTATGGATTGTAATTTGTACAAAACTATTTTATCTTATTAAAGATGTTCATAAACAAACAACAAAGACATGGTTAAACCAGTGTATATCTTATCAGCATGTAAAAATTATTTATAAACAATTATAGTAATATCACATATGTAGTATGTAATATAAGAGAAAATATTAAAGTGCAAATGGTGTGGAATTTCATACCGTAGCGAAAAGTTATATTGTCGTTCAAATAAGAAAATAAGTAAAGGAACCAATTTTTAATTTATAATAAAACCAACACATTCTTTTGAAAGGGTTGAATTCGTTAAAGAAGAAAATTATGAAATTCTTGTTATTTTAGTGCAGATAAGTAAAGAGAAACATTTAAAGATATAATTTAGTATGTGTCTCACTTAATTTTTTTTTAATTTATATGTCCTACATATAATTTAACATATGTCGTATCTATAATTTTTAACCGAATTCAAAAAAGGTTTCAATTCGTAGGAATCTTTTTGTTATGTATGTTCAGCGGTAATTCTTTATATAGAGGGCCGATTTGAATGATTCTTTTCATTTATGGGTGTGGTCCCATATAAATATGACTATGATCTGACGATGAGATCCGGAAATGAACGAGGAAACTCCCTAACGAATGGCAGTAAATCAACTATGATTCAAGATATTTGCAACGGGTACTTGTCACTTTGTAAAATAACCACACTATTTACCAAGTCAGGGTCTGATGATAAGTTCTGGATATGTACAATGGAACTCTTTAACAGATATTAGTAAATCAACTGTGATTAAAGATAGTTGATGATGATGAGTTCTGGAGATGAACAATGGAACTCCTTAACGGATGGTAGTAAATTAAAAGTGATTCAAGATATTTATTGGTAGTTGTTATCATCGTTCATGTCAGAGTCTAATGATGCGTTCTGGAGATGATTAATGGAATTCCTTATCGGACGGTAATAAATCAAAAGCAATTCAAGATATCTACTACTGGTAATTTTGGCTACTGGCACCAGGTCAGTGTGATGATGAGTTCTGAAGACGGAGAACGGAACACCTCAAGTGGTAGTTTTTTATTTGCAAAATTTGATGTTGGACTTCAGATATGGAGAAATGAACTCCTCAACGGATACAAGTATCGCTTCATTTCTATGTATTGTTGATAATCAACTTTAAACAAAGAGGAAATTATCTATATACTAGCTTTTGCCCGTGAATTTTCATAAATATTCAATACTGTAAAAAAGAAAATAATTGTGATAATTAATATTAATACATTAATCACTAAAAATTCTAAAATAAAATATCTTTTAAAAAACCAACGGTCGACTGTGCTGGCACCTACTTCAAAAGTAAATAACTTATTTGTTGAAAATAAGTAGGTACCTATTTTGAGTTAATTATTTTTTACTTTTTAGTACCTACCTTTTTTGAACTCGGTTTTTTAAGATATTTTATAATATTTCTTGTCAATAAATTACAACACAATGCCAAAAAATCCTATATAAGTTAATAATTCCTACTTATGTATACATACGCAACTAAGTGATATATTTCTCTTTTTTTTCTTAAATGCATTCGCTTATATATATACATATATATATATATATATATATATATATATACATATGTGTGTGTGTATATATATATATATATATATGTATATATAGAATTGTCAATCGAATAATCCACTAAATAAAATTTTATAATCGTATTTTGACAAGAAACCACTAAGATGGCAACAGCTTCTTCCCCAAAATTACAATTGTTTCATAAAACTCCCGGAAACCAATAACATTCTTGTCTAAATTTTTCTTTCCAGAACCCATTTAAAAAAATTGAAGCGTCACTAGCAGTAACGTATACACAGCATAAACATGTAATTTTATTTTTGAGTAAATTTATTAGAATTAATTTTCTTTTATTATAATATATAACGTAAAGTGAATCATGGAAAATATAATCACTTTTGAGAGTTTCATAAAATCCTTATCTTAAATTTTTAATATTGATTTTATTATTATTGTTAGAGTCAAGATATCATCCCCTAGTAAAAATTAATGAGGTTTTGTACAGAGATCAAATTTCATTTATAATGCTTCAAACGTGTCTCTTAAACATAACCATGGCAATAAAATTTAATAATTAAGAGTATATATTATTTTACATAAGTGTAAGCGCTCCAAGTACACCTTTAAAAACGACGTTTAACTTTCCCAAACACATTTCAATTAATCCATGTGGCACTGGAAGCCACATAAACGCAATATAAAACATTTATCAAACGAGGCACATAAAATAGCATTACACGTCCTGTCTCTCTCTTTCTTTATTGGTGGCGCATGCGACAAATTATAGTGAGTGAACTTGGAAAATTTCACCAAAGCAGAGATTATTGCCTGTGACGACTAATACAGGTCCAATTCAAATTCGTCTTGCCTTCCCTTTTTGAAAGTGACTTGCACTTTAGCTTCGGACTGTTTCTTGTGATCCATTTAATTTGCATTTTATTGACGATATTAAGGTTGCCACCGGGTTCTACCACTTTACCGCTATAGCAATTTGTGAGTTGCGGTATAATATTGGATGGTATATTTTTTGAAATTTGAAAAGAAAGAATGACTGAACAATATCTTGCTATAAAATACCGTCATCGAATTTTTTTTAAACACATGTATAAGCGAGTGGTGAAAGTTAATTTTGCCAAGGAGGAACATTGTACCAGTCCATTGTGATTTGACCGCTGTTCTTGATTATAAAAATTGATATTACAAAATGGCGACTAGCCCTTCTAGCTAAATGTACCGGGAAGTGAATGAAAATGATGGTAATAGGCGATGTTAATTTTAAGATTATGTTTAAAATAATAGGTTTCTTATATTTAAACTTATCGAGTGTTTATGTATTTACAATACACGCCATTTTGAAATATAATTCTCTAAATGTATATTTTATAACTTACTTTATGTATTGGATTTATATATTTCATAATAATTTGTCTATACCCGCAATTTCAAACAATCTTTACTTTTAATTGTTTACGGTACGGCTTCATAAGTGAAGTTTCTCTTTTGTTTTATACACTTAAATGTTACAAAATAAGAAATTGAAGGTTTTTTAGAGTTAGTAAGTTAAAGAAATAATTTATCTGATGCCTTGAAAAAAAATTACATATAGGATTTAATTATTAATATATTCCCATACGTCAAATGTCAAATATGTATATATGTATGTATATGTATGTGCAAATTATTCCTATCTACATAAATACTTTTGGCAATTTAAAAAGTAAGGTTAAAATATTTGCTCGTGGACTAAGGCATATTAATATGAGCATTCCCTTCGAAATGAATTATATTTTGGATCATATTTGTACTTAAGATTTAAAATGATCAAAAAGAACTTAAAACGTATGTAAATTTACGCAAACAAAAGTATTTTAGCGAATTCTTCCAACGTTTCTAATGTTTTACTTTCGTAATTGAATGGTAATTTAAAGATGAACATTTAATACCTAAATGGCATCATCTTCAGAGAGGGGATCATCTTTCTCATACATTCCACATTTTTAAGTCTACAAACAGGAGGATTTCAAAATATGGACAGACGTCTGGATACTATTTTAAATCAGTTAACGTAATATGCTGAAATATTTACTTAATCTGTACGCATAAATGAAGTTTGTAAGATTAGAAAAATATATAAACTTAGGTAATAAATAAAGCTTAGATCCGATTTTCATTGATTTCGAACCATTTTTACACGTCGAACGATTGTGAAAAAATAATATGGCGTCGTTATTTGCATATTTATAGATTTTGTGGTCGCAATATTTAAGAGGCAGATATGCGCCGGGGTTAATAAATATCAAAGAAGGCGTGGCCACCTCAAAGTGGGAGAAGATCGCTCGGCGCTCCTATAACTTTTTGAAACAGTCGGGTACAGTCTGCTTCAAAAAGTTATATATAACTGTAATTTGTAATTACCAAATATGTATAGCACGATGTTTATAAAATTATATTTCTAAAAGAAGTTATCAAAGAAAACTATCCCTGTATAAATTATTTTAAAAGTTATCTACGAAGAGATACGTCTATATTTAGTAATTTTTTTTATGTATTAAATAAAATTAAAATTGATAATTGTTATCCGCCAAATAGAATAGAAAAGATTATTGGTCTTTTTATATCTATTAAAATGGAAACTTGCATTAAAATAACAAAATGTTACGAAATAATAATGAAATATCTTTTATCTTTCATCACAGCTACGTGTATGTTTAATAAGTTATTTTTTTACATATTTGAATATTTCTTTTATTTATTTACAATTATGCCTCTAATAAAATGGCACTGATTGACGTTAATAAACACACATATGTCTAATTAAACGTATAAAAAAATCGTAACGAAGTACTGTTTGCAGATCGAATATTAAGGCCCAGCTTCCTAACAAGGTCCACTTTTCGCAAAATATTTGTAGAATCAGAAAATTGTGTAATTATTGACAACTACCATCAGTATGGAGGACATTGTTTAATTATGGCTTTAATATTGGAAAAAAATCGTAATTTTTTTCCGTTTTCGTATTAACAAGACACTTTTAAAAAAACGCAAATGTGGACCTTGTTAGGAACCTAGTTTTCTAATAACATCCGTAACACAATTATGTACATTAAGTAAAATTAAAGCTTATAATTGTTATCCTAAAAATAACGATTTATAAATTTCAGTTTAAATTTAAATTCAAATTCATACCATATTTATCATATTTTACTAGATATATTAGAAAGGAAAATTACAATAAAACAAAAACGGTCATAAAATGAAAATGAAACTTATTTTTCTTTTACGCCTAACTAAATAAGAAAAAAATAATCTCAGTTATTTATTTTCTTATTTTATTTGTTGATAATCTATAATTTTAACCAGTCATTCATTGTTGATAACAATTTGCCGTAGGTCTTATTCGGATTATTAGAAAAACGCTTAAACAAACTTTGGGAATAAAGAAACCAAATTGGCTCTTTTGCTTTTAAATAAAAATCTATGTAATCTATCAAAAATAACTAAAATGCCATAGATTTAAAGTTACTAGAATTTAAAGCGGTGAAAAAATGCTAAGGGAAACCCACACTTATTTTTAATCAAAAAAATCAAAAAAATTTCCCGTTTCAATTGCTAATACTACTAGTTTATATTCATTGATAAACTTCTCCTAATGACTTTATCTTTAAATAACCACCAAAATCGGAACACAAGAATAGAGAAATGTATAGATATGAGAACTAAAATTAAAGAGAAATAATAAACCATCTGCGTTTTAAATATGAACTTATAAAATAATATTTTTTCTGTCACTTCATTCCACAAAACACACTGGAACAATCGTGTCTAATCAGGAAATTAAGAAATGTGCCTAAGAACAACACTGCATACATATTGCACTGCACGTGTGTGTGTGTGCGTGCGCATACGCTTTGCATGCGACTGTGAGTGCGTGTACGCGTCCGCGTGCGTGTGTGCGTGCGCGTGCGCCTACAAGTACACGTGCGAGGGCGCATACGAGTGTCCCATCCTTCTAACACTAATAAACATAGAATTCATTTTCAAATTTTATGATAACATACATATACTTTGTACCACAGAAATTGTATCATTATGTGTATCTACAGGAAAGTAGCACTAATTAGAAATCAGGGATAAATTGCCATAGCATTACTTTAATTTAGGAAGTTATTAATACTTATTTATTTTTCACATTTGGTTATTTAATAAATTCTTAAAAAAACACATACTGAATTTTCAAAACTTATTTATTAATATTCTAAATTGGAATTAAAAAATTCTTCTATTGAAATTCAATCTAACTAGCGACGTGATTAATTTTACCTATAGCTAGAATATTAAATTATGCATTAAAATTAGTCTACATTGGATGGTTCACTGTATCTATAGCCAGAATGTTAAAATTCGCATTAAATTAGTATTATACTAAATGACATAAGTTACTGTTTTAATTCAGGAAGTTATCGATACATATTTATTCTTGATATTTGGTAATTTAACAAATACTTGCTGAACCGCATAGTATTCTGAAAGATTTAATTCGAGCACAAATGATGACAGAAGCTATATTAAGTAAAATTCTTGTTAATTTTTATTAATAGCAATGTGTGGTTCAATTTGTCTATTACCAAAACAAAACCGCGCATTTAATTAAGTTTGGACTTGATAACACAAACTATTGTTTCATTGGGTTTTAATAGGAAAATCTTATTTCATTGATTAATACACCATTTCATTCAACGTTTCTTTTACCATTCTCTTACCAAATTGTAATAAATACTTATAAACCCTTATTAACAAAACTTGAAAACACAACTTAACTGTTTGCTGTGAAATTAAAAATAAAATCGTGCGTCTCAGCTCCGACGCGCTACTGGAGGTTACTTCTTAAGTACGATCGTCTTGGAATGTATAAAATAGGTAAAGTAGGTTAATAAACGGATCTCTTTTGAGACTGAAAGTATATATATATATATATATATATATATATATATATTATGTTCTATTAAAGAAATATCCGTAATTATAAATGTTACACGAGGTAGTAAGATGCTAAAAATATAAAAGTGTGGGTGTCGCTTGTTGGTATATATATATATATATATATATATATATATATATATATATATATATATATATATATATATATATATATATATATATATATATATATATATATATATATATATATATATATATATATATATATATATATATATATATATATATATATATATATATATATATATATATATATATATATATATATATATATATATATATATATATATATATATATATATATATATATATATATATATATATATATATATATATATATATATATATATATATATATATATATATATATATATATATATATATATATATATATATATATACCAACAAGCGACACCCACACTTTTATATTTTTAGCATCTTACTACCTCGTGTAACATTTATAATTACGGATATTTCTTTAATAGAACATAATCAAAAATTTCAATCGAAATATTCAAGATATCAGACCACGTACATTAGGTAAAATATATTTAATAAAAATTAAATTAGTCAACAGAATACAGCTCAATTATTTATCATTAGAAACTAAGTATCATTTATAATAATGAATATCCACAAAATTGAATACATGACTCTTAATGATTAAGATATTTGTAATATTTTAAAATATAATAAAGAAATTTGTAATATTTTATATTAATTGTAAAATATGAAATATAAAGTTTGCTCATAAATCAACTATTCTGCAAACAAAGTCGTGCATATCCTTAATTTTTGATATGTTGAATTAAAAGAAACTTAAGATATCGGTCACAGAGAGGAAAATCTAATATCAATAAAAACCTAAAAATATAGCTATCGTATACTTACGTATGTAATGCAACACCAGTTAATTCCATTTTACACCCCACAGGTTCCAAGGTCAATGGCGGGCAACATAAGCCTGGCGTTTCACAGAGTATTAGGTAAAATATGAATAAATAAGGAGATACAGAGCGAGGGTCGATTGGTGAACGCTGGATTCAATTGTCATTTTATTCCTTTCCATTTTTCAACCTGAAGACGTTCCCGGTAATCCGTGCCTTTAACTCGATAATTTAAATTTTCACCATGTAGTATCATCGGAGTTAATTGGAAATATTTAGCTGCGGTACGATTTCTATTATTTAAAGTCTAAAAGGTTTGTTGAATATATATATATATATATATATATATATATATTTAGTATAAAATTATTATTTACATAATTTTCTCTCGTTGTAGAAACACAGTTTACTCATCGTAATTTATTTTATACATCTCTATAATCCATGTTAATATCAGAATATTAGACTGAATATATATCACTATATAAAAAAGGATATATTTTTTATAAGATTTTATTGCGTCACGTTGTTATAGAGATATTTATCGTTTGAGCGATAAATATTTTTGAATTCGTATGAAACCTATATGAATTTTTGATTACAATTTTTATCTTATGTTCGTTTTTATTATTGATATATTCCGATATAATTTTATTAACATATTTTTATTTTCTTCAATTTCGTAAATTTCCAGCCAATTTAGGACCATAAAAATAATAAAACCCTACAACTAACTTCAAAATCGAATGTCAAATTCATCGATTGTCATATAACGTTTTTGTTAAATTTAGTTGTTTATGTTAAGTTAGTTCCATAAATAATTTCAATACAAAAATCCTTTTTAAACTCGGCTTTTACTTGAGAGATATAAGAGCCAAATATATTTATAATTTTTTCAAATACTACTTTCATATGTAAATAAATAATAGAAAAGTCTTCATTGTGTTGAATAGGATAGTCCTTAAGACTTCTCAAACCGAGAGAGGTAATCGATAATGTCGACTGATATATATTCAATCTTTTTAAATCAGCATTGTCAGTACTATTAATATTATAATTTGGTGATTTTATGTTATAGGTACTATCTCACAAAAAAAAGTTTGGGCTCCAGTCTTTTAATAGTTTTTTTTTATTTTTGGCATTATAAATATAATTTCTTTATGGCGATGTCATTTTTCTCTCCCCACTGCCGTGACATTGTCATACGGAAAAACGTCCAATAAAATCCTAGGAAATATAAATGCGTAAAAATAAATTTATTCTTTTTTTGTAAAACATTTTAAAACTCACTTGTGAGGCTATTATACAAAGAATTATTAGATTTTCTACAAAAAAATCAATACTTACAATCATTCCTCTTTAACACATATAAGACCTACACACTCATAAAAGGGTTTGTAATTAAATAATTAAGTTTCTATGAATAAAAATGCTAATAAAAATGATAAAATAAAAACTAAAAATGCTAAAATAAAAACTTCAACTTTAGGTTATCTTCATCGAAAAAAAGTGATATAATCAAAATTAAAAAAAAAAAATTTTCTTCCACACTAAACTAGTCTCATATTCTGATATTAACATGGATTATAGAGATGTATAAAAAAAATTACGATGAGTAAACTGTGTTTCTACAACGAGAGAAAATTATGTAAATAATAATTTTATACTATATATATATATATTATATATATATAATAAAATTATTATTATATATTATATATATATATATATATATATATATTTACCAACAAGCGACACCCACACTTTTATATTTTTAGCATCTTACTACCTCATTTAACATATATAATTACGGATATTTATTTAATAGAATACAAATAAAAATGTTATTCGAAATATTCAAGATATCAGACCACGTACATTAGGTAAAATATATTTAATAAAAATTAAATTAGTAAATAGAATACAGCTCAATTATTTATCATTATAAAGTAAGTATCCATGCTCCTAGTCTTATATTACAATTAAAAACATGACTTAATAAGGTAATTTTTGATGAGAGACTATTTTTTATTAGCTCGACCAACCTTGTCTTTCAGACAACTTTTCCCAGTTCCTGCCTTTCATGTACTTTGCACATATTGATTAGTGCGTTCAGCACTACCTTGTGACTGTCTATAACCTGAACCTCCACTTGAAAATTGTCCACAGCAAAGGTCGTGCTATGGAAAATGTTCAGGTTGGGCTATGTTCATTTCAAAATTTCCATATCTCTGGACCATTATCAGATTGTAGTATTAAGGGAGCTACAAAAATACACAATGTAACCTTTTGTTGATTGTGCAGAATTTGGCGGGGAGTTAATATCAAACCATCGTTTGTGGTGAATTTGTCGCGGGATTCAAAACGGCAAATTTCGAATGTGATGTCGGACTCGTTAGCAAATCCACCAATATATCTTTCCAATGTATCATATGTTGTTTGTTTCGCTTGTGATCAATAATCCATGGATTCTTCGAAAAATTTGGTTTCGTTCGAGAAATTTTCCAAAACCAAGTTTTTTATCAGATTTCCCATAGAATCCCGATTAGTTTCTCAATAGACCTGTTATAATTTGTAAAAGTCCCGGTTAGTTTCTCAATAGAATATGTTATAATTCGTCAAACGTTGATTATTTATTACTCTCTACCAATGATGGCCTATTGGAAGGTAATTCTGGTGGTAAAGATGGCCAATTACGATTTTTTTACAAGCCGCAAAATAATGTTACTACAAATGCTTGATAACGTCCCTTCATAGTGTTTCCAAACTTATCACATTTTTATTAATACACTACTGTGTACGCACGTAATAATACATGTACGCACACATGAATACATGCACATATATTTTTTATCTCCCGGACTCCTAAAAAATGTTAGATCCAAAATAATTTTATTATACAAGTTTACAACAAGAAATTTAAGCAAAATACTTTGTTTACGAAGGCTAATATTGTAATCACTGTTACTTTAATTTAAAATCTATTTTATTTTTATTAATATTAAAATCTAATTTAAAAGCAAAAAATTGATAACCTGGAAATAATTTATGTTGGAAACGGTTTCACACTTAAATATGAGTGAAAATGAATCAAGGTGAAATAGAAATGAAAGTACCTTGGTAGAAAATAATGAAAAATTACCGCCTCGTCGCATTAGATTTCGAGGCAGAATAATTTATGAAAACACGTCGGGGAATTAGGAACTGGCTATTAAATTTGATTTTCAACAAATTTGCTTGAATAGTTTAACTCCGAGTAATTGAGATATGAATATTTTGGTCGTTGAATTGAGAAACACTAAAAAATGAACATTTAATGAGAGCGCAAATTTGTTTTCGGGATTTTGAAATACTTAATAATTGAAATATTTTTAATTAACTTACTTAAGTTCAAGCGAACAGCAAAGTTTTACTTTATCTTTATAACATTTTTAATTGCAATTTGACACAGAAAATAAATTTGATAGTATTTCAGATTTGGTGATATTTTATATTACTAATTGAACCGCCCAGCACGTACTTAGTTTTTATTTGGTGATATTTCAGGTTTTTAATTGAATTAAAGTCTTATTTTTTTAAGGACTTTATTGTTTATATTACATGTCGCAAATCAAAATTACCTTTTTTTTAGGTTTTAAGCAATGATTAGATATTATATTTCTGTAAGTCAAGTAAGTTTGATTAAACTGAAACGCAGTTATCAATGTCGTGCATCATCATAAAACTCTTATAAAATTACCACAAATATAACTATTCCCGAATTTCAGGTCATTCATAAAGCTGTTGCCAGGTACTTATTTTTTCTGTTATGCACATACATAAACCTTACATAGGTTTGAAATTGTTATATATATATTGAAATTAATCGGTACAATTTGATTATAATCTATCAATAAATGTGCCAAAATCCACGATTTTAGAACTCTATGTTTTGAAACACCAAACAGTTTAAAATTTGGGATTTTCTATATTATTATCTACAATTTTTTTAATAATATTGTTTCTCCATTGATATTGTAACTTAAATATACAGGAATATTATAAGTTATTTCAATCTTCGTGTTAAGAGTGAACAACGTTTTGTCGTACTGCGATGGTAGGCTTAGATTCTGGAGACGAAGTATCCCTTACTATGTTATTGCATGAAGTATTGAAAACCGTTTTTATTAGCCATATTGGCAATATTTAAGAAATGTACGATTTAATAATCTTTGAAAATAATGTCCCAATTTAATGACGTATCTGAAAATTTACTGGATAATGTTTCATTGTTATATCCAATATAAGCTAAGCTATTAGCGTCTTCATAAGCGTGTTTCATAACATAATTTTTAATTATATCAATGAGCAAAGCATGTAACTAATATATATTTCAAAAAAACATTGTTCAAATGTGACCCAGATGGCTTGAAAATATTTTAGGTTTATAATTATGTAGTTAAAGCACATCTTACAACAAATATAATAAAGAAACCTATCAGCGTCTCTTGATTGTAGAATGATTAATGTGAACTAAAGCAGATTTACGAACCAGTTAAATAATTTGGTTAAAGAGCATTCCAACTAAGTATTAAGAAAAATAAGTTTTTTCTAATATAAATGTACAGAGTTTCAGAAAACGTGACAACTTCCTTGATACCATAACACCCAGATACGTGGTTAAACTAGAGGTTTGATAAGTTCAAGTTACAAATATTTTACTTCATAAGTGACTTATTTATCTACGCGAAAAATTAAGATAAAATTGTAATTTAAAAGACATAGTTACTGCGGAAATCCTAACGCAAAGCTGAACTTTAAATGTAATCAACTCGTAATGCAATCTGTCATCTGCATATCTGTAATTTTGTAAAAAACAATATAAAGGGATACGTAGAAAAGAAAACAAAAGTACATTTGTGTATGCGTGCATTCTTGTTTTAAATTACGACCCTTGTAATATTTCTTTTTGTCCTTCTAAATAATACAAAAAGACACACATAGGGGGCGTCATAATTATGATTCGATTGGTAAGAAAAAGAAAGTAAAGAAATTCTGGTACATTATGTACTTTTCACGGTGAAAGAAAAATAACTATAAAACAACCGAACGATAATAAAAACCTAGAAAAATGGTGTTTCGTTCAAATATCAGATAAAAATCCAAAATATGTATTTTCATATATCGTCTAATTTAGTTTTTCAACTTTCGTATTTTATATAAAACTTTTCCTAAATTTGATAACATCTATAAAATTTTCCATATCATCGAAATAATATCTTATGCCAGAAAGTAAATGCAGGTTAATATAAATGTTAACATGAAACTCTTGTTTGCTGTAAAAAAAGATTTACTCGCAGAGGCAGGTAAAAGTTGGCATGAAATTCAAAACTACTACATATTAAGTAAACGGATATTTGTTGCCAAAGTTTGGTAGTAATTTGAAGTGTAACTTTCAATACACAACTGAAACTGAAACAGTTCTGAAATATTAAAGTATCTTATTAAAAACAGTTTTAACCATTACTCAATTGGTTATTAACTGAATTGTTTGATTTGCTATCAAATATTTCATAAATATTTTTAAATCCAAAAAATATTTATTCTTGTCATTATACTTTTCAGTACATTTAATATAGTTCAAGCAACTAATTTAGTTGTAGTATAATTACAAGTTTTTTTTTATATATCAGCAATACAGCTTCCTTGATTTTTTTGAAATCTAAAAATTATAAATTTGTGAAATTCATGATCTGATATTGAAGTCATTATAGTCATTTATCTACAGATACAACTGGTGAGTAGAAGTAAAGTTTTTACTGCAGCCGCGGAAACTTTGCCAAGATGATCCGAGGCAGCGGAAGATGTTCCTGCTGATCAGCCTACGTGTGAGGCGCAGAAAACCATGTTAGACGTGAACAGGAATGAAACAATACGCAGGAAACACACCAGCAGCCAGCATACGGATATCCGGCTCATTTGTAGCCAACGTCAGTTGCTTTAGACGAAATAATTAAAAAGAAATTGCATGAGGCATTAAATGGAGCAGAGAAAACGAAGAGAAGACGAGCTCAATGAAATCTGCAAGGATTTTTTCAAGTTAAGCTGGGGAAGCGAAGGCTCGTGCTGAAGTTGCAGAGGAAATTGAAAAAATAAATGAAATACGTTTTTAGATTAATAATTTTTTACTCATATATTTAAAATATATTTACTTTAATATTACTTATACATTTAATTATATTTAAATTTCACAACATACAGTTAAATTTTCAATAATAAATCACATAGGTATTATTTTGTTGTGTGTAGGAAGGCAGTTCAGAACGTCGTTTAAAACATTTAAAAGCTAAAAAATGTTAATGTTTATAAGTTTAGTCCGACACAAAAATGGTGGGAATTATTTATTAATTGAATTGAAGTCGCAATTACGTTGTCAAGCTTTGTTAATACGGGTCTATGAATATAACATTTTTAAATTAAAATAACGTTTCTTAAAGATATATTATTATACTGTTGTTCCTGATCCAGATTTCCTTTATTGTCGTGGGATCCTAACAACATACTCTTGTACTCTAGTATACAAATAATATCAGACTCGAAAAAAACATATCCTAAAACTCCATTTCATCATCATACCAATTAATCTTCATATTATTGTATTAGAATATATAGAGGATCCCAAATTTAGTAAAATCAGAGTTAGTAAAAAGCTAAAATCTATAACTAATATAAAACTACATCAATAAATTATCCTTACTTCTCAGTCTTAATAAAATTTAAAGTATATCAGTACGTCAAAACATCATTGGAATTAAATAAATCAGAGAGTTTAATGAGATTATATGAACTTGTTACTAGTACGAAATTACACTTAAACACCCAAATTAATAATCGTCTGTGTTTTAATATCCGATATTTAAATAATACAAATTGGGGTCTGTAGACATTAGTTTATTCCAAACCCATCTTCGTGTAAACTATACTATGCTTAAATATCGATTTCGTATTTCTCAGCATAGATTTATATCAGACTGAAGCCCAGATTACATAAACATATACAAAGCTATCCTAAGATGCGAAGTTTACGTACAGACAACTTCAGATAAGCCCCAAAGTGTGTATACTCTATTGCTCGGCTAAATACAAACAGTATCATTATATTACCATGTCATCATAACTCGTATTAATTTAATTTGTGGCATTAAGAGACATATTTTTGAGATGGACGATCATAATGAGAATAAAGTAAAAATAGCCTTTTGCGTTTTTTTAATCATTATGTCAATTGTTATTTCGAGGTACTTCAATTGTTTTCCATCTTCATCACGCCGCTAACCAAATCAATTTCTCGTCTATTAATTTAATTCACGTAAACGGATTTTTACCAAGAATTAATCACAGGTTCACATTATGCTAATTATTTACAATATTTATGAACACACATTGTTGTTAGTTACATTAAATCTTCAAAACCTACAGTGACTTCTATGCATATCGCATTGTAAATATGTTCTGATAATTAACCAAAAAGAAAACTATGCTAAATGAATTTACATTTACTATTACTTGAATATAAGGAAAAACCTTTTAATATATAATCAGAAAATATATGATTAGCAGTGCAAGCTAAAACGAAAAAAAAACGACGACCAAAATATTACGAATTCCTACACTCATTAACAGTTACAATCTTTTTTATTTTCAATATATACTGTTACAAAAACCTAATATAATCGAATATAATTTCTTTATATTACTATTCTTATCATACCAATAATAAAGAAACTGTATTTTCTTTCGAACTGATTGCACGCAAATTATGTAAAATTAATGTAAACATTCGTTAAAACCGATCATTTTTCTATGGCATTGACTGGACGTCTTTAAGATTTTTATTTAAGAAAAAATATATAATACGTAATGCTATTCGTGTAGTTCCCGCGGTATTCAATGCTCAACCACCTTTTTGCGTTGACACTAGCTATTATTTGTTTATTATGAATGAAAGTAAATTTGCCGAAATATTTCGTCGTTATCTTTCGTAGTTCTTTTGTACTTTTGTCTTCATGTTTCATGTAAAAGTTTAAACTTTGTTAAACCATTAATTTATTATCTTTACCGAGAAGTTACTTGTAATATATCGATAATTATGTGTGTTTAAATAAATAAATATATGTGTGTATTCCCACATGACCCATAATATTCTAAATTTATTAATTTATAATAGAAATTGGAATACGTAAAAGGGTTTTAAACCTTACACTTAACCTGATTAAACAATTAGTTGATATAAAAGTTATAATTGAAATCTAAGCGTAAAGCGAACATTATACAATTTATATCCGAATCTAAAAACAATTAACAATATTCCTTGGTAGAACAATAGCAACATGAAGATTGCTTACATTTCGATATTTATCGTACGCTGCTACCCCTCCGTGTTTAATGAATTGTATCCGGGTTACTATCGTAATTATCTGGTTCTCACCGAAGCATACCTAAATTTATTAAACAACCGACTACGATGACGGCTCTCGGCCGACTGAGCTAGCTAACGCACGGTCGGTGTCGCTGGGACCACAGAATAGAGTACAGAACGGACACTCCCATACTAATACACACCAAAAAAGTGGTCTATGTTTATATGGATAATTGGACCCTGACTCACCAGGTGGCGCTTTGATTATTACCAAGACCAAAAGATGGCGCTGTCTAGGTAGAATTATCACCCATAGATGGCATTATGATAAAACATTGAATTAGAATTTATTAAACAATATATTAAAAAACATTCTTATTTTCATAAATTTTTATTAAAACTTTAGAGTAACTAAAATTTTACAAAACATATATCAGAGATTTTACAAAACATATAATTTTACAATTATAGTATTCTAATAGGTAATTATTTCAAAAATATATTTGGATTTCCATTTCAAAAAGCATGCTTCAAGGTTTCTCTGACTTTCCCGCTGTTCAGGTTGATTATAATCTGAGAAGCTTGCAGCGCTGTGTCCATAATAGTTTATGGATGTCTTCTACTGCAGAGCTGAAAGTAGAAAAATACACACGGACAATACATACATATATGGATGTTAATGCGTATTCTATGGTGTTTATTTCTTAGCGTGTCTCAATGGAGAAAATTTATTTCCAAATTTTGTTAAAGCTTCAAATTCAAGTTGGTATTCTTACAATATTACAGTATATACTTTATTAAAAGTATTTCCTCCAGGGTTCGTCAAAATGTTTACATTAGAATGTTTGTCGTGAAAGGGTTATTCTTTTAATAAGTTCAAAATTCTTGGTTCAATTAAAATGTTTTGTATTGAAATTGACCTAGATGGAGTTTTTAAAATTTATCCTTGAATATTAGATTTACAAATAATAACTTCAAAACTTAAGAATTTTACATTCATAACTAACCTAATTACTATATTGAAAACTTCAACAAGTCTGGAACTCCTCAGTTTTTGTAGGCTGCCTCTCTTTGAAACGCTGGCTCTGGTTGAAGCGGCTTCCGGAAGTATGTCCTCCTATAATCATAAACAATTCACAAACATATATAATATTTGGATATAAATTGGCATATATCTGGCATGCAGTAAAAATCCATGTTACTGTTTCCAAATAACCTGTCAACTCCAGACATTGGATGATTAATACAAAATATACATAATTTATCTCACATTAGTCGTATCAGTTATCATTGAAATTGAAAATATATACTACAAGATACACTATGTATAATTAGTGAAGTGGTTAGCGTTTACCTGTATCCAAGTGTTGAAAACTTGCAACAAAATGAGTTAAATAAAGTAAAGATATTTGTCTATAAGCCTGATATTAAGTATTCAATCAAAACGCAATCAATTGTATCACTAGTTTATATATACTTAATGTTAAAGATGCTACCTGGTCAGTACAATTCCTTGTGCATAAATTCTAAATCTAGACTATGTATAATTTTACTGATAAATTACCTCAGATATTCCTTTATAGGAATAGCTTAATTCTGCCGCCTCTAAACTAGTACTCGGCTGGTCTCTCAGTCGTTCCAACATGTCTGGTTCTATCACTCTCATTGTAACATCTTCGGTCGGTGTTGGCAAATTTAGACTCGGCTTTGCATTCACCTGTAACAATTTCCTAGGTGAAATAGTTTTAAAATCATGAATTATAAAATGATTCTCACAAATTCTGTAACAGTGGTTTTGAAATCCGGCTGCCAACTCATCTCGGCGACATAGTCTCAACCATTCCATCGCCCTGTGAACAAAACAGAAATTTCGTATTAATTTATAGTTCTAAACATAGTTATTCAGGTGTAAATGTTCACGTTGACGGAATTAAAAAATACTTTCTTATATTATTTGATAATAATAACCAAACAAAAATTACGACATAATTTGTGGTTATAAACATAGTTGTTCATGTGTAAATGTTCACGTTGACGGAATTAAAAATACTTTCTTATATTATTTGATAATAATAAAAAAACAAAAATTACGACATAATTTGTGGTTATAAACATAGTTATTCTTGTGTAAATGTTCATATTGACGGAATTTAAAAACACTTTCTTATTTTATTTGGTAATACAAAATTAAACTACGAACGATACTTACAGAGTTTTACATTTTGGAAGATTGAAAAATGAGATTCCTTTGGCAGTTTTTTGAGTATTACGACAGCCGGTTACAATACACGCCATTACTATGAACTATAATACAATAAAAATAACTTATTGGTACGTAAATGAATAGGAAAATACTTATGAAAAACAGTATTAAATATACATTTTTTCCGTAGAAAATATATGCGAGAGGCTACACAAGAATTTTCAATATTGTACTTTTTCAACACTAAGTAATGTCATGCGTGTGTTATAAGCTAGACAGCGAGAAAAAGTATGGCGTCCAGCCGGAAACCCGCAACTTGAATCGTCTAAACGCCCTCTGCTGAGGAACCTGACATTAGCGTTTCAAATTTTCATTTCCGGTGAGCCCTCTTATTTGTTACTCTATGGCTGGGACGACATGGGTGCAGACGTGAGACGGCAGCGCAGGGCGACTAGTGCGTAGAGAGTGCGCCTGCGCACTAAGTCATTAGTTCGACTATCGTCAACTTGTGTACTTTTATTGACTTGTTTTCCACAATAGTTGCTATAGCAGTATACTGTGTTATTTAGAGACTTCGGAAACTATTATTTGTTGATCGTCGATATCATGGCGGTTAAGGAACGAAAACAGAACTGGAAAAATAAATACAAATCAAGTTTTTAAGAGGTGTGGTTAACCAATAATAAATTTATGAAATGGATTAGAAAAGTAGACGTGAAATATATATTTCATAATGTGATTTCCACAGTCAATTGGGGTGGCGGAAAAGCTTTAATAAATCATATCACTTCTGAAACTCACAAAAAAATGCTTACAGTCTAATTCGTTAATGACAGCATTTATTCCAAAAATAAACACAACTGAAGAAAAAAACTTTGCGATTATTGAAGTGGGATCAATTTAACATGCAATTAACAATCATCATAGTTATCTAAGCACTAAGTGTGGCATTAAACTCAATGCTTCGTTATATACAGATTTTTCATCATCTCACATCATCAGACTTTGAACGAGCTTAAAATGTCAAATGCATCCCAGAACGGTGCATTGTTGTTGACGCGTCGATTAAGGACTCTCAAAAACATATAATGATATTTTGATCGTGAACAGAGCATTCAAAATAAATTAATGGATTTTTTAGAGATTCGAAAGGGACATCAACAAATTTTTTTCAAATATTGAAAAATTTATATTGTTTGGTATATAGCACGTAATTCTGTATACCAAAAAATTATTGAAAAATATCCGGATACAAAAGTAATAAAAGTGAATGGCAATTTCCACCTCCTGTATAAGGCAGCTAGAAATGCAATGAAATTAATTTGAAAAGTTTATTCTGAATTTTCCAATAGCGCGAAACGAACAAAAGAACTATAGAGAGTTTTAAATGAATGTTCTATTGAATAAAAAAAAGTTTTAGGCCATGCACTAACTCGATGGTTAAGTTTGACTAAAACTCTGGATAGATTAATTTTATCTTGGACTGTTCTTCTGTCATATTTACAGATGCATGGGGAAGATGCATTTCATAAAATTGTATAGGAATCTGTGAAAAATTATACAAACACAGGGATTATATTGAATTGGGATTATATAGATATTGCAGAAAAGTTATTTATATTTTGTTCATAATTATATGAGTATATTAACTCGAGCGATACTATTGTTCCAAAAAAAAACTGTCACATCTGTTCAATTGCATCAAATAATGAAAGAGGTGAAAGAGAAAATTGAAAGCTGATTGAGTGATGTATTTTATGGCGCAAATTTAAAAGTTCAAAATTACAAAAAATATCTAATTTTTAAAAAATTATTTGCAAATTTTGTTTAAAAGAAAGCTAATGCAGTTTAAAATAATACCATCTATTACTTGAATAAAAGTGTTTTCAAAATTTGGTTTCAAATACCCAATCACGTATAAAGATGCTACTGAAGCGGTCGAACTGCTTGGACTTAAAAATATCGATGAAAAAATGTTGATCACTTTACAATACAATTAACAACTTGAAGATAATCTCTCCACAGTTTATAAAAATAGACTTTTCAACATTTTCGTCTGATTTGTTACGAATTGAATTTTTGAAAATCGCTAATTTGACAGAATTATCGAAAAAAGTGGGGAAAATATTTCTTATTCCTATAAGCAATGATTTTGTTGCGCGAGATTTTTCTTTGATATGAAATATGTGGACTGATGAAAGAAACTACTGACCGGTCGAAATGGTGAAATCGGGACTCCTAATAAAATTTGATTATAATAGGAACTGTCAAGCGTTCTTTCGTTATTTAAAAAAATCGGTGAAATTAAAAATGCTAAAAAAGTCACAAAAAATTAAAAACATAATTATTAATACCAAGCAGATTCCAGAAATTAATAAAATGTTTAATGATGTAATCAAGAATATCATGCGATTCATAGAGTACTTAATTACATATTTCAATAATTATTAAAAGCAGTTAAAATACCTAAGTATATAGTAAATTAGTAATGCCATAATATATATAATTATTTAACTAATGTAGATTAAAGCTGGTTAAATAAACACTGTAAAGTAATTTTATGTAAGCTTTGTAGACCTTACTTCTACAAATTTGTTTAATGATCAATACTGACTTATGTTTTTACTGATCTCCGAGTTTCGAGTGTGGAAAGGTGGCAGCCCTAATTCCCACCCGCTCCTCCTGCGTATAATTCGTTTAAATGAGTTTTCACTGGAGCACGGGAAAAAATACCCATAAGGGTGCGAGAGATGTATCCGCCATCGCATTAGAGAAACTTCAAATAGGACGGTTTGGGTTCGCAGTAACATGTATCATCCCACGCAGGTTGAGATTTTCTATCCCAAATTTATTTCGCGCTAAATTTCGTAATTCCGGTAGGACCTGGGAAAATTCTGGAATTGTGTATTCAAAAAAAATAGTCATAAATTCCGGTGTCACGAAATACCGTTATTTCAGTTTACATGCCTTACTACTAACCCTTTTACTAAATTCGTCCTAAAAATAAATTATACTCGACTTGATTTTATTTCATGTTTCAGATATAATTTGACACATCATTTATTTTTCGCTAGTAATTAATTCTATTTGTCGGGAAAGGGAGATAATCAGTTTTGGAAATCCTAACGATTTACAAATATTTATATTTATGTCTGGTTAACGTATATTATTATATATATAACATATATTCTTTCTTCGCTTTCATAAATTAACCAAAAGTATAAAAATTCTAGGCTTTCATAAAATTAATCAAAAGTATAATATTCAATCAAAAACTTTATTATGAAATGTTTCCAAGTTTTCACTTACAATATTTGCTTTACTAGGAAAGTAGAATTAATGAATAAGTTGGAGCTAGGGAATGTAAATCCGGACTAATAGTGAAATCTGGATTTCGAAAGTTAATTTTCGTGACCGATCCGGATAATCCGAATTTTTTAAATTGTTTTATTTAAACAGAAAAAGTTTAAATATAATGCAAATTTTGTAACCATACCAAATTTCATTGTATTCATTTGGTAAATGAATCCAATTGTAATGACAATCATCCAGTATTTTTTTAAATTAGTCTATAATAAAAAAAATAAATATTTATATGTTAGAATCTAGCACAAACTACAAACATAACTTAAACTATAAAAATAAAAACTAAAAGTTGGGTAACAAAAACACCTTCTTCGATTCATAATTTAAATAAAAACTTAAAAAAAATATAAAATTAGAATTTTCAAAAAACTATTTCTTTTCTAAAATGAAAAAGATCTTAAAAATGATGTTGCAGCCTGCTATCAATTAGTGAATCATTTAGCCTGCGGGTTCGGTTATATGTAATACCTGCCGCAGAAGAAACGCGCTCCAACTCGACGCTTGTAGGTGGGATACAAAGTAACTGACTGTAGGCTGCCTCTAAATATCGACCCCTGTTACCGTTGTCCTCATACAACCCCATTTCCGATCGCACTAAGCTTTAAACACCATTTTTCAGGTTGTCTCCTAGTGAATTATCTGATTTTTTTGTAATTCACGATCTAATTTTTCTTTTTAACAAAATTCCTCTTGTCTAGAAGAATCTTATTTTACGGTCAAATCCTATTTACCTGTCTCAACATGATTATGACTCAACAAGCTACTGTAATTTTGCAAATTGTTCCGTGTATTTCTGTAATAGATGGCTTGTAAAACACATCATCCTTGGCTTATTCCAAAAAATCACTAAGGCTATGGTGACAAAATAAGGTTCCCGAAACAACGTGAAGTCCCCGGTCTTTGACTCTTTTCTTAAGTGCATTAGAAATATTTTTTTAATTATTCCTTCTTTGCTATCTAAACTTTTGATTATGAGTTTGAGTGCAATGTCAGCTGTAATCAAGGTAGCACCGCGTCTGCATAAGGCTTCTACAGTCACTTTGACAATTTTGAGGAACAAATGTAAACCTTTAATGAAGTTAAAATCTTCGTTAGTTAAGTTTTCAATTAAGAAGTTTTTTTTTATTTAAGAAGTCTCTCTAGCATTATTGTCATACTGCTCCAACGTGTTTTGCAGTCAAGTAACAGTTGTAGTTTTTTCCCCAATTTGTCACGAATGTGCTTTTGTAAAATAGAATAATTTTTGGTTGGAGAGTGTTTTAAATAATTTTACCGTTGACCTGATTTTATTTAATATGCTTCGAATCTGAAAGCCTCCTTTAATAAACATGCGGATCCAGTTCTCTCTACCACAAATTCACCTTCTGCATCTGAGTCATCATCACAAGAGGTATCGACATCATCTTTATTTGAAAGAACAACATCATGTTTATTATCAACTGTTTCGGCTTGTATGAAACGATAGTTTTTGTTGTACAGCACGTCAGAAATAGCTGAACATATTTCATGTGAAAAGTAGACCTGATAACATATAGGCAAAAGTCTTCCTATTTTGCACACGACACTTCAACACAACATGACGTTATAGCAAGAACATCTGACAATTAAATGAATCCACGTGACGTAGAATTATTTTTACTTTCTTTAAGTTTTTTACCACGACCTAGGTTTGGTTATATTATAACATCTTCAGGTGGGATATTACTGAACATATAGATAAAATTAACGTCAAATGTATTCAATATTTAAGAACATCTGAGTTTGATATTTCGCAGTCGCAACCAAAGATGATATAAAACCTGTCAAGTCTAAATCAGAATAATACCCACATCTGATGGCATTGATCCATGAATGCGAATCAAACCAATGTAATGACACGTTTTTCCATTTTTAAAAATCTGCTGTATATGTTAATATATCGATAATTATTGACTGTGGTGCTCATAGAAAGTCAAAGCGAATGTTTGTTTTTCCAATTTTAAATTATGTATTTCTATCTTTATTTTCGTTTCAACATAGACACGTCATATAAATTTATTCACACGATTTTATATCACGAGTCTATGAGGATGTGAAACGGGATGTGACTGTATTTGGAGAACTTGGTACTTCTTTATAACAGCTTTTACGCAGCAGATTTCTGAGATCTTCTGAAGTACATAAAAGCTTAAAAGGGACTCCATCTGAGTATAACCTTCTTGCTGTAAGGCAATCAAGTGAGTCTTCTCCTTTAAAATATTCAATTATTTTTTTTGTTTTTTTTTTAATTGTTTTTTGACAGGAGCATTAGCATTCCTTGAAGCGCTGGCTTGTATAATGGAGTGAACTTTTCTGAGATGCAGGTGTAAAGTTGAAGTACTGCCGCTGACTTTAAAAATACGTTCACAAATTTTATATTTCGCTTCTGCACCACTTACGGATCTTAAAATATTTCGATATACTAGATTTACTTCCTGATTTTTCAGAATAATCTTTAAAATCCATGATAAAATTATTGAAAAAAATTAAATATTGGCTATAAATTTATAAACCATTACAAATTGCTGTGTTAACTGCTCGTTTTATCACCTATTTTTATATGATAATGTGATGATGAGAAATATGATAAAGATAAATATTAATACGATTATAGGAGTAAAAACAATAATGTTAAACAACTGAATAATGCAATGCAATTCTGTAGAAGTTTAATATACTTTGATGATTCGTTAAAAATATTGCCTAATTTCGTTGAAAATTATAATGGAAACTACAATGTGTCTTATTTAGAGAAGTTAAGAAAATACTCTTTTTAGTAATAGGTACAAACAAATTGTATACAATGCAATGGTTACGGTTTACGGAGCCCTAAATATAAGGTCTAACAAATGTAGTTTATAATATTTTAAGGGCAAGTTAGTTCATGAAACTAAAGAACTTTTTCTATATTAAATTCGAAAAAAAACTTATCAAAATAACGTAACATTACCTACTTACTAAACAGTAAATGTTGCTCTGGATTAGTGGTAATACATACCTACTTACTTACCACGCGCTGCTGGATGGCCGGACGGTGGGCATACTGTTATCGAAGGTCATCGAGCAAGATTAACTATTGAAAATTAAGTAAGTAATGGTTACTTTATTTGATCCGTTTTATTTTTTTTTGTTATATGAATATATTAATATTAATGAAATACGTCTCAAACCAAACGAAAACATTACACAATAATCATTTTTGACACATCAAAATGAAACTTTAACACATCACGCACGTACGTCCTACAACTTCATAGACCATTCATAATGTTTTCGATGTATAATAAAACAACACAAATAGAATTATTAGTAAAACCAAACTTTGGATAATTTAAACAACATCGATGACTTACCTGCCCAGTCAATATCAATCAGGTCGCCACCACGTCCGCCGACACAAAACCAATCGATTACTCCCGTAACGCGAGTAACAGACTGGTGGCAAAAAGCTTCATTTGAAAATTGTGAAATGTTTGGTGTTGGTTTTGGTATAATTTTTTTCAATAGTTTTGTACAATTACTAAAAGATAGTTTCTTATAAAAATATTATGTGTTAACTTCTGATTAATTTTGACGTGGAATTATTTATTATATTATTATTGGAAATTAATTATTTTCATTGAATGTATGTGCATTTTTTATAAATTTAATTAATTTTATAAGTATCTTCGTGCAATGCATCATCTAGACAAGGATGGGAAGCAACAAAATGAATTATTGCACTTGTATTCGGGTATTAACATTCCGGAATACAGTGTAAACGGTAGCCGGTGTCTGTACAACCGCTTATATACGTGCTTGTTACATCAAATATATTTCACATTAATAGCAACAGTTGCAAGATGTAGGGTTAAGGTATAATTAGTAATTCTTGAAGAAATTGAAAATAGGATGGAACTAACACAAGTACACTTGTTTTAAAATAATTGTATAAAAATATAGATGGCTGGATGTAATAGGTCGTAAAAACGCGTGAGGGATGTAATACAATGAAATAGGGGCGCGAAGGAAGTGAAAATCGTACGTTACACAAGACATGAGAGTATAAGTGCGTAAACTTGCCAAGTGGTGTCTTTGGTAGCATATAACAAAGAAAATATGGGCTTTCACAATTTCGTATGACATCCTTACGAAAGTTACTTTCATCTCTATTGCATGCCAATTGTATTATATGTTTTAAAGAAGTAAGTACGATTAAAGATATTGATATACCGTACGTGCATCGATGGACGCAATCTTCTAATTAGTACAATATGACTAATCAATAATTTCAGAAATGTTAGTTCAGAAAGGTTAGTGTTCATTTCTCTGGAAATTAATGTTGAAACTTGAAATGAAAATTATGGAAGGCACCGTTCGCTATGATTCCATTTAATACAAAAAACAATTTGAAAAATTTATAAAACTGTATAAGGATGTTTTATTTGTTAATAAAAACATCTTGAAATATTCATGCGATTATTTACATACTTTACATTAAAAATAAATATTAATGATATTGGTCAATGAATAAATTAGAGTTTCTAACTGAATGCAATGAAAATGGCCGGCCTTCGACACTGACTCGTTTATCAAAACTATTAAGGGTACTTCTCTTTGACCTAGAATCTTGAAATTTAGTGCAAAAAACGTTCGATGGAATAAGTGAAAGAATAAATCCGAAAATCAATCATTGTTAATTCTATGTGTAACTGTCACATAACCAATAAATTTTTGATATTTCGATTTTGGTTTATATTTTATGTTTCTGCGAAACCTACTCAACAAATTTTATGATAATCTAATATAACGGTACAGAACATTCAGTCAACAATGTATACTAAATGTTCTGTACCCTTATATTAGATTATCATAAAATTTGAAAGGTTTTAAGAGGTCATAGAAAAATGCCCAGCCTCCTTGTGTCCATATTAATTCAATATTTTCTTGAAGTGGAAATTCAATTGCAAAAGAGGTTTTAAGTATGTTTATACTGATAATCTATACATATATTAAAATCGTAAACGAGCCGTGTCTATACGTTAAACATTTTAAAAAAAACAATTTATTCACGTTGTACTTATGTTACCGAGGATAAAAAATAATTTTTAGAATTTTTGTCTGTGCGTTTGTGCGCGCTAATCTCAGAAACGGCTAAACCGATTTGAATGCGGTTTTCATTTATGTATTATGGTAAGCTTTCCGTAACATTTAATGTTATTTCATTCCAATAAATTCACAAAGAAAAAAAATTAAGTTAATTGAAACAAATCGCGCTATTCTAGAAACGTACTTTGGTCGATTTAGCTAAAATGTTTGTTAACTGTAGTTTGTAAAACCATGATTGAAAGTGTTTACGAACATAAATTTAAAAAATAATGCAAAGTTTCGGAGATATAAACGTGTCAATTTTAAGTTAAACTCTCATCAATATGGTCGACCATATTAAATAGGGATCAACTTACTGGTTCTTCACGTCTTAGTCGGGCGCTCTTGGCCTATATAAAGCGCAAGACAAGCCGCGGCGCGCCCTATAGCACTGAATGATTCACATCGAATACACGTATTCGGAGACGCTCGGAGCACCTTGGTAATAGCTAGGCTCGGTAACGCAGAGCTAGCTGGCTGGTTGATCAATCTCTTGAATTATCTGCGGTATTTAGTAGTTTAAAAATAATTAAATAAATAAGATAATTTCATATAATTTGTGAAGACTGTTCTGTAAGTATATCTGTAAATACACTTATTTGGAAAGTTAAATTACTACAGTTAGCAAAAACTTTACATATAACTTTCGTTGGTTTTATTGTGTTTGACTAAAATCCTGAGTTTATAATAGTTACTTCATTATTATATAAGAGTAGCTATAATAAGTAGGAAGTTATTAAGTTGGTAGGAGTTTTAGTCTTTTGTAAACATAATATCTTTGATATTTTATTATATGTATAGATTATTGTGTGTTTATAAATATTTTATATCTTTCTATTTCCTTATAACTTGAGTACATGTAGATGTACAAATGTGACATCTTTTCACTACAAGAAAATCAGATAAAACCAAAATTGAAGTCCACGTGAACGAAGTCGTGGCCACCATCTATTGATATATAAATGGTTAAATTTGAGAGAATGATTTTTTCTTCAGTAATTTTGGTTCGTAAAATAGGGTAAGGTTGAGTAAAAAATAAACAGTAAAGTTGTTAAATTTATACCCTCTAATATTGTATTTAAATAGAAAACGAATATTATATTAAATAAAATTATTTTTATTGTGTTTAGGGTTCCGTACCTCATAAGGAAAAAAAATTAAATTTTATAAGATCACTTTGTTTTCCCTCGAATCCAGGAATACGTGGAGTTATCAAGTTAAAATTAATATCAAATACTTAGGTCTACAGTCCCTTGGAGTTAAATCAAGCTTCTAACTAACGCAATCAAAATAAGGCCATGTATGCCGCATATTGTGACACTCGAAAATATATAAAATCCTGTAGGATATTTCCCATTTTCCGTGAAATTTGGCAAGAAGCAAGATTTCACTGCACAAGTAAAGAAAAAATTGGAAAATATTTAATTTTAATTAAATCACATAAAACAATATTTTTTTTAATATGTGCCTAAAAAAATTTAAATTTTGTAAACAGTTTAATAGCTGAGTATTATGTACCATTAAATATTAATAAATGCCTAAATGTACACGTAACCCTCGTAGTGCGAGTTTCGCATGTAATATGATAAACATATGTTTGGTTTAAAATAGTCTATAATCTTTGATATTTAAAGCAATATTAATGTAAATATGATGAATACGTAAAATTAAATGGTTGCTTTTTGCAAACCATATGAGAAGTTTTCTGGTGAAATTTGCGAATCATATCGATTATGCTTTAGGGAAAAAATCATTATGGTATAAGCTCTAGTGTATAAATCGAAATGTATAAATGGAGTCCCGTTATATGTTGCAAAACGAGTATGTTCACTTTAATATATGTTAGAGTTTTTTGTTTCAACCTGGTATAATATAAGAATCAAATGTGCCACTTTTGTAAATTGCAGGTATATTCTTAATACCTATGTACAATATATTTTTAGTTACATAAACGTTGATTAAAAAAAATAGCTCTAACGGGAATATCGAGTGGGATAATTAAATTATCACCATTCTTCATGACATCTATGTGAAATAAACAAACTATAAAAACATATTGATTTATTATAAGTTTTATAAATTTTTTTTATAAAAATACATTGATTATTATTTAAATTAGTATTATTTGAAATTATGAACAATTTAAAGCTCTTGTATTTATGACATATCTTGGCAGAATTGTATTTATTTATGAAAATTATTTCAAGATTTAATCGAATAATTTTAGGCACTAAAGCGTCAAAAAACAATGAGCAAGCGAAGAAACATATATTTTTATAATTTTTTAAAAAAGCATTCACACGATTAGTACTAATAAAAATTAAATGCTTCTTTCTTAATGGAAACAAGCTTCTTTAATAATCGAGTAACGATGTTATTTTGGCAACGATGTTATTTTCAGGACGCGTGATAAAGGAAAATTACGCGCATATTATATACGAAGGCAAGTACATGAAAATTTGTTTCTTTATTTTGTTTCATAGTAAATAGGAACTCTCTTTCTCTCTCTCTCTCTCTCTCTCTCTCTCACTCACTCTCTCTCTCGTATATATATGGCGTAAGCACATGATAAATTTCATTTCTTTTTTATTTACGGAGCCCCAAAAATTAGCTATGCCAAACTATTAGTATTTGTAAATAATGTCTGTAATAATACGACACGTTTTTATAAGTAAGACTGAACTTATTACGAAAGATATAATAATAAACATAAAAGTGTTTATAGTTATAACTCTATCTAGGTTACAGTTAGTGTCCATCGTCTTTTAGTCCTCTTTGTGCTACCCCTTTTTTCCATTAATTCTAATGAAATTTCATTGCAAACGTACATCTAGAATGAACGGATTATCTATTTTTCCTAAAAAGGAAAAGTATGTAAACCAGCATAGTTCCTTTTTTAGGGACTTGAAATATAACATAAACTGACAGTTAATTAGAATACAGAAAAACAGATATTTTTTTTTAATTAAGATCAAGACGTCTGTTAATAGGTCTGAAAGGTGAAAACTTGTTTTTCATAAAAGAATGGCATATATGGGTTATGTACGAATTTAAGTTATAAGTAACTTTGAAATACCTTTTCAATTCAATTTGTATATATGTCTGCGTAATGTTTAATAAGTCTTCCTTTGTAGATGTTATACTTTAAGTAGAAGCTTCCAAATTACAATTGTATTATATATGAATACATAAACTGGTGCCACGCGATAAAAGAAGGTATGTATGTCACATATAAATTGGAATATTTCTATACTTACATGTGACATAACATGATTTAGTTCAGTTCACAATGCTTTATGATACCATAAAATAAACCCATGAAATTTAGGTTCAGACGTAAGCGCAAATTGCTCTACGTAACGCTGCAAGCATAACTCGCAAATTACTTCGAAATTTTTCCCCTTGGACTAACAACGAGTACAGTAACTCATTTCGTTCAAAATATGTTGCTTGGCGCGTGAGTTTTTGTTTATTTAAGAGTATGTTACCATCCCTCGCTGTTGGGACGTATGACAATATAGGGAACAGTGGAGTAAATAAAAGTTGCGTGATTCCGAATCACGTAATGATACATTTATTTACGTAGTATTTTTAAAATTACGAGTGGAAAGTAAACTTACTGTAATGGTTTATCAGAAGGAAATTGCGTTAGAAAGAAGGTACAGTAACAATAAGTCGATTATTGATACAGTAACAATTTAAGCATTTGGAAAAAAATATATCGTTTTGTGTGAAAAAACCGGAATTCTTTCAGGAATGTCCGTATATATATATATATATATATATATATATATATATATATATATATATATATATACATGCTTCATTTTAAGGAATCGAACGGTTTTTGTTTGCATATTAATACAGGCAACATGATATATGCAGTAAAAATTTAGCGAACAAAATCAGAACGTACTAGCATTTAACATGTTTATTTCTCAACAATTTCGAGTATCTATATCAAATTGCACTTATAATCTCAGTTTATTGTACTATAAGATCAATAATACTTTTATTAATTTTTAGGTTTCCGCACCCCAAGAGGAAAATCGGAAAATATTATTCCGCTAGAAATGAAGAAAGTTTAAAGTTGGTACAGTAACAAAACGTATTAATCCTTATACCGCAATAGTTAAAACTCAAAAATATGCATTTGGAAATTTTAGTAATGGCAAATTAATTACTCGAAATATTTTTTTAAATTCTTTATTTAGTTCAGAGATATACTGAAAAATACATGAAACAAATTGTTCCATCGCTCCTTTGTTTTTGAAACTACTCAACCTAAAATTATGAAAAAATATGATAAGTTCAGGCAAAGGTTACAGGAAAATTTGTCGCAAGAATTCTAGATGTAACATTTTTAAAATATTTCCTATGTTTTTACGCCTACGAAAATATATACACATTTTTTCTATTTTCAGAGTTATTTTTCCTAGAAATCATGCTCACATATATTATATATTTTTTATATCACCAACCTTGCACATATTTGAAACCAACAACATATGACAATAAAAAAGAAGTAAATAAACTTCTTTAATAATTACTTTTTTCTAATGTTATATTTCAGCAAGCGTTTTAAAATGATACACTGTTTGAAAACATTGGATATGAGGAACACAAAAATATTTGAAAAAATATTTCCAAAATATGCCAAACATAGCACATTTATTCCCGAAACTACTGACCAACATGTGTTACACTTATTTCACACCACCAACTTTGCACATATCTTACACCAACAACATATGTCAATAAAAAAAGAGGTGAATAAACTTCTCTAAAAATTAAATTTTTCTAATGTTATGTATAACAAGCGTTTTGAAAAGATACTCTAGCACATCGCCCCTTTATTCCCAAAGCTACTTAGCCAAGAATCACGAAAATACAGGGTCGGTAACTTGTAACTAAAAGATCAAAGGAAAATTATTGCGTTTATACTAGGTCTTATAATTTTTGAACATGCACTATGCGTTTACGCCTATGAAAGATGTAGTATACGTTTAAGTTTATAAAAATTAACATTAGTAAATAGTTTAATAGAAACACTATATACGTTTAAATATTTATAAGTGCCGAAATGGCTACGAATCCCTCGTAATGCGAGTTCTATTCGTGCTTGAGAGGTTTTATTAAGCACCTTTTCTCCTCTTTATATTAAGCTTTTTCCTCGTCTTTAAGACTAATATTACATAATCATAGATATATCAAAAGGTTTGTTTGATCAAGGAACTACGATAATTTAATGAATCAAGTTGTATCATAGATTGCCAACAATTCCCTGATTGTATATGTTATGTAACGTTGATCAGGTGATCGTGAACATAATGATGACGACTGCAAAATTTTCATAGACAATAAAAATCATTTTTTAAAAAACCGACTTCAAAAAAGGTAGGTAAAAAGTAGAAAATAATTAGTTTGGTCGCGGTTGGTATCGACATAATTAACTTAGTTGATCGGCGGTGCTGGCGCTTACTTGATAAATAAGTAACTTAGTTATTTATTGCAAATAAGTAGGTACTTATTTTTAATTAATTATTTTTTACTTTTTAGTACTTGCCCTTTTTGAAGTCGATTTATTAAAATATATTTCATTTTAGTAATCAATATATTAATGTTAATGATCAAAATTATTTTATTTCTTAGAATGTTGAATAATTATAAAAAGTTACGGGCAAAAGCTAGTATATAGATAATTTCCTCTTTGTCTAAAATTTATTATCAACAATAGATAGAAATGAAACGATAGTGTAGTCGCCATTGTTATGTTAGCCGTTGAAGAATTCGGTTCTCCATATACGAAGTCCAAATTGAGAACCTCCTACTTTTTTGAAATCGAATAATATAATTAGTAATAAATGAATTTCAATGTGATTCGAATCTATGAACGCCTCTACTTTTCCTACAGAAATTAAAATGAGCGGCAGACAATATTAATTAAAATACATATAGCGAATTAATTATTTCGAATATATTGTGGACTTTAATAAATTCACACTGTAGCAAGAAAACATTACGTTAGGTATTTGGTCTCTCAAGAATTGCAGACATTTTTGACACTAATAACTGAAACATGTCTTAGCAGAAAAATTCAATAAGATTCTTTTCATATATTAATTCCCACAATTTTACTCAGATACTTAAGTTACCATTAATTTTATCGAAAACTTAACTATCGCATTCTTTTCTAACTTAATTAAAAATTTGTCGCTATTACAATATATATATATATATACATATATATATATATATATATATATATATATATATATATGTGTGTGTGTGTGTGTATATTATAAAGAGTATGTTACTGAAAATAAAAAAAATAGTGAAACCCTAAATGTTATGTATTTGGAATTATTAAGAATAACTTAATTCTTTTTTACCTCATCTTTTGTTGATATTTTTATAACAAGCCAATAACCAAAATGTATTCCTACAAGGTGATTAGGATATTTTGTTCTTTTTATTATAAACTGCGCAGACATTCTGTTGCAAAGATTATAGAATGCGCGACTCGTCCCACGCTGAGTATTAAATTGGTTTTAGGTTATATTAACATGTGCAATGAGTACTTAAAAGAAAGACAAACTAAAATTAAATTTTCAAATGAATTTCCGATTTCAATATATGAAAAGGAAGTTCAATATTCCTATTCCTATATTAAAAATGTTATAAGCATAGGTTGAATCAAATTCATGATTGTTTACAAAAATAATTGTTTAGATGGAGAGGCCGGACATTTTATTTCCGTTAAGTAAATTTGAATATCGTCGAGCTTTATTTTTAGACTGTTTTAAGCTTCAACCTGGTTCTATTAAAATTTACTTATTAACTAGCAAAATCATGTCTGCAGGGACTGAAACTTGAATGTTAAAATTATTAAATTAGTACGATTTATTTTCCTTAAAAAAGAGTTTTATGTTCCTTAAAAAAATAAATGTGTAACCTTATATTAAAATTACTTTTTAAAAATTATTATCATATCTTCTATGTAGAATATAAATTGTTGTGTTTTTAAATTCTGCGTTTAAAAAAAATATAAAATGATCATAACAGTTTTCTCTTAAAGCTGAAAGAAACGGTCAAGTGCGAGCAAGAACATGTATAAAATAGGATTCTGTAGTCATTTACACTTATTGAAATTATCAGTATATATAACCAATACACCTACAAACTATCTAGATTTTTTTAACTCAATATGAGGCTGTGATAGACAGACAGAAGAACGAACATGACGAAATTAAGGACATTTGTTTTTCTACGAAACTTTTAAAATAAATAATAAAGAATATAATTAAAACATAAACAAATTTGCAGAATAGTGTTACTGCTAGGACATGGTGCCAATTCGATATAATCCACTTGGTATCGACTCCAAATGTCCTTGGGAGTACCAGTATTTTGCACATTTCGTTGTGTTCGGACATGATATTTTAACACAAAACTCAACTCGTATTTCTAATATTTTATTTCAAGAGCGAGTACTCAACTCGTATTTCTAATATTTTATGCTTTTTAATGCGCTTCTTTTCAATGTTTATTTGGAAGTCGTTAAAAGTTTAATGCCTTTGTTATGCCTATGTTAGGAAACAGACTTTTGATCCAGACCTTAATGTATTCATATGCATCTACATGCATACATACGGATATACAAATTACATTCCCTTTTTTGGCTTCACCGTAGTCAGTGTTTTGAGTCTTTTTATTACTTTTGGTACTACTTATCCCCTTACTAATATCCAAATTACTTCGTTCATTTGTTGTTTACCAGTACTCATATGTCTACTTACCTTAGTTACTAAGACCTTAGTTTCTTTTAGCCTTTATATGTACCTGTACATACTTACCAATCTATAAATTTTGTTATTTTTTTGTTCACATTGAGACAAGCAAAAAGAGTCCAATTCTATGAATTTACTCTACATCAGCCAAAAGTCCCTATCGCCGTCTTCCTGCTTAATCATTGTACCCCCATTTGGAGGAGCTGTAATCTGAAATTCAATGATGTGGATGTCATTAAACTTCTGATTGCAATTTTTCAAAATTAGGGTACAATCATTGAGCGGAAAGACAGTGCCAGGAGTCCGTATCATCTACACTCAAGCACCTTTGCTGTTTAATACAGATACATTTTGTGGTATATCTGGATCTTTTATGAACTATGTTCAACTACTACCGTGATTCTAACTATATTTCTTGGCCATACCACGTCAATTTTTAATTTGATTAAAGCTGAAATAAATATACGCATTCTATAATTTCACAAAAATTTGCAAGTTCAATACAGAAATAATGTCAGATTTTTTTTGAGCATGTTCCTTTCGAACATTTAACTCGAAATATTGAATAAAAATAAAGCTACTCCCAAAATCAATATCACAGCTCAGTGCCCATAAAAACTGAATCCGTCAATTTAATGTTTACAATAAAATTAATTTTGAAATAAAATTAATATTTGGAACAAATATTTAAATAAGACGTCCTTTTCGTTACAAACTTCTGATTAGTTGACATTTTCCCCAAAACTCAGAATATTTTCCCTGAACTTCCTTTCTTTTTCAAGAAGGAGAACTTTAACGCGAAGTCGTTCATGTCGTTGTAGTGATTCCGGTTAAAGCGAAATCACCGGCAATAATATGGCATTGTTTACTTAAGGATTATTTTTTTCATTTTTTACTCACACTGGTAGCGGATGCAGTCATGGAACACGTATTTCAAATAATTTTGATGACACGAGTTTTGCCTAATACATTAAAATTATTTACTTTTTTCTTTACATGATGTACAAACAATTTCGTTTTGCAATGATTTTTTATTTTTTTGAAACTATTAGTATCTATAATTCGTTCATTGTGATAAATGGTTTGTTACAAAACTACTTAAGAATTCGCATTTAAAAAAGTAACATAGCTGGAATTTTTGAAATTGATGAAAAATATTAACGCTTATGAGCTTATTGAAATATGTTTTTTATTTAACTTTTTAGATTGCAGCATTGAGAGAAATGCGTACATTTTGAAGATACACATAGTCGAAGTAAAATAATGTCGAAGTTTGTAATAATTATTATAATTGTCAATGTTCGATTTGTTCTTACATTATGTATGTAGTGTACTATTATGTATGTAGTGTAGACGAAAATGTTTCGACGCATAAATAACTTTTCACGAAATGTTATGACATCAATTGTAATTTAATTGGCTAGTTGCTAAATTAAGAAATTGATTTGATACTGGAGTGAAACAAAGAAACTTATCCATAATAATATACTTTTATATTTGAAAATGGCTTGCATAACTTGAACAAAATAAGTTGAAAAGAATATATCCGGCCATAATGAAGACGATGACACCTGAGGATAAGGTTGATGATGATTAATATGACGTTTACAAAGACAATCGCATTAGGAAATACATAAAAATAAAATGACGTAAACTTCTCTGAACATACTTATATAAAATTGATTAAAGATTTTTAGAAATTCAATCTTATTTTATTATCAGCCTTACGTATTTAAAAAAGTATCTCCTTATTATATACCTATGTTTAAAAATAATAATGACGACTTGTAATAAAAACACTCAGCGCTAAAATCGGCACTAGAAACATCAAAATTCCTTAAAATATTTTATTATATATATATATATATATATATATATATATATATATATATATATATATATATATATATTATACTAGCTTGATGATATGGCAACAGGTCGTTTAAAACAAAACACGTGGAAAGGGAATTTTTTTATTAGCACTAGGTATTTACTTTTACTTGGCTTCGTACTTATTCCTACTAACAAAGAAAATATTAATATTTAGATAAATAGCGACGTAGTCTGAATTTAATACATATAGTTATTGATTTCTAAAATGGATAAAGAAATTTTTCTGTATTAATTCTTGAAATATTATGACTATTCTTTCTATAATTAATTTATTATCATTTATAAATAATTTCTGACAATGCTAATTTAAAAATTATGCACATTATTAAAAAGGAAAATATCATATTTTCTTGAAACATTTAGCATGTATAAATAAAACATGATGCGATTAAAATAATCTATAAAATGTCGGAGGCAATAAAAAATATTATTCAAATTTAAATTAATTTTTTATTTCTTTTGAACGCTACTTTTGTTCTTCGAAAAAGTATTTCGTCAAATTTATATGGTTAAATTCTTTTATTCTTCTTTTAATTCTAATACGACACATTATTTTACTTCAAATATTTTAGATTCTATTTCTTCTAATACTTTTTTTCATCGCGAATATAACTGGGTTTTAATCTATTTTGTTTAGAATCCGTGAACATTTAAATGGCATTATTATGTATCTCCCATCTCAATAAGTTAGGTTTTATGAACTATCTGTCTTTCATGAGCACACGTTGATAATTTGAACCAACCATTTGTCGTCATAATGTGACAAATTATCTGTTAATTAATTTCATTATAATTATAATTAATTTCATTATAATTTATTAATAAACTACCGACCTGACGGAATATACTATCTTGAACTTAAATATATAAATTTCAATAGAGGAATTTATATTGTACTATTCCCACTAATTTATTTATAATCTATATCTTAACATACGATTAAAATTAATTATGTCAAAAACTATAAACGAATAGTTAAATTTTAAGTGAAGATAGAAGAGAGTCTATAGAATTAATTAGAAAATAAGAGATTAAAAAACAAGAGTCTATTTTTATATATTATCACATCTAATTGGTGAATAATTATTTTTCGCATTAGTTTTTTAAAATAAATATTTAACGACTTAATCATTATACTAAAATGATTTGATAACTTTTTTGGATGACACATAAATTCATCGTCTTAAAATTGAGAATATAATGTACTATAAGTTAGAACATTTGCATTTAATTAAGTAATACTCTATCTAATCATTTATTTGAAGCATATAGTGGAAAACTGATTATTTTCTGGTAGGGATAAAACAATCTTGAGAGATGGTTTTGTCATATATTTCTTTTGATCAGGTTTGTCTGATAATTAAATACACAATTATATAATGAAACTAAAAGAAATTGAAACAGTCGAAATTTTTTGAATGAAATGTTTCTCGTAAATTTACCATTTTACAAAAGTATTTCCGGTCGTTTATTATTAAGTCACATTGTTAAAGAACAAAAGGAAATATATGTTAATTTGTACAAACTATAATAATTTTTGATATATAAATGTGTTTTTTTACAAGTTAACCTTTTCAAAGACGCGGAATGATTGAAAATATTTTGCATGGATGTGATTTATATATATGCATATATATATATGTATATATATATATATATATATATATATATATATATATATTTATATATATTTATATATATATATATATATATATATTTATATATATACATATATATATGTATATGTACACATACAGTATTTTAAAGGGATTCTATTAGTGTTTGTAGCATGTTGCCGATTCTAAGTTAGTCTTACGTTGAATGTTTGTGGCTTCTTAATTTGCTGAATAAAATGCAAAATATTTGTGGTATAACAAATATAAATAAATAATTTTTTTGGCGTAGACACTGTTTAAGATCCTCTAAACAAATATCAAGATCGTAAGCTTGGTTGTCACGCTGTTGCTTAAAACGACAATAAGACACAATGTTATTTAATATTTTGGGAAACGATAAGATCATAGTAATATAATTGTTTTCTTAATTCAAGTAATTTATTGTATATAAAGAGAGATAGTATAATAATGACTTGTATATAAAGAGTATATCAAAACTTCCTAGCCAGGGTCTTTTCGGACCCTACTAGCAATTATCCTTTCAGAGGTAAATTTCAACAATAAAAGAATTAATGTTTAATAATAACAATTATTGTAGATATATCAACAACACACCTTAAAAAGGAAAGAAGATTAATTTGGCATATTGTTACTTATTTACTATTAGAGTCTCGATTTAAATGATATCTGTAATATTTTCTTGATATTTTCAGCATTTAATAAAACTATGAAAAATTCGACTGTAATAAAATAATTAAGAGAACATTTAGTTTCACATCAACTAAAGACTTGACATCCCAAAATGGATCATCTCTATGAAACTAATTGCCGTATAAAAAATGACATGTAAAATTCATTATTAAGTAAGAATCAACAAATAGAATGACTAATTATTTTTTAAAAATACTTGTATTATTTGAGTGGCTATGAAAATCGATTTTGAACCAGGTGAATATTCTGTTGTAAATTTATCATCTATTTATAGTCATATAGGTAATAAAAGCTCTTTTAGGTGCAGAAACTAGGCCCAACACTTTGGATGAAGTCTCATTTTGCTAGAGAGAGTAAAGAGAATAATTTTTTTCTATTTTTTATACGCCCCCCGTATTTATTTCATCCCAGACGCTTATATATATATATATATATATATATATATATATATATATATATATATATATATATATATATATATATATATACATATATTTCTTCTGTTTCCGATTTTAATTATTAGTTACATTCTTTAGAGGGTAGCCATTATAACATTCAACATACAGTGGGTACCCTTTGAAGAAAACATGCTATATGTACATTGATATATGACGCTCCGTTCTGCGTGCAACTGAAAAATTATCAAATAAGTATCGACTCCCTCCTAAAATACAAAAAAATTATTATTTTAATTCTACGTGTAATTATGTTTTGAAATTTACACCTCTGAAAAACATAGTAGACAATTTAAATTTTGCAAATAATTGAATAGAAATACTACGGACTATAAAATATTTATAAGTGCCGAAATATGTACACAAGACTCACAGAGCGAGTTATTCTCGTGTTTGATAGGTTATTATTTTTCTTTTAATGTATAGAAATTGCTTTTTTTAGCTGTATATAGATTGTATAATAAAGATTGCGGATATAATTTAAAGTACAAGAAGATTATTTCAATAACAAAACTATGAGGTGCTACACAATTTTTTCCTTATTAATTAAGTCCAAAATATTTGAAGATATGTTTCACTTTAATATCTTTTCTTCTTTTTAACCAACTTCAAAATGGGAGGAGATTCTCAATTCGTCGGAATCTTTTTTTTATGTATATCTAGCGATAATTTTATATCTAGTGAGATCCGATTCGATTTTGATGATTCTCTTTTTATTCGAAAGAAGGTGCTATAGGTGTAGTCCCATGTAAATATGATGATGAAGTCCGGAAGTGAACGGCGGAACTCCTTAACGAATGGCAGTAAATCAACAATAATTCAAGATATTCGCTAAGGGTAGCTATTTTGCAAAATAACTATACAACTTACCAGCTCAGGGTCTGACGGTAAGTTCTGGATATGAACAATGGAACTCCTTAACGGATATTAGTAAATCAACTTTGATTAGAGATATTTGCTACCAGCACTTGTTGCTTTGTAAATAACTAAACCGTCGATCAGGTCAGAGTCTGATGATGAGTTCTGGAGATGATCCTTAACGGAGGGTTCTGCTGGTCACTGTGCTGGTACCGACTTCAAAAATAAGTAACCTATTTTTTTATTAGAAATAAGCACGTACTTATTTTGAGTTAATCATTTTTTGCTTTTTAGCACCTGCCTTTTTGAAGTCTGTTTTTTTTTAAATATTTATTAGATAACGTAGTAAATTATATAGAATTAGGACCAAACTACATTAATGCGTATAATTGTAGATATCTTGGTTGTGATAATAGATAAACATTTTCTACTTTAAGAGATCTTGTGGAGGTTACTATGTCAATTTATACATCTAAATATACTAGACACATATATATATTTTATATATATATATATATATATATATATATATATATATAATCGTATATGTATAACCAAATTTCATTTACTTACTGGATGAAAAACTCCTAAACTCAAACCCTCACCCTTGCATCGTATCCAAGTAACGCAACTATGTTGGCTGTGGTTATAAACCTCATGTGCTCACTGCATGGAAATACGCCTTCCTAGTTTTGTTTCGTTTGTGTGTTCTGCTTTGCTCGGCACAATTAGCTTTTTCAAACTATCACAGTTATGTGTCGATAATTATATAGTATCCTTCCAAAAGCAGATAGTAGGATACCATGTACTATTTAAGAATTTCAGGATATGCTCATCAGTTTAAAGTGTGATCCAAGGAATACTTACCATAATTTGATAAGACTTCAAAAACTTTGATGTCCTAACAATAAGCAGTTTCAACGACTCGATCTGGGTGCTATATAGGGTAAGATACCTTAAGGCACAAGATTCTGTAACTAATTTTAGTTAGATATCTTTGTATGTTTAATTAATAAAGCTGCTTTGCTCATAAATGATATTGCAGAATTTGTGAAATATTGTGGTGACCTGGCGGGCCCTCGAGATTAGAAAGCGACTGAAAGTTTAGTGATTTACTATGCGGCAAAGCAGCCGCATTGTCAAATTTCAGACATTGGCAATATAACCGAGCGACGCTAAACCTTTTTAGATAATCATGCCATTTTGTGAAATGCTAGGTGTTTACTTCTGGATATTACAATTTTAGTGCAAGATTTGTAATACAATGTACATAATATTTCTTGATATAAATTGAAAAGTATTAAAATTAAACAGTAAATAGACAATATATAATAGAACAGATTATAAAAATGACGTTTTTATTTCATAATTACACTTTTTTTTCATTTTGTATCTCTTGTTGCATAGTTGTATAGATTGCACGAACCGAGTTTCAAGCTCTTTAAAATAGAAAAATGTTTACGTGTTTTCCTAACAGAACATTTCAATTTATTTGTCAATTAACTACAAATTATTACGCTATCCGTAGTATTTCTTAATAGATCTCATTTGACAGAGTATTATATGCTTTCCCCTATGTTAATTTCAATGAGCCTATAAGTATAAATTGGCTTATAACCAAAAATTGTGATACTTCTGGTCTCCAAAGAAGTCTGTGAAGATCTCTAAATTTTGCCAAAATGGATTCTGGAAATCCACAATTTTTCTTTTGGTTCTGAATAATGGCATATAAAAATATAGGGAAAGTCAAAAATAGATTAAATACCTTTAAGGGAGAGATGCTAACTAAATTTAAAAAACGCCAGAACGCGTCCTATTTGCCTCAGTCAAAAGTCAAATGTCCCGTAGAAAGTAAATACAATACGATTGTGTTAATTATATGTTGATGAATATTCTCAAAAAACGGTATGCACAGTAACATTTATTGTCATAAAAATATTTAACCTAAATTCTGTGCTGATTATTTTCTTTCAATTTTCATATCTTTTATGGTACAGTTTTCTAGCCTACAATATGGTTTTATTTTGTTGTTGTGACGATACATTTTATTGGATTTCATTTCGATTGCGTTCAAGAACATTAGGCATCTGTACCATGAGACACCCAATAATTTTAAGGGTGAATTGCTCATTAAATAAATTATTATTTTAATTTTTTCCGATACAATTAGGTACCTGAAAAAATTACATTTGATATGTGATGTGTGTTACAAATCTGAAAAAAAGAGTATCTCAACCAAAAGGAGTATCTCAACAAAGAGCTAATATAATGATAAAGGAAGAAATTTTTTTTATTTCTTAGGTTCCCTTTCGTGCTTGCGGAAAATTTCACCCAACAGAAACGCAATCCCTGAATATGCTTTTACGTCTGACATTTACTCTGCAGGAACACGTGAATCTTCAAGTAATATTTATTGTACGGTAGACCCAGCTCTAAACCCAGCAGCTAAATAAAGAAAAATAGAGAAAATTCATCAGTTTTATGATAAAATATTTTCTAAGTAGGATTTGAACTTATGTCGTTTAAGTCATAGTTTAAATGAAAATATCAATAGATATATTATAGTGACTGTAGTTTCTTCTTGCAGAACTTATATAGGATATGTAATTACAATTAGAAAAAGACCAAATTTCAAAAGATTTCAGTACTTTAATCGACGCACAATTTGAAGTGAATAAATACGAGAAAGGGAAAAAAAGAAAGCAAAATGCTCATTTAAAAGATGAATTGTTAATTGGTTACGAACTCGAGAGTTTCTGGTCATCTTGAAAATTCTGTATCGTTTTGAAAGTCGGTAAACCATACGTGTTGTTACCCAATCGATGTAGCTCGCAAATTACATAGAAATTCTTCCCCTTGGACTAACATATAGAGCGGTAACATATCTTGTTTAACAATTTTTACTTGGCGCGTGAGTTTGTTTTTATTTTAAAGTGTGAGTTTGTTTTTTTAATTTTATGATCATCTATCACTATTGAGATGTATGGTAATATAGGAGACAGTAGGGTAATTAAATGTTGTGTGATTCCAAATAACCTAATTGTACATTATTTAAATCGCATTTTGGAAATGACGATCGGAATATAATTTTATTATAATGGTACACAAGAATAAAATCGGTAAGTTGTTGCTAAATTGACAATTGGTGAATTATTTTTACAGTAAAAATTTTAGATTACCTGAATAAAAATTCATTGTTCAGTAGATAAAATATCGTTATTATTACCAAACATGCTTTTTTGTCCAATGTATAAAACATTGGACGATAATGGCTTCCCCATTTTTCTTCCATCTGTTATCCGTGTCATCTAATTACAGTCTGGTGCAATTGCCTTTGTTCACCCAAGCTTTAGGTTGCCGGACACATGCTATGGTGTCTAGGAAGTTTAGAACTTTCTTTACCTAAAAGCTTGCAATTATTTGTTTTACGCCATTTACTAATTTTGTTTCCTGCTCCAATTCCTTTCTCTGTGAAATAAAGGGTTGCATTTAAAGAAATACGTTCATCTTATCTATTTGTTTATATACAGAGTATAAGTAAACGAACTTATAATATCTACTGTGTAAAAAGAAAAAAGTAAAATATTTAAAAGGTATAGTAAGTAAATACAAAATTATTATGTCATACTCGTATTTCTAATTACAATACAGGTTACGCAGTCGTTTCTAAATGCTGGGGAAGTGTTAATTGCAAATCTTTGATGAATTAATTTGTATATAATGAGCTATATATTTCTAAATTATAACTGACTTATAAATTCTCAATTTTAACTTTGGTACGATAATTGGTAGGAAAACAGGGCATAGACAAATAAGTGTATTCAGGATTTAAATGTATTACATTAGAGCAAACAATTATATGTCAGTTTTAGCGAAGGTTCTAACATAATTTTGTTTTTTACTCTAGAGTTTATATCATATACCTGCTCTTAAAATTTCCAACATTACCCTCTTTCAATAACTCTGAAAACTTATTCAGGCATACCATAAGCGGTTTTCCATTTGTTTACTTACAATGAAAAAAATGGAATCTTTAGAAGGTCAGCCACGTGCCTACAATATGTGACATACATATTGTGGGTACGTGGATGATCCTGATATTTTTCTCAGAAATCGTTTGAGAAAGACTTTAAATTTGGTATAGTGATGTTAACTCGCTTACGAATATATCTTTATATCTTAGAGTAGCAAATAAATGAAATAAAAATTTTAATATGTTTTATACCATAAAGGGCGGCAATTGGAAATATTATAGAGATGATTCCAAATCAATATTTTCAGAGCTTTCCGAAAGATATTTCTGGATATATAGTTGAAAATTTGCAAAAGATATATCATCTCTGAAACGCCTAGATTCAAAATTGTGAAAGAAAACAGCGTTACCAATAGAAGTAACAATGTTTAAGGCAAAACTATCTTGGTGCTGAATCCCATAATTTCTGAGAAATATACGATAGGTTTACTCGCCTAACCCGTAAAGGATAAACTAGGCAATTTATTTATATGTTGAAAAATAATATTAATAGCGGGAAGTCGTTTATTCCAAATGACGTAAAGTACATTAAATAACTATAAGGGCCTAAGTGTGTACGGTACTTTCTTAGTGCGGGTTCTGCCACCACTTAAGTACTGGTAGGGGCAAATTTTATTTACCCCATTACTCAATTATCCACATACATTATTAAAATATTAACTTTATCACATTTGCCTAAAGTGATATATTTACTCATTGAAAGTAATACTTTCTCGAAATCAATTTTGGTTTTCTACCAAGATAAAATATCTTTCGTTTATTATTTGCGTATGGAGCTTATATTTTTTAAATATAACCTCTAAATGTTTGTCCTACACTATAATATTAGGAATTATCTCTGTATTTAACCTACGTAATTCTCCTTTTTACAAATTGATTCATTCAGTCGAAAGTAACTCTTAATATAAAGAATTGTTTACAAATATTCACTCATATAGTAGAAATTATCTGCATAAAGTAATATAAATCGATTTTGTTGTACGTAATTTGTTTGAAAGTTTGACGTTAACTATCATCAACCGAGCGCTCTTGGCCTGTTTGTATATCATAATAAAATATTCTTTAAATTTTGATATTTTTCCTATAAGAGTTCGATCTCGTAAGTCAAAAGTTATTATCAAAACCATTGCAATAAATAATAAGATTATAATTATTAAATGCAGATAATCATTAAAAAGTAATATATTTTTAAATTCATAATAGATTATCGTTCGTTAATAGATTTATGTACTGCTAATGTTTGAATGAAATCATTGTCGATTATTATTTTTAATAAGTCTAATGAAATTTACATATTTCGAGAATATTTCACAAAAATGTACTTTGTGGATATCACAACTTACAAATTTCACGGTGATCTTAACATACTCGTACTTTAATAGATCATAGTCCCCGGGATCTAAAACCCAGAAAATAAAAACATACACATACACACACAAACACAAACATATACAAATATATACATATATATATATATGTATATACATATATATATATATATATATATATATATATGTATACATATATATGCATGTATATATATATATACATATATATATATATATATATATATATATATATATATATATGCGAAATATAACCCTTCGACTGTCAAACATTCAAAGGCATAAAATACACCATCATCAATATAGTCTATATAAATATAGTTATTTTTACAATTCCGTAGAACGATAAAATGAAATGATCATTACTATATTAGGTAAAAGTATAATACTGTTACTTATGCTAATTATTAATAAATTATTTTCAACTTTTTCATATTAATTAACATAATAAGTACCGATATAATATAGATTATTGGAAAAGATGAATTATGAAAAGTAAATAATTAGTAACTTCTTTACTACAAAGTATTATGTAAGTTCATATAAATGTAAGTTCGTATAAATGTAAGTTCTCGTCATTTTTCCATTTCATTCATATATATATTAGCGTCGATTTTTTTTGTTTAAATCACACAGCCTATTGAAAGTTAACTTTCACTTTCGTTAACGCATTAATTATTACTAGCGTGACCCGTGCGAAGTCTTCGCATTATTTATTCCATTATGAAGCTCAGATGACAGATCAAACAAATATTTTACTAAAATTGACATATAGAGGCGCAAGTATGAAAACCATTGAGCTAAAGCGCCACTTTATTTATACATGAGTGGATTTGAAATTAAACAAAAATCTTACCGACCGTCAATCATATTGACGTTGAGCCGTTAGATGGCAGCATTGCTGTTTTGTGTATATAATTTTAATAATTAATTATGCAAGCCGATCTACGACAATATCTTGCAGAGCGTCACCATTATTGGAGAGGTGATTGGAAAATATACCTGTTGGCCTATGATACGGGTTTTTTTTGGAAAGTTTTAAAATTGGTAATTAGTCCATTCCAGACGACTTAGCATCCTTTTCCATACTTTACATGATCAAGTTAAGTTTTTTGAATAACAACTTCAACACTTGAGCCCTTCGTCGTTAAATTAACGTTTACTTTTGATTGTTCAGACGGAGCCTCATGATGGAAAGATTAAGAGATCAAGTGCGAAAAAGCAGACATAGGAGACAAATATAAATTTCCAACTTTGTGTACTGAATAATAGAATATTCAAATTATTTTATTAGTTCAGCGAGATCATAAATTTTGTGGCATGTTTGGCAGGAAACAATTTTGGAATGAAAATCAAGAACGTTTTAAATCCATCCGAATTTTAAAAAATATGAAATAAATAGTATCAAGTTCTAAGAATAAAAAGTGTGGGGAATCTGTCGATTTTTACCCAGGTATGTTAAAAATATTGTTAGAACGAATTGAAACATTTCCTCTTGTAAAGTGACTGAAAAATTTCCTTTTAAAATTGTATAATAATAAATGCAAGGCGTTCCAAAATTATGTAATACAATAATTGGAATTTCCCAAATAATATTGTGTATAGGATAAATGAAAAAAAAAAGCATTTCAAACAATTAGTGTTTAGTAATTTCAAATAATTTGATGACATTTTATATATAGTGTCAGAATATCGCAATATTTAATGGTTTATATACGATCAATAATATTCTTTATTTATTGTTCAATAAATACCCTTTTTCTATTAAGCTTTCTCGTTTTTGCATATAGGTATCTTATTGTAGCATCAAACGTCTTGGGTTTTTGTTCTCTTAGTGTTTAGGTACTGTCATTACATTATATTTCCATGATGATAAATGCCACGTTCTGTAGATATTATGTGTTAAGATTTCGTAGACGATTCAATAAAAAAAATAGTAATAAAAGAGTGTTAATGCAATAAAATTATATACGATCACCTCTACTTCGAACACGAGAATCACAATCAGCGGCGGAAAATTCAAATCAGAATCACAGATATTAAGTTCGCAGAGATTTGACAGTGTAGAATAAATTTACTCCGCAGCAAGGAGATATAATATTAAGATATTTAGTCTCGCAATAAATGCAGACATTTTTATGCTTTTAACTAAAACATATTATTAGCAGAAAACTTAAATACACTCAAGGGTTAACTTGTGAACATTCATATGTGGTATTTTTCTATTTTAATAATAAGTTCTTTTATTTAAAATTAAAATTTTATGGAGGTATGGATACATATATGCATGCATGTGCGTGTATAAATATATATATATATATATATATATATAGGATGGTTTCATCTAAATAATTTAGAAATCTATGGTATGTTTTTATAACAGCGTGAATAAACATTTATAAAATTAGGTCCATATTTATCTATACCTTTCGGAATTACTGGTACAGGTAACCAAAATATCTACGAAGGTCTCTAAATTTTTTTTTTTGGTATGAGACTAATTGACATACAAAGGGATGTCAAAATGAAGGGTTTCGAAATCGGATGAATAAAAAAACGGCAAAGCGCGAGCTTGGTTTGGGCGTCAAAAGTTCGTATCTCCATTTGAATTGGAATGTATTTATTGTCATTACTAATATGGAAATTTCGAGTGCAAGAAATATTTAACAGTAACTTTATCAAGTAATAAACAGGACACACACATAATGGGGGGGTGTAATTTTGCCTCTTTGTCGGTAGACCTCTGAAGATATAATACCTGAAACTATGAAACAAATTTAGTGTGGACCATTGTAACCACATTTAAATGATACCCTGCACTGTTTATGGAATTTTTAAATTGTTTTTGAGTACTTTATTTTAACAAATGCCTGATATAATATATTTTATTTAAGTTTCTACTCAAGTGGTTTTTGGAAAAAAATTATATATAAATTAATACGTGAAGACAAACTTTTGTACCTTTTTTTAAGCATGTTGCTCGCACGGAGAAGTGTGAGATTTGTCATAGTTAAATTTTTTATGGAGGAGTGCGGAAAGGTAAAATTAATATATAATATGTATTATAAATACATGAAATTTTGTATTACAAACATATTAGAAGATTCATTGTTTATATTCATACTGTCAATGTCAAACTCATAATAGTCTGCGGTCAAACAGTCGCACAGAGTAGAGATTGTTGCCAAAGAATTTTAAAATGTCAGACTGACTGAACGAGTTTTGACCTGTGAACTTTGTGTGATTTCAAATGTTACCTTTTTTTGTGTAATAAGTATCTATTACTAACATTAAATTTAAAATTTTATAAATATTGTAGGGAATTTAGGCAAACAACATACGCTACTGACTAGTTGGAAACTAATGATAAATGAGTCTTATGGTCATAAAAATATTTTCGAAGTTTGCTGTAATTTTCTCCACTTTATGTTCGTCGATATTCCATTTGTGCTTAACCAATTTCTGTATACTATAGACGAAAATATTTCAATTCATAACAAAATTTCGTGACGTGTTATTACATCTGTTTTTTCTATGTTCTCGATGCTATCAGAATAAGTGGCATATAGTGGATTCCAGACAAAAACAGCGTATTCAAGTTGTGATCTTACAAGAGCATTGTACAAGGTTCAGTATGTTTCAGCATTTTTAAATACTTTGGCCGTTCTTAATATGAAGCCAAGCATTTTATAGGCCTTAGATATAATTTGCTCAACATGCAAACTAAAGTGCAGTTTACCATCAAAAACGACACCAAGGTCGCGCATGTGGAACTGGTATAATGATTTGTACATTTTGTATAATTTTTGAATGTTCAACTCATTAGAAAGATACTTGCCAATCAAAATGTTATTACGATAATAATGAGCTTTTTTATTCCTTCATTCAAACACTTCTTTTTCAATTTTTGGATGAAGGAATATACAGATTAGTTTTTATTAGTTCATAAGTGACTTTTATGATCTCCGCCCCGATTTTCAAATAAAAATTCCCATTTGAAGAGATTTTGATATTAAGTCTGAAATTCTTACTTTTTTATTCTGTGTGTTCTTAAAAAATCTTTTCTGACAAACTAGAAGGTTTTTCCCAACAGCTGTAATATGATATGTTGTGCAAAACTATTTCGCAATGTTTTGTCATTATCTTAGTCCCTTTATTTTTATTCGAAACAGTACAACATTTCAACGAAACACAGTACGAGATTCGATTCGAAACATCTTATTTTCTTTTTGAACAATGTTTATAAAAGGCTGAATGAAATTTTCGAATTAATTTGCCAGTACAATGGTATCTTGAAAATTTAATTTTTTTTTAATTTTTATGATTACGATCAATAGGGAGTGGTAAAGCTTTTGTAAAATACATCGAAAAGAAATTAATAGATTAACTGAATTTTAACTGAAAAAAAATAATATAAAATAATATTTACATTGAGAAAGAAATCCTTCAGGGGAAAACACAACCAGTTTATACTGTTGCGACTTAAATTGACAGACAGACGAACAAAAAGTGATCAGAATATAACGAGGATTGACGTGCGTTATTCAAAAATGTTATTTAATATTCGTTTTAAAATACTATGAAACGATTACATTTTTTAGGGTTGCTTTCCAATTCTTTAATTGTACAGTTCGTTTTCTTGCTTCCTTTTTACGCACGCTGGTAGAAAGCTTATCCATTTTGCGATAGTAGTCAAAATCTCTTCAATAATTTTTTAAATTGCAATAAAATACACAAAATATTCGTATCGTTATTGTTTTTTTTGGAAAACTTAAAATATTAACAACATAAGGTAACGTTACTAACGTATGAGATGTCATTGAGAATGTATTATTTTTGTTTCCGACACATTGTGACTTTACCAGTTTTGATTCTCAATGGCGCTTTGAAAAAATTATATAATGGATGAATCAAAATTTGTTACTAACTTTTGGATATAAAAACAGTTTGGTGATCGCAATCTCAATAAATGAAAATCTCAATAAAAATTGTTATTTAACCATATTTATTTGTAAATATCCGTTTAAGTTGTTTAATATTTTAAGTATTCCAAAAAAAACAATCACGACACGAATATTAATAGAACCAAATAAATTTAAGAAAAATGAAATGATTGCCATATCGCCAAATTATATGACTCTGAATGTAAATAACAGTATGGAACAGGAATGAAAAATAACAGTACGGATCACCGTGATTCTGATGTCTGAACATGTACATGCCTATGATACTCTATCCTCATCTTTAACTGGTTTTTTATTCCTTTTATTGCATCTGCTTAAAGCAGTATTTTATTATATTTTTATTATTTTTTATTTAACCTTAAGTGAACACATATAAATTGTCCGTTTTAGTCAACAAAACTAATATTTTTTAAATAAAAAAAACATATCAAACATATGTAAAATTAATAAATAGGATTAAATTATGAATTTAAAAAATAACCAAAAATTTAAATTTTTATTCATGTTAATTGCAAATATTAAATCAAAATTTATGACAACTTTATTTATTGCATAGCTTATATGAATACCTTATTTTTCAATAGAAAACTGAATTTGTTATCCTTATAGCATTGATTACATAGGACTTTCTGTGGCGAACTGCTTATTTGACTCCGAATATTGGAAAATATAAGTATTACTTCCCAGAAATAAATGAATGTATTGGTCATTCGGGGTTTTTCATATTTATAATTTTCTAGACATTTACTTTAATAATAAAATGTTTACACGTGATTATGTTTCAGAGACTCTATGTAACATCAACAATAATGATACCACACTCTTAAATAACAGTGGTAAATGAACAAAATATGATATTTTGATTGGTCTTGAAATTAAGACAGTAATTTCTTATTTCTTACACTGAAATGTAATATTTATTATTTTGACCCTTTGTGCCATTGCTGGAACCATTCTTCATGTAATAATTTTGGCTAGTTTAATTTGATTAGAAAGCACAATATTTTTAGTTTTGGGAAAAATATAAATTAGGTAATTGTTCGACATAAGTACTGTTTAAGATAATAGGTTAATATTTAAAATTTTGCGAAATACAAATGATCTAATTATTCGATATAGGTAATGTTTAAGTTAATACGTTATAATTTATAGCTTAGGAAATATAAATGGGATAATTGTTTGATTTAGGTGTAGGTTTAAAATTATTGGTAGTTCCAATAAATATAAAAACCAAGATCACAATTTTGGTTGCCATATTGATGCATAACACAACAAAAAACATAACGTTAATTGTTATTTTGGGAGACGATAAATTCATACTAATACAATAATTTTCAATCCAGAGAGAAATTCTTTATATTCGTATGACCCTTTTCCATGTTAATAACATATAGGATAAGTGTATAATAAGCAATAAATACCCAGTAAAACCCGAGAAGAGGAAGATAAGGCTGTCCACAGGGTGAACGGGAATAGTCGCACAGGGACAATAGCGTTGCGTAAATGGAAGTATAAATAAAATAAACATTAACAGATTATGTTGAGTTTATGGAAAAGCAATTTCGTAGGCTCGTTCAGCTTAACGTCGCGAAAACTCTGATTATATTAATAGTTTCATTTTCATGTACAGCTACCAGTTAAATGCGACATTTATTGGCAAATAACTGTTGTCATAGTAAGTATGTCGTTAAATATGAATTAAATAGCTCATTAAATATTACTTTAATTATACTTAACATATGAAATAAATAAATTGCTGACAATGACATTATTATCAGAATGATGAGATGAGATGAGAATTTTATGAGTCGTTGTGATAATTTCTTTGATGATCAAACGGTTGATCTTGAAATTGGTAGAACGGGTCCATAGGATTGTTTATATTTGGAGGGCTAGGTATTTAGTGTAAAATTAAGTTACTTAATGTGATCCAACTGATTTTTTAAAATTTCTGAAAGTAATAATTTATATATTGGTTTTAAAAAATTACTCTTGTTATCCACCTTGTTTAAAGACGCTATTTTTTTACTTCAAAATTTTGGAAGTTCATATTGTCAAGTTTTATTAATTAAAATTTCTCTAGAACTTACTACTATGAATTGGTATTTTGTGTCATCGGTATAATCATTATTTTAAAATATTAAAGACGATGATTTACTTTTGCCTATAATAAATGGATATATGTTTACACAGATATTATGTAAAGGAAAAATTTCTGTTACATTACTGAATTATTAGCTTACTGAATAAAGCAAGTGTGCGGAAACAAATCATTGAAAAACCCATTAGTGTGTTGTGGAACAAGTAGTTTCTAAAACGTCAGAAATGCACAGATTTCTTGTCAATAGAAAAGAAAGCAAGAACATGAAAATCGACTATAAATTAACGACGTTGAGAGGATCTGTGAAAAATTTTTCAGAGAGGAATCACGCAGTGTCATTAGTTCAAGACCTAGATAGCGTGGAGTAACCCAATGATTTAATATTAAAAGTATCACGCAGACACATTGTAAAGTTGTGATTATTCAACTCATAAATTCATTAGTTTGTAAACATTTATTATATTAAAATAGTAATGTCAAGTGATAATTCAAATGACCTATAGAAGACGTGTCAATGTTTAAGTGTAAAATTGTTGAAAATATTACATGTGAAATTACGTCGAGTGGAGTCAATTTGTTTATAATGAATGTCTGTATATAATGGGTTAATTAGGATTAAATATTAAAATAGTTTTTTTTCCTTGCAGACCTCGTCGAACATTTTTATAGGAAAGGTCCGTCATTTTATAGGAAGTCGTTCTTGAGATACATGTTTATCTACAACGCAAATCTGCCTTCAGCTGCCCATCTATTTTCTAAAGAAATTTGTTAAAAAATCAATATAATCAGTATCGTTAAGTACCGTATTACCTGGCTATTTGGAAAACCCAAATAGCCAGGTAATACGAGTTCAACTCGTACTTAGAGGTTTATTTTTATTAATAAAATTTATTGTCCGGAAACTAAAATAACGGGCATATACGCAATTGGAAACACCTGCCAAATGCTCCTTAGATATAACATTTTTACTCATATGTTTGCAAGAAATATGTTTTTCAAATTATGATCAGTCGATCAATATATCACAATACAGCTCAACATGTAGTTCATGTTTAAGTAAATCAGCTTTAAATCTCCTTTGATAAAAATTTGCTGTCGTCCTAATCTTTATGCTATAATAAATAAAAATCGAAAAACTTACTAGCAAATTGTCTTTTAAAATTTAAGTTTTATTCATGTACTGAAGGATAACTGGAATGAGAAGAATAAAAATAGGAATAATTTGAAGAGGAAGGTAGGCCCGGAAAAAAATTTAAAAGTGCGGTGATAATGTGATGCATGACAAAGGTCGACTATGAAATGTATAAGAAGAATAAAGAAAATGTTTAATGTATGCATGTAGTTGTCCGTACATACATTTATGTAATTATTATGTATTGTACAATTTTCAAAAATATGTAATTGGTTAAGTTTTTACTTCTTATATTTGATTTGAATTTATTAAAATGTTTATTTAAGTCCCTCATGAAGATTTTACTTCATTTTCTATTTGATATCGTTTAAATAACCCTGTAATGTAAAGTAAATATTTCATTATTAATTTATATTTAATTATATGGGACGAAATAGGCAGAATGAAATTATACGCTATAAAGAGTATTTTAAATAACTAAGAAAATTACACAAATTATTTCAAATACTTGAAACAGGTATTTTCCACTTGTTTATTAATATAACATTATTATTTAAGTCTAACATCTTAATAATGCAAATCAGAAGCCACCATAGAAAAAATCTTCTTGTTTCAAATTCAAAAATAACTTATGTACATATAATCAATCTTAGTGCTCACAGCAATTGATGGTAAAAGAGACGAAGTGATGGCAAAGTAATGGTAATAATTTTGTCATTGAGTTATAACTTTTAAAAATGGATGTTACTTTAGAATGATAGATTCCAACAATACACGGCAATATTTTTTGTTTTTAAAAATTGTAAATAAATTTAAGGGTATTTATTTTATGAAACAAATTTTTAACTTCGTTTCAAATGTCTGTTCAAGACAAGTTTAAGATGGTTGGACCATCTTAGACATCTCTTAAACAGACAATGCTTTCTTGTCCCTACATATGTGTGTATCTATTTTAATAGAAACTAATACAGCTTTCACTTTTGAACCAGAAAAACCTGTAAACATCATAGTCTTCAAATATCGTAAATAATGCTAAAGTATCTATAAATGGTCAAAAATTGGCCAGCTTAAAAATGTATCTTATACGGCGTTTATATTTTCATGTTGTGTTGTGTGTTTCCTTATGAAATATAACTATGGACTACGCATAAAGAAATTAAGTAAAAATATAGGTAGAAATACTGTTTTTGCATGCTGTAGACCAGTTAATGCTGTAAAACAAAGCTTGCAAACAATAACATGTTTTGTTTAAACGAGTCGTAAAATATTTTAGCTTGTAAGGAGGAGTGAACTAAAATATTTCATCCATACGTAAAGTCAGCAGTGGCACTTTCAACTCACCGAGCTGTGTTCATTTATCATCTTGTATTCAGTAATATGCTACCGTTAACAATACCACTAGTGTGTGATGCAAATTTGTCCGTTGTATCACATCCTTATTCGTATCAGATAAACATGAATACATCCAGAGAACAACATCAGTCTATGCTGGATAATTTTAGAAGATATTGTGTATAATTTTATTCTTTTTTGTTTTTTTTTGGCAACAAGCATAATTTAAAAACACGTGTTCATGGATACGACTCTTATCTGAGCACGCATCATATACATCATTGTCAGCAACCATAATATCTTTAACTTTATAGTAAGTAAAATTTGTCGTAATTGTGCGAATAGACGTATCCAGATGGTGTCGGATATTAATTATTACATACCAAGTGGCAAATTGACGGCTCATTTATCAAACCTACCACCGGCCATATGTGTACCTAATTTGAAGAGATTTATATGTAAATGCTATTCGCCTTGCTAGATAGGTTTGAACAAAATCAAAGAAGCAGTAAAAACTGGAACTTCTAGAAATATTCAACTGCAGAATAAAATTCAAAATGAGATTCTAGGTGATTGTATTGAAAGCATTAACTAATTTACGTGTAATAATATTTAATATTGTTAGATATTTTTTTACTTATGTTATTTTTATGACTGCGGTAGATCATGGGCTTGAATAAAATATGGAAGTGGTTCAAGCTGGTACTTTTTAAATATTCAACTGTAGAATAAAATTTAAAATGAAAACAATATTACTTATAATAAAATGGAAGAAGAGCATACCAATACACCCAATGAAAATGATATCAGGAAGAATAAAACAAGAAAAAGATAAACGCATCCTGCGACTTAGAAGAAAAATAAGAAGAAATATTTGAAAAATTTAAGAAAATCTTGTGACTAACAAAGGTGAACACTGTACCAGTCAAGACAATAAAACCTGCTTGTGGAGAAATATGTCGACTTAAGTATTCAGAAAAAAATGTATGATGAAAAAAAACTTTCTAAATTTAATCATTCCTGGCGGTAAGTAAATTATTTAAGCAGTGTAATTTTGTTTGCAAGCCCATAAAAGAGTTGAGACCAAAATACTCTCTACATAATGAGAACAAGTTACAATCTTTTGACTTGGCTTTTAACTTTATATTGAACTGTGATACAAAGGATACAAACATTTTTTCACGGCTACTCTGCATATTGGCAATTCAATTTTGTCAAAGGTAGGATAGAAAAATACCTCAACCGGTACTGTCTCAAATAATTTAAGAGGAAAGTGCAAAGAAAACGTTTAGCTGAAATTGGAAAGAATGGGGTGGATGAGCAAATTAATTCATATCCCACAAAAGAGTCGCAAGCAAGCACAAACGAACAATATCTGGATTTTGATCTAAATTTTACAATGATGTATAGACAGTATAATGGTATGCTTTCAGTGGAAAACCTTTAGCAAAGGAAGAAACTCACGAATATATTTTTGAAATGAAATATAACGTATAGTTTTACAGGCCTAACAAGGATCAGCGCTCATCGTTGCCTCGTTCTAACTTGTCTTCAGGTATTACATTTAATAACGTGGTACCTGAAGACAAGTTGGAACTAGGGGCTGGCTTTCATGATCATGATAACAAAAATAACTACGTAGGGATAACGAGAAACTCGACAAAGATTCATGTAAACAGGATAATAATAAAATAATTTATTACTTCAACACGCATGCCTGTGCGAGTAACGATTCTCTCATTTTTATGAATGATGACTAAATGTTTATAACTGCACTTCATATGAGATCAAAAAGAAAACAAATTGCTTTTTGTGTGACGAAGTGAAAAGATGTATAAAGCAATTTACCACATAATGATTCTGCACAGAACAATATTAAATACTTACTAACTCTGTATTAATGCGCGATGCATGTTTTTGGAGTTAGATTCATTACCCACAAATATTTTATAGTGGGTCACACACATAACAAGGAAAATAGTGTTCATTCTACAGTAGAGCAAGAGAATCAGTTTTTATATCATTCCAATGGAGACCTTACTATGCTCTAAAAAAAGAAACATTCTTCCAAACATTCTGAATTTAGACTTTACAAATATTCTGGGTTGAAAAGAATTAGTTAAACGGTTTGGCAAAAATTTTGTTATAAATAAAATGGGTTAGCAAGCTAAATGAATGACATAAAAATGAATTTGCAAGTAAATAAGCAATACTTAATATTGTATTTGGATACCTATCTTCCGGATAGTACTATGAAATATTTTAACGTATGTCATAAGGTGAGAATTCAGGCTAATCATTCATTAACTTTAACTAATAAGTTCTGAAATCGTCCAAAAATCTCAGCTTTAAAGAAAAGCAAACTAATTTCAGTGTGTTGTTCCAAAGTTATTCCAAGAGGAAATTGGGATTATTACGAAAGTTTAGATTATAATCAATATCAGCGAATGAATAACATAAATAAAAAGAAAAAGGAAAGAAAAGGAAAAGGCTAAATTTAGTTTTAATTTTTTACAATGGGAGTTAATGATTTTATTATATGTTATATTAGTATTTATCACATAAAAGTAAGTTTTAAAAAATATTTCTTATTAATAATAATTTTTCTATTATAATTTATTACCCCAACACTTGACCAATTGGAGTTTCTTTTTAGTTGTACAGCATGGTACTGCCTCCTTTTAAAATATGCTACTTTACCTTAGAGCTAATGGGTAGTACAAAGCATTGTTATAAAATATTTCAAAATATAATGCTGTCACTTTTTAACGAGTACTATTTATGGTGTGAGATATTGGAATATTTCTAAATATTCCAGTTGGGTATTCTAATTGGAACTATATTTTTCAGTCATTACTGGAACATTTCATAAAAGAGCATAAAATTCGGAAACTAGACTCACTAATAACAATACAAGTAAACAATTTCACTACAAAAATACAAGAATGCAACGGTAAGTCAGTTTTAATTTCTTTTCTATCATATTTTATAACTCTGAAGACTGTGATAATCTCTTTATCTCAAAATTGATAATTCTGAGATATTCTATTAAGGTGTCGTACCAACGATATATATATATATATATATATATATATATATATATATATATATATATACAAACATAAGTGTACACATGTATGCACAGATGAATATATATGTATGTATATATATATATATATATATATATATATTTGTATATATGTGTGCGTGTGTGTGTGAACGTATGCAAAAAATGCTAATATTTATTTTTATACAAAGTGGATAAATGACACAAAAGAACTTTTAAAACACTTTCGTCTGATAATTTTTGTATTGTTTATTGAAAAAAGAAAAAAGTTTTTCACTTTACCTGCTAACCCATTTTATTTATAGCAAAATTTTTGCCAAACCGTTTAATTAATTCTTTTCAATCCAGAATATTTGTAAAGTCTAAATCCAGAATGTTATTTTTTAGAGCATCGTATTTTATATTGTTCTCCATTGGAATGGTATAAAAACTGATTCTCTTGCTCTACTGTAGAATGAACACTATTTTCCTTGTTATGTGTGTGACCCACAATAAAATATTTGTGGGTAATGAATTTAACTCCAAAAGCACGCACCGCGCATTAATACAGAGCTAGTAAGTATTTAATATTGTTCTGTGCATAATCATTATGTGGTAAATTGCTTTATACATCTTTTCACTTCGTCATACAAAAAGCAATTTGTTTTCTTTTTGATCTCATATGAAGTGCAGTTGTAAACATTTAGTCATCATTCATAAAAATGAGAGAATCGTTACTCGCACAGGCATGCGTGTTGAAGCTATAAATTATTTTATTATTATCCTGTTTACATGAATCTTTGTCGAGTTTCTCGTTATCCCTACGTAGTTATTTTTGTTATTATGATCTTGAAAGCCAGCCCCTAGTTCCAACTTGTCTTCAGGTACCACGTTATTAAATGTAACACCTGAAGACAAGTTAGAACTAGGCAACAATGAGCGATCGTTGTTAGGCCTGTAAAACTTTACGTTATATTTCATTTCAAAAATATATTCGTGAGTTTCTTCCTTTGCTAAAGGTTTTCCACGGAAAGCATACCATTATACTGTCTATACATCATAAAACGTTTTCTTTGCGCTTTCCTCTTAAATTATTTGAGACAGTACCGGTTGAGGTAATTTTCTATCCTACCTTTGACAAAATTGAATGGTCAATATTCAGAGTAGCCGTGAAAAAATGTTTGCATCATTTGTATCACAGTTCAATATAAAGTTAAAAGCCAAGTCAACAGATCGTAACTTGTTCTCATTATGTAGAGAGTACTTTGGTCTCAACTCTTTTATGGGCTTGCAAACAAAATTACACTGCTTAAATAATTTACTTACCGCCAGGAATGATTAAATTTAGAAAGTTTTTTTTCATCATGCATTTGTTTCTGTATATATATATATATATATATATATATATATATATATATATATATATATATACTTATATATATATATATATGTATATATATATATATATATATATATATATAGTAGAAATAAATATATAACATTACTAGCCCCATCATCCATAATCCTGGTTCTTTGTTTCGGTAATCCGGTTCTGATTATTGATTGCACTTTCCTTGAATGGGTACCTAAAATTCAGTTAGATCATAGCTATATGGAAGGCTGCACGTATGTTTAATGTGTATATAATAACTAATATGATTCTAATAAATATCATGAACTGGGTTTTTTTGTTTTTCTTTTTATCTTTTTTTCAATTTACCGACTCAAAAATATAAACATCTTAATACTACTTCTGTCTACTCTATCTGTTTAATTAAAAAATATACACATTTTGAACAGTAGAAAACTATAACAAAAGCAAAAAAATACAATCATTTCAACTGTCGAATTGACGCTTAAAAATAAATTGTCTACTATAATTCGAGAAAATTTTACCTGCCAGTCAGTATATTTAATCAAACCAAGTTATAAATTACATTTTTAATTTCATATAATTCTTTCACAGTTTTAAACGATTATATCGCCTCATATCTACAAGGTGCGTCCATTTAACGGTTCATTAAACAAATTTCGCGATACTAAAGTGCGCCCTCGCAGCGTTCAAACGATCGAACTTCGTCACGCCTCATCGCCATTGACGCACTCGCTTGTGGTAATGTGCTTCCTGGCGGTGCTTATGCGAAATTTACGGTTATTATTAGAAAGTCGTATTATTAGAATTGATTACCATTTTGTGAATAAGTGTATTTTTTCATGAGGTTACGAATTTCTTTGATTACGAATTTCTCATCAGATATATATGATTAAATGGAGGTTGTTCCTGTCTGCCTAATCTTACTCTTTGTGACCATGATAATAACAGTTTAAAATAGCATTCGTCACTAGACGAAAACTGTTGTAAGCAATTGCTATTATTCATCAAAGCATACCTATAGAGCAATAAAATGAACTCCAATGATTATCTGCACATATTTTAACAGTGAACACTCAACAACATTCATATGGACATTTTAGGGGAGAGGGATCAAATTTGCTTTAGTTCTATATATAATTTGAGATGTCGTTTAAAAGACCTATTAAAAAGATCCTCAAAAATATATTTTTCAGAATTTCAGGTAATTAACACGGTAACTTTTTATTCGTTTTATACCATTTGAAGTGTAAAAATAATTTATGACATTTTTTTTCATAGTTTTACATCATGTTTGTCACGAATACTAATCGTTAGTAATATTAAAATAAATGTCAGACGCAATCCACGATGACGAAATTTTATACACAAAGTCTAAAATCCGAAATAAAAAATGCAATCTGTATAAATAGAGTTTTACGCGTGAAACCTAGAACGTTCCGATGTGATCCCGCACAACACAAGCCGCTCGATAATTAGACCAATTAGCGTGAGGCGACACAATCGCGTAACCGTGACCCCGCCCATTATATTTCCGTAATTGTGGTACAGTAGTACTTTAATGGTGTATTCGATGATCGTTGGTTGGGATTCTGTCCATGGTCTACACGCAGCCCCGACCTGCTACCCATAGTCTTTTATCTGTGGTCGGAGATAAAGCGATTAGTGTACACAGAAGAAGTGCAAAGTGTAGACGAGCTAAAACACAAAACTTTGGCTACATTTGATGTAGCAAAAAGTGACAAAATTATACTATTATGTGAGATAGGAAATATTCAGAGACGTGCTTGTTTGTTATTGTTGCAGATGACATGGCATTTTGAACTGTTAAAGTATCGATAGGTGAGTGGTACCTTTTTGTACATAGGTCGTTAAATCATTGTAAATGCCTAATCTGTTGTAAATAAGTTTATTCAAGTTTTTTTAAATACGCCTAAATTACTTTATGTTCAATTTAAAATAAAAACTAATTCTTTATCATTTCCCTGGAAATAAAACAAATAAGAACGGATAGCAGTTGAAGCGAAAAGTCCGGACACTATTAATCAGGATACATATTATTTAACTACACTTTAATGGAAGAAAACTTAGCTTTAGGGCCCTAGAATTTTATGCGATTTTACGATCAGCCCGTTTGTTAATAAATCAAATCACATGCATATATCTACGCACCGATCACCCGCGCTCCTCGTATCGCTGCCTTGCGCTACCGTCCGCCTTCCACTGACTGCCTCGACAGCGCGGACAATAAGTGCACGCACACTAAGTCGAATGTATAGTGTGTTTAATTGTTTATTGATCGTAATATCTTTTTTTCAAAATATACGATCGTAATATTTTTTTTTTGTAAAATTTAATTAGTTATTTCATAATTTTAACTCTACGAATGGGTAGTATTTATGACAGACGTCAATCTTAGTTCTAGGTATAAAACGAATAAAAATCACCGTTTATATTCGGAGTTTACAAAAATATGCAAAAGAGTATGTTTTCACACCTTATTTCCAAAAATACTTAATCTAAAAATATGACAAAATACATTTTTTAAAAGCCAACCCAAAACTTTTTAAGAAAAATGTAGCGAAATATATCCTAAATCTTTTAATATTTGTAAAATGAACCATATTTTAACGCCTGTGAAAGATGTAGTAACCAGTATATGTTCATTGTGTAAAATACAAATTTGTAAATAATTTACTAGAAATATTATATACACTTAAATATTTATAAATTCTACATGTGTACGGAACTCTCGCAGTGTGATTTATACTCGTGTTTACAGTTTTTTTTCCATAATAATTAACTTCTGCATTGGTTATAACTTATGTTTCGACTGAACATTTTGGAGAAATTATAAACACTCTTTACTAAAAAAAAATTAATCAACAAATTACTCTTTTATATTGATTATTTTTTATAAATTTTCCACTTTTCGACTAAAGAAGTAAGTTTACTCTATCGCTGAAGAGTAATTATGCCACATTTCTAAATGACAAAATGAATCCAAATTGTACTTCGTCTTAATATATATAAGATTTTTGCTGTTTAGTCTTTTTATGTTATAAATATTAAACTTATTCACTTTTCTCGAGGTTAAGGAATCAAAATTTAAAAAAAAACCAACTTATATGCTTCCCACACCTAAACCGAGCTAATAGGCCTACCCATTCACTGTACTGAAAAAGTTGGGAAAACATTGGTAATTTTGTTGGTATTAACAATAACAAGTTATTACGTTGAAAATAATTTTTTTGGATTTCTCTTCTTTCGTAAAAGTTCGCTCATACTTATAATCCAGACTGATTTTTATGAAACACCCTTCAGAATTTTGAACCGTTTTGCTGTCTTTGCGTGTTCAGGATGTAAATATATTTAAGTTTGATTTATTCGACAAGTGTCTAAACATGCGCTCCTAATAGACCTGAGGCATTTAGAAAACTGAAGTTTTGAGGTCGCAATTTATCCAACATTTTTCATTAGAATATGCGGGTTTGGGAAAAGAACCTCAGTTATTTGTTCTTTATTCGTTCTGTTGTTAAAGGTTTACATATTACTTACTGTGCATAAATGAATATAATTTATGTATACTGGGTCATTTAATTAATTCACTAATCTTTCGTATAAAATAATTTTGTGCATTCGTCCAAACTTCACCTTTTTGAAGTGACGCCGTCTAAAGTTAAATTATATAGACAATTTGAAATTTCTCACAAAATGTTTCAACTATACAATTTATATTACACCAGGGTATGTTTTTGTCATAATAATAATAATAGATTTGGTACCTGGTTTGCTTTTAATTTTTAAAAAACTAATTTAACTACAATATTTGTTAATCTTATTTAAAGAATTCCATAAAAAAAAGAAGTGTAAGTAAATATATATGCAAAACAATAGCATACCATATAAAGCAAATAAAGTAAATCTTATTCGGATTAGTAAGTTTTATTTAGATGTGCATTAATATGTTTTATTACTATAACAAATTTCATATTTCTACATCACGCGGTTTTTGAGAAGAACTGCTGCGACAGACAGATAAAAATGAGTGATCTTTGAGAATTCTGTCTTACCTTTTGCTTTATTGAATTCTAAAAATACCTCTATATGCATTCAGGCACACAAACATTAAAGGGTTTCTGTTAAAATATTTAGAATAGTTTAATTTTTTATGTAAATAAAATAGTTCTTTTTATTTGAATGTGTTGTATGTTGTGTTTAATACTGGCATTGATGTAAAGTCAAGTCTCTGAGCATAATTTACTTAAACAAGTTTTGTAATAAATATAATAAAAAAAAATATAAATGACTACATGCCCAAAATATTTTCAGGAAAATAGTTAACAAATACAATTGTTTTAATTTATGCTATAATACAAGTATAAAAAGTAAAGCTTACTTGCCTGAAAAACTCGTCAGTACTAAAAGTTTGACACGTGCGCACACGGGTACTTACCGGATCCATTACTAAAAGTATGACATGAGCGCTCGCAGGGATAACAATTCTGACATATTTTAACTATCTAAGAGCTTTGTATGCTCTTCCCCTCCAGCTTCGTTTTGTTTTATTTAAACATGACTTGCAGGTACTGAGATGCAATACATCAATACGTACACAAAAAATAATAACATTTTACGTTTGAAGATTACGGGGGGACCTGCTAAATCCCCGCACAAGCTATCGCGAATTAACGAGTTTAGCTGAATTCGTTAAAAGATTTCACATGGCTTAGTGATAAATTTAGACAGATAATCCTAGCGTCGGTGCAGGACCAAATTAATTGACGTGATGATATCAATATAGTTGAGAATAATTGATACGCTTGCGGTAATTAAAATTTTAGTGGAGGTCAGCTCAGAAGTCATTGGAAAAATGCTAAAAGAAAAAAATTATTTGAATGAAAACGATTTTGTATGAACCTATGAGTGAAAACGATTCTTTGATTTACTACCTACGAAATAAATAGTCAAAATAAACGTGAGAAATGAAAGATTCATTACATGCTGCATTACCTTTTAAAGATTCTTTTCTCTGTCACATTACTTTAAACACAACAAAATGATTGATTTGCTTCAGTCATCAAACTGACCTATAAATGTGATCATTGAGATACCAAACATACACACCAAAACTCAGTAGTTCAAAATTTAATTCATACAGCATGTATTATAATCATTATTACATGATGAAATAAAAAAAAATCATTTGATAAGCTTCTTTACGTTATTTAGTATATTGAGGTCCGTACACTTATGTTTTGTTCCAATACGAAATAAAGCATTTATGATATCTTTATTTTTAACCATTCCTTTTTGGTTTTTTTATATTAGAAAAAAACTATCGAGTAAAGACCGTAAACAGATAAAGTTTATCTTTATTTAAAATATATTACACAGCAATAGAATATAATATTTCGAGACCAATAGAATCGACCTACAAAAACTCGCCGCTGCTACTCCTGCCCTTGGCAACATTATCTTATGATTTAATTTCCTGTCGAAATGTTTCTGCATCTTAATATGGTGTTGATCGGCAATGCGTTCTAAGTACGCGAGCACACGTGGAAAATTAACACCAATATTTTAACACTGAAATATGTCAAATTAGCTTATAAAGAGTTGGGGTTAATACTCGGATGCATCAAGTACTTCAGGTGATACGATGGATTATGTCGGTAAGTAAATGTAACTTTACTTGCTCATTTATATTTATAGATACATATATGGAAGACACTATATGTCTTCACATTTATTTAGTATAATCTCGCAATTAATCATTAGCTGAAAAAAAGCCGTTATATTAACAAGTTGACTCATCATCGCTTACATGAGATGGACTCTCACAATGACGATATTTAAATTTTATATTCTGACTAATAAGATTTTTAAGCCATAAAATATCTCATAAGTACAATATTTGTATTTTAATTTGAATTCGTTTATTTAATAAAAAACTTATTAATTATTGTGTCCTAATAATCTATTATTCTACTAATTTTTTGTCACTAAAACTTTTATTAATAGATTAGATCTAAAATACTAAAAATATGCTAATATGCTAACCGATAACTGAAAACTTGTTTACCATTAACCGTCAAATCCACTTAATAAAATATATTGAAATAGTTTTAAAAAAAGGTTTAAAAGAGATAAAAATAACTTTAGTTTAAGGTTATGACAGAGCCTATTTCTGAAATATAATTTAACCATTATTCAAAATGGGACATGAAGCACAAAATTTTCGATAATTTTGTAATTTATGGAAACAATATATTTATAATTTTATAACTTGCTCTATTTGCATATAAAAGAGACAGTATAACTTCCGATAATACATACTGGAAGTTTTTTGGGACTTTTATGTTTAGTTTATTTTCTTTATTTTAGAATTCAATGAATTCTTACGTTTTACGCGAAAACAATTGCCTTTTGTTTCATATTCGTTCTAGTGGCTATCAATCCATCAAAAGCATATACTTTACAAGTTTCCTAATTATGGTTAAACGGATTTACGTTCACGAACTCAAGTTTAATAATTTCGCATCTATGGCACATGTGGAACTTAACAATTGTGAGAACCGATTGTAATGAAAATGATTTTTTTTCGAAATGTAAACATTATATTTACATACGTAAATATAATTTTACGATAGGAGTTATATTAAATTTAACTCTGAGGAAATCGACTCAGGTTAAATTAGGTTAGGTAAGAGAATGGAAAAAGTTTATTGAGTATCGCCGTTCTTGTTCAAATAATAAATTAATAGTGGCGAAAATAACATAATTTAGAAATAATCAATTATTACTAAGTGTCTGTTTGGTAACTTGGTAGGTGAATCTGCGAGTATTAGGTTCCTAATTCCCACTAGGAAATTAAATTAGGAAATTATTTTTTCATTATGCTATATTTAGTTCCTGTAATAATATTGTCTTTTATGCATAATACTTGTACGAACACGATGTGTCACATCTGCCAGGCGTCCCGTGACGGCTCACGCTTTTTTGTAAATGATTGCTTAGTGTTCGAAACAGACGATAATCAAATGGTGTAACGTCGGGTGTACGAGGTAGATGTACTAGCTGAATTGTGAATGTTCCCACTACACTAATTTTTGAAGAACATATTTTTCAGTATCTCATGTTATCATTAAGAAAATAACTTCGATTTTGTTGGGTGCTAAACACTCTACTATATTAGTCCGTTAGTAATAGCGTTTTTCTGTGTCTTTGATCTACCTAAATCTCATTTCGATAATAATTACTAAGTGATCATAATATAATTTTAATAGCTTGTAGGAAATAAAATATTATGCTTGTGTTTTTAATTGCTTTTTTTTAAAGGATTATTGAAATATCTACTTTTTCTGAAATGTTCATTTTACAATTTTTATTAAAACTAAACGGTAAAAATTTTTTTTTTCAAAATAAGTTATATATTTATAGTTATATATATATATATATATATATATATATATATGTATATATATATATGTATATATATATACATATATATATATATATATATATATATATATATATATATATACATATATATATATATATATATATATATACATATATATATATATATATATATATATGTATGTATGTATATATAAATTAGTGACTTTGGTCGACAACACGTTTTCCGCGACAACTAGGGTAGGGTGGGGCTAATAGTCCCATTGTTCACTCTAAAACTTATAATTCCTAAAATCGAGCATTTTCTTACAAACAAAATTATTGCAAGAAATTACACACAATTCAGCTTAATATCCAAACACATAGAAGTGCGATTATTTATTTGGTTTGGGAAAAAATTGCATAAAAGCTGAAGATGAATTTTAAACTTCTCGCCCCTATAGTGGGGTAAAAAGTCTATTGATTGTAATGGCTAATTAATAAGGTAATTACGATCATAAGATTAATAAAATGTCATTATTGTAATAACCATATGTTTTATTATTATCATAGAACTTAAAAAACATAAACTAAAAACAATAATGAACTAAATCCTAAAAAGAAACATGAACTGTATAAAAATCTGATGGGGATCAGTTAGTTTTATTTAATAATAAATTTTAAGTTAGAGCCCACACACCGTTCATATGCCCAGAATTAGCACGATGAACATTGGATCCACTTCTCGCCTGATTTGCTCTCGGAATAAGATTCGCAACATATTATACAAAAATACTCTTCTTCAGAAGAAGATGCTACTTCCTCTTCAGTCTTCTCTTTAGGGATTTTCTTTTTTACTCTCATTTTCTGTTTATTTACTTTGGTTAATTTAAGTTTTTTCACTTTACGCTTCTTTTGTTCTCTCTCTAAGGCATTTTTTTCAGGCATGTCAGTTAGGATGGTAGCTTTGCGGCATTTTCTGGTGCTTAAGGATACATGGGGTCCGGCTTTAGGCACAAGACGAACAACTTCAGGCGAAAATATCTCTTTAGAAGTAGAAGGCTGAGGAGTTATTGCTCTTGGTTGATCTATTTGTAACGGCTGATTTTCATCTAGCTCATTTATAAGTGATGGCGTATTTTCTGCGTTATCAATAGTACTGGGACGGTCAGTGACATTACTCGGGGCATAATCCGAATCTGTGACTATTTCAGGATTGAAAGGTGTTATCCCTGAGGCCTAAAACCCCTTGACAATATTAACAGGCAAGCGAGTCATCGGTAATGCAGTGCGAACAAATGATGGGATGTTATATATTGACAAGGTTTTTCCCGGATTGTTTCTCATCCAAGAATCTTGAGCTCCAGGTAAACAAGTTTTGAACGGACCAAATACGGAAACGTCTAGGGGTTGTAATTTGTGTGACCAATGGGGTGGAAAATATAACATAACTACGCCATGTTCCGTTGTCAAATCAATTGTTTTCACATACAAATGTGACGAGTGGTTGTCCAGTACAAGAAGAATCGGAGTGTCTTTTGATGGTCTTACATGTTGGATGAAATGATGTACGAAGCAATAAAATTCTTCATCTGTGATCCATCCGCTTGGATTAGCTTTTCCAATGCAATCTGGTGGGCCACCACGAACAAAGTGGTACTGATAATTTTTCCGTGGAAAAATGAACATCGGGGGGATGTAAGAACCTGTAGCCGAGACTGCTACTACAAGAGTGACGTTAGTGCCTCTTTCTCCAGCCGTAACAGAGACAATGTTTCGTTTGCCTTTTGCAGCAACTGTCTTTGTTGGTCTCAACACTGTTGATATCCCAGTTTCATCTACATTCCAGATTGATGAAACTGGGAATTTAAATCTGTCCATCACTTCAGCCAATTTATCAAAATAGTTTCGCACGTTGACACGGTTGAATGAAGTTGCTCTGTTGAGACTCGTGGCTTCAGGTTTTCAGATGGATAATGCGGAGTTCCTTTTTAAAAAGGCCGTCATCCAATCTTTCCCCGCCATTTTAGTTTCTTTCCAGGAATCGGGTACAGCAATTGTGTACTTGATCGCACAGTCATATGCCAAGCGACGCACTTCTTTTGTTTCTATTCCATGGAACACTTGCGCAAGCATGAGTAAGTATTTGCATAAACTGTTCTCCTGTTCCTGAGTAAAAACTTGATGTGTTCGAAGATATCCAAAGCGTACATTGTCAGGGTCCTTCTTATAACAAGTAATAAATCTTTTTGGAGCATTTCTGCAAATAGTCTTTTGCTGCTCGACATCATTTTTTTCTCTCCTCTATTCACCTCATCTGCAGCTAATTTCATAATATGAAGGGGCGTGGTACCTCTACTAGTCTTCCTTTCGTAGTTTCGCATTCTGAAAAAGAAAAATGAAATTAATTAACAAGTCTATAGGTAAGTGCGACAAAACATAAAGGACGACTCTTACGGTGTAAGAAGTCCCTTCAATGTACTTCTTGCCCCATACCTACGTCGAGTGATTTGCAATTTTATAAAATAAAAACGGTTAACAATAGATAAAATTTATTAGCGTGCATTTATTATAAATACAATAAGAATGTAATAAATATTTACCTTATTCTTTTCTTCTTATGTAAAGCGATGTTATAAAAGAAATGAAAAGACACAGTTTTTTTACTTTTAGGCCCGAAAAAATTTCGATAGCCCTTTTACTCACATGTGCATACCGAGCGGACTGACGACTTGCGGCAACGCGCTTGCCCCTACCCTCGCGCTCAATTGTGTGATTCATTTGTTTCTAGCGTTGTTCAATACTGAGATATTTATGTTGCGACTTCTTACCCGCCGGACTTTTAGCCCCGCCCTACCCTACTTTAAAACTAAACATTCGTAGTTTTAAATTTATACAATATTAATATAGGTACAATGGATTATGTAAGGGTCAGTGGTTAAATCTCATTAGGGTCATGCTGAATATTTGATTGAAGCTGTTGTCGAATTTATTGTTATAAAAATTGCATATTTTTCGAATATTTATTATCTTTAGAAAATTTCACATAAATACACTTTATCGTGATGTCAGATTATGAATTTAAAGAAATTTTACTATGCCTTCATCGATCATATTAAATCCAAGGTTGTCTTCAAATTACACATACACACGCGTATATATATATATATATATATATATATATATATATATATATATATATATATATATATGTGTGTGTGTGTGTGTGTGTGTGTGTGTGTGCGAGCGTGCTTTCGTACGGGTGACCGTGCATGCGTACGTGTACGTGCGTGCCTGCGTGCAGGCGGGCGAACGAGCCTGCGAGCGGCAGGGCGGGAGGGCTTGCGTGTGTGCATACGTGCGTGCGTGTCGGCGGGCGAGAGAGAGTGTGGGCGGGCGGGCGGCATACATGCGTGCGTGCGTGCGTGCGAGGATGCGCGCGGGTGAGCTGGCACACTTGTGCGCGTATGCGCGTTTATGGGTGTGCGACTGTGCGCGTGTGTGTGTACATATGAGAGAACTAAATAGACGCTTTGGATAACATTTTCATAAAATTTTGTTTCATTTCGATAACTGTTACTTTGATAAATGAATATTTCATTCTATGGTTCAGTGCAATAATTAACTCTCGACAATTACGTGCCTAACATTAATTGTGTGTCCTTTGGCGTAGGTAGGTACGCCAGTTTAATTATTTAAGTAGACGCAATCGTAAAATAAACTGAATAAAGTATTATTTTCTATACACATAATAAAATTCTAAGTAAATTAAATTCTGTTATCTAAGTAATTATATTCTAGTAAATGCTATACATGGAAAATATTATAAGGAGTGATTAATTTAGCGTATAGGATGATAATAGAAACCTGAATCTTTTTTTAATCTTTGTGTGTTATTTTGTGCGTCAATCATAGAAAATCAACTGGACGGATTTTTATGAAATTTAGTATGGTAATAGCTTATAACCAAGAGCGAAATATAAGAGAAAAAAACAAAATTTTCTTTTTCTGAATATAACGCGATTGAAACCGTGAGGCACAGTATTATATAAGACCGGTATTAAACGAAGGCGCCATATTATGTCGCAGAAATAGAGAAATTATTTCCTTTGAAATTTATTTCCCAAATCATGGTGCTATTCGAAAATATATTTTTGGATAACTTTAATACAAGTGTCGATACATTTGTCCACCGTACTCTGTTTTTCATGATGGAATTAGATGCTATGTGTATAACATATCTTGAGGATATTCTGGAGACAACGCTTGAGAAATATGTTGATGTTTCGGGGCAGTAACAAAATACGCAAAATATAATAGAACATTCTGGTAGATTCAGCGTCACGCATAGAGTAGAAAATTTGCACTTATTTGCGTTATAATTTACGTTAGTAGGGATAAGGATGCATAATTTCGATTATTGATTTTTGAGAAGTTTTTCACCGTTATTCGTTATTGCTCTATTTATTTATTCGTTAAATTAATTTTAATTATAAAATAAAGTAATATTCGTTATTTATAGAAAACCACACACAAACAAATGCGTAATATAGCTAGCCGTATTTTCTATAATTATGGTTGGCTGGTTCTTGTAACCCAGTTAAAATTATATTACATAATATGATTTGACAACCTAAGATGAATCCGTTAAGTTGTAGCTGCATTGAAGGTATACTCTATATTTAAAATATAAAAAGTGGCATAAAAATCTCATAGATATATTAAATATGTTTTATCAACAAAAACATCTGCCATGAGCTATTTTCCATAAAATATATTTAGAAATTGTTTTGAATTTTCCGACTCAAAACTATTATAGAAATTTTAATAAAAAAGAACTAAAATCACCGGATGATTTAAAATTGTTTATTCAGTATTCTGATGGCAAAATGTTAATATTGTTAAATCACAGGCGACCTGCGTAATTAAAACTACATCCATTTTAGGATAGCAATTAAACAGATGGATATTAAATAAGTTTCCAAAAAATTGCCAAATTAATGCTTAAAAAGTAGTCGTTCGAGAAATTTTATCTGTATTACTGCATGTACAATTTTTCATTTCATACACTCCTTTCGCGGGTTAAACGGTTGCATCACCCCACGGCAGAAGACTACTATTTGCGTACGTTTACTGGTTCACTAAACAAACGGCGCAACACCAAAGTGCGCCCCTGACCGTTCAAACGATCCGACTTCGTCACGCTTCATCGCCATTGACTCATTCAATTGTGGTAATGTACTTCGTGTTGATACTTATGCTAAATTTATTATTATGAGATAGTCGCATTATAACCATTTTGGAAGTGTATTTTTCAAGAGGTTGCTCATGATTACGTATTTTATATCAGGTAACGAAATAAATGATAGGAAAATTAGTGAAAGTCGCTGCTCTCTATCCGATATTAAACTTTTTGACCATAATAGTTTTTTTAAAAGGTTTCGTCGCTTGACCAAGTTAATTTCATTGCTTTAGATGGTATGTTTTTGTTTAGTTTATGTCTTTAGTTAAGGTTGATTACATAGAATCATTGATATACTATTAAAAAGATTGTAGGTGAAATCAGTTTTATAAAAATAAGAAACAAACCAGCCAACAAATATATTTTCATTATTATTTGTAAAATATCCTGGTTTACTCTAGATTATATAGGTGAAGAGTTTTGTTGGAAATTTCCTATTTAATTTAACGCTGTATAGTTTCCATGTAAAGAAACTATACAATTAACTTTAGATGGTGTAACTCCAAAAAGAAGAAGTTTTGTACATATATACGAAATAATTTCGATCAAAGAGTAAATTAATTTAAATAGCCCAGTGAAAAGAATACTTTTGATAACTTAAAGTATAAAAATAAATAATTTAATTAACTTTTCACAATTCTACATACTCTAATGAGAAACGTTCGATAAATCGCGACGTCAATGTCTCAGTTTGTTTAAATGCCTCAAGCTTATTGGAAACGCATGTTTAGCCATTTGTTGAATAAGTCAAGTTTAAATATATTTACATTCTGAATAGGCAACCACATAGAAAAACTATTTAAAACTCTGAAAGCATTCCATCAAAATAAGTTTGTGTTACGAGCATCAGCAAACTTTTGTGTTCTTTGAAGCGAGACCAAAAACCTTTCTTTTTAATGTAAAAACTTCTTATCGTTAATAATAACAAAATTATCAATGTTTTCCCAAGTTTTGCGGTACGGTGAAGGAGTGGGCCTATTAGCTTGAAAAAATATGTATCTTCAAGTAATTTCCGAATTTTTCACGTCTGTTTCTAAGTAATATTTTCCTTTGTGAACCCAAAAATAATATTATTTATTACTTTTTCCCCCAAACTCCTGAAGAATTTTTGTTGAACTTATTTTATCAAATTTTTTAAGTTTGTTGATAGTAATAATGGCAATCTTTACGTATTTGAAATTCAAAGTGGGTTTGTGATATAATAAATGTTAACAAAGAGTTAAGTAATAAATGTTGAATAAATTAAAACTTTTATTAACTAACAAAACAAACACTATCTCTTTTCGATCCCTGTCTGGCAAGCATAGTTAGACAACGATGAAGTCATTATATTATTGAAAGCAAGAGCTGTAATTTTTAGTTTTCTAACTAAATATATATTTTTGGACTAACTGGTACACTTACCGCATGGAACACTAAATGTGAAAGTTTAGATTATGCATAAGTGTGACTTGTTTTTTATATTACAATTAAGCGTGAGTGTAAGTCTTGCTTAATTGTAATATAAATTAATATCTTAATCTATTGGAATATAATTAATATGTCAAAATGAAAATTTTAAGATATCATTTTTTTTAACAAAGTAAATCGTATTGATCATGAGGTAAAAAGAGAGTGATGAATACTGCAAAGTTTTGCACATTTCCTAGTCTTCATCATATGCATATCATAAGTAATTTTCACTTCGATTAATATCTACTTATGTAATCTCATATTGAAGTTAATTTCTTCTATGTCGTATTGGTATAAAAAAGTTATTTTTCCCAAGGTTTTTCGTGTTTTTGACATTCATTTTTTAGAATGACAATGATGAATGATTATGATTTTTAAAATGTCGTAATATCGTATAATTTTTACAATATTTTTAAGAGCAAAAAATTAAAAAAAGTTGTATAGCAATAATTTGCATTAAAAAAGAAAACAAATAAAAAAACTAAATATTCGAAATAAGTAAAAAGGATTGTAAATACCCAAATTAAAAAAAAAATATCGTCACTTGAGTTTTATATAATCATATTTCACGGTTGGCAAAATTGAGAGATTTTGTTGATTTTTGTAGATTGAGATCATAAATATTTATTTTCTTTATATTTTGTCAATTATTATTTTTCCCTTATATATTACCAACAGCTCTATTTATAAATATCTATTATCTAGTTAACAATTTAAAGAGGAAATAGGAAAAAACTTAAGCTGTTGAAATGATAGAGGTATTTATCGTAAGTTATTTTTTTAAACAATTTCTGATAATAAAATAATCCTATTTCTTTTAAACATATGTTTTCGTATATTTTTCATTAAGGAAAACCATAAAATTGATGTTTTTTCTTAATTAACCTTGCTCCATATTGTTTTTATACTTAACACATACTAATAATTTGTTCATTGAACTATTATACTATTGTTAAGACAGTTATCAGGAATAAGACTTATGTCTATTCATAACTGCATTATATAAAATTATATTTTTCATTTTTCCTTTTCTGTTATAAAATATGATGTTATTAAAATTAAATCGCATATTTAAAACTTTTCAAAATCACATCAGATTAACTATTTCATTTTTAGGTAAAAACTTAGAAATCTTACCTTTCATGTTACATATTACGTTGAAGAGAATATATAAAAAATTAAATTACGCACGCCGGCTAACAAATTTTTCATCTCGTGGAAAATTTTAAATATTTTCAAACCGAATTATGTTAAACGAGTGAAAAATCATAATAAAACCTAAACTAACGAAAGAGAAAAATTACGTCGGACGTGCGTAAATGATATAAAACGACGTATGCTCGTAATTTGAATACATTAGGTATGTGGCTTTTAGGCCAGGTGCTGGGTGTTATGCGAATACATCATTATATATATATATATATATATATATATATATATATATATATATACATATATATATATATGTATATATATATATATATATATATATATATATATATATATATATATACATATATATACACGTATATACTATTTTCTCTTTATTTTTTCATGGACCGTCATTTCTACGGTTCTACCTATATGGAACATTCTTATTGTGTTTTCATTATACTGGTGATGCAACGAATCAATACAATAATGAAAATTACAAAAAAACGTCGCGTTAATACTTAGTGAAGCGTCAGTTGATCTCATTAGAGATAATTAGTTTAATTATTTCTATTCTGGTCATTATTTTAATTATTGCTAAGAATCTTTTATTTTTAAACTTTTGATCTTGGAGTAGTAAGGTTTATAGTCATAAATGTAAGGAAGTAATTTATCATAATAAATTTAATTTATTTATTAGGAAATGTTTAAGCAATTGTGTCGGAAATTTGTCGCATTCACCATAATATAAAACGTGGATAAATATTATATGTATGAAGGTATTCGGGCACACATTATGTATGTGTAGTTTATCATTAAAAATGAATATTAGCTAAATATTAACTAATCTAGGCAGATTTAAAGATGCTAATTCAAATTAATTGAATTTAATTCCAAAGGTGCACCATGCAAACAGCGATAACCGGCTGTCTCATTACATATCCGAGGACGCTGTCTCATTACAAATAAAGCCAGAGCCTTCTCTATTGTTCGGATACTTAGCTTTGTGCCAATGTTTGTTATGTTTTTACTTAATTTGAAATGTAGCAATTGTTAGCGTTAATTAAAAAATATATAGAAGAACAGTTGTCAAGTAACTGGCGAACAATTAGTAATAAAATATACTAAATATGACAGTAATTTGTCGCTAAAATAATAAAATAATAATAAAAAAATCGCTAAAATAATAAGAGATGCATGAAGTGAAAGTAAATAAAAATATTGTATAAATAATGAAAAGAAAAAAAGAAATAAAAATCCTGTATATCTATAATTCAAAAACATTCGATTAATTTTTCTGAAAATGAATTGAATGTTTTTGAATTATATTTAATACTTATGGAAAATGTTTTAACAGTTAGTGTAATTACTTGAAAGATATAGTGGACGAAATAGTAAACAAAAACAATAATTACTCTGTTCTGAGGAGGGTGAAAATAAATAATTATGACCACTGAAAGTTGAAACCTATAATTTTAATAATATGTTTGTAGATTAGTTTTATGATTTATATTAGCGAACGACGTTTATTTCCCTTCATGGTGGATAAAGAGAAATAAATATCGTCCACGTTCGAAGGGGTTTTGATGTAGAGATTATTTTATTTCAAAGATTAGATATAAAAAAACTTATTAATATAATATGTAATGTAAACAGTACACTTAGAAGCAAGCAAAGATTTAAAAATTGTAACCCGCAAATGAAGACCTAAATTGCCGGGGAGATGGTCAAAGTCCGTGAGGCAAATAACAGCGGCGAACAGCAAGATGCCAAATTTAAAACGTTAGATTTAACTCAACTTCGTCTGTATATATTCATGATTCTAACCTTCAGTGCGTTTCTTTGGGTTTTGTTTCATAATGAAAATAATGTCGGTTTCGACAAATTAGCTTTTAATATTTATATAATTTATAATAGAATTTCAAAAAGGGATGTTTAATTTCTTCTACAAAGGTCAGTTTATTTTATAATGTTAAACGTATTATTTTTCAGAATTTAGTAAAATAAATTTCACAATTAAATGAAAATACGTGATGTAATATTATTTCTATTTTATTTAAATTCTTCACCATTATCTAGGTTGACACAGCATGTCAAATTAAGGCCAAAAATTAAATTATTCGTCACGATATTATTCAATTTTTACTAAGATGGATGAGAAAGTGATAATAAATGGTACTTTTTGCTCGATCCTAATGTATTTCACTCAACTCTAATCCCGTCATGCAAGTTCTATTATAAAATGTTTTGAAATAATTGTGGTTCATTTTACTCTTTCGTAATAAATTATGAAATTGAGGGTATCATTGTACATTTCTCTGAAAATTATTATTTATGTGTTCAACAGCTAATTCATCTCTCAATTGCATTACATAAAGCAGACAACGGAACAATCTATTTGCATACAGTTGTTGTTGATGCAGTCTAATATTTTAGGGAAAGGATGAATGAATGCCGAAATAAATGTTAAGCTGAAAACCTTCATATTTACACTTTTCAAAACCACATCATGTTCTTACACGATAAAGTATTTGTATATATTTTAAAGTATTTTTGAGACGTTCTCATTAATTTCATTTGTATTTACTGCTATTAGATCTTATTTCTGTTCTTCTCTGTGAAAGGGTTTAATGAACGAGTGATATAAAATGTAAAAGTGAATAAATAATGGAAATTTAACGGAACCATTTTATTGCCAGCATATAAAAATATTTTTGTCAAGGTGCACCTTTAATATTTGTACAAAATAACTGTAAAAATTACCTTCTATGAAACAATAAAAGCTTAAACTCTTACGTCCGCGTACTTTCTTGATATAAATCGATGGATATTACAGCTAAATTGGCTTACGACGATGACAATTTATTTGAGCCCTGGTTGAACTTTTCACTAATTTAACTCATTAAATGATATTAGCGAACGACGTTTATTTCATATTTTTATATATGTATATATATATATATATATATATATATATATATATATATATATATATGATCTATATATATATTTATATATAAATATATGATTCTAAAAGATTTCAATTAAAAATAAAGAATAAAAGTGTAATAAAATTTCCAAAAAAATACCATATCATTTAGGATAGGCTTACAAATCCAAGAAAAGAAAAGTAGTAAAATCTTAAGTTCCATATTTATCAAATGTCATGTAGTACGTTGAGTGGTTAAAACAAGAGATTTACTTTTTTCTACATTTGATTCTATTATTAATTGTCTTAATTGCTCCTAATATGTAATATGGCGTGTATTTTAAATTATTGGAAAGAAAATTTAAATATATTTTAATATCAAAGATTTGTGTTTCTTTACATAACAAGAATATTTAATGTGTGACATATTTTTTATTACGTATTGCAAGAAAGATAATCATATGTAACTAAGTAGGTTCAAAGATAGATTGTGAATATTTATTTCGCCTAAAGTATTTTATTTTGTGCATTATTCCATAAAGTTATGTTGAGAGACTTTAAATAGTAAGAGCCGTTTAACAAAATCGTCGATTTGCTGAAATTGACAATAATGTTTAAGTCGAAAGTCTTAATTTAAACCGCAATATAAAATTAAAATAACAATACTAATTGTCAGGAACAATTTCCCATATTTTTATTTCAGTTTTGGATAAGTAAAAACTTTAAAGAAGCGTCAAGTTACCTTTTTTATCCTTAAAGCTCCTATTTACTAACAATTTCTTAGCTGATATATAGATGTAATAACAATTTCATAATGAAAGCTGGGTATAGTAAAGATTGTTTGTAAATAGTAACGGCTGGTTATTAGTAAAGCGATTTAGATATCAGTTAGTACAGGTAAATTATATTTAAGCGAATAGGTTATTGTAAGTATTTTATGTTAAACAATTATCTAATTAAAGCAATACATATTTCGTCAGTTAATTTGAAATTTGCATGCGTTTTTGATCGACAAGCTAACTAAAGTATAAGAAAAATATTTTTCAGCCGATATAAATGGAATTGTAATTGTTAGTATATCAAATGTTAATACCAGTTGACATATTTGCTGACATATTTAATTAAAATGGAAAGAATAGTATACTGTTCGAACGTCCTGGTAGAGACGGGTCGACGTATATCCATGTTTGTATATGTATATTTACAAAGCAATCTAGTAAGGGGGCCCATTGGATTCCAACGAAAGAAAACAAGTAATTTTGTTACCAAAATTAGAAAAAATTACTACAAAAATGGAGTTTAACCATTAATGTAATATTAGCAACAAAAGATATAAAATTAAGTTATTTCTTATATGTATATATATATATATATATATATATATATATATATATGTATATATATATATATATATATATAACTATAAATGTTTAACTTATTTTGAAAAAAAAAATTGTTTACCGTTTAGTTTTAATTAAAATTGTAAAATGAAGGAATACAGGTGTACAGTGGCAGATTTCAATGTTTGAAAAATTGTAAAAAAAACTACACCTCTAATACAAAGTAGGTTTATTTTAACTTTATAACAACAAATGCGGATTTCATTTTTTAAAAACCACCATCCATCGAGTCTGACACACTCTTCGAGTCTAGCACGCATGTTTTCAAAAACGCGTTTGCAGAGCGATTGGGGTATCCTACTGACTTCGGCTCGAATATTTTCTTTAAGTTGTGTCACAGTTCTCGGATTTGTTTTGTGAACAACGGATTTTAAGTGTCCCCATAACAAAAAGTCACATGGGCTTAAATCGGGTGACCTAGATGGCTACGGTACAGTACCGTTTTGGGATATGTTTTTTTCTGGAAATAACTGCCGCACTGCATTCATGGACCTATTAGCAGTGTGAGCTGTTGCACCGTCATGCTGGAACCATGTGTTTTGTTTGAAGGATGAACTATTCTGTAATTCTACTCTGAAAAAGTCATTTAACATCTGGGCATATCTCTCCGAATTCACAGTTACAGTTTGGCCACGTTGATTTTCAAAGAAATAAGGCCCTATGATTGTAGACGCAGACATGGCACACCAGACTGTTACTTTAGGCTTATGTAAAGGCTCTTGATGCATTTGTCTTGGGTTGTGGACATCCCAGTCACGAAAGTTCTGCTTATTCACATATCCTCTAATGTGAAAGTGAGCTTCTTCACTAAAGAATATGTTGCCCATCCGGGTAGTAGTACGAAATCTCAACAACATCACTTCCGCGTAAGTTTTTCTTAATTCAAAGTCAGAATCGTGTAAATCTTGAACAATTTGAATTTTATATGGATGGAACTTGAGCTTTTTACGCATTATTACATGTAAAGATTTCGGAATTCCCAATATCGATGAACGTGTACGCAGTGATAAACGGGGATTTTCAACGACAGAAACCATAACACGCTCGACATTTTCATCCATGGCTACCAATGGTGTAGGTCCTGGCCTGGGCCTATTTAATGTTGATCCTGTAGCTCTGAACTTTGCTACCCATAACTGAATGAGGTTGATTGATGGTCCATCACGTAATCGACGAATACTGTAACGATTATTAAATCGACGGCGTGCTACAGACAGCGAAAATCCACTCGAAATGTACGCCTCGACGGCAAAAGCGCGGTGCTCTCCACTCCACTGTTCCATGGCTACTAAAACATCCGCACCGCTTCCGCTTCTAATGACGCCCCCCGCGCCTCTCTTATGTGTTGCGTTCAGAAACTATGTTTGTTCAAATTTTGAAATCTGCCACTGGACACCCTGTATATCTCTTTCTTGAGCATGCTGTGCAAGAGCGTAATATAATTTTTATCTTTAGATTGTTTTAAGCTTTCATTATTTTAAGGATACTATTTAGACTTTTAGAAATGAGAACAAAATTGTCTAATCTGAAAGTTACTATCGAACTAGTCCGAGCTTAACAATTAGTCGCACCTTATTTTTTATAAAACCTTACAGATCGATTGCTTATTAAATGCTTATTAATGATATTGATAATATTAGAACAATGATACATATTTCTACTCCAATAAACACATTTTAGAGGGAATGTGGCATTCTTTTATTCCAATTCAGCTTGCTTATTTTATTGGTCTTATTTAGAGACATTGAATTAGCGGATATAATATCTAAAGCTACAGTTGTCTTCAAATTCTTTTCATCTATTAAAATATGTTAGGAATGACAACAAAAATTTGCATGCCTTGTTTGTAAATTAATTTACTTCAAAATGTATATAGTGATTTAAATTAAACATTGCTTGTAACATCCGAGTATAAAGTATCTCCTTATTTTTCCGAATATATCTTATTGTTACGAGGTTTTACCTCAAAATGGACTAAATAGAAATAATGGTTACATGTTTTTCATGCCTTTAAAAACGTAATAATTTTTAATTTATTAAATGTATAACGTTAATTCTCAAAGACGCGATTTGTAAATGTTTTGAACGCTAATGTATTAAACTAGTCAAATTAGTTTGACCTTTCTTTTTGTAAATTACTTCTAAGTATTTTGTTAGGATTTTGATGATGTCTGAGCATATCAATTTCAAAGAGTTTTCCTAGAATTCTCCTTCTACTTCTGACTAATTTTTTTGTTTAATTATGCAATGTCTGAAGTTTTGGATCAATAGTAGATTTAACTCCTCGATCGTTTTTTACGAAATTCTTTATATTTACTATAAGCTTCAAGTAAAAAAATGGGTAATATCTCACAGTTCTTTTAACATTACGATCTAAGTATCACTTTATATTTTGAGCGGGTTTGGAAATATTTATATTCATTACGAGTTTGAAAATATTACGTAGGCCACTTATAAATCCGCCACTTTTTCGACCGATTTCCGAAATGTTGTAAAAGCTTCTACAATATTTCTTGTAAGTTATATAAAGAGTGCGACATTCCAACTTCAGTTCAGTTTGTAATTTAGAAATTAATAAGACGAGTAAAGAATAAATTAAAAATGAAAGTATTTCGAAGTGAACTTAGAGGAACCTTTCTTCATGAATGTCCTTTAGGGCAAAAACCACCGAAGCATCACACAACATATTCACAGTATTAAGATTATTTTGAATCACAGTTGCCGTGTCTTCACCACATATTTTTGTTGGGCTGTGATCTCACACTCAATTTGTGTTTGGAAATTTTCAATAACACAAGAAATAATTTTCAGCAACACTACTACTGTGATCAAACTATATAGTAAAACTAAACTCTGCTATATAACTTTTACCAAAAATAAACTGACTTGTCATGAAAACTTCATTTTTCCTATATGAGAGTGTAATTTTGATCTTTCTAAACCAACATTATATGAAATTTTTTCCCTAGTTATAATGTACGTTACTGACAAAAATGCAGTTAGCCCTATTGAAAATGTGCAAATTAATAACAATAAAAAAAATTAATAACTGAGGAATATTTGTACAATAGCACAAATACTTTAGATTGTATTTTAAACGACGTAAGCATGCACGAACTAAAAACACTGCATCGACGAATCGAGTGAAACTAATCATGAATTTACCTATCCTACGAACAGATCAAGGGAATTCTTGGATAATAAGCTGGTAAGAGACATGAACACACGTATTTGATCCTGGTATTTTTAATAAAAGTGTTGAAAAAATAATTTACTGGAGAAAAACGAACTCTTTACCATGAAATTTTTTGTTGGAAAATCATCGAAATTGAGGTCAGTTAATTACGTAGGTGCAAACTGGTTTACTAACAATTACGGCGCATTGTGCGCACTCCACGTTTCAAACTATTTACAGTTTTTTTGGTTTGCTATATAAGTTATTTTACTATATTAATATTATAGATAAATCAACAGCTACATAGCTACGGAGTTCTTGAACTTACTTTTTCGGTTGATATCCCACAGGCTGATATCCAATCGAAAAAAGCAAATTTATTCAGGGATTGGACCTTGCGTAAACTATATTTTGTCGCTACGTGCGCGCTCGCCATTAACCTTAACTTGCACTTGGGATGTTGCCGCGTTATTTTCTCGGATTCAAAACATTGGGTGCATAATTTTTAATTTTTTTTTCTAGTGGGATGTTAATCTGCTAAATTGTATACCTTCACACAGCAAAATGTTGGCTAAGAGTGAAAACTTTCATTTGCTTTTCTTAAATAATTTTATCCATATTTACTAATACTGCCCTCTTTAAGTTTAATAGTTCTTTCACGTATATTAACTATATTAAACTCAATTGTCAAACTCAAATGATTAAAGTTTCATAAGTCATTGATTAAAACGGGAACTTGTATTTTTTGTTTATCAATCAGGTATATGATTTATAATAAAATAATATTGGCCATAAATATAAATTAGAAGAAAGCATTTCTATTCATAAAATTAAACAAAATTAGTTCTTATTAAACACAATAATTTTATTTACATGTAATTTATTGACAAATAACATTCGGAGAACCTAACCGTGTCGGGTATTTTTAAATGATATCCATAAGATACTAAAGGAGGAATTTCTAAGAAAATGTCCCCAAATATTTTACAAATGAGCAGTCATCTCTTCATTGAATCGACATAACGATGTTCTTCATTTTCTAACTGAGGAATAGCTTGAACATCAACATTCTGTTATTAGCTAGGTGTCGTAAACAAATTCTAATATATCAATTTGGGACGAAAGTATGAGAAAGATATATAGATGCTCGTGTTAATTTTCATAATGCTCTAATTATTTTAATTTTAATAGATAAGCATCAATTAGTTAATAATCAAAATAAATGTTATCATTCTTAAAAGAGCATTGAATTATTATAAACCAATTAAAAAAAACGTTTTTTTAATTCAATTATCCCGGTTTATGTCCACGGCTTCTCTTGTATAAGAAGAAATGACCTTTTTCTTCATTAACACATATAAATACGATTTGAATAGATATTTAGCAGGCATACGTCCATTGTATCATGTTATATGGCAGCCAATATTCATTATTTGCGCACGCATTATTATTAAGTATCAGTATTTATTCAAGTATAATCTGGTTAATATTAAATGATAATTTTTTGAATCAGTTATTCTACAAATTGCAAGAAGTTAAGTAGCTTATTACAAGAAAATACAAAATGCTCTTACAAAGGTAACCTTTAATTAAAAATTATTTTTCTTCGGGATTAATGAAATACTAAATAACGAGAAGCGAAGTGGCGAAAAGATTATTGGACATATTTCAACGGTAATGTCAAAAATTGTTTTATAATATATAAAAAAAAAAATATATATTTATATATATATATATATATATGTATATATATATATATATATATTACATATATATATATATATATATATATCGCTATAAATCTTGTCAAGTCTTCATGTATAGTTTATGAATTATAGTGCATATGAAACTAGATACTTCTGAAAAGAAAATCTTATTCATCTACTTTATTGTATTCTACTAAATATAACTGTAATAGCACACAATGAAAAAATAAATATATAATCGGAAAAATTGTTGGGGCTTACTTTGAAATTTTAAATATTTTCACCTAATACGACTACTCCTTCTTCGGAAATCTCATCGCAATTTGTCGAGAACTGAAAAAGTTTAAATGTTGTTCTATAGAGACGGACAGACAGGAAGACAGTTATATCAAATTATAATGGCTCTCTTTTTACCATCTGGCTACGGGACCTTAAATATAAATCAAAAGAAGACTCCACTAAGTATTCTTACCATGTGATGCGTAATCAAAAATAATTCCAATTGTGAACGGAAACCGTAAGAAATATCTATATCCATTAGTGAAACTATAACAATAATTATAATATTATTTATAATAACACCTCCGGATGATTACCTTGTCATGGCCCGGGACTTTTCATCATCTCATAAATGGCGTTCTTCCTCATCTTATAGGCAGCTATCGTTTCAAAATGGACAGCAGGAATGAACGAATTTACTCTTTGCGCTTATCCATAGCTAAACAGTTTGCATGAGGATACATAAGATATCTCGTTCAACTTTATTAAAAGTTCATGAAAATATTCGAAACATAGATCCAACAGAAATTCCAAACATAACTATTTTCTGACTTAAATCGGCAACGAAAAGTATGCCAATAAAGATCAATAATTCAGAAACGATTATTACCACAGAATACAATAGACAGAATATAAAATAAAGAAGAACTACAATCTAAAGTAATCAATGTGTAGTACAAATATTTAATTGATGACTTAGGAATAAAAATAAGTAGATTAACTCAATACATAAAATATAATCATAATGGAAAACTACGTAAACAAGGTGAAAATTGAAAAAAGCAATGCCCAATTCATTACACACGCAGAACCAATAACTAATTTTTTGACAAAGTTAAACAAAAATTGAAAGTTGTTGGTTGAAGAGATGTAATAATTGCATTGGCCGTAAATTTTAAAAAGTAACTGTTTTAAACAATGAAAAACAATTTTACCGAATATCAAACAAAAACACCAACAATAAAAATAATTTATGCAATGTAGTGGCACCTGAAAATCTACAAAATTTCTGATCATAAACGTGGAGGGCGCCAATTCAACATAACATAGATTGAAAAGTAAGTCTTAAACTATGCGAATAGACTGGAAATGGATTATACCTGTTGACATATTTCGAAACGTTATTAGAAAATTATACAAGTGGAAGGTTCCTAGGAGTGACTACGTCAATAATTATTGCTACGGAAAAATTGACGTACCTTGACCAACTTATACACAATAACTTGAACAAATTTGTTCATTACCCAGGCAAAATATCATATTTCATTACAATAGATATCGCACACACACACAACTCACATATGAACATTAACATAGAAATACAATACCATGCGAGCAACAGAAAACGGTCGGTTAATGTTGTAAAGAGTAACTTATTATAAACTTAGAATTTTAGGGCATGCGTATCAGAAAGATACAAATTTTTACATTGGCTGACTGTTTAGCAATTGTAGGTCTTCAAATTATTAGGAATCTTTAAAATAAATCTTACAGTTATATAATTCTTGAGCAATGTCATCGAAAAATTAACAACGCAATATAATATCAACATAAACTATAGTGCCATAGAAATTGATGTAACCCGGACACAACAAGATATATTCCAAGGAGATTTATTAAGACCTTAGTGGATTTATTTATTACTAAATCTCCCACCAAACCTAATAATTTCGGCAGAAACAGAACACAAATAGAAATATTTGAATTGAAAAACAACGAACAATTTAAATTCTATGCCAATAATGAAAGATAATTAAGCATACTAGAAAACTTTTATCAAAATAATTTCCAATGACAAGCTATTGATTTTGGAATAGATGCATGTATAATAAATACATTTAAAAAAAGGATGCATCCACTAGGATTTTTATGAATTATAACCCGAATTCAAAATAACACCTCTAGACGAATATGAAATATAAAAATACCTTGGATATAACCTACCAAATCAATTGAAACCAAATACAAAAAATTAAAGCAGATTTGATTTTAAACTTTAAAATATACATAACAAAATTTCTAAAATTTTATTGCTGAAATCCTATTAAACCAATAAATACATATTAAAATAATAAATGCAGGTCTTAACCTACTTATTCGGAATACTTAATTGGACTAAAGTAGAAAGGAAACACCATAAAATAAATAGATTGCCTACCAAAAACCGAAAACATCATACTCGTTTTTATATACAGCAACTAACCCTACCTAAGGACGAAAGCGGTAAAATAGGTATCATTAATTTATATAATAAATAAGCTACGATATTAAGGCCATATTTTCCTAAAAAATCAATTACTTCTAATTTACGTGAATCAATTGTTGGTACTGATACATAACTGTTTTAAATTTAAAAGACAGGAACTCGCAATATAATGATTTGTAGACTGACAGATACACAAACATTAGGGAATGGGCCAGAAAATATCTTCAGGAGAGCATCGCAACGACTTATGTTATTCAAACCTTGACAAACGTGCATTCAAAGCGTGGCTTACCCGAGAGGAGGTCTTCCGAAAGGAAGAAAAATCAAGTTATAGAGGTGGTATTATCATAAATACATTACCAAACTTATAAGTTTTAGAAGTGATACTTCCCTACTTTGTAACAGCTTATCGGAAATTATTCAGCAGATAATCAATTCTTGTTAAACAATAACACAAACGGACTATAAACACAGGCATGGGCAAATCGCTAATACAACACACCAAAAACTGGCAAAAACACACAAATTATTATTAACCATTATTCCATACTATAAATATATACCGCAATCAGTTCATGAAATTTCCGTCCATAAATTATGTTATGACAGGGCCGATAGTGACTGACAAGAAACTTCATTTTAATACACCAGACATATTCCTCATAGGTGTAATTAAATAAACTTACTTTAATATTTCTGGATCATAAAATGATTCACACCCAATTAACGGACGAATCACCCATCATATTCTTCTATTTTTTTCTATATATATATATATGAAGATGTATGAAGTGATAATTTGAAACCAGATTCAATGTTCATGAACGGGTCGGTGTGGAAGGACCACGTTATTTCACTTAAGTTGTTTACTGTTTCAAAATTTATATTAGTTATCTATTTTTTTCCTTTAGCTAACATCTTGTAAAACAAATTTAACGCTTTTGGTGTTTTTTAAATGGTACACGGGATAAGACAAAAGGAAAAATTACAAAATAACGCGCAGGAAATTATATAACAAATACGAAAAAACACAATGCTGGGACCATTTGTAGAAGATTTAATTTCCATATAAGTAATCATTAACGATATATCGGCACAGATTATAAACGTAGCTGTATCGAATTCTCATAATCACTCAAATAAAATACTTAAAATAATGTCAAAATACAGGTAAGTCATGACGTGGAAATTTCGAAAAGTTTAATAATACCCATAGTCCTTTCTAATAGAAGAATCGTACCTCAAATACTCCATGCTAGCATTAAATGAGTACTAGTAAAGCCAATCACGATACATACGCACACCTGTGTTTACAAACTGATTAACACTCATAAACACAAAACTTTATATGGACACATACAAACCACAAAAAACAAATACACCTATATACCTATGTAATAATACATTCGACTTCATAACCACTATCGCTTGGTGAAAAGCTCGTGATACTTGAATAACCCCAAGTTAATTTGAGAGAAATTAAAAGATATGAAATAGTGATACTACGCGTAATGAAACATAAAATCGATTACTGTCCATACCCGACTGCAATATTGGGTAATTTCACATGAAAACAGTGAATGACTCTTTGACAATGACTTTTTTCACGATAAACAAGAATTTTGAATGCAGGAATAAAAGGAGAATGCAGCCATTTATCATAACGATTAACTGAATGGATCTAGGTTAAATTATTTAATTTTTGTCTAACAGGATGAAAGTAACAAGGCGTCATATGAATATCGTATTGATTCTACAATATTATAATACTTTTACCATTTAAATTATTTACGTATTACTTGAAATTATTATTTTCATTACAAGTCAATAAAATAATATATTTTAAGGAATATGTTTACAAAAAAAAAACAAAAGGAAACGCTAGCATAATATAACAGATAGACGTAAATCACAATAAAATACCGAAATACTCATAAAATTATTCTTATAATTTCTTCAAATTGTACACCCTTACAAATATTTAAATAGAAGAGTTTACTTTCGTAATTCCGGTTGCGGAAACAGCCACTTAATGCATTGTCCTGTAATATAATTTGCATAGAAATATCATAAATAATAAACGATTGCCTGGTACAATTGTTACTTTCATAATATCGAAACCTTTTAAAGTATTTGAAATGTAATAAAATTCTAATAGCGTCTTTTGACAAACGCAAAGCGGTCAATAAAAAGTAATTGACTCTATTAACTTTTTCATTAAAGTGCTTTGGAAAGTAGAAGAAAAGAGTATTGTTCTCATTTAAATTGCAACTAAATGGGTAGAGCCGCTCTTAGAGCAGCAACAGTTTGGTTTTTAAATTGTTTGCGGTTTTCTGAGTAAAATTTGGTGACTTGTGGCTGATAAGAAATAACACAGATATTAGAGCTATTCTATATATTCTGTTGGATATTTAAAAAACTGCTCCATTACAATTATTTACTACAGCGATTGTTTCATTGATTAATAAAAGGTACCGCCAGAAATCGGAAATAGTTCGTTGATTACGTTGTAAATTAACTGGATTATCGACACTTACAGATGGTTATACATTAATCTTTGTGCAGCTGAAATTTCCAGGCCCGACAAATTTAACTCGGCACATATTATATATTTGTAGAAACATATTTTAATAAGAAGTGAATTAATTTATATTACTGATTTATTATATCTTGTGTAATTTTTTTTAAAGGCTTTTGCATTTTTTTGTATATATAGTGTTAGTGACTCAAAATTCCGTCCTACTTTTTTGCTGTTTTTCCGTTTTCCCGCAAAGATTTTTGGTTTAAATGTCCCTCACTTAGGTATTTATTCTTCCTTCAAAAGTTTGTTTGATTTGTTGGCTATTCTGTCTATCTTATAAAAATATGGCTGAATTTTTTTACATCGCATGTTTTTTTATGTTTTATGTATATTTTTCTGCGTTTTACTATATTATTTTCCATTTTGTTTAATCTCGTGTACCAATTTTAAAATACCAAACATATCAAAATTTATTTATAAAAGTTTTGCTAAAGGAAAAAAAATAGGTAACCAATATAAATTTAAAAGTACCAAACAATTCAGGTGGAATAAATTGGTCCTCGACACGGATCAGCCGTATTAATTCTTAATTTATTTCATGGAATCCTTCGTAATTTATTCCACGGACATTGAATCTGGTTTCATATCATCGCTTCATGCACTTTTATAAAAATATTTAAAAAAATTGGAAGTATATGATTTGGATGATTTGTCCGTTCGTTGAGTATGAACCATCTTATAATCTAGAAATAATAAAGTACGTTTGTTTAGTTACATCTGCTGGTACTAATTGGTATATTATTTTACAAGTGTCAATAAATAAATCGGTACATGTGTATTATCAACCTGTTAAGTGTGTCAAAATTTAATAAAACATTGTGAAGTGACGAAGATGGGTAACAGCTGGTGACTTAGATATATTTTCATGTATATTAGCTCTTTTGTATATACAACTTTTAAAACTTTTTAACCCAATTTTTTGCATCATATTTTTTCTGAATTAATCTTAAATTAGATCTGCTTCCAAAATAATAAACAAGTAAGTTTGTCTTTTGTGTTTCCTTTATTGATGTTTTTTTCCAACACCACACTATGTTAAGAAAAGCAGACATGATTCTCTTTGATTTTCAGCCAACTTTTGGCACAACTTTATTTAAAATACCAATACATTTTCAGTGGAAATAATATATTTCTACTTGGATTAATCCAAAACCCCCGGAACAATATATCTCCTATTTATATTATTCTATTGTGTTCCCTACTCTCTTGAAATTGACAATGACTTTGGCTGAGACTGAAAATTGGAAATGCCGCAATTATTTAAAATAGTTTCTTTTAAAATTCACGAATTTTAAAATGGTCCAAAGAACGTGAATAAAATTGTAGAAAATAGAAAATATATACATTTTAGGGGCAAGTATTATGCATTAATGTATTAATATAAACAGTAACTACTTTAGAATAAAAGCAAATGTATATTACGGTAAAAACATAATGTTATAATGTCATTAAAAATACTTGACAATATTTTTTCATCTGTATTATTTATAGCAACGTTTAGACTATTACTGCGTTCTCACATGTCTATATAAGTTATCATACAAGCTGAAACAGAAAGAAAAAAAACGAGGATAAAATTTTTTTCCGAGGCACTGTCAATAATACATACAAATAGTGGTATATCATTTGTAAAACAACTTACTTTTACTAGCAGGTTCGCGTATGCGTGACTAAAGCCTTACATGTTTGACGGTTCTTTCGGATTGAAAAGTTTTTTCGCTATCAAATATAAACATTACATATAATCAATTACACTAGGTTGGCGGTTAGCCTGTTGTAAAATTTGTTTTGTGGAAAGGATTTTTTTGTAATTGTGGGCGTAATTTTAGATTTATATTAAAAACAATCTTATTCACTATTTACATTTTTTATTTAAGTAACAAAGACATAAATTTTATCAAATCAATCACATTGTCTTTTTAGTTTAAAAAATGATCAATGTATATCGCTACATACCAAGTATTTAAATGTTTATGCGAGGACAATAGTATATTTACACAGATATAAAATATTGAAAATAATTACGTGATGTATTCCTTTTTTGAATTATACAATTTTACAGTAATAATATTTATGTACGCTCATGTGATTTACAATCAGTATGAATTTATACTTTCAAGGTCGGCCTAGTAGTTCTCAAGATAAATACACATCGATTGATTAGTTGAAAATAAGTGCAGTCGTTTACATAAAAAAGAAACTCGGTAAGCTTTTAGCTGCCGAGTTAAGTTTCATTTTTTTCCATGTTAACGTTGACACTCAATATCCGAAGACATTTAAAATACTGTGGTATAAAACCCGTAAAAATTAGTGGTATAAAACTACTATCTATATAAAATTTAAACCTTATTTAATTTTTTTTTTCTATGAAATTTAAATCAATACTTACCTATTTCTGTATTGATATTTATTTTTTAAGGATCAACATATTATGAATTTTACCACGAAATTTATTTTGACAACCTTGGAGCAAAATACAAATTTGATTTAAATGCAAAGTTGGCACATGAAATGGTTGGGACTAATATGATATTTTATTAGGATTTGGTCCAATTTTTTAAGCTATGAAATTGGATATTAATTTATTTAGTATGTTTCTTTAAGATTAGAGACCTTGAGATTTTTAATAGAAGAGATGAACAGCTATTCCATTATTCCTCGATTTTGGCAAACCTATAAAATACATTCATATTTCAATACGGTACTTAATATAAACTATCAGTCAAAAAACAGTCCCATTATTAGAAAAAATAAACGTATAGTCTATAATCATTAACCACTTTACACACTAAAGGAAAATGAAATATAAACACTAGGATATCAAACATGAGAATGGTCGTTACGTAGTCAAAGTAATTTTTTCGATGATTATCTATTTATGATTATAATATGTTTTTTTTTACATATATACATAGATATGTATACATATCACGCTATACCGATGCGACAACGAAACGACATCTAAATGCCCCTGATGTTACCCTAACCGCTATTCCTATTGAATTAAATTCTATGCGAAATTGTATACTATATTTATCAGATAAAACGTTCCACGTTGATGTGAAATTCAAAAAATACATATGAGTAATTTTGTAATTTGAAAAAAACAGGCACCTCGCCTGACACTAAGCGCTTCCTCGTACAGCGTGTGTGTATGGGAGATTTGATTCCTAGGTCGTTTTGAATTGATTTAGTCATTTTAGCTACCGCTGGCAGCGTACATTAAACAAATCTGGTGCTTCTTTTTACTTCTCTTTCCGTTTCTGTTATAAAAACAAAAATGTGAGAATATGTAGACGGTCCAAATAATAATTATGAAGACAATAGGGTAAGGCATTTTGTTTTTAGACTTTTTACGAAAAGTTAGTTCATAAAAAAACGGTATTTTTTTAGTTTCATGTTTCTAGATAACCGTTGGCCAGTAGAGGCAGCAGCTAGTTTTTATTTGCCTCTAGACAAAACATTTGTCTGTCCATCCATCTTTCTCTTAATCCTAGTTTTGTCTTTTTCAACAAATTATTATTAAATCGTGACCAAATTATTCTTCATTAAATGCCGATATTTTATTAGAATACCTGCGTCAATGATAATTACTGGCTCACTTCTAACATAGAAATTTGGATAAACGCCTACTACTAAGTACCTTCACAATTTTTATATATCTTAACATATGAAAAGTTCGCTCTCTTCTTTTGTAAGGAAAATACTTTTATGTACGGAGGGTATTGTTTTGAGAGATACACAAAATAAAAAAATTCAAAATATATTCCATCAATTTTTATGTTCCAGAATATATGAAAGTTCACAATCTTTATTTACTTTTTTGTGTAAGATATCACCTTATACCTGATAAGTTATGATATGTATATTTACTTTCTCGAAATTATTTAGTATAATTTTATCTGGAGTAATTGACATCTAAATCATGCTCATGCATAATTCATCTATGAATTAGAAAGTCAACCAAAATTTGTAAAGCGTTTTATTGTTACTTGTGATATTAGGGTGTATTGATTTAATCTATCTCTCCTATATCTGCTGTTATAAAATGACTTTCTACAATTATGTATTAGGCATGGCTCAGTATATTAATTTTTAGAGTTCTGCACCCAAATACAGATCCTTATAATTTCACAGTTTCGAACTACTAGCATGAATTTTTACAAAAATACGCTTCACGTAAATTTACCGTTATTCTGACAAGAAAGATGCTATTTTTTGAGTTACCTTTTTTCGACATAAAGTGACGTACGAAATTTGATATTCCGCAAACGGGGCTTACAATTAAAAATAGGGAACAGCGATTCTGTTTCTAAACATAATGTTTTCAATTTAGAATATATCCGCAGTAATACTTCACTCAATGGAATGCGTAAAAAGGAAATTCGCTACAATCTTACACGTTTGGGGAGACACATAATTTTAATTTTTTTTTCTTTGTTTTGTTATGAAAAATTGAGATCTATATATCTCCATATGGAGCATATACCAACAAAAACTTTATTTCTTTTTTTTAACAATAAGCTCCAAGAATGAGCTACGTAAAAATGTTAGTATTTGTGAATTATATCGGTAGTATTTAAAAGTAAATTTACGCTGACAGAACTTGGCATGGAAGATATAATTATAAACATAAAGACGTTGGCATTCATAACCCCAACTAGGTCACAGTTCGCGTCACACGCCTTTCGGTTCTCTTTGTTCCTTACATTTTGCCATTAGAACTAATGAAATATTATAACGAACGTACATCTAGAACATGGTTTACGCATTATTCCTTTTTTAGGTAAACATAATGGCTTGACATGTTACATAAGCTGACAGTTTGTTGGAATAAAGGAAAATATATATTTTCCTTAAAAATTAAGGTGAAGATGTTTGTTAATATGTCTTAAAGACGAAAACCTATTTTTCATAAAAGCATATCATATATCGGGTACAGGTGAATTTCAGTCACAAGTAATTTTGAAATATGGAATATAGCCTCTAATTTGCCTTGTGTTTACGTCTGACTAATGTTTTATATGTCCTCTTTTGTAGATGTTATTTTTTAAGTAGCAACATTCTAATTACCGTATGAAAACAATATTTTATATTAACACATAAAATTGGTGTCACTCGTTATGAACGGATGTATTTATTTCCATATGAAGTTCAATATTTCTCTACCTGTATTATACATACCACAATTTAGTTGATTTTACAAAACTTTATAATATAAAACAAACTCATGAAATTTCGATTCAGTCATGAGCGTAAATTGTTCTACGCAACGCTGCAAGCATAGCTCGCAAATTACTACAAAATTCTTTCCCGTGGACTAACATCGAAGGCAGTAAATAATTTCGTTCAAACAGTTTTTCTTGGCGGGCGAGCTTATGTTTATTTAGGAGCATGTTACCCTAAATCCATATAGCGGACAATGGGATAATTAAAGGTTGCGTGATTCTGAGTAACTTAATGGTAAATTTATTTAAAGTTTTTATTTAAAAATGGCGAAATTAATTTACTAGGTTTAACAAGACAATTGAGCTACAAAATAGATTATCGCAGAGTAACAATTTAAGTTTTAGAACAAAAATAAATTTTAGTAGATCAGTTGTCGTTATTGTTATCAAACATGCTTTTTCTTCAAACTGTTAATATAGTGCTTCTCCATTTTACTTCCATTCCTATAATCCGTCTCCACTTCCGGTCTGCATACAACTGCCATTTTCCCCCTGTTTATAGTTGGCCGGCTCCACGCTGATGTGTACAGGACTTTTTGTGTATAAAAGGTCTCATTAGTTCTGGAAATGATATTCACCATGTAACCAAGTAATTTTGTTTTAAATAAATTTTTTCGATATTTGTCGCCCAACATGATACTGAGCATTGCGCTTCCCATCCTCTCCAGCCCGACCACGTATTTCTCCCTCAGAAGACTATTTATTAAGTGCATCACGATCACGGCACTTTAGAATTCGTGTGTATACATATATATGTATGTACGCATGCACACACACGCACATATGTGTGTGTGTTTGTATATATATATATATATATATATATATATACACATACATATACATATATATATATATATATATATATATATATACACATACATATACATATATATATATATATATATATATATATATATATATAAAAGGTTCTTCTTTAGGTGATGAACTCATCTTAAATGTTTCTTTGTAAATAAAGTATAACCAAAGTAACTGGAATAATATGATTCAAGCCTTATTAAAAGAAAAAAAGCTAAATATGTAAAAGTTATAGGAAATAAATAGAAAATTAGTAGTTCCATTGTGTTTTTATTTGAATACGGTCTTTCATGATGCTGATGCACATTGAATTAATGTAATTCAAGCATCATGATTGGAAAGATAACTGGAGGTATCAGCTGGACCCCAGGGTAAACACGAAATTCCCGTTGGTTTGGTTTAATTTAAATTTCAAAGTTGCTAACTAATCAACTCAAAGGAGAAATACATATTTTATTTCCAAAGGCAAAACGGTATCATGTATTGCAAGACCGACCTCAAGGTCATATTTTACTAGCTTGTTTCAGTTACGAATATAGCATAATATATGTTGATGTTTTCCGCATTTCCTGAATTATAATCACTTTTAAAGAACGGATTATAATAAGTAATGTTTTCTTTAAAATGAAGAAGAAGAATACAAAATTACCAATTTTTCAATTTTTTACCATGAATTTTCAATAAAATAATTTCAATATAATAAGAATTTTCCCAAAATAATATTCGTATCGGCTAACATCAAAGCGTTTTCGCGTCAAGTACCTCCAATTTTAGACACTACTTTACGGATAAAAAATTAAGCTTGTTTTGATAAATATAATAAGCAAAAAAATTTTGCATCAAATAAAGTTATCATCCTCTTGATTTAATGTGTGTATTTTACATGAAAAATAACCAAATTTGTAAAGTATAATCTGGGTAAATTTTAATAATAAGTTAGATTAAAATGTTAAAATATTTAATGGTATTTTCTTGGTTTTCTAAACCAAAACATAGAAAAAATTAAGTAATTTTTTATCACCCATGTTGGAATCATCGTGATTTCATATTAGGGAATGTTAGGACAAACGACACAAAAATCACAAAACTCTAAAGGGCAGACTGACATCGTCTTACGTCCACAATTTCTGAATTTTTTTACTGGTAGGAATATCCAAGTAGAAATATTAAAAAATAGTGTATAAACAAATTATACTACACATATGTCTTGCACATAGAGAATCTTTACTTTATACAAGTATTATCTACATATCAAAAACGGTTTTAAACATATCTAGATAAGCTCTAGTAGCTTACAAAATTACTGAGAAGAGTTTTTACAATAGAAAAAATTACAAATTTTACATGTCATAAAAATTATTTTTCTCCCGTATGTACGATATGGAAGAACATAATCAAAAACTAAATCAACAACTGCAGCATCGCTTACACGGTATTGTCGACATGGTAAAGAAACACAAGCCGTTGATTTATTGATAGTAATTATAAAAAATTCATTAACCAGCAAATTTTGTACAAATATGTTAAAAGAAATTGTTGTGTTGTTGTTGTTAAGTTTATTTTACAAAAAAAGTAGACTTTTTTCAAAGTAATCCCTTCCAGATATAATATGCCTGTGCCAGCGCTTTTTCCAATTCTCAAAGCACTTCTGATATGCGCTTTTTGGTATGGCGTCAAGCTCTTCCATCTTAATTTCCTCAATCGTGGCAAAACGTCGTTCTTTCATGGGTCTTTTCAGTTTTGGGAACAGAAAAAAGTCACAGGGGGCCAAATCTGGTGAATACGCTGGCTGAGGCAAAATTACGGTTTGATTTTTTTTCATCTTTGATCTGTTCATCTTTCTGTCGTGAGACTTCATTTGAACGAAGATATATGGGACGAGGAGTTATTGTTAAAATTTACATTCAAATGCTTTTATTCGGATTTATAAAGTGCGAAAAAGGGTAATTGATCTTTTGGAGTATATATATATATATACATATATATATATATATATATATATATATATATATATATATATATATATGTACAAATATGTATATGTATGTATATATATATATATATATATATATATATATATATATAAGAGATTCTTCTTTAGGTGATGAACTCATCTTAAATGTTTCTTTGTAAATAAAGTATAACCAAAGTAACTGGAATAATATGATTCAAGCCTTATTAAAAGAAAAAAAGATTAATATGTAAAATCTATAGGAAATAAATAGAAAATTAGCAGTTCCATTGTGTTTTTAATTAGAATACGGTCTTTCATGATGCTGATGCACATTGAATTAATGTAGTTCAAGCATCATGATTGGAAAGGTAACTGGAGGTACCAGCTGGCCCCCAGAGTAAACACGAAATTCAAGTTGGTTTGGTTTAATTTCAAAGTACCTAACTAATCAACTCAAAGGAGCACTTTTAGTGGTTTTTATCTGCGCAATTTTTAATATTTTTAGCAGAACATTTGTATTTTATTTAACAATCTCCTTTTACATAAACATCAGGTACTCCAAAATATCAATTACCCTTTTTCGCACTTTTTAAATACGAATAAAAATATTTGAATGTAAATTTTAACAATAACTGTCGTCCATATATCTTCGTTCAAATGAAGTCTCACGATAGAAAAATGAACAGACCAAAGATGAAAAAAAATCATACCGTAATTTTGCCCCAGCCAGCGTATTCACCAGATTTGGACCCCTGTGACTTTTTTCTGTTCCTAAAACTGAAAAGACCCATAAAAGAACGACGTTTTGCCACGATTGAGGAAATTAAGATGGAAGAGCTTAACGCCATACCAAAAAGCGCATATCAGAAGTGCTTTGAGAATTGGAAAAAGCGCTGGTACTAGCGTATTATATCTGAAAGGGATTACTTTGAAAAAAAGTCCACTTTTTTTGTAAAACAAACTTCGATAGAGGAAGTTTCTATTACACTATTCACCCAACACAATAATTTCTTTTAACATATTTGTACAAAATTTGCTGGTTAATGAAATTTTTATAATTACTATCAATAAATCAACGGCTTGTGTTTCTTTACCATGTCGACAATACCGTGTAAGCAATGCTGCAGTTTTTGATTTAGTTTTTGATTATGTTCTTCCATATCGTACATACGGGAGAAAAATAATTTTTATGACATGTAAAATTTGTAATTTGTTTCTATTATAAAAACTCTTCTCAGTAATTTTGTAAGCTACTAGAGCTTATCTAGATATGTTTAAAACCGTTTTTGATATGTAGATAATACTTGTATAAAGTAAAGATTCTCCATGTGCAAGACATATGTGTAGTATAATTTGTTTATATACTATTTTTTAATATTTCTACTTGGATATTGCTACCAGCAAAAAAATTCAGAAATTGTGGATGTAAGACGATGTCAGTCTGCCCTTTAGAGTTTTGTGATTTTTGTGTCGTTTGTCCTAACATTCCCTAATATGAAATCACGATGATTCCAACATGGGTGATAAAAAATTACTTAATTTTTTCGATGTTTTGTTTTAGAAAACCAAGAAAATACCATTAAATATTTTAACATTTTAATCTAACATATTATTAAAATTTATCCAGATTACATTTTACAAGTTTGGTTATTTTTCATGTAAAATACACACATTAAATCAAAAGGATGATAACTTTATTTGATGCAAAATTTTTTTGCTTATTTATCAAAACAAGCTTAATTTTTTATCCGTAAAGTAGTATCTAAAATTGGAGGTACTTGACGCGAAAACGCTTTGATGTTAGCCGATACGAATATTATTTTGGGAAAATTCTTATTATATTGAAATTATTTTATTGAAAATTCATGGTAAAAAATTGAAAAATTGGTAATTTTGTATTCTTCTTCTTCATTTTAAAGAAAACATTACTTATTATAATCCGTTCTTTAAAAGTGATTATAATTCAGGAAATGCGGAAAACATCAACATATATTATGCTATATTCGTAACTGAAACAAGCTAGTAAAATATGACCTTGAGGCTGGTCTTGCAATACATGATACCGTTTTGCCTTTGGAAATATAATATGTATTTCTTTTTGTCCACTTAAGGTCATTCTGCGATTGTTTGTAGCTTGTCGTTAATATTAAATTAGCTTTATCTTGAAAAGCTAAAAATTTATAATTTTAGGAAATATAAATTTACCTATTGTTTCATATAAATATTGTTTAAGATAATTTAGGTATAAAAAATCAGGATCATAAGCGTATGCTGGCTGACGCAAGGCGATCACGCTTATGATCTTAACAATATAATATTGACAATTAAATGAAACTAATCCCACCTGAAGATGTTGTAATACAACGAAACCTAGGTCGTGGTAAAGAAATTAAAGAAAGTAGAAATAATACTACATCACGTAGTTTTATTTAATTGTGAATAATGAATTTCTACAAAATTAACGCCAAATATATTCAATATAATATTGTTTTTCAAGTATTTACAAAATAATGGGAACGACATATAAATATATAAGTATAAATGGTGAATTAATTATTAATTATTTTAATGAATAGTTTAGATACTCGCTTGTATACCTGTAAATAAGCTCTTTAATACTTATTACAAAAAGTTTATATTAATTTGTTTGCGGAACTTTTTTAAGATTAACCAAATGATCACCGTCAAGTTTTCTTGAATAAGTTTTCTAAGATTTATCGTTTGAATTTGTATTGTATTTTGTGCGATTGGTGTTTTTAAACATGTAGCTCTATAAGAGGGTAATTACTACAACGGGGAAAATAATAGAAGAAAACTATAATGGATATAAATGAAGATATATGATTCTTGAATAGTCAGCATGTATTTTTGATCTTCATTCAATGAAGTCCAGCACAATACTGTGTTGCGTCCTGATCAATTTACCAAATTTGAGGGGTGACGCTAAATGCTTCATGGCGGGGAAAATATTTTTGATTTGAATCTTTAGTAAACAATCCAACATTTACATCTTGATATCAAACCGAATTATTGGCTAATAATACCGCTATAAATTAGACATTAATAGATTCCTAAAAATGTAAACTTATAAATATGTATATTGGTATCAAATTTTCGTTTCCTTCGTCAAATTCACGCTCTTTACTGATATTGCGGAGATCACACGATAGACCACTAGAAATTATTCTCAATACTTAATAAATTATTTTATTTTTTCACAAAAATAAATTTCAATGAGAATTAACATTTTTTATTAACATTTTACTAAAGCATTTACTATAACATAATAATTAAGGTGAAACATTGTTTTAGACCGATTAGACACTAACTAAATAATTTTTGTAGCACCGATTACGGTACAAATTTATATGCAAAATCAATTGTCAAGAAAAGTAACTATTAGGGAATAACTAAATAGTCTTTAAGTCACATATAGTATTTGAGTGTCTGTACAGTTTCCTAATAAATTTTTAGTAAGATCAATATTTTGTAGCAGATTTACCTCCCTTTTACGGTAATATAGGTGGTAACGTCTCCGTTTAGGGGTGTTCCTGCAAGGATCGACAGCTACACCTTTGTTACGTGATAATGTTACGTTTGTTACAAGAAAGCTATCTTACAAGAAGCTTCTTTTTAAATCTAGCCATAATCTGTTTCTCTTTTTTGTGTTTTTATCTATTTTTTATATTTCTTCTAATCAATTATATCCCAAATGCCTCAGACCTTTCTTCTGCTTGATGATTTTTTCATCCGTTGCTTTTAAGAATGTACCAAATCATCCATGCAATATTCAAAATACCGGAAAATACTACATATGACCGACGGTCTGTTCTGGAGGGAACTGTGTAATTGGCACATTTTTGAAATTGTCGACTCCCTCCAAATCCCTTTTTATTAAATGAACAAATCAGTGTTCTCGATGTAATGAAGAAACCAGTGATCTTTAGTGATAATTCTGCTTATTTTGTTAACTTACGCATCATATTGAAATGGGTATTCTATGGATATTGAAGGATCATCCGTCCTACTACAGCCAAATTCCATTTCCCAGCATATATGCGAGCTTTATGAAGTTGATGTGTTTTTGCATCACACAGATAAAATATTTTTATATCCGTACTTAGCGGGTTACGATTTGATATATACTCTGAAAATGCGATTATGGCTCTAAATGGGCACAATATTTCTTTAGCGGTCTGATATTTTAATCAACTTGAATTTTTTAACATTTTTTTATAAGATCATAAATTTCTCAAATCAGCTCAGCTCCATATATGGGTCTTCATTATGCACTTACTTCAATGTTATTGAGTCGGAGCGGTGATAGCAGTAACAAAAATGTTCGCAAAAACCTAGTGTAATACTAAAAATATTCATACATGTTCACAATTAAATGAAACTACGTGATGTAGTATTATTTCTACTATCTTTAATTTCTTTACCACGACCTAGGTTTCGTTGTATTACAACATCTTCAGGTGGGATATTAGCAAAGATCTTTGCTAATATCTTTGCTAATCTTTGCTAATATCTAAATTCTAATTCTAAATCTAATTCTAAATATCTTTGCTAATATCCCACCTGAAGATGTTGTAATACAACGAAACCTAGGTCGTGGTAAAGAAATTAAAGATAGTAGAAATAATACTACATCACGTAGTTTCATTTAATTGTGAATAATGAATTTCTACAAAATTAACGCCAAATATATTCAATATTCATACATGTTCCAAATGTAGCTCACATAGATTGATGTGGACTATTTCTGGATTCCTATCCTCAATAAGATACTCTAATCAATAGTAAATGACACATGAACTTCTATTTCAGTGACGAAAACATAAGTTTGCAAAAAATAGCTAGTATACTTTTCTCCATTACCATATTTTTGTGGTAGATTTTTTAAGTAGCTGGCTATTTAGACGAAATTTTAGGCCTACTATGTTAATTGTCGAACGCAAGCTGGTATCGTTACATTTCCACTTTTATCCTCTATATTTCAGCCATAACAGCTGACACGATACAAAAAGACCTTCTTCATTACCTGACAAATAAATTTCAACATAATTCGCCACAGTTGACACAGCGACAGCAGTCGACTCCTCATTTTGCCACTATCAATGAGTGAGTGGTACTTCGCAGTCCTTGATTATTTATTCCTTAGAATGATACAAATTTTGTCTTGGAATTAATACCTTGAATAATATAATTGTTTAAAACGAAAGCCATTTTTTTGTCTTTAAATCGAAAAAAATTTCAAAGTGTAAGAGATCACAAAATACAAAAAAACATGCGTAACTGCTATCATGGAATCGTTTTGACCCCCGAGTAGAAACATACCTTCGTCTGAGAAGATGTTACTACGACGCACCAGACGTCCCAGTACGACGTCCAGTATTCACCCACAAGTCGTAATATAATGTATTCCTTAAATTGGCGGCTAAGCAGATTTGTTAATTTTTTTATAAATAAAATATATTTTAAAAGACCGACTTCAAAAAAGAAGATAGTAAAAAGCAAAAGAAAAATAACTCAAAATATATACCTACTTAATCAAAATAAATATCTAAGTTACTTATTTTTGAAGTCAGTGCCACCGCTGCCGGTCACTTTAAACAAATTAACAATTTAATTTAATTTATAATGTAAATTTAAAACTTTAACTTCTAATCTATTCACAATACGACATAGATTCATAAAAGGGGTATTTATAATATAAAATTTTACATTGTTTATGTTGATTGGCGATGCTGGCAGTTACTTAAAAAATAAGGAACGTAGTTATTTGTTGCGAATAAATAGCTTCATATTTTGAGTTAATTATATTTTACATTTTAATACCTTCTTTTTTAAAATATATTTTATTGGAAAATTTTTAGTGACTAATGATATTAATTATCACAATTTAACTAACAATAAATTATTTCCAGTCTGAGAATATTGTATATTTATTAAAAGTCACGGGCAAAGGATAGTATATACATATTTTAATTTTTATCCTAAGTTGCTTATCCACAATATAAAGAAATGAAGCGAGAGTTGTAGCCGCCAATGGTCAGTTGTTAGCCGTCGTGGAGTTCCATTCTCCATATCTGAAGTTCAGTATCAAAATTTTGCAAAGAAATAACTAAAGTGACAACTAACCAGTAGCAAATATATTAAATCACGATTGATTGACTACAATCCCTTAAGGAGCTGCATTACTTATATTCAAAACTCATCCTCAAACCCTAACCTGATCGATCGTGCAGTTATTTTGCAAAGTAAAAACTACCAGTAGCAAATAGCTTCAATTACGTTTATTTTCCTGCCATCCATTAAGGAGTTCCATTGTTCATCTCCAAAACTTATCATCAGACCCTAACCTGATCGAAAGTGTAGTTATTTTGCAAAGTAATAACTACTAATAGCAAATATATTTAACCACGGTTGATTTCCTAACATCCGTTAAGAATTTAAGTGTTCATCTACAAAACTTAATAATCAGACCCTGACCTAGTAAGTGTACAATACAATTGTTTTGCAAAATAATAACTACCCGTAGCAAATATTTTTAATCATAGTTATATATACTATTATTCGTTAAATAGTTCCATCGGTCATTTCTGAACATCATCATGATCTTAATCATCATATGTGTGTAGGACTCCTCTAAAGTACTTTCATTCAAATAAAAAAGAAATATCGAAATCAGTCCACTCAGTAAAGAATTATCGGTGAATATACAGACAAAACAAATATTCCTATAAATTGAGAACTGCTATTTTTTTTGAAGTCGTTTAAATAGTAAAATCTCGTCTCTGTGGTGGCTCCGGCCCCCATTTTACCAGCTAAGTGTTACTCTAATCAGTGCACATTCTTCAACAATAATGTCAAAATATTTGAACTAACTCACGGGCACGCCGCCCATGAATTAGTTCAAATTTATCTTTGTTGTAAAAGTTGATAACGATAATTACAATCATATATATATAGAATTTTCACGACATATATAAATAAGAACAGACCTAGATTAAACCTCTAACATACTCTAGAGCACGTAGTAATTTTAAGGTAAACCGGCCACACTTCATAAGCTAACTTCCGTTGTGGACTTAATGGGCGGACACTTTAATGAATGTATTTGTACTCAGACTACATTTAGTGCCTATATTTTGAACTGATATTTTGTTTGATTTCCTAAAGCCTTTTCCCTAACGTACACTTTGAATAATTTGTTCCTTATTTAATAATATCTACTTGAGTTACCTACTATGTCAATTTATATATTCTAATATACAAGCAGAATCTCGGCAATGTGTTTGAATTTAAATTTAATTACTGAATAAACAATTCCTCAACACAAAGCCTCTTCTTTGTATCTTTTTCGTGCAAAGTAGCTTGTCAGTCTGGGTCAAAATTAGAATTGCTCACTACTTGAAAACTATGCGTTCTAAGTCTTGATAATGAACTGTTTCTAACAGTCGCAATTACGTGTCCAAAATTCTCCTGTATCCTTACAAAACATACGATGGATAACTTAGAGAATTAAAACCCTTTCAGGGTAGGTACATTAGTGCTATGTGCCGTTCAGGGAATACGTAGTGTTATTTTCTGTGACTTCGAAACTATCGATTTACTTTGAATCAGCTGTTCTCTGTCAATCTCAGTGCTATACACAACAATGGATTTCGATGCGGAAGATATAGGTTATCTCAGATAGAATTATTTATATTATTAACTAACAAGCTTGATTACGTATTAACATAATTATCAAGAAATATTATTTAGGTCGTTTTACAACGTAAGTAAAACGACGTATGTGATATTTCTTGATAAATATGTTGGTATTATTTTAAAATATTATTACGAAAAAAAATTAAAAGTAAAGAGTTATCACAGATATTGGAACAGATTAAAAATATTAATTTTTCTTTATTATCACACATTTTTTTTTTTGAAATGTTATCTAAGTGGCGTATTTCAAGCTATATAAAATAAACAAAGTTTTTATTTTGTACATATTTTGTCAATAAAATGTGGTATTAATTGTCAAATATTTGAATTTATTCATCAATGAACTTCAACTCCTAACGCTCTTCGAAACCTATATCCGTTACATAGGTCCCATTTGACAATGTGATAAACACTTTCAGTTACATGAGAATATATCAGCCTATAAGTATGGATTAGCATATAACAATAAGTCTGTGATTTTGCTGGTCCCCAAAGCAATGTTTAAAATCCGTCAAAATGGATTATGGAAATCCAAAATTTTGCAATTCAAATTTATTATTGAATTTAGCGATAATAATGATTTAGAGTATTTTCTAAATAAGACTTGAACTCATATATTTTAATTATAATTTTAAAGAAAATACCAGTAAATAGATTAATGTAACTTCAGTTTTCTTCAGCCATATTAACGAGAGCAAACCCAGTCCGGTCAGGCCGTAGTAAATTAGATAAGTTTTAAATTGATAATTTTAATAATAAACCGAATAGTGTGTATATTTGAATATTTTTTTGTTCTTACCATGGGTTAAAAATATCAAGTTGTATTTATTGTCAGAATAAGCCGAATTTTACTTAGATATATTAAACAGTTGACCATTTGAAGTTAGTAATGAAAGAAAAGGAAAAGATAAACACATACACGCACATTCACATTACAACACTTAACACAAACTTAACAATACTTAACACATCATTAAGGTATTTATGTTTGGATGAAAAAGAGAAAAAAGTGGGGTTTTTGGATTTATTTTATTATTCTTTGGAAAGAAAAAATCATTATGTGAAAATTAACAGGATATTATTAATTTTTTTTATCATAAATGCATAAATGTTATCTGAATAATTGATTCTAACTTTTGAACGATTTCCATTTTAAATACATAAACTATTTTGGTATAAAATGCAAAAAAATCCCATTTATTTCATATATACTTTATTCTCACCTCAATTCAAATTTCGATTTTACGTACGCTTATATTTTTGCTTTCTTAGAATCTATTACATTTGTTTCCCCTTTTTGAAATTTACATATTTACGTATACCTAACTTTATTTTATATACCTACTTTTTTTTCATACCTACATTTTTTTCAAGGAATTTAAGTCCAAAAAATGTAATTAAAATTCGCATTTACTTTTTTACAATAACACTCTTTTCACTTTTCACGTTTAGAACTATATTTTTCCTAAATAAACTATTTTTTCATTTTGTAACAATATCTTTTAAGATATTCAAATAAAATTTTAAAGTGTTTAAATTCAAACGTTACAGCTTTAAATTGTACAATTGTAAGTAGAAGAAAATCATTATTCAAAACCACTTAAGCACATTTTACTTTTTTCAACTTTCAAGATATTTTATCATCTAAAAGCAACCGTATATACATGTTAGTATTAACTCTTGACTTCAATACTCTGCCGGAATATAGTAAATCTCCTCCTTATATACGAGCCACGCTTAATCTTAGCCTTAGATAATATAGTTCAGTTCGTCTTGATTCTAGGAGTCAGTCATAGTCTTAGAGTTTGACTTGTTTCTATCTTTTTAGTTCAGGCAATTTATTATAAGATACAGTCGGGTTCTGTTTTTTCTATATTTTGAAATGTTTCAAAACGTATTTCTAAAAATATAATTTAATATAATGAATTACATTATTACATCTTATTATGTCACATTACTTCTTACTTACACATTATCTGGGTGCTATGTAAATAAAACGGTATTAACAAATAGTAGTGAGGGATTGCAATTTGAATTGCCCTAAACAGTAAGTTTAAATACAGCTTTGTTTGTTAAATACAAAATGTAAAGTGGGTTAATATCTTTTTAATTAAGAATTTGGTTATTCCAAAAGTAATGAAAAAAGTTGCAGATTATTTTATTATAAGATCTCAACTACCAATGTAATTGGGTCACGCCAGGCGTCCAGCCTTCAAACTAATTAAAATAAAGAGAATGGATTAAATACGAACCATTCTACTTTATTGGTTTCACCTAAGTCACGATTATTGACATAAAAAAGTGATTTCAGCTAGAAAATTCAATACCTGATGAGAGGTAAATTATATACCTTAATCACAGACGCAAACATCAATGGCTTAGTTCAAGTTTAACAAGAGTTTCAGAATGAACAATTGGAACTTAATGCCAAAAGGTAATGTGAGCTACTAATACAATCTGAAGAGCGCTATTAATAAGCATTGCTTCCCGAATAAACTGCGGTGAATATAGGGGTTAAATACTGGTAGTTAGACTAGCTACTGAACTAAGTAAAAAACAATACGGAATTTATTTTCTCCCTGTTAATGGTATACCACATACAACAAAGTGTACTCATCAATAGTTACAAGAATTTAGTTAGGTTCCTTTGTTATATACACCTTATTTAACCGATAATACAATGCCGCCCCAAAAATGAACGCTTGTTCGGAGTTCTAAGCAATTATTTTCAGAATAAAAATTTCACATATGGAATACCTCCTAAAATATATCATCAAAATCTGCCAACCAAAATCACCATTTCCTGACAAATCACTATCGTACAGAGTTTCATATTCAGATTCAATATAAATTCAATTAGTTTTATTTTTTAAATGGTCATTTTTATTTATTTCAAGTTTCTTGTTTTTCTTTTCTCATACACTTGTACAGTCTACATACAATGCACAATCATGGATAATTTGTGGGCTGTGATCAATTTGAAGCAAAATTTTTCAATCAAAATAGAATTGATAACCTTTTATAAAAAAATTTAGATTATTAAAGTAACTGTGCACCTATTTCCTATTCATTGCCAATATTCATCATCCAAATAAAGAAGTTAAGGGCTTTAATACTTTTAACCTGGTAATAAACGCGCTAGTTTTTTAAAATGCTAGGTTTTCATGTTGCAGTACATTTTTTCACAACACAAGAACTTAAACTTTAGAGAAGAAATTGAGTGGCTACAGTTCTTAAGAAATTGGAACTAGAATCTTTGAATCATCTGTTAATAATACACGTAATATATCAAAGGACATTACGTGTCGATATTTAACTAATGGTATTTACTGTACAATCTAATCTATGCATATAAAACAAAGTCGTGTTAGTTACACCGTTTATAACTCAAGAAAGGCTGGACCAATTTTTGTTTATTTTTGTGTTTTTGGATTTGTTTTGTCGGGAATAGGATAATAAGTATTAAAACATTGGAAAATTCATGAAAAAAAAATTTATGAAGAAAATTAATTTTCCCATGCATTTTGTATGGAACAGCTTTTTTTAGATATATCGAGAACGGATTGACTAATATTTTTCTTTCATTGAAAATTTATATGATCAATATATATTTATTGAATATATTTTTATCTCGGCTTCAAGAAGTTTCCTCGCGCATTGGAAAGGTAAAAAAATCACAAATAATATAATTGTGTATAAAACGTAATATGTGATAAATGACAGAAAAAAAAGAAAAAGTACGTCATAAATGATAGACACGAACGAAAATGATAATTGGTTTTTAATAATTCTTATTCAGTTTTCGACTTTATTGAATTCACGTTTTCGACTTTATTGAACTGACTTTATTGAAACAACGTACTAATCTTCAACGCAACGCAAGAAGAAATGCTTCAAGCGTTGATTTGAATCGAGTAGCATTTCGATACGATTGCCTAATTGACTACAGCTCGCATCCTTTCGTTCGAATTGGCCCAATGGATATTGCGTGCGACCATTGCGGTGCATTGAATTAGTTCGCTGGAGAAACGCCTGGATTGCACTCTCTCAGTGGCAAGATGAAATTGCAATTCTTGCTTCTGCCGCCTGAGTCGTTGCATTCATTACTTCGTACCGAAATACCAGAATCCCGACATTTTCTGTCGAACGTTCAAAGATACAAGGAATGTTTCCAAATGACTTCATTTGGAGCAGATATTATCGAAGAACGCGGATTCAATCTGACATTCAAAGTAATTTCTGCTAGAGAGAACAAATGTTTATTTTTTTTGGTGATCATAATTTAATAAATCTAACTTCGCCTTAAACTTAATAAATCCAAGGCGAAATTCACAATCGAATCGGATGATTGCATCCGCTTGAAGATGCACGGCATAAATTCATCTAAATTTACTTCATGGGAAGCATGGAGGAACAACTTGATCGGTGTCAAAAGATCGAATCGGCAATAGAAAGAGAAGTTCTTCAAGATTTGCAGCAACTACTTCATGAATATCATACAGTGGTTCGGTTGTTCATAACTGCGTTAGATCGCAGCATGCCAAGTGATAACTACAAAGTCGTGGTTTTAATGTTATTTTAAATTAATTAAAGTAGTTTTCATTTTGAGTTGAACATTTATTGAACTTAATTCATTTTGAATATTCATTTTAACTTAATAAAAAACTGAATTTAATTCAGCTAACAAGGTAAAACATTTATTGACTCAGAGGCGGTACGAAGTCCGCCTGGTCAGCTAGTGTGTAATAAATAAATTACTTATTTTAAAACAAATAATACCAACCAAACATTTTTTACTATGCCTTTTGTATGTAATTTTGGAACTAATTTTGTATGAACTTGTTTTCATTCACATACTTAATAATATATGTATATGGAAGTTACAAAGATTTTTTTATTTGCTTCACTTTTCTCCCTTTTAAATAATATAGGATAAATATATTATAAGCAATCGAACAAGAGGAAGATAAGACTGCCCATATTGAACTTGAATAGTCGCATAGGGACAATAACGTTGCGTAAATGGATGTATTAATAAAATAAACGTTAACAGATTAAGTCGAGTTTATGGGAAAGCAATTTTGTTGACTCGTTCAGCTTAACGTCTCGAAAGCTCTGATGATAGTACGGAATTCATAGTATACAGAAGGTAGCAAGTGCGTGGAAGAATTTTAATTACACAAAGGAATTAAAAAGCCACTAACATGTTTCGAAATAAAAAGTACTGTTAAAACGTCAGGAATGTATAGACCTCTCATTAATATAACAGCAAACGAGGATACGAAAATTAACAGTGGATTTAAGACCTTAATAATTTCCGTAATAACGATATGAGAGTGGAATAACGTATTCAGGTCTGGATAGCCAACTAGTTCACCGATTAGCATCGTTATATTAAGATAGTGAAGCTTGCGTTAGAATTGATCTGATATGATTGATTGGTTGAATATGAGAATTAACACTCAAGAGTATATTATAAATCTAAGAGTATGTTATTTAAATTTTATATACATAGCTGCGTAAGGAGTAAATATATTTAGTTCAATTAAAAAATATTTCAAGTGAGTTATAAATAGGTTTGTATCAGTATTTACAAGTGTAAAGTACTATTATTAAAAATATTATAAATAAAATTATAACAAACGGAGTTATTTTCTTTATAGTGCATGTTATTTCGCATGTTAAATTAATTAGGGTTAGATATTTAACCCTTAAAGGCTACAATGAATTTGTATACTATCCAGACTACATGGATATAAAAACACCCAGGTTGTAATTAATGAACTAATTAATATAATTACAGTTGTTATACCAATCTTTCAAGTATTTAACGATATTTTCAACTATATTTTAGTCCTTATTATAAGAAATGTATCATACATTTATGAAACAAAAATATTTATTTTAAATACCAACAAAAAAACTTGCCGAATTATAATGATTTTGGTGTACTTTGGGAAAAATATTAATAAAATATAAAAATGTTGTTTTATTTAAATCAGCCTTTTTATTTTTCATTAAAAACAAAAAGACTGATTTACAGCCCTTAATTTGGCGTACAGTTTTACTTAATGTCTAAAAAGAACATATCCAATTATTTTAATTTCAATTAAACCAAACCACTTTTTTTTTCTTTCATGAATAAAAAACGAATAATAACGAAAATAAACTTTTTTTTAATACTTATAAATGAAAAATAGGAAAATCAACACTTATTCTAAAATTAAATAGAACTTCTTTCTAAATTACGTAAGTCTTTGCCAAAAAAATATTATTAACTGCCGTTAACACAAAATAAACGACCATGTTTACAAATATACTCTGAGCAATTTGAGCATTTAGCTGTCAACTTTTTGTCTCCTTTTTGTTTACATAGTCCATATCTTCCTTGTTTAGTTTTACTAGCCCTTTCCTCTCAATCTTTTTTTGTGTGAACTCGTGAATTTCTCAATGTTAGAGGACTGAGATTAGGCAATGAAGTTTGATTATTAGAATGCAGCTTTTGGTATTCGTTGATTACACTCTCAATTTTAGTTAGTATGTTATGTCGTAAGTTTGGAATATTGAGTTGTTCTTATACGAAAGGTAAAAACTGATCTAGTGGCAACTTAAAAAAGAACTGGGCTCGTGGGTCCTGGCTTTTGTTATTCCTCCCTTTATTTATATTGAGGAGAGTATGTGCTTTTATTTCAGCTAAATCCAGCATGTCATAAAGATAGGTTACTGCAATCTTTTTTATTCTTATGACAATTGCAGCTATGACACTTCTGATCAATAGCATCTACTCCTGCTTTAGTTAAATTATAATACTCAATAACCTCTGATATTGTTGACTCGTAATGCATATTGGACAAAAGTATCACCATCTTCAATTTTTTTGGACAATAAGTGGATAGTTGAAGTTCGTCAAGTGTATTGTATGGAAATACTGAACTTCCAATGGGGTGTTTATTAGAAGAGTGAGTGGTGGTATTTCCACTTTATGTTTGTGCATGATTCCAACCGCAGTAAGTTTATATTTTTTCAGATTATTGTTCAGTAAAACAATTAATGCAAACCAGTTGTCGTTAGTTGAAATTATATATGTACCATGAATTAAACCAAATTGTCAAATTTTGCACAAAATATTCAGCAAGAGGTGTTCCTCCATTTGGAGTTGCTTTTTCTAGATACAGCATCATAGATATTACGTACCGATTATAAGAGTCACATAGAAGGACCAATTTCAATCCATATTTATCAGCTTTGCTGGGGATATAAATTCTAAATTGGCATCGTCCTCTGAAACCTACAAGTTGTTCATCAATGGCACAATTGACGGAAGTATGATACATGTTAGAACAGTTTTTCATAAATTTATCCCTATTATCTCTTATACATGCGAATTCACCAGAGACCTTTCTAATGTCCTGGTAGTGTGATCATTAAAGGGTAACCAATTTGTCAGAAATTTGAACCGCCCTTTTGAAACTATCGTCGAGTAAATTTCGCTATCAGAAATGCCCCATAAAAATTAAATTGACACTATTAACCTTCTTTACACCAGTAAAAAATAAAAGCACGATATAGGGTTTTAATTATGATATATCAACTTCTTTAACATACGAAGTATTAGGGACATAATTTGACGTTTCACTTGTAATTTTCTGATTTGTAAGAACAAATACTGTTTCAATAACTTTTTTATCAAAAAACAATTTAATTGCATTTAATTCCATTTTAACTTCGTTGGCAATACCCACTGGACCTAGTAAGGAACTATATTTCTACTTCACTTGTATTTCCATATATTCACATATGTATCGCCATTTACATGTAAGGCGACTTCGCTTTTTCTGGCCTTTGAACTTTCTTTTTTGGGACATCAACATTTGTCAAACACAAGCAAAAACTGTATTACCTAATTGTACTGGTCTTCTATTTGGATGAGCAGGGGCCAAAGTTTCAGGTGGAAGCAAAGACGGGCCGTCAATTTCCATTTTCACAGAAGCCCTCATGATAGTAGAAGAAGCTTCTGGTTATCGTGGATGACTTTGTACATATCTGCATGGATCCTGATCAGATGCGAGTGTGGCTTCAATCTTATTATCTGTCAGTTGATTCAAACTCTGAAATAAAAACAATTTAAAAATAACACATTTAACACACCAAATATAATGAAAAATGCCTAAAAAGTTTTTCACTTAATATGTAATCGAGTAGCCCACTAGGGCTACTACGGGTATAAAACCACCGGGTTGCGAGTGTATCTCCGAACCTGTGATCACGCAGAACCTCTCTCCCCGCGTGTTAGAGGGCTACTGGCGACTTAGAAGAATACACAAAATCTAAAAGTGTTTCGTTGAAGACAAAACAAATGTGGACCTAAAATTAAGTAACCTGAGTGTAAAAACACCGTTGTAGCGTTTTATGGTTGAATAGCAAAAATTAGTCGCGCATGAATTTTCATGTCAGTGTGTACGTTGCAGCGTTCAGTTTAAGATAGACTGTGGTTAAGTGCTATAGAATGACCTACATTAATTTCATGAGAACATAGAAATAAGTGGAAAACATCATTAATTTTCTTTTAAAGTAAAAAATTTTATCCCGATTGAAAGACGGATGCCATCTAGTTGTACAATTGGAAATGTCTTTAAAAATTTAATTAAAAATATTCAGTAATATTGTCTTTATACTGTTCAACAACGTAAATAATCAATATAACGCCATTCAAGGAGTGCTTTAAAGAAAATTGTTATTTAAATCACCTTAAATTATATATTTACAGGAATACAATACTGGAGATTTATTTGCCGGAAATCAATATCAGTATTTATAAGTCGTTTAGGATAACATGTTCCCTGAATTATTAATCTATTTTATATCTAATTACGCAAGAAATTGTGTAGTGCGAATTTGACTCCTACTTGAAAGAAACAAAAAAATTATGTTAAATAACCAGTAATACATAACTGGAAAAATTTGCCATTTCTATACCTAAAACATGCTCATCAAGAAGTGATAGTTAAAATAGAATATTTATTTCAAATGTAAATTAACCGTCATTTGTAATTTGAAAATGTGTTTTATGTTGTTAATTTAATATTATGATTTTCTTATTTGCACTTTGAACTGAAACAACCAAAGGAAATCTAAACATCTGAATACTATTTGGACAAAAGGAAACAAAATTCTGTATTTGAACGGCTACTACAAATTCAATTAAAAGTTTTAAAACTATTTGGACAAAAATAAATAATTCAGTAATAAATAATGAAGTAAAGAAGTAAAGCAATAAATTTGGTACACCACAAACTAAACGTTATTTTTTTGGGCGATTTATAAGAATAAACTAAACAATTGAGTGCTACTTCAAATACAATTCATAATGCCATCAATATTTACATACCATTAATATATATAAATAATGCATTCTTTTAAAATTCGTTTAATTTGGAAAAGATGTAAATTATATTTATATACATTTGAAAACAAAAAAATATCAAAATTTTTCAGTTACCCTTTGTGTACATATTTATCTACCAGGGTTATACAAAATGTTGAAAAATGCATTACCTTTCAAAATCCATTATTATTTGCCTCATTTACTTTTTCAATAATAATAGTTGAAGATATTTATTTATTACATAAAATTAATTCATAAAACATTATTAGACACTCTTATTTTCCATATGGAGATATATGTACATATATCAAGTTGGGATACGTAAACGTCATTTTCTCCATGTTAAAAATAGCTTATGTATATTACCTTAGAGTTCTAGGACATTATCCTTTAAAATGATAATGTCCTAGAACTCTAAGGATAGAACTCTAAGGATAGAAGGCTGATAAAAAAGACAAAGTGATGAAAAAAATTTGGTAACATTTTTCTTTGTAAAACCGTGTCATTACGTTCTTATTTCCTTATAAAATGTTAGTTGCCGTAGAGTGGTAGATCCTAATAAAAAAACCACAATATTTTTATTTCTAAAAAAATTTCAATAAACTTTACGACATTCTTTTTACCAGATAAATTTTAGGCAACATTTGAAATGACTTTAAAAGAAATGCCTAAAGATAATTGGACATAAGTATGCACGAAATTTAAAAGATACTAATTCCAAAAAAATAATAGAATAGTAAAAAACTTTTAACTCGTTTCACTTTTCAAAATTAAAAAAAATCCTATAACCTTCGTAGTCTTAAAATATCGTAATATCATAATTGTAGTAACATTTTAAAATATCGTATAATCATATTAAAATATCATAAGTAAATTTTCAATATCTATAACTTGGAAAAATTTTGACAGCTTTAAAAATTTACGTTTCACCAATAGATTTAAATTTTTACAAATAAATATTTTTTTACAAAACGTAACTGAGAACTTTGTGTACAGGAACTTTAGGAGAAAATGAAATTAATTAAAAAATTAGTTAAAGTAATTTAATTTTCTTTAATGAGATCAACCGATGCTTCGAAAATACTGGCATGATGTTTTTTTTATAATTTTCACTATAGTTCTGATTCGTCGTAGTCGCATTATTCCACATAAGAAAGATTAAAGAAATGGGGTTTCATGATAAATAGTATGTAAGCGTCATTCCGGTTATATATGTTTTTGTGTATACTTATATATATATATATATATATATATATATATATATATATATATATATATATGTATATATATAAACATAAAAATACATAAAATGTCCGTTTTAAAATAGGTATTCAACCCAGCACCTGGTCTAAAAGCCACATGCCTAATGTATTCACATTACGACCATACGTCGTTTTTTATTATTTATGCACATCCGACGTAGTTTCTCTCTTTCGTTAGTTTTGGTTTTATTATGAATTTTCCACTCGCTTAGCATAATCCGGTTCGAAAATATTTAAAATTTTCCACCACACGAGGAATTTTGTAAGCCGGCGTACATAATTTAATTTTTATAATATATTCTCTTCAACATAATGTGTAACATGAAAGGTAAGATTCATAAACTTGTACCTAAACATGAGATGGTCATCTGATGTGTTTTTAAAAAGTTTGAAATATGCGATTTAATTTTGAGGAAATATGATTTTATAACAGAAAATGAAAGACGCAAAGATGTATAATGAATATGCAGCTATGAATAGACCGAAACCTTATTCCAGATACATATCGCAACAACGGCATAACAGTTAAAAGCAACTAATATTTAGCTTATATAAGAACGTGTTGAATAGAAAAGTAGTATGGATAATAGTATGAAGTGTCACCAAAAATATGAATTTTTCGGTTTTCCTTAATTTAAAAAAATATGTGTGAAAAAAAAGGGTAGGAAAAAAAAGTCGCAATTTTTAGTTACATAAATTGATTTAAAAAAATATCTCACAACGAATACCTCTACATTTTGTACAGCTATTTTTTTCACTATTTTCCCTTTAAAATGAAAACAATAAAAACTTAACAAATTTATAAGTAGAAATATTGGTAATTAAACTTAAATAAGAGTAAATAAGATTTTACAAAATATAAAAAAGTAAATAGTTATAACCTCAATCTCACTTAATATCTGAAAAATCTTCCGATTCTGCCAACAAAAAATATGGTTATAAAAGTTCCGATTAAAATAATTTGTGGTCTAAAAAGTAAATTTGTTTTCTTAAAAATATATAAATAACGTGAGTACAAAGCCTAATATTGCAACGGGGAACATTTTAAATAGAAATTAACAATGACATAAAGAGAGTAAAATTAATAGAAATGGGTAACATTTGTCATATCTTAAATTTGCTTTAATTTTGGGTGGATAGATAAAGTAATTTTATGTTAAAAAATCCCTTTTCAATTCAAGTAAAAATTGGAGAAATAAACTGTTATGTGAAATTATGAAAGTGGATATTTATTGAAGTAATCTTATGCGAAATATGATAACTACTTAATGTTGAGAAAGATCTAGGAAAAATGTGAAACTATATGATGTTACAAATCTACTGGAATATGAAATATACGTTCCAATATTTATTACTTTCTTCTTAATTCATTATTAAGAGGATCACTTTGTTACCCTATATTAATATCTTCAAATTTTTATTTTTTGTAACTCATGTTTAATTCCAATATTAAAAACAAATCGCATCTAAGCATAATTTAAACTTGCGCAATTAGTGTTCCATACGATAATTTGTTTTTAAATATAAATGTTATGGTGTGTCATACAAAATGTATTAATTAGTTCAAAATATATTTAGTTATTAAGTTTAAAACTATAGCTCTCGCTTTCAGCACTATAATGATTTCATATTAAGCCTAACTATGCGTGCCGGGCTGAGATACAAAAGAGATACAGCAATATTTCCTCCAACGTTTTGTTAGTTAATAAAAATGTTAATTTATTCAACATTTAGTCAGTAACTCTATGTTAACATTTATCTATCACGAATCCATTTTGACACAATACATTTTAACAAAATGTAATGAAGTAATTTGTAATACTTAATTTATTTCTTTTATTGGGAAATTTTCTCGAAAAATTTTTGACACTCGTTATAAACGGGGACAGTTAGGAAAATACTTGCTATGTATATATATTGAAATATATATATATATATATATATATATATATATATATATATATATATTGTTTAAATCTCAAAATGAGTAATAGTAGAACATTAACTAATCTAGGCAGATGGAATAATTCTAAATAAAATTACTTTATGTAATTGGAATTCCGAAAGTGAACCATTAACAAGCGTGGTGGTAGAAATAGCGATAATGGCTGTCACATCAGATATACTAGGAAGCACTTCGCCTTATCACGATTATTAGATCTTTAGTCGGATATGGCACGGAAAACCCTTCACCATCGTTGCAATACTTAGTTTTGTTTCAAATGTTTATTATATTTTTACTTTATTTCAAATGTACCAATTGTTAGCACGATTTCAAAAGTATGTTAATAGTACAGTTGTCAGGTAATAGGTGAGCAGGTAGCAATATAATGTGCAAGAAATGATCTTAATTTGATAAAAAAATCACTAAAATAATATAAAATTCTTTGAGCAAAGTTAAATTAAAAAAAAGATATTTAGGGAAACGAAAAAAATAAAAAACCTGAGCGTAGATATAATATAACTTCAAAAACGTTCAATTAATTTCAGAAAATTATTTAATGCTTGTAGAACATGTTACTACCAGTAATGAAATTGCTAAAAAGTAGTGAAAGACGAAGTAGCGAATGAAAGCAATATCTACTTAGTTCTGAGGAAGATGAAAATAAATAATTATTCCCACTGAAAGTTGAACTCTATACGTGTTTTCTTTAACGTAGATAAGTTATTTTAGTAGTTTCGACAGATTTGCTGTGATCGTTTCGTAAAGTTAGTAATTTTTAAATATCACGTGAACAATTATGAAGGACGGATAATGATGTATATTTCTACAAAAGGCCAATTTAAAATTTAGAATATATTAAAATAAATTAGGCATCGCTTATACATTAAAACAAAAATGATATTATTCGTTATTAGATTATTAAATTTTTACTCAGATGGGTAAAGAAGTGATAATAAATGGTACTTCTGCTCTATCCTAATACATTTCACTCAACTCCAGTACAGTCAAATAAGAACTCTTATAAATTGTTTTGAAATGTGTTTAATCTTACCCTTATGTAATAAATTTTGAAATTCAGGGTGTCTTTGTGAATTTCATAGAAAATTGTCACTCATCTGCGAGCTAATTCGTTTCTTAACTGCATTACATAAATCCGAAAACGAAACAGTTTATTTATTTGCATTTTTATTAACGCAATCTAATATTTTAGAGAAAGCTATGTACGATTGCAACAGTGTGAATATCGAAGAAGTCAGAGAAAAGTTTGTAGATAAACGAGATTGTTTACGTTTTACTGTTTTTACAGAAAAATGGTTACAAAGAATATACGGTTAAAAAGAATAAGAACTGAGGTAGAATTTGAATAGAAAATATGACAATTATATGCTAATAATTAGATATTATGGCTACGTAATTTGGAAATCGGATATTTGCGTGGAATTTAATTTTTATGAAAATAAACTTAAGAAAACTACCTTAATTTTAACACTTTCAAAAATATATGATTTTCACTTCCTCAAACGTTAATGTATTTGTGCATTCTTAACATATTTTTATTAAACGTTTTCATTTATTTCATTTATATTTACTGCTCTTATATATTTTCCTTATCCCTTTATCTTATAATGATCACGAGTTATTAAAATATAAAAGTGAATAGCATAGTGAAAGTTCCAAAGAAATATTCTTACATGATTTAGGATAAGCTTACAGATCCAAGAAAAGGACAAAAAATAAAATCTTTAGCTCCGCCTTTTTCAAAAGTTATGTGGTAAATTCAATGGGTAAAAACATGTAAGCTTCAGGTTTTTCTAAAAAAATACATTCGATTCTAACATAAATTGGAGAGGTGATAAGAGCAATCTGACAAAACTTATCTAGGTATTTTAAATTGTGGAAAAGAAAATCCATAATTTCAAAGATTTTTGTCACTTTACATATTAGAAATATTAAATTTATGACATAAATTTATTACGTATTGTAAGAAAGAGAATCATATGTAACTAAGTAGGCTCAAAGTTAGATTGTAGATATTTATTTTAAATAAAATATTTTATTTAGTACATTGAACTAAAAATTGCGAAGGGACTTTAAATAGCACAAACCGTTTAACAATCTCGTCAATTTTCTAAAATTGACAATAATTCTTAAGTTGAAGCACCTAGTTTAAACCGCAAATTAAAGCTAACAATATTAATATTCATGGTTAGTTTCCTGTATTTTTATTTCAATTTAGATATACAAAAACGTTAACCAAACGTCAGGTTGTTCTTCTCGCCTTGAAAGCTTCTGTTTGCATCGCTAACTATTTTTTATCTGATATGTAGATATAAAAACATTTCGTCGTGAAAACTGGGTATATTTAATGTTTTACATTGTCAATTAAGAACGAAGTCAATTAAGAAAGGAAAGATATGAAGTCAATTAAGAAAGGTCGCTAGCAAATGCAAACGGCTAGTTATAGTGAGGCAATTTAGACATGAGTTAGTACAGCTATGCTATATTTAATGCGCCTAGTATCGCAAATGACCTCGAAGAATCTGACTTTCAAACTCCGCCCCCAAGTTCTGTCCGTTACTCTTTCCGATAAAGTAACGCCATAACAGATGCCCATCATATCATGGACTAAATTAACAGCGTTAATATATATATATATATATATATATATATATATATATATATATATATATATATATATATATATATATATATATATATTGACGCGATATATAATATATGTATAGAAGTATATAGGAATAAATTCATTCATATATTTTTTATTAATTAAAAATAGTCAGCAATTAAGTCCACGGGAATTAAATTGTTAATTTTTTTATTTATGTTAATTATCCTATTTATTTTAGACATCCCGTAAAATTGGATATTCCATAAATTGTTTCATTTTTTACTACTCTCTTATGTATTTTATGTAATATATAATTTTATAGTTTCACTGCCATAGTTCGTAGTTAATATATTGATAATCAAATTAATCATCTCAGTCTTGTTATTATTATTAGTTTCGATTTCAAACTATTCAATTATTTAATGCGTTTCAATTATTCGTTCCAGTCAATTATTTTAGTAAGTAAACTTTTAAGAAGTACTGTAAATATTTCGTCCATTTTTTTATAAAAAAAGGTCTCTTCACTATCTTCTGACTTAAAATCGATATAACATTTCAGAAAAACACTAATGTATTCAAAGTTGGTACACAAAACGTCTAATGATCCCGTTTTTCTGCAAATACTAACTTTTACTTTCGGCTTAGTTCACATCGTTTTAGTTAAGAACTCATAGCGTCATTTGGAGTGATTAAGTGAAATCATATCCAGCATATGATTAACTTGCGTGAGTAATAATAAAAATGTCAATGAAAACAAAGATATTTCCTAAAAATTATGGATTAAAGGGAGTGATTCTGTCGTTAACTTATACAGCGTTTCAAAAACTCACGTCCGTTGGTGATTCCGTTCCAACATTGCTTCGTTATTTTCCTGGACGAATAAGTTTTCCCGGAATAAACATAGCCTATTTTATTTCTCAATAAGGAAGGTTAATTTGTACAAAAAATCATGGTAATCTGCTATTCTGTTCTGATGTGAAGAAACAATAATTTTGGGATTATTATACGAGTCAGCATGACATTTATTGGGTTGAACAGAGCCTACATAATTTTCTAATGCCATCTATTTCTGTGCAGGAAATTACGTCGATTTCCTGCTTCATTGTTGAGTGAAAGAAGAACAAAAGAAACGTACTTTGGAATGTTTAATATTTATTGGTATTATTTTATAACTTAAGATGAGATTTCCCAGGTTGGAAACCTACTTAATTTCCTGGCCCAACTATTTTTGTGCAGAAAATCATATCGATATTTTTCTCTATTGCGATATAAAAGGACAAACTAACACGGTTTGGTATTTATAATATTTGTTGGAATAGTTATATTAGTTAGGATGATATTTCCTTGGCTGGAAAGTACTATGTTATTTCCTAATCCGCCTACTATCCTTGTGCAGAAAATCTGGTTGATCCGTTTTTGTTATGGCGTGAAAGCGGGACAAAACAAACACACTTTGGAATTAGTAATATTATATGGGGTTGTTATATTATTAACAATGATATTTGCCGAGAAGGAAAGTAGCCTTACATTTACATCAGGCCTGCCAATCATCTCAGTGCGGAAAATTACGTCGCTCTTTTATGCTCATTGTTCTTTATGTAATATTGGTTAGGATGAGATTTTTCGGGACAAAATTAAGCTGTGTCATTTCCCGGTCCGCCAACTATTTCCGTGCACAAAATAACGTTCATCTGTTTCTTCTTTGCAAAGAAAAGGAAGGACAAACAAATACACTTTGGCATTTTTGTTTTTTGCCATTACTTAGTTAATATGAAATTTCTTGAGTTGAAAAGTAGCCTACTTTATGTACTGGCCTGCCATCTATCTCTGTGCGGAAACTAACATCCGTAACTCCAATGCTATGTAAAAGGACAAACAAACACAATATCGATTATTTTAATATTAATTTTAATGTTTTTGTTTTATTTAAGATGAGATTTCCGGATTAGCAAGAAACTTATGTTATTTTCTGGCCGCCAACTATCTCTGTGCGGGAAATAACGTTGATCTGTTACTCCATTGCGACTTGAATGTAGAACAAACAAAAATTTCGAATTTTTTATGTTCGTTGAGATTGTCATATTAGTTAGGATGTGAATTTCTGGGTTGGCAATTAGTCTATATCATTTCCTGGTCTGGCAACTATTTATGTGTATAAAAGTCATGCAGATTTGTTGCTCCGTTGCGACCTAAAAAAGAATAAAGAAACACATTTTTGAATTTTGGATATTAGTTGTGATTGTTGTTTTGGTTAATATTAAATTTTCCGGGTGGGATAGTACAGCTTGTGTAATTTTCTGTTCCGCCAACAGTTTTTGTGCAGAAAGCCACGTTATTCTATTACTCCATTGCGACGTGAAAAATGAGGAACAAACACACTTTTTAATTATTAATATTGGTTAGGTTTGTGGTTTTAGTTATGATGAGTTTTCCCCTATTGGAAAGTATCTAGTGTCATTTCCTGGCCCGCCAATTATCTCTATGCAGAAAGTCACGTCGATCTGTCGCTGTCTTGCGACTTGAAGAAGGACTAATTTAGAAAATAATATTGTAAGCAAAAAGATTACGTACACAAACATAAATAGAAACACGAGTTGATGAGGAAAAAAACCAAAATGTCCAAAAATTTAATAAGCAAAAAGAGTCCCGAAAAAATTTAAAAACATAAACACAGTAATAAAGAAAGGACAAACCCACAGCATTCAAAATTCAGTAAGTAAAAAGATTACGTACGAAAAATATAACTACAAATACGAATTGATATACAAGAAAAAACCAAGCAAAGTGTCCAAAATTTGAAAATTAAGCAAAAAGGGTCTCGTAAAAATGTGAATAAATACAAATACAAATTTATAATTAAAAAAATAAACCGAAACATCCTAAATTGAGTAAGTAAAAATGATTATTTTAAAAAAAATATTAATTCAAACACGAAAAATAAGTTAATAAACAAAAAAGATTAAATAAAAGTAAATTACGTGAATGAAAAAAGTTAAAATATATTCCCGCGCAAATGAAAGTGTGAAAATGTTCATAATGAATAATCGCGAGCTACATTAAATATTTTGAAATACACGAGGTATGTCAAAGTATATATCACATTCAATATATGGTGCATATCCTTTTAGGTCTTATTAAGTTACATCTACGATTTTAAAACACAGATCCAAACCTATGATTACAATTAATTTAATTACACCGCTTTCTATTTTTATTGCTTTTTGACCGAAGGAGAAAATACGCGACATATGTTCAAGTGCACCGCGCCCCAGCGCACGTTGTCGGTTTGCATGCGAGAAAAAGAGAAGCAATGGATATCGCTAAAACGCGTCTTTGTAATCGAGAAAAATAATGTGTTATATTTTTAATATTATTGAAAATAAAAAAGCCAAAGATTTATAATAAGACATGAATAATTAGTCTTATTAATTCTGTTAATAAAGTGTTATTAAATAACAGATATAATTTGGTTTTAAAATTTATGTTATGGGATGATTGTTAAATATATGTTTTTTAGACAGAAAAGATATTTTAGTTGTGTTTTGGAAACAACTAGGAGTTTAGTGTCCATACATTTTGTAGATTTGCTAAAAAAAATGTTTTAAATAAGCCCAATTTGCTACTGTCAGCACCTTAAGCAAATAAGTAATTTTAAGTATTTTATGTTAGACAATTACTTAATAAAAGCCGTACATATTTCGTCAATTTACTTAAAATTTACCAACATAGATAATCGACAAGAGAATTAAAGTTTATGAAAAGTTTTATGTGGCCGATATATACGCAGTTGTAATTGAATATATTTGGCGTTAATTTTGTAGGAATTCATTATTCACAATTAAATGAATTGTAATTGCTAACATGTCAAATGTTAATACCTAGTTGGCATACTTGCAGTTGAAATGGAAAGAGTATTATACTATGAAGAATAACAGACATCCATTACATTATACAATTTCTTATTAACATAATGTATGCAGAGGTAATGGCCCTACCTATCCTGGTAGAGGTGCGTCAAAGAAATATTACTATATTATGAAGAATGCAGCCTATACGCGAACCTATGTCATATTTGAGCATACAACAGGGCAATGTCATTTTTATTTTTAGATTATTTTAAACTTTCATTATTTTAAGGATTCTATTTTCACTTTAATTAAAACGAAATTCTCTAATTTGACAGTGAATATAGAATTTGTCTAAAGTCAACCACTATACGACTCTTATTTTGAATAAAAACTTAGAAGTAGAGAAATGCTTATTAATGGGTTTGATGATATTAAATCAATGATGTATTTTTCCACTCCAATAAACACGTTTCAGAGGGAATACGGCGTCCTTTTATTCCACTCCAGCATGCGTGTCTGAGTGGTTTTATGTGGAGACATAGCTTGAGATTTATAGCGTTGAAACAGCGGCCATAAATTGAAAATGTACTTTTCTCAGGAACCTTTTATTATTACGCTCTGCGTGAGAATTTAAATTCTCACGAACGCAATCCTGACGTCATTGTAAATTAATTAATAATCTCATGAGATCTTGTCCTTTCCCGTGGATGAAATAAATTGATGTCTAGGTTTTATTATTTTGTCCACACTCTACGCAGAAGAATCTAGTTGTAACGAAAAAATGATGCGTTTTTTTTAAATTAAAATATTTGAATCATTTGAACTTCGTATTTGAAATTATTCCCACATCTCTCGAATTTATATCAAGAAACTAAAATTAGCAAAATTGATAAGCGGATAATATATCTTATGTTACAATTGTCTCCCAAAATTCTTTGTTTATTCAAACTTGCTAGGAATGACATTTAAACATTTAATGACATGCTTATAGAGCAAATTACTTCAAAAATTTATAGCGATTTTGCCGTTACTTTATTTTAATTTCAAATTTTTCATTTAAAATTGATTTTACATATGCCAACGCTGCATTTTATTTCAAATTATTATGCATTTCATTAAACAACAGTCTTTTAGATATGATTAAAATTAATTTAAATATTTCATTGATTCAACAAGAATATGTTTGACGTCACTTAGCATTATTTTAAAGAATATATTAAAAAATACAAATAATAAAATAAATATTTTTGACATTGTTTATAATATCTGAGAGTACCATATCTCGGTATTTTCCGCAATATATATTTTCCTATGAGGCCTCGTGTAAAAATGAAATAAGTAGAAATAACGTGCACATGCTTTTCACGGTCTTAAAGACTTGATAGTTTTTAAACTGTACAATATATAGGGTTAATTAACTAGAAGGGTTGATATTCCCAAAGATGCGATTTGTAAATGTGTTGGGCGCTAATTTATTAAACTAATCTAATTAGCTTGACTTTTCTTGTAGTTTAAATCTGCTTACTCATATCAATTTTTAAAAGAGTTTCTCCTTTTACTTTTGATTATTTATTTTCGTTTCAGTAGACAATGTCTGAAATATTGGATCGATAGCAGTCTTAACTCCTTGATCGTTATGTACAAAAATCTTTACATATAATTTATGGTTCAAATAAATAAATTATTAATTATTTACAGTTTTGTTGACATTGTGATCCACGTATCACCTTACACTTCGAATGCGTTTGGAAGTATTTATATTTATTATGTGTTTGAAAAAATTATAACTTGCTACTTTTTGTACGAAAATTTGGCACTTCATTATGATTTTCAATAGCGGAGAAACCAATACGACTGATATTTAAATAAATAAAAATGTAAAATCAGATATGCTGGACGACTATTTCTTATCTGCATTCTGTTAATAAAATACACAAATATAGCTGAGAATTAAATTCAAATAAAAAAATTAGTTTTTCTCTTCACGTTTTCTTGCATTTCTTTATAACCGTGCCTTATAAATTCAAGTATTTCTCAATAACGGATATGAGGAAAAATGTAACTTCATTATTTCCTTTCATATTGTCCTGGTGCAAAACTTGGCCTCTATTTAGTCAATGAATGTAATAATATCTTATTTAAATCGGGTCTTTGAGCACGTATTCATGAAAGGCGTAATAGTTAAGAGTTATTTCTTGAGAGATTATATGCGTGGCACAGATTAATGTGCTGTGGCGAATAAAATATCGAATGGTAATATTTTAATTTTTTATTTCGCATATAAATATTTATATAATAATTTTACGATCTTGCATAGAAAATCCGCTGTTTGTAGTCTGATAGTAAGGGTAATTATCTTCGCACGTTAGCTTCTGTCCAAATCTCATTAAAATTTTAGAATTTCTGACTGAAATATAGTTAGGCCGGCCAAGAATGTGCAATTAAATAAAAATTTATAACTTTTGAATATTTGTATACAAATGCTTTATCATAAATATACAATTAACAACGTATCCTACGAACAAGTTAAGTGAAGTCTTAGACAATAAGCTGGTAAGAAACATGAAAACACGTATCGTTTCCTGGGCTTTTCAAGAAAAACTTTGAAAAAATTGTTTACTAAACGAAGACGAACTGTTTTCCATGTTTAATAAAAGTTTTGTTTAAAATCTATCGAAATTGAACCCATAATAATAAATGTCAATTGATTATTTCGTTGTCAACTGATTTAAAACAACCATGGCGCATCGCATTGTGCGTGTGCGCCCCGTTTCAAAGTATTTTACAGTTGATATTCATTGACAGTTTTTAGTTTGCCATATAGGTTAATTTGATATATAGATGTTATAGATAAAACTACAGCTTTATAGCTGCGGTGTTCTTAAACTAACTTTTTCATTTGATATACCACAGGTTATCAATTGAATAAACAAGTTAATTCAGGGATTAGACCTTGCATGAACTATATTTGTCGCTGCGTGCGCGCTCGCAGTTAACGTTAACTTGCACGTGGGATGTTGCCCCCTTTAAGTTGAATACTTCGTACACTTATATTTTAACTAAATTATTTAAAGTTTAATAAGTCAGCTATTAAAACAGGTTTTTTTTTGTTTACCAGTCAGTTACATGCTTTAAGATAAAAGTATATTGACCCGAAATATAAAATGTAACAAAATAAAAAACTGATTTTTAGTAACATTAAACAAAATTAATATTTATAAAACCCATTTTAATTTCATTTGCATGTAATTTATCGACAGAGAACATTGTGATAACCAGATTATTTTGGCTATTTTTAAATAATATCCATAGAATAGGTACTCAGGGGGGCATTTTTAAAAATTCCATAAATAATTTCTCCTTTTATAAATGAACAGCCATCTCTTTCCTCTCATCGACATAACGACAGTTAGTCGCTCTGAACAAATTTTATTGTACCAATTTAGGATGAAAATATGAGATAGTTATAAAGAAGTTCACGTTAACTTTCTTAATGCACCACTTTTCTTATCTTTATTGAGTAAGTAATAAAAAGAGGATCGATTTACAACAAACAAATTAAAAATACATTCTTTTAATTCAGAACTTTTAATATATACCAATACCCTGCCTTATACAAGAAGAAGACGACCCCTTTCTCCATTATTTGAGTAGATATTTAGTAGGTATACATCGTATTGTGTTATAAGTCAGCCAGTATTCGTCATCCGCGCAACCATTTTAACGAAATATTGGTTTTTACTAAAGTATAATTTCGTAAAGTTTAAATGATTATTTTTGTAATAAGATATTCGACAAATTACAAGAATCTGCTGAGTAGTACATCAGAAGAAAATACAAAACGCACTTAAGAAAGTAACCTCTAATTAAAAATTATTTATAGTGATAGAATATTTATACGCACACACACACACACACACATATATATATATATATATATATATTGCCATTTTATTGCTACAAATCTTAGATCAAGTGTTCATGTACAGTGTATGAGTTACCTATACTGCATAAGAAACTATATACTTATAGAAAGAAAATATTATTCATTTACTTGCTTCTACTTAGATAGTACACAATGACAGAAGTTATAAAATCGGAAAAATTGTGGAGGTCATTTTGAAGATTTTGCTTAAAAATTTGCACCTCATACGACTACTTCTTCTTGGGAAATTTCATTACAATATGTCGTGAATTGGAAGTTATAGCAATGTTACGTAGAGACGGACAGATAAGTAGACGGATATACGAAATTACAATGGCTCTCTTTTTTGGTCTAGCTACGGAACCTTAAAGATAAATCAAAGTAAACTTCACTAAGCAATCTATATATGTACCTATAATAGATGTGTAATTAAAAGTAATTCCAGTTAAGAATGGACGGGGTAAGAAATATAGATGTCAATTAGAGGAAATAAAATAATAATAATAATAACGCCCTAAGCAAACACTTCAATTAATCATATAATCTGCAAGGTTATTTAAATGAATAAATAATGCAGAGACGAGTGAATCGTTAGGGCACCATAGAGCTAATTCTGGGTATTTCGGCATGTCAACCATTGGTATTTTAGTTGCGGAGCTGAACAGTCGATTTCCTTGTTCTATTCAGGTACTTCTATTTGTATCCGTTTTTTGTAGAACTATATATTCAAACAATAAACACAGAGGATGATAATTAGTACATAGGCAACATTACATTTGATTGCTTAGTATGTACTAACTAAACACCACAAGCTACTTTAAGTTTGGCAAACGAAACGTTCACATATTCAACACAGTGAAATATGAAAATTAGTGATTTGGAAGTAGCATCTGAAATTGGTTAAACATTTTAAAAAACAATAAAGTATTTCAAGAGCATCCCATCGATAGAGTCAACGCATATACCAAAATAAAGAACGACTCAAAAATTAATGTATATATGCAGTATATTAGTTACATAATTCTGCTAAAACACAAAAACAAAACCCTGATTTCTCAACTTCACATACTTAATTTACTGCCCGGCATGGACTGCGTCTAAAATTCATGGCATAAAACTGTCCACACTTTCTTAGAATTATACCACTAAAACTAATTCCGCAAATAAACCTACATGGCAAATTCGATTACAAAAAAGATTGATGACTTAAGAATGAGAATAGATAATTAACTAAATACATAAAAAGTAATCGTAAAAAACACAAATAAACCAGTGAAAAAAATTAAAGAAAACAATTCCATATTAATTCTACACACGAAGACTCAAATACCTTACTCTCACATTTTCTTGAAAAACTGAAACAAAACTGAAGGTAGAGAGGGACCACTCGCCGTAAACTTCAAAAATTAAATTTTTAAAAATAAAAAACAGTTTTATTGTACACTTAAACATCCAAACACCAACAATAATAATAATTCGTGCAATATAGGGTTTCAGATGTCACTATATTGTATGAATTATTATAATTTAAGGAATTTTTATATTATTATCTTTGATGAAGTATTATGTTATAATTTACAAAATTTCTGGTCAGAAATATGGCGAAACCCAATTAGTTCAACATAACGTTAAAGCGGTATGATTGAAACAGAAATGTTAAATAACACAAATAAACCGGAAATGGATTATACCCATTGACATATTTTTAATTACACTCATTGACACATTTCAAAACGTTATTCAAATATTATATAAGTGGAAACTTTCCTGGGAGTGACCATGTTCGTAATTACTGATAAATAAAAATTAACATACATTGACCAATTTATATACAATCATGTAAACACATTTTTGCATTACTCAGACACAATGCTTCAATTCATTACAGTAAATATCACGAACATGCAGCCGAACAACCCTGAAAATCTCGCTAATCCAGCAAAATATAATTCTGTTAAATGAAATTTATAAAATAATATTGTCTTTTCTCACACAACTCGTATACATCATGTGTAAAGAAATGCAATACTATGCGAGTAAAAGAAAGGATATAAAAAGTAGTCAAGGATGTAATGCCCAACTTATTATAAACTTAATAAATTTAGAGCAAATGTATCAGAAAAAAAACACAAATCTTTACTACATCTGCCCTGACTACAAAAAGACGTATAACTGTGTTCCGCATTCGTGGCTCTTAAAAGTATAAGGAATTTATAAAATAAAGCTTACAATAACACTTCTAGACGAACATAAAACATTAAAATACCTAGGATATGAACAATCAAATCAAATGAAACCCAATACAAAAAATAAAAGCTGCTTTGGTTTTCAAATTTAAAAGTAAACATAGCTCAATTTCCAAAGCAAAATTTTACGGCAAGAATACAATAAAAGCAATAAATACATATGCCATATTTTACTAGAATACCTACGCCAATGACAATTACAGGCTGACTTATAACATGGCACGTCAAATTTCTACTGACACTAAATACCTACTCAAATTTTATTTATATATGTTAACGGAGAAAGAAGTCGTTTTTTTTCCTTTATAAGGGAAAGTATTGGTATGTATTGAAGATATCGATTTGGGAGATATTCAAAATAAAAAAAGAATCAAAATATATTTCATCGATTTTTATGTTTCAGAATAAATGCAAGTCCTCAATATTTTTTTACTTCTTTTCATGTAACATATTATCAGGCATATATGCATATATGCTTTTTCGAAATTATTTGGGGTAATTTTATCTTTGCTAAATTAAATCCAACCATGCTGACGCATAATTCATCTATAATTAAGAACATCAACACAAATTTGTAATACGTTTTCTTGTCAGTTGCGATATTAGGGTGTATTGATGTAATCTGCCTCTCCTAATCGGCAATTATAACACGAGTCCATACAATTATGTATTAGGAATAGCTCGTTATATTTATTTTTGGAGTTTTGCAGTCAAATACAGATCCTTGTAGTTTCAGAGTTTAAATCTACTTGCATGAAATTTTGTAAATATACGCTTCAAGTAAAGTTATAAATAATGTGAACATCAATAATCGCTATTTTTAACTTATCTTTCCTTATTAAGATGCGGATATGAAAAGTATTTTTATCGTGCCCCGTTGTCTTTTGATGATACCCAATTTTTTCATTAAAAAGGTTTTTTAAATTAAGTTTCAGATTCCGTTTACAACTATTAATTTTTTAGCCCCATTTATAAAGTAATAAGTTTCAAAATCAACTATGTAAATACCTTGAAAGTTCCGAAAAACGGTTTTGATGAGCATTTTAAAATAATTTTTTTAATAATATGAAACTATACACAAATTTTGTAAATCAATGTTCTTTCCATTCAAGAATTTCTATTGTGTCTGAAAGTAGTACTTGTAGTAGAAAGTTAACGCAAGTATTCAAATCATACGTTCTTCTAAAAAATACCTTTCCCCAAGTATCTTTCATAGTTAATACCTTGTGTTTTAGTCCATCGAAATGTAGGCTTATGATTTGACTTTCGTAGCTATCTTCTATGTACGTATATGTTAGTAAATATAAATTGTTTTCGTAGGTGATTCTAATTTTCTCTATAAACAACTTTGAATCGATTTTTTTTGACAGGATTCGAACATTTGAAGCATGAAAAATACCTGTGTCGACTATATCAGAAAAATCATATCAAATCTATTTGAAATTATGGAAATTAGGGAGTTCCTTAGGTATGGCCTATCGAATTTAATCTTATTCGATATTTTGGCGTCACGCATGCAAGCACACACGCAAGCACGCACGCATGCATGCTAGAACACACCCATGAACATAATTATTGGATGAGTAAAAATACAGGGTATGTTTCTTTAGATTCATTAGTGTTTATTTTTGTTTATATGCAAGTCATCTCTCCTTATCTAGTTAGAAGTTAGTTTTTAGGAAAAGTACCATTTTTGAAGTAACCAAGAAATATAACGTCGTCCAATGCTGAATTAATTGTAAAATAATAAATAAGTTAATATTCTTATACCACGTTATAAATGAATCAAATAGTTTTAAAGGCGTGTAAATAATATTATGGTTTATTGAGTGTAGTTATTTGGATAAGTCAGACCACGCGAGGCTTTCAAAATTTTGTCAGATGAAAATTTCTCGAACCCTCATTAATAAATTTGAGTGGCGTGTTAAATTTGATATTCCGCAAAGAGAGCTTTGAGATTAAAAATGGAGAATAGCGATTCCATTCCTAAACATTACATTTTCAATTTCAAAGACGTCTGCAATAATATTCCACTCAATGGGATGTTTGAAAAAGAAAATTCGCGGCCATTTTATACATGTGGAGAGGCATATTAATTTGTTTACTTTCTTTCTTTTGCTACGTAATAATTGAGATATATATATCTCCATATATAGCATATATCAGCAAAAATTCATTTCCTTCCTTAATTACGGAGCTTCAAAAACGAGCTTTATAAAAATACTAGTATTTGTGAATGATATCGGTAGTCTTAAAAGTAAATTTACGTTGACAGAACTTGGCACGAAAGATATAATTATAAATATAAAGTTGTTCCCTTTCATAATTATAACCAGGTCACAGCTCGCATCGCACGCACGGTTCAGATCGGGTATTTGAAGCGTGTTATTTTTAAAATCATTTTTTGCATGTGATGTATAAAAAATGTTCTTAAACGATGACGTGCTTCAAATATTATGTAACATATCTGAGACGATAAACAAAAAAAACATTGTCAATTTAAATGTTTCTTTTCTGATATTCGTTCCTACTTTTGTCCTTTGAGGAACAATTTCCTCAAATTTATATTATTATTATTCTTTAAACGTTTGAAAAATACCAAGTAATCTTTTTTAATATTATGACTAAATATTTCATTTGAAAAATTTCTGGATCCTATTTCTTCTAATATTTTTACTTTTAATAACGAATTTTGTTGCTTTTCCACCTACTGTATTTAAATTTCATGAGCTTTTAAACGATATATTATAAGATTTTGTGTCTTCTACTTGAATGCGTTATCATTTGTGAATCCTCAGTCTCATATAAGCACCGACTACCAACGTAGTAAAAAATAAATGGATGCATGTCACAGATAATATTAACGCCAGTAATTGACAGCTAGAAGAGATTGAATCTAAAGAATTTATTAACGCGTTAGAAGATTTTTCTTAGCAGTTTAAAAAAATAAGTTTTCACTATTTCAACGTCATTTAAAATTTACTTGTTTAATTAAAAAAACGTGAATGGGAAAGAGAAATTCCGGGCTATAATGAAAACCTATAGAAAAGGATTTAATAATGAACAATATGACATTTACAAAGAAAATAACTTTGTGAAATATATCAAAACAAAATAATGTGAAATTTGCAAAAAATATTTACACAAAATTTATATCAGAATCCGAGCATAATGAAGATTCGTCGTTTGTTATGTTTCGTTTAGATTTGTCTAATATCTAAATACGCGGCAAAGGGGGAAGATATTTACAAAGTCGTAAATTTCAGGATGAAATGTTTAATGGAATATTTGAGTTTGACCAGAAAATTTATTATTAAAATATATCGAAAAATGTACAATATCAAATCGTAAATTTCAGATATTTAATCGTAAATTCAAAAATATTATGTTAACACGTTATGATAGCTATGAAGCAAAATTTATGAAGCAACGATTTCTGGGTTTAATCCGGAGAACTCGTACGTCTTTCCAGCATTGCTATAAAGAGATAGTAGCTAAAATAGACATAAACGATGATGGAAGCAAATCTAGTGCGGACAACACGACTGTGACATAATTTGATATTCTCAAAAAAAATTATGCCTAAAAAGAAATGAAAGACGTTTGCTTCATGTGCAGTAAATAGAGTACGACTCTTATAATATCTCGTAAAGCTTATAGACAAATACGAGTATTTAACCGCATCTGAAAGCTCTGAATTTTAACTTTAATTATTTTCTTTTTGGCAAAGAGAAAAGAAGCAAACTCGTGTGAATTGGTGTTTTTTCTTCCTTATGTTGCCACTGCATAAAACACTTTTTGTTTCATTTATTTTAACTTTTATTTACAAAAAAGTTAATACACATAAATTGTTAGTTTTAGTCAACAGGGTAAGAAGTTTAAGTGAGTTCTTTTCGAACAAAGCTTTCATTTTAAGTACTAATGCTATAATAGTCTATTTTTAAAGAAACTCTTTAAATTCTTGTTTTTGGATTTTAATTTTTGACTCTGTTCTTCGATATCGTACATATGGGCGTATAAAAATACCCTGCTACTACTCTTCCCTTGGCTGCTCTATCTTATGATCTAATTTCCTGTCCAAAGTTTGCCGCATCTTAGTTTAATATTGATCGGGCAACGCGTTCCAGTTAAGCCGTCTGTGGGGGCACACAAGGGAAATTAATACCAATAACTTCCCACTCGAATATGACAAATTAGCTGACAAAGAATGATGGTTAATATCCCCTCGCATCATATTATATTGCTATCTAATATATTCCCGTTCAGACGATGGATTATATCTGTAATTAAATGTAACTTTATTTATTTACATAAATATTTATAGGTACAGAAAGAAAAAATATAATGCGTTTTCACGTTTGTTAAGCATGGCCTTGCAAAATATCGCAGTTAATAGTTTGCTGAAAAAACAATATCCGTTATATTAATAAGTATAATGCATAATACCGTGGCGCCTTATTTATTGATCATCATTTTGTGTGACCGATATTATATATAAATTTATTAATTTTCTTACATTTTTGCCTTTTACATCGTTTTCACGAGGTGGACACATGCAGATCAGAGTAAAATTTTATATTTATACTAATTAAGTTTTTAAACCATAAGATATCTGATAAGTATATCATTATTATTTCAATTGATATTCTTTTACACGTTAAAACATTATTTATTTTTGTGTTCTAATAATCTATTTTACCACTAATTTTTTTTTCATTAAAACTCTGATTAGTAGCAAATATATAAAATACTAAAAATATGCTAGTACACTAACTTGATAACTACAAACTTGATTACCATTAACCATGAAATCCACTTTTCTTTTAGTGTAATGTTATGACATGCATCTAATTCTGAAATATAATTTAATAGCTATTAAAATTTTATAAAAAATATTATATCGGAAATATTCTGGATTATTTTAAAAATGTACTTGAATGTGTTCTTTTTGCATTCTAAATCTTAGAAAAACACCCCAAGAAGCGCCTCATTCTTGATAATTATGCAATTTATAAATAATGCATTTATGATTTGTTTGCTTGTATTATTTATATAAAAAAGAGAGAGTGTAACCTGCGACTAACATACTGGAATAATTTTAGGACGTTTATCATTAGTTTATTTTCTATATCTGTCAAAAGTATAAACTATGTAAGTTTTCTAATTAGGGTTAATGGTATTTAAGTTCACGAACTTAAGTTTCTTAACTTTGCATCTATTGCAGATGTGTTAATTAATAATTGTGAGAAACGTTTATAATAAAAATTAAATTCGTCCAAAGTGTAAAATCTATATATTTCCTAATCATCTTTTCAATCCTGAGCAAATTTTCTTCTGTTACTTTTCCAAATACACAGATTTTTGGAGGACTAAATTATTGGAAACAATAACAGGTATTGTATATTTCGTGGGCTTTTTTTTAATTACTGCCTTCAGATAATATAGAATTTTGTGAAATATTATTTGCATTCTTGAACGTTATGATTTATTCTTATATTAAAATGCATAATTTTATTTTTATTTTTTCACTTTTCTTCTGTGACCCAGAATTTAAAACTTCTAAAATGAATTTAAAAGTTTACTTCAGTTTCGATATGAAGCCGCATTTTTTTACTATAACTTTTTATGCGCTTAAATTTTCTTCTGTTAACGGTCTTTACTCGTGTCATGTTTGCATTAGTCTAAACGGCAACCTATCTTACGTAATTCTTCGTAAACTCAAATTGATAAACACACTATTATACTAACACTCCAAATTGCGGTGATGCGAATTAAAGTCCAGTTGGTTTTATCATAGATCACAATATAAAACGGAGTAATTACTATTGTAGACCTTTCACTTAAATTTATTATTTATAAATATTAACTAAAAACAAAAAGTGAATATTGTCTTTATTAATTTCGAAAAACTATAGTTTCATGTATATTTCAGTATACCGATAGGTACAAACGTAAATATACTTTTGCTGTAGGGGTTATATTAAACTTTACTCTGAACAAATCGACTTAGGTTAGATAAGAGAATGGAACGAATTTATAGAGTATCACCGTTCTTGTTAAATAAATAAATTAATAATGACGCAAATAATACAGTTTATGAGAAATCAATTATTGCTAAACGTCTATTTTGGTGACCAGGTAGGTACATAAGGATCTGCAAATTAGGTTAGCTAATACTTACTGAATTCCAACTTGTTCCTAAAAAAATTCAAAACTAAATCTGACTAGGAAATTAAACTGTATTCGCATCCTGATATGTATTTTTTTGTCAACGATTCCTCGAATATATAAGCTGTCGTGTCGAATATATAAGCTGGATGCATTAGCAGAATCCTGTAATTTTTTAAGAATTTATTTTGCGGTATCTGATGTTAACATGAAGAAATTAAACTCGGTTCTGTCGAGTACTTAGTATATTAGTTAGTCGATCTAATCATTAATGATAAATCCACTATCACTAACCGTGCACGCTATTGCTTAATCGCACCCTGTAATCAATCTGGAAATTTCGATATTATTTCTTAAGTATTTCTGATTTTGGATTCAAAAATTTATTTTCCCAATAAAAATAAAATGCGAATTACGAACTAAATTTTCATAGTTTAAAATTTACAAAATATCAATTTAGATACAACGAATTGTTTAAGGCCAGTGGTCAAATCTCTTTAGCATCTTGCTGAATACCTGACTGAAGCCGTCGTCGAATAAATAATTGTTATAAAAATTGCATATTTCGTGATTGATTTTGTGAATATTTCTTACGTTTAGTAAACCCTCACAGAAATATACATTGTGCAGATCTCAGTTTTAGAATTTTTAAGTAATTCCACTATACAATATAAATCGAAGGTCTTTTCAAATTACATATGCACACACTTGTATGTATACATACATAGATACATATATATGCGTGTATATATATATATATATATTTATATTTATATATATGTACATGTGTGTGTGTGTCTGCGTGTGCGTGCGTAAGGGTGTACAGGTAATCATTTCGTATAGCGTTTATGCACATTTTCATACAACATTGTTTCATTTTGATAACTATGACTTTGAGAAGTTTTGGAAAAAATATACTAAAAAATACTGGCAGATTCAGCGTCACGTATACGAGAGATAAATTGTACTTGCGCTGTTAATCAGAATTCGGATTTATTATTGTAGTGATTAATGTTTTAGATATTTGTCTGTTATTCCTTGTTACTCAAATTAGATATTCATTAAATTAATTTCAATTATAGTATGAAAAAAATATTCGTTATTCAAATAATTCCACGCAGAAAGAAATATTTATATGTACGTAATATAACTAGCCGTACTATCCATAATCCTGGTTTGCTAGTTCCTGTAACCCGACTGTAATTATATTACGTAGTATGGCTTGATATCTCCAGACTAATCCGTTAGACCATCGATGCAGTTAGCATTGATGGTACACTTTATGTTTAATATGTGTAAAATAGAATAAAAATCTCACACTTATTTTAAATATTTTTTATTAACCAAAAACATCTATGAACTATTCCCTATAAAATATGTTTAGAAATTTTTTTAATTTTCTGGCTCGTAAATTTTATAAAAATTTTAGTATAAAAAACTAAAATCAGTAAATGATATATATTTGTTTATTCAATATATAATAGCAAAATGTTAATATTTCCAAAAAAATTGCCCAATTGGCAATTAAAAACTAACAGCTGGAGAAATTTTCACGCTGTATGTACAATCAGACTAATTCAGAGATACCACTTTTTTATTTCACACACTTCTTTCGCGAGTTAGACGGCTGCGCCACCTCACGACGCAAGTCTATAAGGTAAAATACATTTAACGGTTCATTAAACAAATGGCGCTAACCCAAAGTGCGCGCCCGCAGCGTTCAAACGATCTGACTTCGTCACACCTCATCGCCATTGACGCACTCACTTGTGGTAACGTGGTTCCTGGCGATACTTATGTGAAATAGACTATTATTAGGCAATCGCATTGTAAGAATCGATAGCCATTTTGTGAGTGTATTTTTCAAGAGAAAGTTCATGATTACGGGTTTCGTTTTAGGTAAAGGTATAAATGATAGAAAAAATAGGGAAAGTCACTAGTGTCTACCCGATTTTAAACTTTGTGACCATAATAATAAGTTTTTAAGATTTTCGTGACTTGAAGAAAGTGTTGGTTGGTAAGGTTGCTTACATGTAATCATTTAAGTATGATTAAACATATTACAGGTAAAATACTTTTATAAATGATGAGAAACTATCCAGAAAAAATGAGAAACGTATTTTCATTCTTATAACTAAAAATACCCTGGTTTATTGTAGACTATACGGTTAAATTATGGAGGATATTTCCTATATAAGTTAACTCTACGTGATTTTTATATAAAAATTCTCTATACAATTTAACTTTAGATGATGTTAGTCCAAAAAGAAGACGTTTTGCACAAATAAACGAAATCAATTCGAAGAAAGGGCGAATTAATTCAGTAACCCATTATATACACAAAATATCTTCATTTATTTAACTAAAATAAAATGAATACTTTTGACAACACAAAAAATAAACAAATAAATAAATTAAATTTTCATAAACCTATATATTCTAATGGGAATGGTTCGATAAATTGCGATGTCAAAGTCTCACATTGCTTAAATACTTCGAGCATATTGGGAGCGCATGTTTAACCACTTGTTGAATAAATCAAATTTAAATATATTTACATTATGAATACTTGGATGTATAATTCGAATCGATATGAATATCTAATTCGAGTAACAATGGACTTAAGAAAACAGTTCAAGGATCTAAGAGCATTTTACGTAAATAAGTCTGCGTTAGAAGCATGAACGAACTTTTGCGTTATTTGAAGCGACCTCAAAAATTGTCTCTTTAATATAATAACTTCTTATAATTATTAATAATAAAATGATCAATGTTTTCCCAAATTTTGCGGCACGGTTAAGGAGTGAGCCTATTAGCTTCGATAAAATATATCTCTGAATAATTTCCGAAGTTTTCTACAGTATACACAAAAGCGAATATAATCCAATAGGACTGTAATTTTATTTATGATTTTTTTCTCTCCAAACTCTTAAAGAGATTTTGTTGATATTATTTTACCCAATTTTTTATGTTTGTGGATAGGAATAATAGTAATCATTACGGATTGGAAACCCAAAATGCATTTGTGATATAATGAATATTGACGAATATTTATGCAATAAATATTAATTAAATTAACAATTTTATTACCTAAAAAAATGTTAGATGAAAAAACACTAACGCTAACTCTTTTCTATCTTTGTCCGACACGTATAGCTAGACAAAGATGAGGTTATTATAGTGTGGAAAGCTATAATTTTTAATTTTCTAATTAAAGATATTTTTTGACTAACGGAAAAATTGTTCATGACACACCAGGAGATCTATTTTTTAAAACTACTTACCGTATAAAACAATAATTGCCCAAGTTTAGATAATGCATAAGCGTGACTTCTTTTTATATTAAAATTAAACATAAGTTACAAAAAATAAAAATTTGGAGATAATAGTATACCGTAACAAAGTGAGACGTGTTGATAATTAGGTAACAAGAAAGTAAAAAATATTGTATTAAAGTAATAAGTTTTGTATTTCAATTAATTTGTAGCATCATATAGTTTAATATTTTTTCTAGGTCTTTCTCAAAATTATTTAGTTTTCAACTTTCACACAAGACTAATAAATGTCTACTTCTGTAATCTCATATTCAAGTTAATTATCCTATTTATTCTTGTATCGAAAAAAATATTTTTATTCTTGAAATCACTTTTTCTGTTCAAACAAAATTAACGCAAATTTAAGATTTTATAAATATTGCCCATTTCTATGCATATTATTCACTTCAATTTATTATTAATTTCGATTTAAAATATTTTTCAACGTTTGGCGTGTGGATATTCTAAAAAACTATATTACAATTATTGCAATAATATGTATTTATGTTATTTATATAGTTTTAAGAGCAAACATTTATTAAAAATTATATAGCAATAATTTGTGTTAAGAAAGAAAACAAATGGAAAAAATTAAATGTTCGAAATAAGTAATGAACGCATATACCTCCTACGTTCCCTCGTCGGAAAAAAGGATTGTAAATACAGGAAATAAAAAAAACATAGACCAAATATTTAATAATCATATTTTTTAGTTCGAAAAATTGGGGATTTTTGTTGATATTAAGTGAGATTGAAGTCATAACTATTTATTTTCTTTATATTTTGTAAATTCTTTTTTTTTCCTTATTTAAATATAATTATCAATATTTCTATATAAAAGATTATTAAGTTGTATATTGCAAATTATCAATTTATAGAGAAAACAGCAAAAAATAATTTTATCTGCACAAAAATGGAGATATGTATTTTGAGTTACTTTTTAATCAATTTCTGATAACATAATCGCGACCCAGCCCGTTTTTTTTAAACATATGTTTTTGTATATTTTTCTATAGAGAGAAGAGAATATATTAAAGATTAAATAACGTACGCCGGCTTACAAAATTCTCTGGTCTTTCATCTGGTGGAACATTTTAAATATTTTCAAACCGAATTATGCTGAGTGGAAACAAATGAAAGAGAGAAATTACGTCGGACGTGTGTAAATGATATAAAACGACGTATGCTTGTAATGTGAATATATTAGGCATGTGACTTTTAAGTCAGTTGCTGGGTATCATGTGGACCCACACCCACCTATATATATATATATATATATATATATATATATATATATATATATATATATATATATATATATATATATATATATATATATATATATATATATATATATAAAAGTATAAACATGGAGTTAAGAAAACTAACAAGAACTAACGAAAACTTCTAAGTCAAAACTCAATAATGAAAACATAATAAATCAAAATCTATAGGGCACTTCCCGTTGACCCATCATGAAAGAAGCGAGGTCTCATAGTACAAGTAAAGGGGAAAACATCCGACAAACGTTAATTTGTAGTTATTTCACTTAAAAAAATATTTTTTCAAATACGCGCCTGTCAAAGATATACCATTTTTGTTCTAAAAAATTATAATTTTGATAATAGTCTATTAGGAATATTACGTAATATTAAATATTTATTAATACCTAAATGTGTATGGTTCCACTCGTGCTTGGCAGGTTTTTTCAAGTTTTTCATAGGCAGAATATTGCGACGAATCACAATTATAATGAAAATTATAAAACAACCTCATGTCAGTATTTTGCGAAACATCACTTGATCTTATTAGGTATAATTAATTTTAAAAATCTTTCATTTTAGTTCATAAAGTTTTTTTCTTTTGAGGTAGTAGTGATTAAATTCATAAATGTAATGGAGTAATTTATAATACTGCTCAGAATGATGAGAGGAATCAGCCTAAACATATATATATATATATATATATATATATATATATATATATATATATATATATATATATATATACATATATATATGTATATATATATATATATATATATATATATATATATATATTTATATGTACATATATACGTATGTACGTATGTTCGTGTTCAAAAATAAGTAATAGTGGAACATTAACTAATTTAGGTAGATTGAAAATGCTAAATAAAATTAATATATGTAATTGAAATTCTAAAAGCCATTAACAAGCATGGGTGTAGAAACAGGGATAATGGCTGTCGTATTATATACATGAAAAAGCACTTTGGCTTATCACGATTATTAGGTATTTTGTAGGATATAGCACTGAAAACTCTCCTCCATCGCTGGAATACTAAGTGTAAAATGTTTATTATATTTTTACTGTATTGAAAATGTAGCAATTAATAGCGCGAATTAAAAAATATATCAGTAGAACAGTTGTTACGTGGCAGGTGTACCGTTTACAATATCATGTGCAAGATGTGACGTTAATTTAATAAAATATCACTAAAATTATATAACATTTTTTAAATGAAGGCAAGATAAAAAATATTTAAGAAAACGTAACAAAAAAAAGCCTCAGGACACATCTAATATAATTTAAAAACATGCGATTAATTTCTCTAAAAACTCTTAAGTATTTATATAAAACGTTATCACAATTAGTGTAATTGCTTAAAAGTAATAATAAATGAAGTAGCAAAGGAAAACACTGACTACCCGTTCTGAGGAAAGTGAAAATAAAAAAGTACGCCCATTAAAAGTTAAAATCTACACGTGTGTTCATTACCATAGATAAATTACTTTAATAGTATGTTTGTAGATTAGTTTCATGATTTTTATTAGTGAACGACATTATTTTCTCTTGATCTAGAATCATGGGAAATAAATGTTGTCCACGTGCGAAAAGGTTTCGATGTGGACTTTGTTTTATTTAAAGTATATATATACAATAACCTATTAACATAATATGTAATGCACATACTACACTTACAAGTAAACAAAGATTAAAAAATTATGCAATGCAAATGAAGGTTTAAATTGTCTGAGGGATGCTCATAGCCCACGAGGCAAATAGCAGCGGCGAACAGCGCAATGCCAATTTAAAGCCCCAGACTTAACTCAGCTGCGCTGTACGAATATATTTATGCTAAATTAAATTATATGGTAACTTCTTGTTTATTTTCGAGATTTGAAAACCTATTTGATTCAAATCTTCAACGCGTTTTACTTTTGGGGGCTTTTCATAGTGAACACGATGCTGATTTCGACAAATTTGCTTTTAATGATCGTTTCATAAAGATAGTAATTTTTGTATTTGAATATAACGTGAACGTGAAAATTATGTTTAATTTTTTTCTGGAAAATGTCAATTAATTTTAAAATTTAAAATACGTGATATTAGTATTTAGTAAAATACTCTAGGCATGGTATGTAATATTAAGACGAACATTATATAATTCCTTACAATATTATTCATTGTTTACTAAAATGGGTAAAGAAGTGATAAAGCGTACTATTACTCGATCCCAAAACATTTCACTCAATTTCAGTGCAGTCATATAAGTCCTTTTATAAATTGTTTTGAAATAATTGCGTTTGATATTACCCTTCCGTAATAAATTTTGAAATTGAGAGTATAGTGGTACATTTCACGGAAAATTGTTAATTTTGTGTAGAACCTAATGCTTCTCTTAATTGCCTTATATAAATCCGACGAAGAAAACATATATTTATATACAGTTTTTGTTGATTAATTCTAATATATTCGAGAAAAATATGTATGAATGCAAAGGTGTGAATGTTGAAGAACTCAGAGAGAAAAATTTTACCGTCTAGTATACATTATAACACTGCATAAGCTTTGTAGATATATGAGAACGTCAGCGTTTTACTGCCTCTACAAAAAAATTCGGTAAAATAATGTAATAAAAACTGAGGTAAGATTTGAATAGAAAATACCAAAATTATATATTAATAATTAGACATTATGGCTACATAATTTGGAAATCGAACATTTGCATGAAATTTAATTTTAATGAAAATAATCTTAAGAAAACTACTTTCATTTTTACACTTTCAAAAACCATATCACGCGTATTTACTGCTATTATATGTGTTTTATTCCTTTTATGACATCAAACCGATGGATATTACGGTTAAACTGGCTTACGGCTTATGGCAACGACAACTTTTTAAGCCCTGGTTTTACTTTGCACTAACTCAACTCATTAAATGGTGCCCATAAAATCCTAAAAGGTTTATGTTGAAAATAAGGTAAAGGTTAAAAGTATAACGAAAGATCCAAAAAAAATTAATATTGATCTAGGATAAGCTTACAAATCCAAGTAAAGTGATAAAATTTTGAGCTTCATCTTTATCAAATGTCAAATGTTATAAATATAATGAAACGAAATAGGTTCAAAGTTAAATTGTCACTATTTTGTTTGGTTCATTACTCCAAAAATTGTTAAGGAACTTTAAATGGTAAGTAGAGTTTACCAAATTCGTTAATTTGCGGAAATTGCCAATAATGAAAACCATTTTTTTTATTTTTATTTCAGTATAGCTACGCAAAAACCTTTACGAGACGTCAAGTTGCCTTTCTCATACTGAAAGATCCTACTTACATCCGTTAACCATTTTTTAGCTAATATATAGATGTAATAATTAAGAAAGGTCGTTAGCAAATAGCAGCGGATGATTGTTAGTGAAGCAATTTAGATATTAGTTATTTAGGTAAGTTACATTTAAGCGAATAGGTATTTTTTAATTATTTTATATTATGTAATTAGCTAATAAAAGCAGTACATATTTCGTCAATTATCTTAAAATTTACAAACACTGATGATCGATAAGCACACTTAAGTTTAAGAAAAGTATTATTATGCATACATATACGCAAATGTAATTGTTATTATGTCAAATGTTAATGACCAGTTGACATATTTGCATTATTATGAATGAAAGCTCTCCGAACATTACCCAATTTCTTACTAAGATAACGTACTTTGAGGCAATGATCCTTCCTATCCTGGTAGAGACGCGTCGATGTACAGTTATGTGTAAATATGTGTATGTAGCGAGCAATCACGTAAGTGAGTCCCATTGGGGTGCAATATGTGATAAATATTTGGCTCTATTTATATAAATTTCTTTACTACGAAGAATTCAGCCTTTTTTGAAGTAACTTTTTCACTCAAATTACATAAAATAACTACAAAATTGTAACTTGAAACTTGATATGATGTTAAGGAAAAAAATACAAAACTAAAAATTATATCTTCCCGATATCAAATCCGATTATCACGTAAATATCATACTTGAGCATGTTGTACAAGAGCGCAATATTATTTTTATTTTAATATTGTTTTAAGCTTTCATTATTTTAAAAATACTGTTTTGACTCTTAGAAATTAAAACGAAATCCTCTGATCGGAAAGTCAATATAGAACTAGTCTAAACTCAATAATTATTCGTACCTCATTTTAAAGAATAACTTAGCGGCAGAGAATTGCTTATTAATGAGATTAACAATATTATTACAATGATACATATTTCCACTCCAATAAACCGTTTCAAAGGGAATACGGCGTTCTTTTATTCCGCTCCAGCATGCGTATCTGAGTGGTCTTATGTGGACATATAGCCTGGGATTTATAGCGTTGAAAGAGCGGCCATAAATTGGAAAAGTACTTTTCATTGGAACGTTTTACCCTTACGCTCTGCGTGAGAATTTCAATTTTCACGAACGCAATCGCGACGTCATTGTAAGTTAGTTAATAATGTCACGAAATCTTGTCCTTCACCGTGAATGAAATAAATTTATGTATAGATTTTGTTACTTCGAGTCCACATATTTGGAAATTTAAATATTTATTAAACTTTATTTTGGAAATTTAAATATTTTAATTTTCATTTAAACTTTATATGTAAAATTATGCCCAAATTTCTTAAATTTAAAAATAATAGCGGATAAAACATTTAAAATTAGAGTTGTCTTTCAAATTCTTTTTGCTTATTATAAGCTCTCAGGAATGACAACAAAAAATTATATAAAATGTTTTTAGAGTAAATTATTTCAAAAAGTTATAGCAATTGTTACCGTTATTTTCTTTTGATTTAATTTTTACTCGCAATTTTACATTTAAAAATATTTTTTATTATGCCAACTCTGCATTTTATATCAAATTATTATTAATTTTTCTAATAAATGCTTTTGCCTGGCATTTCATTATCAAAAACTGTCAGTCTTTTAAATATGATTAATGTTAATTTGATTGATACAATAAAATTATGTTGTGATATAATGCAATTTAAAGGATATATTAAAAACCAAAATAAAAAAAGAAAATATTTTTGAGGTCGTTTATAATATCTTAGAATACCGTACATCGTTATTTTCCCCAATATATCTTTATCCCGTTATTTTTCCTCAATATATCTTTATCCCACGAGGACATACGCCAAAAATTAACTAAGGAGGAATAACTTGCATATATTTTTCATGACCTCAAAACTTGATAATTTTTAAACTATAAAATATATAGGGTTAATTAACTAGAGGGGTTGATATTCCCAAAGATACGATTTGAAAATATATTGGGCGTTAATTTATTAAATTAGTCTAATTAGCTTGACCTTTTTTCTCGTAGTTTAAATCTGCTTGTAATACTTCGAAATGCTCTATCAGGATTTTAATGATGTCTGAGCCCATCAACTTTTAAAGAGTTTTCTCCTTCTATTTTGACTAATTTTTTTGTTTAAGTATGCAAAGTCTGAAATATTGGATCGATAGTAGACGTTCTACTCGATCGTTATGTATAAAGATCTCTGTATGTATTTTAAGCTTGCAATAAATAAATATTTAATAGTATATATTCTTGTGGACATTACTATCTACGTATCGCCTTTTGAGCCTGTTTGGAAGGCTTTATGTTTAATATTCATTTGAAAATAGTTTTAGGTGAACAGAAAAGTTGCTACTTTTTGCACAAAATTTCGGCACTTTATTAAGAGCGGAGGAAGCCGGATGATATTCAAATAAATAAAAACGTAAAATCAAATTAGCTTAATTATTATTATTACGATATTGCATGTAATATTCCCTGTTTATAATCTTGATAGAAATGGCCATTAGCTTTTAACGTTAGTTTCTGTCAAAATCTCTAATTTTTGCTTTTTCGGTGTTCGTTGGATGGTAAAATTATTAGATTATTTTGAGCCATATTTAGTAGGTATTTTTAATGAGCTTAAATTATAATATGGAATATTATCGTATATATATTTAAATGATTTTCTTCTGGAAAATTTTCAGCAATAGTATATCTACCTTACACAGAAATATTTAAACTATATAGCTGTGTAGCAAGCATGTTACAAACTGAAATCTGCTGTATAAAGATGATTACAGAAATTGATTTGAGTTTTAATGAAAAAAAATCATTTCATCTTTATGAGAGTACAAATGTTATCCTGATAAACCAACATGATGCCGACTTTTTCATTTCTATTCATCATGTACATGGCACCCAAATTTTAGAATTTCTATTAGACTTACTGAGAAAGTGTAATTAAAAGAAATTAATGTTTATTTTAAATTACATTAGTATGCTTTAACAACTGCACCGATGAATCAAGTTACTCTAATCATAAATTCACAAACTATCAACTACGTATCCTAAAATTGGTCAAGTGAATTCTGAGACAATAAGCTGGTAAGAAATATGAACACGCACATCCTGGCCTTTATCTTTGTAAAAAATGTTTAACCAACGGAAATGGACTGTTTTCGGTGGCCACTAAAACTTTTATTTAGAAAATATCGAAATTGAAGCAAGTGTAATAAATGTCAATTGATTATTTAGTTGCCAAATGGTTCAGTGACTACTACGGCACATCGCGCTGTGCACATGCTCCCCCTTTTTAATTGTTCGAAAATAATATCAATAATTGGTGTATATATATATATACATATATATATATATATATATATATATATATATATAAATATTTATATATATAAATCTTAGATCAAATCTTCATGTACACACTATGAGTTGCATGGACATGAAGATTTGATCTAAGATTGCAAATGAAATATGAAACTATCTACTTGCAGAAAGAAAATATTATTCATCTACAGGCTTGTATTCCAAAAAATATACTTGTAATAGCACACAATGATTACTTTATCCTGTTCCTATAGGAAGTAAAGACTTCAATTAATCATGGGACCAACAAGATTACTAAAATAAATAAATAATACAGATTTCCCGTCCAACCATCGATTTCCAATTCCAAAATGAAGCAATAAAAAAAGTAAATATGATTTAATATCGTCGGGGTACACATAGAGCTGATGCCGAGTATTTCAGCGTGAGTATCATCGATACTTCAGTTGTGGAGCTAAACAGGCGGTGTCTTTGTTCAGCAGAAGAATTTGTTACAGTCGAAAAATCATCATCAAACCATTATTGATATGTTCAATCTTCATCTGTCTTCTTCCCATCGATCTTTCATTCACAAGTTTTACCATTTTTTTCATTCACAAGTCTTATATAGCTTTCTCATTCATCTTGTAGGCAGTTACCGCCTGTAAATTCATTTTTCTTTTTAAACTTGTCTGCGGATCCTCAATAGAAGAACCAGCATAGAAAAAGAGTTCGCATATAGACGTTGTGCGGAAGGCACAAGATCCTATAAAAGATGCACCAACTGTACGCATCACGTACAGAAAATGAACGATAGAAACGATCGAATTTATTCCACGCACGTATCTAATGCTAACCAGTTTGGACACGAATACAAAACATATCTCGCTTCACTTCATTCAAAGTTCATGAAAATATTTCATGACAAGGAGTGAGTGACAAGGAGTAGGACGCCAACAAGGAGCAATTATTCAGAAACTGTTATTACCACAAAATAAAAAGACAATGGAGTTAAAGAAGAACTATAAACTATATAAGAACTTTATTTCAATTCGCAATTACAACAAACGCAACCCATAAGGTGGACAAATCTGCATAAAGAAGAAATTTATTGAACATTATTACAAATAATATAAGCTTAACCTTTGAAGCAGTAACAATAATATATTATATTATACACAGAGGATGATAATTATTTAATCGGCAATTTTACATTTAATTGTTTAGTAAATACTAACCCAACTTCACAAGTTACCGTAGATTAGGCAAACGAAATATTCACATATTCCACACATCAAAATGTCGAATTTAGTGATTTTTTGAATAAAAGCCATGGTACTGGACCGTCCATACCATCTAAGATTCATATCACCGAAACTAAATTCGCAGATAAACCTAGATGGAAAATTACGTTAAAAAAGTTTGATGAATTAAGAATGAAAATAGGAAGAATAATTGAATACATAAGAAGTAATCATAATAAAAATCTACATGAACGAGTAGAAAAATTAAAAAAAAAATTTACTCTACATACGAAGACCCAAATATCTAATTCTTACATTATCTTGATAAACTTAAAAAAAACTGAAGGTTGTTGGTAGTAGATTAAAAACATAGTACGCACAGTAAACTTCAAAAATTAATTATTTTTAAAGTAGAAAACAATTTCCTCGAACACTTAAATATTCAAACATCAACAATAATTTTAGTTCATACAATCTAGTGACAACTGAAAATCTACACAACTTCCGGTCAGAAATATTGAGCGACAACATATCATTACATATGTTAATTACATAACATCAATACTATTTCAATCCATACAGCACTGATGTTATATATTCAACATAACATCAATGCTGTATGGATTGAAATAAAGAGTTAAACAATACAAATAAATCGGAAATGGATTATATTTTTAAAATATTTAAAAACGTTTTTCGAAAATTATAAAAGTGGAAATTTCCTGATAGTGACTACAAACAAAATTATTAGTTTAAAAAAACTAATCAATTTATACACAAAGAAATAAACAAATTTATTCATTACACAGACACACTGTCACAATTCTTTACAGTGAATATCCCCAACATGCTGCCGAAATACCCTGAAGACCTCACTAATCTAGCAAAATATCAACATGTTAAATGCTAAATAAACAATTTATAAAATAATATTCTCTTGTCTCGTACAACTCATTTAAAAACAAATAAACAGAATTTCAACTATGGGCTCAACATAGTATTGAAATTATGTTTATATGTTTTTAAATGAGTTGAATGATATAAAAAATTTAGTCAATGTTTTAAGAGTAGCTCATTATAAATTTAGTAATTTATTTTAAGACAGGCGTATCTGAAAAACAATCTATAGTTCACGTACATTGACTACAGAAGGACATACGATATATATTATGCATAAAATAAATCCTACAGTTAAAATTTATGAGTAATGTCATGGAAAAATGGACAGCGCAGAATAATTATTAATATAAACAATATTGGAAATGATTTAATCCAGATACAACGGGTTATATTCCAAGGAGATATGTTAAGTCTTCTGTGGCTTTGTTTAGTACTAAATCCCTTATCTAACCTGATAATTTCTACAACCACCGGATATAAATAGAAATACTTTAATAGTAAATATGACAAACAGACAAATGAATTTGTAAGTAATTTACTGTAACTTTAAATTATATATCAATAATGAAAGAGATTTACACATTATGACAAACCTTTCCAAAACATTTTCCAATAATATAACTGTAGATTTTGGGACAGATAAATATAGAATAAATTAATTTCAAAAAGGAAAATTCATCTACACTCTCATACATTATAATATGGACAGAAAATAACACCTCTAAATGAATTTAAAACATAAAAATACGTAGGATATAATCAATCAAATCAAATGCAAAAAATAAAAGCAGATTTGATTTCAAAATTTAAAAGTAAATTTAACTTAATTTCGAAAACCAAACTTTATGCCAAGAATGCAATAAATACTTATACAATACTGGTCTTAACCTACTCATTCGGAAAAATTAATTGGACTATAACAGAATTTGAATCAATACAACACAAAATAAATAGACCATTTACCGAAAACCAAAAACAGCCGTTAGTCGCTTCCCAAAAAACGAAGGTGACAGAGGAACAATAGATATGATGTATTTACATAGGAAATATGTGGTATGAGGACATATTTGCATATACAAAATCAACCGATCCCAATTTACATGAATACATTTTACCCAAAACTAACTACTTTAAATTTAAAAGACAAAAAGACGCAACATAATGATTTAAAGACTGACAGACAGACAAAAATTACGAAACGGACCTGAAAATCTCTCTAGGGAAGCATCGCAAAAACTTATAATACACAGACGATGACAAACTTACATTGAGAGCGTGGCGACCTTTTTCCGAAGAAAGAATGGTCAAATAAATTATTAAACTACCAAGTTTTAAAAATGACACTTGCCTAGTCAGTAACAGCTTATCAGAAATTATTCAACAGTAACTAACGCTTGTAAAGCAATAGCACAAACGGGCTACACAGGCATGACCAAATCGCTAATATAATATACCAAAAACTATCAAAAAACACAAATGACTAATACAAATTATTGTTCTATATTACAAATACATAACACAAAACCTTATGCATAAACAAACAAACCATAAAAAACAAATACACCTGTACACTTATGTAACAGTATATTCATACTTCATAAGTACTAACGTTTGGCCAAAATCGAGCGGAACTGGAGTGACCATAATTTAATTTGGAAGAAATTAAAAGATATTACGAAACAATAATAATAATAATAGTAACCATCCACCCATTAAAAGGACAATCAGTTATCATAATGAGTAACTGAGAGGATGTAAAGAAAATTACTTCACTTTTCTCCAAGGGGATGAAAGTGATATGGCGTCATATCGATGTCTTATTGATTCTACAACAGTATTATAAATTTTGCCGTTGAAAGTATTTATATAATGGTCGAAATTAGTATTTTCAATTCAAGTCAATAAAATATTATCTTTCAAATAATGCGTTTACATGAAAAACCCAAAAAGAAGGGCCAACTTAACATAACATATAAACGTAAATCACAATAAATTAAATGTATCTTGCGAAGAAACTGTATCTCGCGTAATTTTTTAAAAGGCTCTAACTTTTTTTTAATACATCAAAATTCCTCCCCTCCCTTTCCCCATTTTTTGTTTCAATGTCCTTCACTTAGGTATATATCCTTCCTTCAAAGGTTTGTTTGGTTTGTTAGCTATTCTCTTCTAAAAATATGGCAGGACTGAAAACTGTAGCGCGTTATATAAAAAATAAATCGTTTATTAACGTTGGTTGTTGGCGTGTTATGTGTATATTTCTATGTATTATTTTCTATTTTTTTATCTTGTGTAGCATTTTGAAAATACCAAAGATATCAAAATTTGTTTATGAAAGGTTAGCTAAAGGAAAAAATACGTAACCAATATAAATTTAGAAATACCAAAACAACTCAGGTGGAATAACTTGGTCCTTCAACACTGATTCGTCGATGAACATTTAATCTGGTTTCATATTACCTCTTCATAGATCTTTATCAAATATATAAAAAAAAATTTGGAAAAATATGATTTCTGTGATTCGTCCCTTGGTTGAGTGTAACCCATCTTATGATCCAGAAATACAAAGGTGCTTTTGTTTATATATATATATATATATATATATATATATATATATATATATATATATATATATATATATACTAGTATTGATTGCAACATTATTAGATTGCAATGTTATTATTTTTAAATTGTTTTATAAGTTTCAATAAATAAATCGGAACAAGTATATTAAAAGATTGTTTCATATTTTAACATTTAATAAAATCTGTAAATTGAAAAAAATGGGTAACAACAGCTGACTTAGGTATATTTTCAGTACAGGTGCTTCTGTATATACGATTTTTAAAACTTTTAACCTACTTATCAAAATTGTGTTGAATTAGTCTTAAATTAAGCCTGCTTCCAAAACAATAAATAAAATTTTCGTTTTTCATTTTTTTGCACTTTTTGTGGTTTTTGCACTATTACATTAAGTTTGATTTTCATTTATATTTGGCACGAATTTATTTGGGGTATCAATAATTTTCAGTGCAATTAATATATCTCTTCTTGGATTAACTTAAAACTCCCGGAACAATATATCTTTTACTTATATTACTCTAACGTGTTCCAAACATTCTCGTAAATAGCAGTGAAATTTCGTTAAGACTGGAAACTGGAAAAGCCCACCTGCTGCCATTAATTACAATAATTTCTTTTAAAATTCACAAACTCCAAAATTCCTAAGGACATGGATTGAATGTTTAAATTTTAAGCAGCAATATTATGCATAAATATGCTGTTATAATATAAACAGTAAGTACCTCGTATAAAAAAAATTGTATTACGGTACAAGTATAATATTCTGTTCATATTAAATATAATTGACAATATTGTTTTTCTCCGTATTATTCACATTAATGTTTAGACAATTGCTGCGTTGTCACTTTCCTATATAAATCACAAAATGAAACGGAAAGAAAAAACGTAAGCGGTAGATAGAAATAGTGGCCAATCAATTGCTCGCGTATCCACACGTTGTACAGCGGGTAGTATTGATAAGTGTGAATAAGTGTAAAATCGCATAATTTTTCACACTTATCAACCAAGAACATTTCACGAGGTTCGCGCTTTGGCCCATAGTAAAAATCATTCTATCGGAAGGTTTACTTTATTACAGTAGACATAGTTTATTGATTATGTAGGAAAACAATCATGGACTCTATACCCGTTTATTTAAGCAATAAAGACATTTTTTATCCAATTAACCAACATTTATTTTCGATTTAAAAAAATTAATAAATGCACGTCACTATATATTACATATTGAAATGTTTATACAAAAACAGTAGCATATTTACACAATTATAAAATATAAACAATAATTACTACGTGATATGTTTCTTTCATGAAGTAAAAAAAAATTATAAAACTAATATATGTGCTTTCTTTTGTTGCTTAATATGGAGTCTAAATATTCAAGATCAGGCCAATAGTTCTCAAGATAGACATTATAGTGTGATTGGTGGAATAAAATAGGGTAATTCTCTAAAAAGACTCTGTAAGATTTTAGATTTCAACTATCTGAATTAAAGTTTTCTTTTTTCCTTTTCTAGTGAACCTATTAATATGGATACTTCAATTTCTAAGACTTTTAAACACTGTGGTATAATCCTGTAGAAATTAGTAATAACAAACTAGTATCTATGTTAAACATAAAAAGTTTTGCTATAAAATTTAAATCAGTAATACCATATTAATATTTATTTTTTATGTATCAACTTGTTATGAATTTTATCATGAAATTTATTTTTGATAACCCTAGATTACAGCAAAATGCAAAATTGATTTAAATTTGGTACATGAAACGGTTGGTATTAATATGACATTTTATTGGAATTTAGACCAATTTTTTAGCTATAAAATTCAGTTTTCTTTTATTTAGGATTATTCTTTAAGGTTAGATACCTTGAAATTATTTGATGGAAGAAATGAACACCTATTCCGTTCTTTCTCGATTTTGGCAAATCTATACAATACATCCATATTACAATACGGTACCTAATATAAACTATAAGTCAAAAAACAGACCCATTTGATAGACAATTAAAGGTACAATCAATAATTAATAGTCACGTTACATAGGTTAAATAATTTTAATTGGTCTTAATTATTATCTATATATATATATATATATATATATATATATATATATATATATATATATATATATATATATATACATGTATATATAGACGTATAAAATTATAATTATATGATAATGAAACGACATTTAGATACCTCTGATATTACCGTATATGATATTCGTGTTGAAATGAAATTCTACGCTAAATCACATACTTCATACCAAATAAAATTTTTCACGTTTATGAGGAAGGAAATAATTCCATACGAATGATATGCACATATGCTTTCTCGAAATTCTTTAGGGTAACTTTTTAATGGGCTAAATTAAACTCGAATCATGCTCATGCAAAATTCATCCATGAAATAGAACGTCCACACAAATTTGTAATACGTTTTATCGTTAGTTGCGATATTAGGGTGCATTGATTTAAAGTGCCTCTTCTATATTCTAAAGTCTTTCTATAATACAAAATTGCCTGCATGAAATTTATAATCACGTAAAGTTATAATTAAGGGCAATAAACAAATCGCGGAACTGAAAACTATTTTTAGCGTACATCGTTGACTTTTAATGATACTCAATTTTCGAACATCATCAGAAAGGTCTTTTAAAATAAAATTCAAATTCCATATACAACTATTAATTTTTTAGTCCCATTGACGAAGTATTAGGTTTACATATTTGATTATGTAAACATCTGGAAAGTTCCGATAATAGGTTTTAATGAGCATTTTCAATTAATTTTTTGAATAATCTGAAACTATACATAAATTTTATAAATCAATATTCTTCCCATTCAACATTATTTCTTTCATGTCTCAAAGTAGTATTGCTGATACTTGTAGTAGAAAGTTAACCCAAGTATTCTAATTATATATTGTCCTAAAATACTTTTTTCCATGAATCTTTAACTTTGTGCTTTAGTCGATTGAAATACAGACCCATGATTTGACCTACGTAATTATCTGCTATGTACGTACTCGTCTATATTACGCAAATGTAATTGTTCACGGTAGATTCTAATTTTCTGTCTCAACAGCTTTTGATCGATCTTTTCTCAACATGATTCCAATATGCTGAAGTATGTCAGAGATAAAATATCTTTTAAAAAGGCAACTTCAAAAAGTAGGTACTAAAAAGTAAAAAATAATTAACTCAAAATAGCTACCTATTTATTCACAATAAATAACTAAGTAATTTAGTTTTGAAGTCGGTGGCAGCCCTGTCAACCAACTTAAACAAATTTAGAATTTAATTTAAATTATATTGTAAATTTAAGACCTTAACTTCTCATGTACTCACGATGCGAAATAGATTCATAAGGGCAATAGTTTCAATTTCTTTAAAAAAATTCGGTGCTGCTAGCTCGACTTCGAAAATAAATATCCTATTTATTTATTACCAATAAACAGGTAGCTATTTTGAATTAACGGTTTTTTACTTTTAAGTGCCTAACTCTGGAAGTGGGTTTTTTAAATGATATGGTTTTAAATTATATTTTACAGTTTTTAGTGATTAATAATGGTAATAACCACACTGGTAAAAGTTAGTATATAGATAATTTCCTCCTTATCTAAAGTTGGTTATCAAAAACACAGAGAAATGAAGCGATAGTAGTAGCCACCAATAGTTAGATGTTATTCATTGGGTGGTTTCGTAGAGGTTAGATGTTAATCATTTCAATATCCGATTTTTCTAAGCTTCTTGATGAGTTTCGACGGTGTAGTTATTTTGCAAATTACAACTACTAGTAGCAAATATCCCCAATCACGTGATTCATTAGGGAACTCCATTGTTCATCTTCAGAACTCATCATCAGATCTAGTAAGTGGTGTAGTTGTTTTGCAAAGGAACATATACCCGTAGAAAATATCTTGAATTATATTGAATTATTTTATCATCATCATATTTGTATGGGAACAACCCCTAAAGTAACTTCTTTCAGTTAAAAAGGATCCCCGAAATTAGTTCAGACGGTAAAGAATTATCGCTAAACGTACATAAAAAAAAAGAATGCGACTAATTGAGAACCTCCCCGTTTTATTAAAGTTGATTCAAAATACCTGTGTTGATCGACTATATTGGAAACACCAAATCTATGTGAAATTATAGAAATAAGGAAGAGCTTCTTAGTCTTGGCCTATCGATTTTAATTTTAATGGATATTTTGCAATCCCGCAGGCAAGCACGCACGCACGCACTCATGTACGCATGCACAAACGCACTCACGCACATAAATATTGGATGTGTAAAAATATTGAATACATTTCATTACAATCATTAATGTATATTTTTCTTTATATGCACGTCATCTCTTCTTATCTAGGTAGAAGTCTGTTTTTTGGATAAACTTTTATTTTCGCAGTAGCCAAAAAAGATAACACCGTCTAGGGCTGAATTAATTGTAAACTAATAAATAAAAGTTAATTTTCTTATACGACGTTATCGACATATCAAATAGCCCAGAAGGCACTAGGAAATAACAAAGTTTATTGAGTATGGATATTTGAATAAGCTAGACCATGTGAAGGTATAAATGTGAAAACTTCCAAGGGCAGGTTCCAACACGCACAAGTTAGGTTTCTGTATTCGCCTATATCCCCTGAAATGTTTGTTTATTGCAATAATTTCATTTATAAGTTATAATCAAATGTGAGTATTTCAAAATTTCTCAGATTTTTCGAACTCTTCATTAATAAAATGGAGTGCGAAACTTAAAATAAATAATAATGAACTTAAAATAAATGTAATACGAAACTTAAAATTCCGCAAATATGGCTTTAAAATTAAAAAGAAGAAATGGCGATCTTTTTTATAAACCATACTTTTTCTATTAAGCAGATGTCTACAATATACGTGTGGAGAGGTACATTACTTTTTGTTTCTTTTCTTTTGCTACGCATTAATTGAGATCTATATATATCTTGTAGTTGCTTTTTGCTGGTATATGCTGCATATGTCCATATGAAGCATATACCAGCAAAAATTTCATTTCTTTCTTTGAGTACAGAGCTCTAAGAATAAGGTACGTAAAATATTATTCGGTAGTCTTAAAAACTTGGTACGGAAGATATAATTATAAACATAAAAGTGTTCGCATTCATAATTCTGACCAGATCACAGTTCATGTTACACGCTTTTATGTTCTCTTTATATATTTTTTAGGGTATATGTAATGGTTTGAAATTTTACATAAGCTGACAGTTAATTGGGACAAATAAAAATAGAAATTGTGTTTAAAAATTAAGATGAGGATGTGTATTAATATATCTAAAAGACGAAAATATATTTTTCATAAAATCACATTATATATCGAGTACAGGTGAATTTCAGTTAGACGTAATATAGAAATATAGCCGCTATTTCGCCTTGTATATATGTCTGGGTAATGTTTTATTAGTCTTCCTTTGTAGATGGTATACTTTAAGTGGCATCTTCCAAATTACTGATTCTAAATTATACGTCAATACATAAAATTGGTGCCACACGTTACGAACGGATGTATTTATATTCATATGAAATTGAGTATTTCTGTATATGTATGATATCTATCATGATTTAGTTTATTTTAAAAAACTATATAATATCATAAAATAAACTCATGACATTTCGGTTCAGACGTGACCGCAAATTGCTCTACGTAACGCTTGCAGCGTGTCAAATTACTTCGGAATTGTTCCACTTAGACTGACATCGCAAGCAGTAAATCATTTCGTCCAAAAATATGTGCTTGGCGGGGAGCTTATGTTTATTTAGGAGCATGATACTATCCATCCATATAGCAGACAATGGAATAATTAAAAGTTGTGTGATTCCCAGTAAGTTAATGGTACATTTATTTAAAATGTTTATTTAACAATAGCGTGTGGAATATAAATTTGTTTTAGTAGTTTAAAAAAAAATGCCTCACAAAATATATTATTTCAAAGTAAACATTTAAATTTTTTGAAGAAAAATATATTTTAGTAGATCAATTGTCATTATTGTTATCAAACATACTTTTTCTTCAAAATGTTGATATTGGGCTTCTCCGTTTTATATCCATTCCTGTAGTGTGTCACCCGATTCCGGCCTGCGTGCAACTGCCATTTTCACCCAGTTTATAGGTATAGTAGTATATATATATATATGTATATATATATATATATATATATATATATATATGTATATATATATATATATATATATATATATATATATATATATATATGTATATATATATAAAGTTCATAATTTATTAAGCGAAAATTTTAATTCTGTTTACTTATATTTCTTACAGAGCAGCGAGTGAATCAATCGAGAAATTGTAATATTTTATGGGACATCATTTGAAATAGTTATAGATATTACGGGTTTATTGCGAATTTTCAAAAAACTTATAAAAGTACGCAGTCTCATAATACAAAATGATTTAAAATTGAAAAGTGTATAATTTTTCTAATTCCTTAGAATGATAAGATGAACTAACCAGACTACCCTACGTGAATCCAATATTTCTCTTATTTATATTAATTATTAACAACGTATTTTTAATTTTTCTATTATAATTTCGATATTACCAACTCTTATCTGATTATGTATGTGACCAAAAAAATTACGCTATTATCATTTGTACGTGGGATTCGAATTAGAGGCATATTGACTGTGATTCCTTTTTTCCTAATACACTCGTTCCATTGAATATTTATTTTCACTATCGCTAACGTATTCTTTACACCGTTTATTGTATATCAATCTACGACAATATCTTGCAGAGCGTCATCGTGATTGGAGAAATGACTGGAGATATTACCTACTGGTCTCTAGAGTAAACGTGGAGTGAAGTTAGATTTGTTTGAGTTGTAAAATTGCTAGCTAGTCAAATCATAAGAGCATTTTAGTGGTATATATTTGGCACCAACTAATTTTTTTAAAAATTTTTAGCAAGATCTTTGTATTTTATTTATTATTCTCCTTTGACATAAATAGCAGTTTGGTATTCCAGACGATCGAGTATCCTTTTCCGTACCTTACCAAACCGAGTAAAATAATTTAATGAAAACTTTAACAAACTTAACCCTAAACAAACTTCTAAGAACTTGGTATTAGTCCCTAAACAAACTTCTACCTTCTATGATTCAAACGAAGTCTCACGAAAGAAAGATGGACAGTTTAAAAACGGTGAGTTAGATAGTCAAGGCTAATGTAATTTTAAAACCGTGCGTGCTGCATGTTCAAATTTATCTGGACAAAAATCTTAAAGTCATTAATCTAGGTCACTGAGATTTAAAATTTATAGCAAACATTCATTGATGTGAAACAAATTTGGAATAGAAATCTGAAACAATTAAAGGCTACAATTCGAAAAAGTTTGAAGAGGGTGGTGTAGTGTGTTAGTAAAAAAAATATTGTGAAGGGTATGTACGTGGCTATAAAAGTCTGCAGGAAATATAAGTAAAAAGAATTAAAATGTTCGCTTTATAAATTACCAAAACATTCCTTTTGAAGTGATTAGACTTTCCTTTTTAAAGAATTTCCTTTTTAAATTGTATAATGGTACCTAAGTCACATTTTAAAATTATATATTGTATCATTTGAAATTTTCAATAACCCTAATTTTTACAGAATGAATACCACAAACAAAATCGGAATTGGTTAGCATTTCATGCAATTAGTGCTCAGTAATTTCAATTATCTTGATCATATTATGTACATGCTATTAGTACATTGTAATATATTAATGGTTTATACACGATCAATATTATTATCTATTGAATTCTAAGTAAGCTCCCATTAAGTTTTCTCTTATCTACATATAGGTATCATATTATAGCATCAAATATCTTAGGAGTTTATTTTCTTAGTGTTTAAGACTCCTATCACGTTACCACACATATACATAAAAGTTTTATTTAATCAAATAATTATTATAACTTAATATATTAAAGTTATATTTGAGGCTTCCGTAGATATAATGAAGACGACTGCGAAGTTTTCGTCGAAGACAATAAAATTAGCAATAACTGAATAAGGATTTAGTAAGACTATACGATTGATTATTTTTCACAATAAGCGGTGGAAAATTCCAATTAGGATCGCGGATATTACTTCAAAGAGATTTGATTCTCCTTGGATATTGCAAACTTGTAGCAGTCTTGTAGTACGTCTGTAGCGAGGTAACATAATGCTATATATTTTGTATCGCAATCGAATCAATATTTTGTATCGACATCTTTAACTAACGTATATTTTGTTTTATTTTTGGACAGCTCATTTTAAAATGAAATAAAAATGTTATATTTTCGTACCAAATAATTAAATATATAAGTGAATTTTATAGTTTAACACAAATATGAAATTTGGATAATATAAACGATATCACCATTTTTTGAATGTCTTCTAAAAATATTCACTAAAGATAAAGCCGGCCCCAAAACCATTATCACAGTTCAATGCCTATACAAATTAAATCTGCCAATTTAAATTAAACTGTAAAAATAATTTTCTCAGAGTATCATAATCTTTCGCTTAAAAGATAGCGACCTAATATAAATGAAATTAATATTTGGACCAAAGCTTTCGATTTGTCTGCCTTTTCATTTTTGACTTCCGTATAGACATTTTGACCAAATTCGGAACGTTTTCCCAAAGCTTTCTATTTCAAGTCGAAGAACTTTTACGTGAAAGTGGAAAATCATATATTTAAGTAATTGTGGCGATTCTAGTTCAGATTAAGTCAGCATGACATTGTCAGTTTAAAGAATTATGCTGGGCTCTTATAAATTTTTTGATGTAACTATTTTTTCATACATTTGAAACTATTATAACGTGTAATTCCTTTCGTCAGGGTCTGTTGTAAAATTATTTACCGATCATTATTTAAAAATGCTAATGAAGCTTAAATATTATATGTCCTATAACTTTCGAAATATCTTTTCAATACAGTTTGGTTAAAAATGTGGGTTCTTCTGTAATGAGATTTTCTATTAAAAAAAACAGACAAGCAAACTATAAATCCAAATAGAATTTTAAGAAAAATTATGACGCTTACGAACTTATCGATAATTTTTTTTAATTTAAATTTTTAAATTTCTGCTTTAAGAAAAAAAGTAATAACTTAAAGATATGGTTTTGGAATTATGGTCTACTTTTAAAAAGTAATGATTAAAGAGTCTTATACTCATAACATAATATCGAACCTTGCAGCGAGTTTCTACACATTATAATCGTCGATATTTGATTCGTACTCAACTGATTTCTATATAGTATAAATGCAAATGTTTCTATACATAAAAAATATTTCATGACATGTTATGCCATCGATTGTGATTTAATCGATTAGTTGCAAATCGGTTGCAGGAAATATAGCTGACACTGGTGTGTCTTTATATTGTTCTTGTTAATATTTTTCACATGAGAAATTAACTTGCTCAACTTGAGAGACATAAGCTGAAAAAAAAGTCGGCGGCTATAAAGAAGACAACGAAACCTAAAGAAAAAATTTAATACTGGACTATATGATATTTACAAAGACAATAATTTTGTGAAATACATTAAAATAATTCGCAGTTATTATTTGTATTCATAAAATTGTTATTGGAATCCGAGATGGATTTAAACGTTTCAAATGGATTTAAACGTTTTCTGTGGCAGCAGCCTGCAATATCTGCCTAGCTCTCTTTTGTAAATTTTCGGGAGTGCATGTTAAGAAATTCAAGGTTATTTTAATGTCGGCCCTACGTATTTGAAAAAAAAAATTTGTTATTAGACAAGTCTAAAAAATATTGTAAATGGAAATAGCGATAAAAACCGTTGGTGTTGAAATTCCATAGAAAAGAGATAGTAGATATAATCTGTATTTGTTGCGTTATTTACTACATAAATATTATTTTAAAATCAAATATTCAAAATCATAGTTTCTCCACATATTTTATTAAAGATCCAGAAATATAATTTCACACGAAACTTTCAGCTCCATCGTATAATAATATTAACACTTTATTTGCTCTGCTCTTTAAACTTTTTCTTAGACGTTTCCATAGTTAATATCAATATATATAAATATATATATATATATATATATATATATATATATATATATACATATATATATATATATATATATGTATGTGTGTGTGTATATTTATATAAAAATAATGTATATTTATACATTTTTTTTATAAAATACATATCAATATTATATTATACTAGCTCAATTTAAAAACAAAATATTTAGAAAGTTGTAAAAATATTTATAACAAGACATTCCGCTCACTAAATTCTCCATATAATAAATTCAAAAAGTTTTCATGTAAAATGAATCATCACTAATGTAATATTGCTCTCCGTAGCTTCGATGTAATTTTTTTTTCATGATTTCTCCTTAAAGATCAGAAAATAAAAGTAAGCACATTTCAACTTGTTACAATTTTCAAGACGGTCAAAATAAATTTAGCTCTAATATTCACTATGATAAAATGTTTATGTACATTGGGAAATATCATCGAAATAGCATCGTAGCAAGATGAAAACAAATTTTATTTGTACAGTCTTCGTTAAAATAAATGATGTTAATATACCTTGAGCTGTCCAAAGAAATAGCCAGCTTGGACTCGAAGAAAGCTCCAGGATTTGACCTGATCACCCCGAAGGTACTCAAAGAGCTTCCTAGAAAATGTATTGTCTTCCTGGTAACCCTCGTTAATGCAACCTTCAGAACAAAACATGTCCCTGCTATTTGGAAAATATCCGAGGTAGTTATGATCCATAAACCCGGTAAACCAGTCAACGATGCATCCTCACACCGTCCTGTCAGCTTAACTCCAGTTCTAAGCAAATTGTGGGAAAAAATAATCCTTACTAGGATACATGCATACCTAGATATCAATCACGTCATACCAGATCATCAGTTCGGGTTTCGCAAGCAAAACATTCGACCCTAGAACAAGTACACAGAGTTTATCGTACTATACGAGACTGTTTGGAAAAGAAAGAATATTGTTCTGCTGCTTTCCTGGATATCCAACAGGCATTCGATCGGGTCTGGCACAAAGGGTTACTATGCAAAATAAAGCAAGCACTTCCACACTCTTTCTACTCCTTGATGGATTCTTACCTTAGAGACAGAATGTTTCGAGTAAAACACCGTGACGCCAGGTCTTCCTTGTATAGTTGCCACGCAGGAGTACCCCAGGGATCGGTACTCGGTCCGGTGCTTTACAACATCTTCACGAATGACTTACCCCAGACACCTAATATTACAGTAGCAACCTATGCTGACGATGCTGCATTTCTCGCATGTAATAGCAGTCCAGAAGAGGCAAGTAAATTGCTGCAGGCACAACTCGATGACACAAATAAATGGATGAACAAATGGCGTATAAGAGCTAGTGCCCAAAAATCTCACCACATCACGTTCACTCTGAGACGTGCAACTTGTCCTGCAGTCAACTTAGGTACCAACACCTTACCGCAATCGTCCTGCGTCAAATACCTGGGGTTTCATCTGGACCGAAGGATGACATGGAAAGACCACATCAAAAATAAGTGTAACGAAATCAATTTTCGATTTAGAAATTTGCTATGGCTTCTAGGAAGACAGTCAGCACTATCCCTAAGCAACAAACTAAGAGTGTACTGCTCCGTAATAAAACCCATTTGGACATATGGGATTCAACTGTGGTCATCGGCCAGTAATTCGAACATACTCTGCCTACAAAGAGCCCAAAACAATATACTTAGGGTCATATCAGGTGCACCATGGTACTCCCGCAATTCGGAAATCCACGAATACCTACAAATTTCAACCATCGTAGACGAAGCAAAACGCTACACAGCCACATACAAAGATCGTCTGACTTTCCATCCTAACCCACTTTCGCACATGCTGTTGCAGCCCAACTCGATAAAGAGACTCAAGAGAGCTGACGTGCTTCCTAATTAGAGCGATTAAGGGCACTGGCCCTATATTCGCCCAAACAAGATACATAACACAACCTACCTGCTTATAGTTCTAATGACTGATCGCAGGATACAAACAGAAAAAAAAAAAAAAAATTAAAATATACCTTTTCGATTAGGCGATATGCAAATGTGCCGCATTAATAAGTTTTATTCGTGTCTTTCGATAAGACTGTTTTGAAAAGGCATTTTGATTATTTGTAAAATATTAAATTGTGTACTTTTTAAAATTTAAATACGGAATTGTACATCGTATTTTTGTTTGATTTGGGAGCAGGTTGTTTTAAAACAATGCACGTATAAATACTTTTGTGGCGTTTTGTTTTTTTTGTAATAATTTACACTACTGGATGACGTAGTTAGTTTTTACATAGCATTGTGTTTTTCGACTAAGAAGTAAAATGTTCAATTTTTAATTTTTTATTCGCAGTAAAAAACTGAACTACAAATATGATGCAGTTTTTTGACTAGTCGACATAAAAGTCATAAATGATTGATTATGATTCATAAATTATGTATAATAATGCTAATGTAAAGAAGATGAACAAACTTCAATACACACACACACACAAATATATATGTGTATATATATATATATATATATATATATATATATATATATATATATATATATATATATATATATTATATGTGTATATATATATATATATATATATATATATATATATATGTATATATATATATATATTAATTCATGAACATTTAAATGGTATTATTATGTGTTCCTCACTTGAATGAGTTATCCGTTAGTTATTTGGTTCGTTATTATAAGGCAGGAAGACATTTAAAATTTATGTTTTAAGGAATATTTGAAAACACTCACATTAATTTATTATAAAAAAATTTTCGAAAAATATACAATATCAAATTTTATAAATTTAATCGAAAGTTCAGAAATGTTACGATAACAACATATCATAATACCGATAATCCAAAACATCGCTTCTGCATAAATAATATTAAATATTTTCGGGTTTATTATATAAGTTACATCTTCTATTAATATATTTTAATACCATATTCTAATTATGGAGTAAAATACCCAATTTCATGTTACTGCAATTATGCTATTTCTCGGCTTTAGCCGGAGAACTTGTATGTCTTTCTAGCATTGCTATAAAGAAACAGTAATTAAAATAAATTCAATCGATTATGGAAGCGAAAAAAAAATGAAAATCGTTTGCTTGAAGCAGTAAATAAAGTACATTTCTTATAATATCTGTTAAAACTTATAGCAAAATATTTATCCGCACCTGGAAACTTTGAAATTAAAATCTTTTTCTTTCTTTTTAGCAATGGGAAAGAAGCACACTCGTGTCTAATTAGTGTTTTTGTCCTTATGTTGCCCCTGCGTCATTTTTTATTTATGATAACGTAAAGTTGTTAGTTTTATCAAAGGAAAAGCTCTGAAGTTAGTTTGTTTCGAACAAAGCTTTCATTTTAAGTACTAATTTTATACAATTCCAGTTTTAAAAGGACTCTTTAAATTCTCCTTTTATGATTTTAATTTTTGATTATGTTCTTCCATGTACGATACATATGGGAGAAAAATTATTTTTGTAAGACGTAAATTTTGAATATTTACCTATTATAAAAACTTTTTTCATTATTTTTGCACACTAGTACCCATTCAATGCATATTCTAAATTGTTTTTAATATATAAATAATACTTGTATAATGTAAAGATTCTCCATGTACAAGGTAGTAAAATTTCATTTCAATGTAGCAAAATTTGTTTCTATACTAATTTCAGTATTTCTACCTGTATATTTCTATCAGTAAAAACATTTTGTAGTTGTTCAATCGTTTGTGTTAACAGTCTCTAATTTGGATTTACGATGATTCAAACATAGGTAATAAAAAAAGTTAATTTTTTCTACCTTTTGATTTAGAAAACCAAGGAAATACCTTTAAACATTGTAAAATTTAAATGTTATATTTTATTACAATTTACTCAGGGATTTTTTTAAAACTTTAATATTTTTCATCAAAAATTAAATTAAAAGCAAGATAACTTCATACGTTGTAAAATTTGTCCGCTTATTTATCAAAAGAAAGCTTAATTTTTTATCCGTATTGAAGTGCCTAAAATTGTATGTACATGACGCGGCGAACTTCGGCGGAATCGCTTTGATTTTGCCCGATACAAGTTTTCTTTTGAGGACATTTTTATTATATTGGCAATATTGGTAATTCATGGCCAAATATTGAAAAATTGGTAATTCGGTATTTTTCTTACTGTTTTTAATGAAAGTACTATATGTTATAATGCAATGTTTAAAAGTGATTATGATTCAGAAAAGGTGGAAAATGCCAACATTTACTATTCCATATTCGTAACTGCAACAATTCAATAAAAGAAAGGAAAGAAAATAATTTTTTATTTTTTATACTGATCATCCCATCCCATCCATGATCATCATCTGAAAATCTGGTTATACATGTTTTCTTTTTTATTCACTCAAGGTCTTTCTAGGAGTTTGCAGCATGTCATAAATATTGACTTAATTTTGTCTTAGAGACCAAAATATTTACAGTTTTGGGAAATATAAATTTACCTATTTTATGATATATTTTTAGATTATTTATGTACAAAAATCAGAATCATGGGCATATGCTGGCTGGCGCATGGGGATCACGCCGTTGATTTATATTATTAGAATACTTGAAGTATACACGAAATAATTAGAATGACATATATATATATATATATATATATATATATATATGTGTGTATATATATATATATACATATATATATATATATATATATATATATATATATATATATATATATATATATATGTATATAGTGTATTAATAATTATTTATTCTCACGAATACTTTACATACCTGTAAATAATCACTTTAATACAGATTACAAAAAACATATATTAATTTGTTTCTACAGCTTTTTTAATGCTTACCCCATAATCACCATTAAGTTTTACTGTACAAATTTTCTAAGATTTTACGTTTTAATTTGCTGTATAGGATGGTGACTACTGTAACGGGAGAAAATAATAATCTTTTTAATTAAAAATTATTGAATTGAACATCAATGCAAATATTTTTTTTCTAAATAAACAACGATGCACGCTGGAGAATACTTTAATGGATATCAATGGAGATATACCATTTTCGAATAGTCAACATAAATTTTTGATCTTTTGTTGAATGAAGTACAGTAAAACAGTAAATAGGTGTATTTATTTAAAATAGTAAACTACAGATCTCATTTAAATCTCAATTTCTGCTTCATGTTTTTTTTCATCCGTTGCTTTTAAGAATGTACCAAATCATCCATGCAATATTCAAAATACCGGAAAATACCACATATGACCGACGCTCTGTTCTGGAGGGAACTGTGTAATTGGCACATTTTTGAAATTGTTGACTTCCTCCCAACCCCTTTTTATTGAATGAAGAAATCAGTGTTCTCGATATCATGGAGAAATCAGTAACCTTCAGTGATATTTCTACTTATTACATTAATTTATGTATCTTATTGAAATGTGTATTCTATGGTATAGATCATCCTTCTTACTGTAGACAAAGTCCTATTTCTTAGTATATATGCGAGTTTTATAAAGATGACGTGTCTTTGCATCACACTTAAAATATTTTTATATCCGTACTTAACAGGTTACGATTTGATGTATAATATAAAAATATTTTTTTTTACATTTTTTATAAGATCGAAAACTTCAGAAATGAGCTCAGATCCATATATACATAATATTATCCAATCTGGACGGACAAATAATTTCTCAAGAACCTAGTGTAATACTAGAAATATACGTAACTGTTTCATAAATAGTTCAAATAGATTAATGTCGACTATTTCTGGACTCCCAGCTTCAGTGAATTACTTTAATCAAAAGTAAAAAACCCACAAAAATGTTTATTTTAGTAATGAGAACATGTTTGGCAATGAAATGGCTAATATACTTTCTCCATTTCCTTAAATTTTTGACAAATGCAGTCACTCATTTAACAATGTCATTAGATGAGGTAATTTCAAATTTTTTAGCAGCTGGCTAATTAGGCAAACTTTTAGATCTACTATGTTAGTTCTGGAACGCGAGCTGGTATCGTTAGATTTCCACTTCTCTCTTATCTATTTCTGCCATAATAGCTAACCAGATGCAAAAAGACCGTTTTTATTATATGACATATTAATTTCAACATCTGTAGAAGACAACTCCTCATTATTTTCTGAAGTATCAGTGAGTGTGTAGTTCTTAGCGGTCCTTGACTCTGTTCGTTAGGATTATACAAATTTTCGCTTGTAATTAACACTTAAAAATACCTTGAATTGTATAATCGATTCAAAGGAAAGTAATTTTTTTTTGTTTTTAAACCGAAAAAAATTTAAAAGTATATTTAAATTACAGAAAAATATACGTACCCGCTGTCGTGGAATAATTTCTGCCCCCATCGAGTAGTCCAGTACCCGCTGCAAGTTGTAACATAATGATTTTCTTGAAATTGGCGGGTATGTAGAACTGTTAGTTTTCTTTTACATTATAGTAAAATCTTTTTTCTGCTGTGGCTCTAGCCCCCATGTCCATCTAGCCCACATTATTTAATAATAAAGGGAGTGTTTATGAATTAGTTAAAATTTATATTTTTTATAAAAGCTAATAACAGTTATTTATAAATACACAGTTTTCCACAATAAATGTAAATAAGAAGAGACCTAGATTACACATCTGACGTACTCTAGAGAACGTATAAAGGTTTAAAGGTAAACCGCCAATATTTCATAAGCTACCCATCGTTGTAGACTTAATGGGTGAATGCTTTAATAAGTATGTCTCGAGCGAGTATTTGTACTCAGACTATGTTTAGTGACTATATTTTGAAGTGATATTTAAATTGATTTCCTAAAACCTCTTTCTTAAAGGAAATGTTGAATAATTAATTAGTTACTTATTTTAGAATATCTGGTTGAATTAGTATGCTAATTTATATATTCTGATACACAAAATGAATCTCCGTAATGTATTCAAATTTAAATGTTAATTACAGAATATACAATTCCTTAAAACGAAGCCTCCTCCTCGTATCTTTTTAGTGGAAACTAGTTGTGTCAGTCTTGGTCAAAACCAGATCTGCTCACTGCTTGAAAGCCATACATTCTGACTCTTGATGATCGACTTTTCCAAACTGTCGCAAATATGGTAAATAGCTAATAGAACTAAAACCATTTCAGTATAGGTACATTAGTGCTACGTATCCTCCAGGGAATACGCAGTGTTATTTAATATGACTTCGAGAATATCTATGTAGTTTAAATCAGCTGTTTTCTATGACCCAATCTCAATGCTATACTGGATAATGAATTTAAATGCGGAAGGATCTATAAATTATCTCAAGTAGATTTTTTTATACTGTAAATTAATAAGTTTAATCACGTATTGACATAGTTATAAATAAATTTATTTACTTCGTTTTACAACATAAGTAAAACGACGTGTGTAATATTTTTTGGTAAATATATCTATATTATTTTAAAATAGTATTAAAAAAAAGTATTAAGATTAAAAAGATTTATCACATGCCTTGGAACAGATTAAAAATATTAACTTTCGTTATTATCACACACTCCTTTTTTTAGAATTATTTTACAAGCGCGTAAACCGTGTTTCAAATTTTTAAAACGGACAACGTTTTCATAGTGTACATATGTTTTCAACACAACGTGGTATAAACAGTCAAATATATAAACTTATTCATAAATAAGATTCAATCCCTAATGCTCTTCGAAATCTATATGTTAAAAAGGTCCAATTTGACAGAGTGATAAGCACTTTCAGTCACATGAGAATAAATTAAACTGTAAGTATGAATTAGCATATACAAGTCTGTGATATACGTGGTCAACATAGCAATCTGTTTAGGTATTTAAAATCTGCCAATATGGATTCTGGAAATTCAAAGTTTCGCAACTGAAATTTATTATTGAAACTTGCGATTGTCATGATGTAGAAGATTTTCACTCTAAGATTTTCTAAGTAGAACTCGTATATTTTAATTACATTTTTAAAGAAAATATCAATAATTCGATCAGGTTGACTTCAGTTTTCCCCAGCAACATTAACGAGAATGTTGTGCTCACTACGGTCATGTTGTAATTAATTGGATAAGTTTATATTGAACATTTTTCTTATAAACCGACTAGTTGTGTGTATACTAGAATGTTTTTCTGTTCTTACTATTGTTTAAAAAATAGCACGTTGTATTTATTGCCAGGACAGGTTGAATTTTACGATATATATATATATATATTAAACTATCGACCATATGAAGTTATTAGTGAGAGAGAAAAAGATAAATACGCATACACATGCACGTACGCACGTATACGTACATACACAACTTATAACATAGTCTCACGACGACTCTAACCACAAACTTAAAAATAATAAACACACTATTTATATTTGGATGAAAAAGAGAGAAGAATAGACTTTTGAGATTTAATGTATCATTATTTGATGAGACAAAAATCATTAGGTATAAATTAACAAAATTAACAGGGTGTAGTTAAACTTTATAATATAAATGCATAAATATCATCTCAATAATATATTTATACTTTTGAGCGATTTCCGTTTCAAATACGTAAACTCTTTTAATATAATGTGCAAAATGTGTCATTCATTTCATACATACTTCTCTTTCGCCTCAATTCAAACTTGATATTATTTCATTTGCATTTTTGATTTTACAAGTGCTTAACTTTTTGCTTTTTAGAAGTTTTTTTTATTTGTTTCCCATTTTCATGCTTACATACTTATGTCATACATACATTTTTATTATATTGTTGAAGTCTAAGAAATGTAATAAACGTTCGAATTTACTTTCTTAAAATAACACCCTTTTTATCCACGACGAAAAGAGGAGGTATATGCGGTTAGGGTGAGAGGTTGTTTGTTTGTGCAATCCAATGTTCCCATTTATATCCAAAATAGTTTGACCGATTTAGACACGGTTTTCTGCAAAATACTTGGAACTAATCGGAGATGGTTCTTAGATAGGTAGTATGGTATTAGTTCACCGGGGGGCGCTGCAACATTTTGTTGCAAATATATTGGATTGACGAAAATGGATTGACCGATTTAGGCACAATTATGTTGTGAAAGCATTGAAAAGCTAATTGTGCACCTAAGAGAATTTCAGTTAGTCACGAAGTGTTACAACTGCAAAATTTTATGCATAGACAGAGCATAGCAGTCCCAACGGATTGTCTTAGGTTTGTAATTACTTTAATAGTTTCTTAATTTCTTTAGTCGGGGAATTTTAAAAAAAATTATTTAATTCTTTTTTTAATTACGAAGACTACATCGGTCGTTGCCTTTTTTTAATTTTTAATTTTGCTCTTGCCTTAACCTTTGATAATTATTTTTAATCTTATTCACGCTAACATTTTTTAGCCGACTCTGCCAAAGTGACAATCAAGCTGACTATGGTTTTGAAAAATGAGATTTGTTCAATCCATTTTGATTCTAGGAGTTGGTCATGATATCCTAGTTTCGCTTGTTTTCATGTTTTTGGTACACGCAATTTATTATAAGACACAGTCGGGTTTTTATTTTCTCTTTTAATTTTCTATTTTTCTTTATTTAGAAATTTTCCCATAGGTATTACCACGAATATTAATTCACATAGTGAATTATGTTATTGCGTATTATAATATCACATCACTTCTTAATTAGACATTTTCTAGGTGCAATGTTAATTAAATAGTATTAATAAATAGTAATGATTGCGTTTTGAATTATTCTCATCACTAAGTGTAGCATTTTTTGTTTAAACACAAAATATGGGTTGACTAATATGCTTTAACTACGAGTCCGGTCATTCCTAAAGTAATATAAAAAGTAATACAAAATGTTTTATTATATGGTATAATACAACTGTGCACTTGATTAATGATCAAGATCTAGCCTTCAACCGAATTACAATAAAGAAAACGGATGCAAATAGGGATGGTTCTACTTTGTTGATTCCAACTGCGTCACGGTTTATGATATAACAAACTCATTTGAATTCACTGAAGGACTTGATAACCGATTATCAAAAGTGAGTTAAATACATTAAATACAGACGCAAATGCCAACGGTACTGGATAATTAATTTTCCAGTACGAAAACTTGTACCTAAATAATAAAAGTTCTGTTGAGCTGCCGGTGGAATATAAAGAGCATTATGAATTAAGAGTTGCTTCCCGAGAGGTCTTCGGTGAGTGCAGAGATTAACAAATACCTCTCGTAGAGAGTTTTCATAACCGGAACTCGAGATAAATTCTATTATTCTACATGAATTATTTTCTCAGATACAGTCTACATAAAGTAGGCAGTCATGAACTAATTGCATGTCATGGTCAAATTTCAAGCACAATTTTTAAATAACAAGTTAACAGAATTGATAATATGTCATCGAAAATTTTATTTTATTAAAAGAAGTGCCTGCGCAACTTTAATAAAAATATTCTTTTCTAAATGAAAAGTTAAGGATCTTAATAGTTTAAAATCTGTAATAAACACACTAGTTTTCAAAATGATAGGTTATTCCGATCCCGGTACATTTTTTCTTACTAACAGAGCTTGAATTTCAGAAAAGAATTAGAGCAATACAAAAATGTTAAACTAAACATTTAGAAAAAAACCACAGTATTTTTTCAAGAGTGGCTGTAGACATTTGATAAAACAACAGAAATATTATTTTAATGAGAAGATTAAGAAAATTGTTATGTTTGTGGATATAATTCTCACTGAATTAGCAACAATTATAATTTCAAATCGATGCTTCATAAATGTTTTATACTATACAGTTTAATGTGTGGTAAATGATTTATTTTGAAACAAATTATACTAACTTAACACTTACATAGAAAATTATATCTAATTTATTACGTACGTCTAGAACCAATTTTCCATGATTTTGTTTTTGTTCACATACACATTTCTACAAAAACAGACAATTTTTTAAATTTGCTGGAACCTTTTCCCAGTTTAAATAACATATAGGATAAATATATTTTAAAAAACTGAACGAGAGGAAGATAAGGCTGCTCATATTGAAAGTTGCATAAACGGATATAGCAATAAAATAAACTTTAACAGATTTTACCGAGCTTATGGAAAGCAATTTAATGGGATCGTTAAGCTTAATTTCGCAAAAGTTATATTAATATCTAATTAAATATTATTATAATTAGTTATAAGGAAAGTGTAAATTTTAACAAATTTTGAGCACAGCTTAATTAAACAATTTTGTAATCAATATAATTTAAAAAAATAAGTAACTGTGTGCATAACACCTTTTTAATAGAACAGTTAACAAATATAAAAAGAGTTTAATAAGAAATGTTATGCGATAAAAAACTTACTTGCCTGAAAAACTCGTCAGGATGAATAATATGATTTGCAGCTACTGAGATGCATCACATCAACATGCGCACAAGTAATAACGAAATTTCATGTTGGAAGATTCCTGCGGATCTATGAAATCCCCGCGCAAGCGATCGCGAATTTAAGAGTTTACCTGAATTAGTTGAAAGACTTTTACACTTGTAATAAATTTAGGCAAACAATCCTAGGATCGGCGCGGGATTATTTGACATGCCGTTATAAGTAAAGATGGTAATTAAAAGTTAAGTCGAGGTCAGGTTAGAAGCCGTTGGGGAAAACGTTAAAGAAAGAAAATTTATTTGGATGAAAAAAGTTTTGGTTACTACCTACAAATTAAGTATTCAAAATGAAGGTGATAAGTGAAAGATTAATTACAGGATAAATGTATCTTTTAAAGATTATGTTCTTTTTCATATTACTTTAAACACAATGAAATAATGGATTTGGTTCAGTCACCAAACAGACGTACAAGAGATATCAGGCATACACACCAAAGCTCAATGGTTCAAAGTTAAATTCTAATAGCATATATTTTAATCTTTATTACATGATGAAATAAAATTTTATTTGAGAAGTATCATGTTGCGTTATTTAGTATTTTAAGATCTGTGGAAGTATGTTCTTTTCCAATACAAAATAAATATTTTACAACATTTTTATTTTGAATAATTCCTATTTATTTTTTTCTGATATTAGAAAAAGCTTTCAAGTAAACACGGTAATTAAATAAAGTTTATCTTTATTTGAAATATATTACACAGCAATATTAGATAATAAAATTGTCTTTATCTGCTTACAGGCACGAACAAGATAAACAGAGTCGACATATAAAAACACCCAGCTGCTACTCCTGCCCTTGGCTGCTCCATCTTATGATCTAATTTCCTGTCTAAAGTTTCTCGCGTCTTAGTTTGATATTGACCAGGCAACGCGTTCCAGTCACGACGTATGTGTGAGCACACATGGGAAATTAACACTAATAACTTATTATCTGTATATTACAAACTAGCGTGACCCGTGCGAAGTCTTCGCATTATTTATTCTATTTTACTAAAATTGACATATAGAGGCGCAAGTATCAAAAGCATTGAGCTAAAGCGCCACTTTATTTATACGTGAGTGGATTTGAAATTAAGCAAACATTTTACCGACCGTCAATCATACTGACGTTGAGCCGTTAGATGGCAGCATTGTTGTTTTGTGTATATAATTTTAATAATTAATTAATTTGCAAAAACGATAGCAATAATACATTTTTTAGTTGTGGATGCCGGTAGAGCAAGCAATTATCTATAAAATGATATATAATTTATGTGGATTAGTTGTGAGGTTTTTTCTAAAAAGGGAGTGTAACATCTTAACCTTAGCGTATTAATATATATGATGATGATGATGATGATGATTTTGTATATAATTTTAATAATTAATTAATTTGCAAAAACAATAGCAATAATAAATTTTTTAGTTGTGGATGCCGGTAGAGCAAGCAATTATCTATAAAATGATATATAATTTATGTGGATTAGTTGTGAGGTTTTTTCTAAAAAGGGAGTGTAATATATATAATGATGATGATGATTAACTGATAAAGGATTAGAGTTGCATCATAATATATTGCCATATAATATATTTCAGTTTTGACGATGAATTATACCGGTAAATAAATTAACTTTACTTGCTTATATTTAGAGATACGGATATGAATAACATTATATGTCTACGTTTGTTTAGTATGATCTTGAATCAAAATCGTCAACATTTTGCAATATCTCCAATACTTTTACTGATAAATAAATAACTGTTATGTTAAAGAGTATAATGCACATGGTGTAATGCCTTATTTATTGGTCATTTTGTGTGTTGTGATTTTTTTTCATTTTATACATTTTTGCCTTCAACATCGTTTACGAGAGGTGAACTCTTACAAAGATCATGTTAAAATTTGGTATTCTGACTAACTAGACTTTTTTAACCATAAGTTATCTGATGAGAATCTTACATTGTATTTGTATTTAATTTTTTTTACATTTTAAAAATCTTATTTATTTGTATGTTATAGTAATTCATTATACTATTTATTTTTTTGCATTAAAACATTTATTAATTCTTAATGAATAAAATACTGAAAATATGCTGGTACATTAACTTAATAACAACTGAACACTTGATTACCATTAACCATCAAATCCGCTTAATAAAATATATCAAATAGTTTTTGAAAAGAGGGTTTTAAAGCCTTATCTTGGTGTCAGTATAAAGTTATGATAGGCATCTAATTCTGAAATATAATTTAACAAATATTAAAACTTTATTAAGCTTTCGTACCTAAAGATAAAAAAATTATATCGTAAAAAAATATTATTTTTGCATTCTAAATCTTAGAAATGAAGCGAAACAATTTTGGAAATTATTTAATGAATGGAAATAATATATTTATAGTTTTATTACTTGCATTAATTAGATATAAAGAGAGAGTGTAAACTCCAATTAACAATCTGGAAGATTTTGTCACTTTTATCTTTAATTTATTTTTTCTATTTTAGAATTCAATGAATTCCTAAGTTTCACATGAAAACCATTGCCTTTTGTTTCATATTCGTTCAAGTGTCCGTCAATCTGCTAAAATCATAAAATTTATAAGTTTCCTAATTAGAGTCAATCAAATTTTCAATCACAAAATTAAGTTCATTAATTTTGCATCTATTGCAAATGTGTTGCTAAACAAGTGTGAGAATCGTTTATAATGAAAATTAAATTAGTTTGAAATGTAAAATCTATGTACTTTTTAATTCTCTTTTCAATCCTGGGGAAGGTTTATATCTCCAAATACGTAGTTTTTTGAAGTTCTAGATAATTGGAAACAAAAATACGTAAGTTAAATTTCGTTGTTCTTTTGGAAGAAAATTTAAATAAAAAATAAAAAATATTTCGATTAATGCATTTTGGTAATAGAGAATTTTGTATAATATTATTTGCAACTTTGAACGTTGCGATTTATTTTTTTTTAATATCTATAATTTTACTCTTGATTTACTGACGTATATTATAGGGCTCAGAATTGAAAAGTTTAAAAGTTAGTTTAAAACCTTACTTCAATTTCGATATGAAGTCGTATTCTCATTTATTACAGCGTCTTCCACGACCTTAAATTTTACCTACCAAAGCTTTTGACGCTCATCCTGAATATATTAGTCTAAATGGTAACCTGTTTACAAATTTTTCCTTAAACTCAAATTGATAGACGCACATTTGTACTCACCCTTCAAATCGTATGAAGGTAATGAAAATGATAATTCAGTTGATTTTATCATATTATCACTATATTCAAAGAAATAGTTGCTATTATAATATTTTCACTTGGTTTTATTACTTACTAGCTGTTTCTATGATTTCGTTCGTATGTAATCGGGAAAAAAGTTTTGTTTTTGGTTTTTTTGCTCTTATGTTGTTTCTGGTTATATGCTATCTATATAATGTATGATACATTAAAATTTACATTAAAATAAAAAAACAAATTTCATTAAACTCTGTCCAGCAGATTTTATGTGATACCCGCTCAAATTAACATACAGAGAGATGGAAAATCTAAAAAAAGTTTTTCCGGCTACTATTACCATTCTATACCATAAATCAATCATTTTTTTAATATTATTACTACACAGAATTATCTCTGTTACAATTTGATTATATCTATAGATAAATATTAAGTAAAGACAAGAAATGAATAATTTCTTTAAACATTTTGGAAGAACCTGTGGTTACCTATACACACACACACACATATATATATATATATATATATATATATATATATAGTATATTTGGAAGAACCTGTGGTTACCTATTATATATGTAGGAGTATACAAATTTAAATTTAATTTTGCTGAACAAATCTACTCAGGTTAAGTTAGATTAGCTAATATAACAAGTTTATGGAGTATCAGGGTTTTTGTTCAAATATAGAATTAGTAATGGCGCAAATAATACAGTGTAAAAAAAATCAGTAATTACTGAACATCTATTTTAGTGACTCGTTGCATATATATATATATATATATATATATATATATATATGTATATATGTATATATGTATATATACATATATATACATAAATATATATGTATGTATATATATATATATATATATATATATATATACATGGAGCTGCAAATATTTAGGTTTGGTTAGGTTTGTCTATTGTGGCCCAATTTGTTTCTAACGAAATTCAAACCTAAATCTCACAAGGAAATTAAACTGTATTTGCATCATTCTTATGTATGATTCCTTTTCTGTAAATTATTGCTAAATGTTCGAAACGAAAGATAAACAGATGTCGTAATGTTGGGTGTATAAGTTGGATGTGCTAGCATAATTCAGTCATGTTCCTGTAATTTATGAGAAAAACGTTTTGCGATATTTATTATTATAATGAAGAAAATAAATTTGGTTCTGTTGCGCACTTAGTGTGGTAGGTAGTCAGTCTAGTTACTGACAGTAAATCTTTGAATTCATAGCAAACATCTCCGGAGGTAACCATCTATTAATGATCCTTTCGATATTAAATTTAGGTTTGGGTACTCCGACTTCTGTATATCCTCAACGAAAATCATGTACGTGTTTAACCTACCTAAACCACTTGTCGATAATAGTTATTAATAGCTTAATTCAAACGAAGCTTCGTTTTAGTATCAATTATTTAAAAATGTTCATTTATAAGTTAGAATACTATTTTTAAATATATTCTGTTTACTCCACTACCATTAATCGATCAATCTACTCTCACTAATCGAGGACAATTTGACATAATTGTATTTTTAACTAATTTGGAAATTTCGGTAATATTTCTATAATATTTGTGATTTCGTAGCTAAAAATTTATTAGCCGACAAAAAATAAAGTGGGTGTTAATAACTAATCAATCATAGTTTTAAATTTATAAAATATCTATTCAGATACAACGGATTTTGCTAAGGTCAATGGTTAATTTCGTTTGTGTCTTACTAAATATCTGAAGAAAGCCGATATCCAATAAATAATTGTTTTGAAAACTGCATATGTCTTGAATATTACTTATTTTTAAAAAAAATTCACAGAAATAGGACTTGTGAAGCGCTCAGCTTTTAAATTTAAATTAGTCACCCCGTACTTTCATTGATCACAATCGTCGTCGTCTTCAAATAACTTATACACACACATATATGTTTATATATTTAAGCGTGCGTGCGTGCGTGCTTAAAATAAAATAATAAAATTTTAACAGAGTAAATTCTCTACATGGAAGATATTAAAAGAAAACTAATTGAATTAGCATACAGAACGGTAGTACAAATCGAAAAATCTTTTTTAGAATTTTTGTTTGTCTGTCTGTATGTTATTTTGTGCGTCAGTCACGCAAAATCTAGTGACGAATTTTGATGAAATTTAGTGAAGTATAGTTTATAACCAAAGGCAACATATGAGAGTTCGATAGTAGCTGCATTGAAGGTACGCTTTATGTTTTATAACAAAAATATCTTCCATGAATTATTCGCTGTAAAATATATTTAGAAATTGTTTTAAATTTTCCAACTCAAAAATTTTATAGAAATTTTAATATAAAAAACTAAAAGTCAGTGAAAGAAATATAATGGTATATTTTACTTATGCAAAATGTTAATTTTACTTGTGCACTGTCGATCTATGCAGTTCAAAATACCCATTTTGAAAATGCCGTATTGGAAATTAAATAAATGGGTATTCATTTAATACCCATTTATACACTTATGACAAATTTAAAAAACTGATAGCCAGAAAAACTTTTAACCCATTTACTTTATGTACAATGAAACCAATTTAGTGATTCAATTTTTATATTTCACACACTTCTTTCACGGGTTAAACGGTTGCACCACCCCATATGAGGTACGAACATTTAACGGTTCAATAAACAAACGGCACAACACCAAAGTGCGCGCCCGCAGCGTTCAAACGATCCGACTTCGTCACGCCTCATCAGCATTGACGCACTCAGTTGGGGTAATGTGCTTGCTGGCGGTGCTTATGCGAAATATATTATCATTAGATAGTCGCGTTATCAGAAAAAATTGCCATTTTTGAGTAAGTGTATTTTTCAAGGGGATGTTCATGACTACTATTTTCTAATAAAGGTAACGACTTGAATGATAGAAAGAAAAGTGAAAGTCGCTACTCTCTACCTGATCTTACACTTTGTGACCATAATAACAATTGTTTTTAAGAGTTTTCGTCGTTTGGTGAAGTTCATTTTATTGCTTTATACGGTATGTTTTTTGTTTTATATTTTAATTTAAGTTTCATTATGTGCATTAATTGAAGAACGTTTAAAAATATTATAGGTAAATCTTCTTTTATATAAATGAGAAACATTAATTAAATTTTCACGAACTTTCATATTTGAATAAATCAAGTTTAAATATATTTACGTCCTGAATACACAATGACTTAAGAAAACAGTCAAAATTCTTAAAGGCATTCCACGAAAATAAATCTGTGTTATAAGCATGAACTTTTGCACTCTTTAAGGTGGGACCAAGTAACTTTCTTTTTAATGTAACAAATTCTTATCAATAATAATAACAAATTATCCATGTTTCCCCAGTTTTGCGGTACGGTGAACAACCTATTAACTTAAAAAAAATATATCTTCAAATAATTTCGGATGTGTTCACGGCTCTGTTCCAAGTAATATTTTCTTTTTTATTTATATGTGAATATATTTAAAAAATGACTGTAATATAATTTATTTCCCCCAAAGTAAACAAAGGATTTTTTATGATATTCATTTACAAATTCTTTCGTTGATAGGAATAATAACAGTCTATACGTATTTGAAATCCAAAATGGATTTGTGATTTGATAAATGTTAAATATTAGTTACGGAATAAATATGAAATAAACTAACAATTATATTAACTGACAAAACGTTAGACGAAATATTATTAACACTATTTCTATTCTATCTCTGTGCGGCACGCACAGTTAGGCAAAGATGAAGTCATTATATTGTCGAAAGCAAGTTTAGATTCCTAAATAAATACATTTTTGGACTAACTGATACATTTTTCATGACACACTGCAACATTTACATTTAAAAACCTTTTACCGTGTGGAAGACTAATTGTACAAGTTTAGATTCTGCGTAGATGTGACTTGTTTTTTAATATTAAAATTAAGCGCGAGATGCAAAAAATGTGGAGATATTAATATAGTGTAACAAAGTAATTTTTGATGGTGAGGTGACAAGAAAGTAATAAATATTGCAAGGCATATTTTGTATTTGAATTGAGTTGCAGCATAATATAATGCGACATTATTCCTAGGATTTTCTCAACATTATTTAGTTTTCACCGTTCGCATAACATTACTTCAATAAATATCTACTTATATAATCTCAAATTAAAGATAATTTCTCCTATTTTGTACCTGTATATAAAAGTGATTTTTATATCTTAAATCACTTTTCTTATTCACATCAGATTAACGCAAATTTAAGATTTAACAAATATTGTGTATTTTTATTAAGTTTAGCAACCTAAAATTATTGTTTAAAATATATTACGTCATTTGTAATATGGATATTCCAAGAAATAATATAATTTTAAATCACATCTTTTGCATACGTTATTTATATATTTCTTATTATGAACAAAATTTTATAAAAATTTTACACCAAATATTCGTATTAAAAACGGAAAAAAATCGATAAAAAATAAATGTTTGAAATAAGTAAAAAGGATTGTAAATGAATTTAAAAAATAAGAATATTTAATAATATTATTTTACAGCTGGCAGAAATGAGTAATTTTATTGCGGCGAGACTTGGGTTATAACTATTTACTTTTTTTATTATTTTGTAAATTCTCATTTTTCCTTCATTTCACTTTAATTGCTAAAATATATATTTATAAACTTGTTCCGTTTGTTTTATCTAGTTATTAATTTACAGACAAAATAGTAGGAAGCAGCCCCACGAGTTATTTTTGTAATCAATTTAAGTTGTATTTTTGTAAGTATTTTTTTAAATCAATTAAATAATTGCGGGAGAGCCCTATTTCTTTTAAACATATGTTTTCTGTATCTTTCTTCACTAAAGAAAACCGAAAAATTTATATTTTGATCAAACTATCCTGGTTTCATACTGTTTTTCTACTTAACACCTTCTAGTAATTAAATAAATATTAGTAGCTTTTAACAGTTATGTTGTTGTTAATATATTTGTCCATGATAAGATTTCGGTCTATTCATAGCTTCATATCCATTATACAAAAAGTATTACTTTAATTTTTCCTTTTCTATTATAAAATATTATTTTATCAAAAAAAATCACATAATTCAAACTTTTTATATAGACATGAGATTTAACCATTTCATTTTTAGGTAAATATTTATAAATCTGACCCTTCACAGTACACATTACGTTGAAGTGAATATATTAAAAATTCATTTAGGCACGCTGGCTTACAAAATAACTTGTGTGGCGGAAAATTTTAAGTATCTTCAAACCGAATTATGCTAAACGAGTGGAAAACTCATAATAAAACCAAAACTAACGAAAGAGATAAATTACGTCGGACGTGCGTAAATGATATTAAATGACATATGCTAGTAATGTGAATACATTAGGCATGTGGCTTTCAGCCTGACCTGCTGGGTGTTAAGTGGACCCCATATTATATCTAAAAATATACATATACATATGCACACACACACACACACACACACACATATATATATATACATATACATATATATATATATATATATATATATATATATATATATATATATATATATATATATAAGAGGCAGATTAAATGATGCTAATTATAAATAACTCGTAAATCTAATTCCGAAAGTGAACCATTAACAACCGTGATGGTACAAATAGCGATATAACGAGTTGTAACATTACATATACTTATCACGACTATTAGTTCTTTAATAGGACATATCACCTAAAACCCTAATCTTTTATTGCGGTACTCAGATATGTGTCAAATCTTTTTGCTTTATTTCAAATATAGCGATTTTTCGCGTGATTTAGAAAATATATTAGGACATTTGTCAGGTAACAGTTGAACAGTTAGCCATACCATGTAAAAATATGATGTTATTCCGATAAAAAAAATCACTAAAATAATATAAGTCTTTTTAAACAAAGGTAAAATAAAAAAAATATTAAAGGAAAAAATATAACTTTACAAAAATAGAAATTCTTAATAATATTTAAATTAATTATCACGAATATAAAAAAATATTCGTAAATAATCATGTCCGCTGGAAGTTAAAATCTATCCGTACTCTCATTAGCGTAGATAAGAACTTTAATAGTATGTAGATTAGTTTCATGATTTTTATTAGCGAACGACATAATATCCCTTGATCCAGAATAAAATTAAATAAATGTCGTCCACGTGGGAAGGGATTTCGACTTACGGAATATTTTATTTAAAAAATTAGACATACAATAATTTATTATTATAATATGGAAAGCACAAAGTACACCTAGAGGCAAACAAAAATGTAACAAGTAGCAAATGGAGGGTTAAATTGTCAGAGGGATGTTCAAAGCCCGTGAGGCAAATAGCAGCGGTGAACAGCAAGATGCCAAATTTAAAGCCCCAGATTTAACTCGGCTACGCTATCTGAATATATTTATTCTAAATTAAATTATATAGTAACTTATTTTTTTATTTTTGAAATGGGGAATACTAATTGATTCAAATCTGCAACGCGTTTTATTTTTGGGATCTTTTCATAATACAACACGATGCTGATTTCGATAAATTTGCTTTTAGTGATCATTTCGTAAAATTATTAATTTTAATATTTGAATATCACGTGAAAGTGAAGGGTGGGTTTAATTTATTCCAAAAAGGTTATTTTAAAGTTTTTAATATATTATTTTTCAGAATTCAGCAAAATGTAATACTTTAGGCATTGCATATAAAATTAAGATAAGAATTTATATTTATCTTTGTCATATCATTCAATATTTTCTGAGATGGATAAAAGAGTGATTATAAAGGGCTTCTGCTTGATACGAATGCATTTCATTTAACTCCATGGCGTCATGCAAGTCCTCGTATAAATTGTTTTGAAATAGGTGCATTGTATATTGCCCTTCCGTAATAAATTTTTAAATTGGGGGTGTTATTGTAGATTTCACGGAAAATTGGCGTTCATGTGGGCAGCAGCTAATTTATCTCTTGTTTGCATTATATAAATTCGATAACAGGACAATCTATTTATATGCAGTTTTTATTAGTGCAGTATAATGTTTTAGGGATAGATATGTGGGAATGCACGTTCTTATAGGTTAATGTATTCGTGTATATTGTAAAGTATTTTTTGAATCGATATCTTTAATTTTAATTATATTTACTGCTAATATATATTTTTTCTATTATTTTAATGACACCGAGTTATATAAAATGCAAAAGTGTAAAGATGATGTAAAAGTTATAAATTAAAAATATAATAAGGGCTTAAATTGTAACGAAATTTCCAAAAAAATGTTCCTATATGATTTAGGATAAGCTGGCAAATACAGGAGAATAAAAGTGATAAAATCTTAAGTTCAGTCTTTATCAAATGTCATGTTAAAAATTCAGTGATCAAAACAAATGAGCTTCTGTTTTTTTTCCAATATTTCATCCAATTCTAATACAAATTGAAGAGGTCATATGGGTAATGCAATAAAACCTATATTCGTATTTTAAATTATTGGAAAGAAAGTCCAAATATATTTTACTTTGTAAAAAAATATTATTATATGCATAAGAAATATTGACTGCGGATTGTAAAAAAGAGAATCATATATTACTAAGTATGTTAAAAGTTAGACTGTGAATATTTAATCCCACTAACGTTTTTAACTTGGTATATAATTTGGAGCTCACATGCAGCCAAGTATAGCTTGATAATTGAATAGGTGTGAAAGACGTTCCTCCGATATCTGTATATGAGATAGTACGGTTACTTCTCCTTTCTATTTTATTTATTACCGATTTCCTCTTGGGTATACTAAGCTTCCATTCTTCATATTTCAACTATTCAAAGGAAAAATTCTAAGCCTTGCAATATTGAGGTAACTTTTCATTCTTCGTATCTGACAATGCTCACGCAATCATCACCTGTTTGCTATACCATCCTCTAGAACCGAATTATTTCGGAACTCTCCAGTTTTCGGCGGTATTCAACTGCTCAATTACCTGATCCTGGTCGCACTAGAGTTTTATTTGTTTATGATAAAGTGAAAGTAAGTTCGTTGAAAAATGTCTTTAAGGACGAGTAATTTTATAGTTCTTGTGTATCTTGTATTCATTCTTAATACATGCCTCCTTTTAATTTATTAAACTAATATTTGCATATGGTTTCGAATAGGGTACTTACAACGTATCGATAAATGCTTGGAAACAAATAAATAAATAAATATGTTATTGTGAAAATTGCTAAGGGACTTTCAATAATAGGAAGCGTTTAAAAAACTAGTTAACTTACACCAATTGATAAGAATGCTTAAGTTAGCACTTAGTTTAAATCAAAATATGAAATTAAAACTAACAATATATGGACAGTTTTCTTTATTTTTATTTCAATCTACCTGCGCAAAAACCTTAAGGGAGTGTCAAGTTGCCTTTCTCATCCTGAAAGCACTTATTTACTCCTCTAATCATATCTTAGCTGATATATAGATGTAATAACAGTTTTGTAGTGAAAACTGGAAATATTTAATGTTTACGTTATGATAGTAACGAATTCAGTTAGGAAGCAATTTAGATATGGGTTAGTACAGATAAGTTATGTTTAAAGAATAGGCTATTTCAAGTACATTATATTAGGTAATTACCTAAAAAAAGAGTACATAATTCGTCAATTCACTTAAAATTTACAGGCAAACTTTGATTTGCTAGTCGATCACCAGGATCGACTAGCAAATCAAAGTTTAAGAAAAATATTATTCAACCGACATATATGCAATTGTAATGGCTGAAATGTCAAATGTTAATAACCAGTTGACATGTATGTAATTAAAATGGAAAGAGAAATGTACTACTGTGAATGAAAGACATCAGAACATTAGCCAATTTCTTACTAAGTTAACGTATACGGAGGTAATAGCCCTCCCTATCCAGTAGAGACGCGTCGATGTACATTCGTGATTTCCATGTGTACGTATGTACGATTATAAGTGCCAAGTATTTTCTCAAGAGCGTCATATTAAGATGCAATGTATGATACAAATTTGACCCTCTGTGTTCTTGACCAAATATCTATACTGTGAAGAATACAGCTCTTAAAGAAGTGACTTTGTTATCTAAATTAGAAAAAATAACTACAAAAATGGAGCTTAAAATTTTATATGAAATTAGGAAAAAAGACACATAACTAAACGTTATTTATTTCCGGTATTAGTTACATATAGCTGCGGACCTGTGTCATACTTGAGCATATTGTGCAAGAGCGCAATAAAATGTTTATTTTTAGTTTGTTTTAAACTTTCATTATTTTAAGGATCCTATTGTGAGTTCTGCTGTGATTCTTCGTAAGAGTCTCAACAGAAGTATCAGAATAATAGAAAGTTGGTTTTCAACATTCATTATTCTAAGACTTCTGTTGTGACCCTTAGAAATTAAAATGAAATACTCCAATAAGAATACAGCGTTTTTTATTCGACTCCAACCAACGCATCTGGGTGGTGTTATATGCAAACACAGCTTGAGACTTAAAGCGTTGAAAGAGCGGCGGAAATTGGAAGTGTACTTTTATTTGGAACATTTTATCATTACGCTCTGGGTTAGAACTGCATTACTTACAAGCGCGATCGCGACGTCATTGTAAGTTGAATAATAATCTCACGAGATCTTATCCTTCACAGTTAATGAAATAAATTTGTGTCTAGATTTTATTATTTTGAGTCCGCACGTAGAATCTTCTGATGAGAAAATTACGTGGTTTTAAAATATATAAAATATTTTAATTTACATTTAATTTTTGTATTTAAAATTACGCCCAATGCTCTCAAATTTGTATCAAGAAATTAAAATTAGTAAAATTGGATTAGCGAATAGAATATCTTATGCTACAATTTTTTCCAAAATCCTTTTCGTTTATCAAAATCTATTAGGAATGACAATTGAAAATTGCATATGTTTTAGAATATTTACTTCACAACTTTTATAGCAATTTTACTATAAACTTTTAAAAATAACAAAAGAAATATTTTTGACATTGTTTATTATACCTGAAAATACATTATTTTAGTTGTTATTTTTCACAATATATCTTATTGCTTTGAGATTTCACGTCAAAACGAATGAAATAGAAATAACTAGCATATGTTTTTCATGGCCTCAAAACTTGATAATTTTTAAATTGTACCATATAAAGAGTTAAGGAAGGGTCGGTGTTCCTAAAGACGCGATTTGTAAATATGTTTAGCGCATATATCTTTTGATATTCAAACAAAAAAATGTTTAAAAGTTTATAGTTTTATTGAAATTACGATCGACGTATCATAGTTTTAGGTGAAGAGAAATGTTACTACTTTTTACACAAAAATTCCATACTTTATTATGCCCTTAAAGAGCGGAAGAAGTAAATGCCAGAGATATTCAAATAAATAAAAATATAAAATATAATTAGCTTGATTATAATTTCGTATTGCACTGTTAATAAATTTTGTAAGTATAATTAATAAGAAATGAATTAAACGCAAATGAAAAATTAATTTCGCTTCTTACATTTTCTTACATTTCTGGATCACAACGCATTTTAAATTCAAATATTTCTTAATGATATCTGTAAAGAAAAAAGTGTATTTTCATTATTTTCCTTCATTTTATTTCATATGCAGAACCTGGTCTCTATTTACTCAATTAATACAATAATATCGTGTTTACATCGAATCTTTGAGCACGTACAGATGAAACGCGTCCCGAAAATTAATCAAAGTAATATTTTACACTGCTGAACAATAAGACCGTGTTTATTAGCCGCTGAAAGCGAGCGTTTAAAAAATTTACACTCAGTTTGTTCCACTTCCATTTATAGTCTATGATAACTAAATATTGAAACGTGTAATGAATATTTAAATAACAATAACAGGATAACACAGTGAATTATTTATTTTTTTATATATTGTACTATTTTGTATTGTAGAATATGATAATTAAGATTTATTTTTAAGAGAATATGTAAAATCGAAAAATTAATGTGATAAAATCGAGAAATATAAAATTGTAATATTTTTATTTTGTATTTCGCATATAAAATACTCATATCATAATTTTACGATTTTGCATAGAACATTCGCTGTTTATAATCTGATAACAATAGTCAAAACTTATGACGTCAGCTTCTATCAAACTCTCTAATTATTGCTTTCTCAATATTCATTTGATCAAAATTAATGGCAATTTAAGATTATTTTGAATCATAGTTGCCATATTTTCACCGCTCATTTTTAATGGAATTCAGCATTAATAAAACTAAATACTTTAAACTAAAAAGACAAGAAAATGCAACGTAATGATTTAAAAACTTACACAGAGACAAAAATTACGGAACGGGCCAGGAAATCTCTTCACGGGAGCATTGCAAAGACTAATGTTAGTCAAACGTTCACAAACTTGTATTCAAAGCGTGGTTTACCCAAGGCGAGCTCTTCCCAAAAAAAGAAAGATCAAGTGACAGATCCGGGATTATCAAAAATATATTATTAAACTGCCAAGTGTTGCCGATGGCGTCATAGGCACACACTGTAATAACTTATAAGAAATTATTCAAAGATAACCGATTCCTGTAGAGTAATAGCACCAACGAACTTCAAATAGAGACATAACAAAATCGCTAATATAGCACACCATAAACTAGCAAAAATCACAAATTAATATTAACTAGTGTCCCATACCATAAATATATACCGCAATCTGTTCATGAAAATTCTGTCCACAAATTATATTATGACACGGTCGATACTGACTAACAAGTGACACTATATTTTAATAGACCAGACGTAATTCTCATTGATATTGTCATTAAAACGGTACAGATTATATACGTAGCTGTACTAAATTCTCATAATCTCCAATATAAAATAACTGAAAAAATGTCAAAATACACTGATCTTACCCACGAAATAATCAAGATATGGGGTTTGCGAAAAGTTATAATAATACCCATAGTCCTTTCTAATAAATGAATCCGTAGCTCAAATACTCCATGCTAGCATTAAAATTCTGGGTATATCGCCTAACAGCTATATTTTAATTAAAAAATCCGCTTTTATTAACACTTGCAGGATCATTCATAAAGTTTTGTCAATAAATGGAAACTGGTTAAGACAATCACGGTACACAGTTGGGTGCACAAAATCATACACCCCCACATGCTTACTCAAACATGAAACCTTAATAGACACACACGCCATACAAAATAAATACACCTATGTAATAGATATATCCGTACTTCATAACCACTATCACTAAGTGAAAAGCTCGCGGTACTTGAATAACTTCAAGATAATCTGAGAAAAATTAAAATATATGAAGTAGTAATAATCGTCGTAATGGAACTTAAAATCGATTATTGCCCATACCCGACTTCAATATTGAGTAATATAACATAAAATAGTTGATAACGTATCTTGTTTTCATGATTAATAAGAATTTCAGATGCGCAAATAGACAAACAGCGCAATCACTTACCAGAATGAGTAAATGAACAGATATCATTTAATTACTTCACTTTTCTACAACGGTCTGAAAGCAATACGGCTTCACATTAATGTCTTATTTATTCTACAAACAGTGTTATATTTTTACAGTTGCAATTATTTATATGTCGATGTAATGATTATTTTTATTACAAGTCAATAAAATATTATCTATAAAAGAATACGTTTACACAAAAACGCAAGGAGAAACTCCAGCATAATATAACATGTAAACGTAAATCACAATAAAATAACTAAATATTAATAAAATTATTCACAGAATTTCCTCCAATTGTATACCAGTAAAAATATTTAAATATTATAGTTTATGTTCGTAATTCCTGTTGCGGAAACCGCCACTTAATGCGTTGTTGTGTAATAAAATTTGCATCGAAATACCATAAGTAATAAACGATCGCCTGGGGCAATTGTTACTTACGTAATGTTGAAACCTCAAGTATTTGCAGCATAATAAAATTCCAATAGCGTCCTTTGACAAACATAAAGATGGCAATAAAAAGTAACTGACTTTATTAACTTTTCATTAAAGTACTTTAGGACGTAGAGGGAAAGAGAGAGTTACTCCTATTTTCATTTAAATTGCAACAAAATTGGTGGGGCCGCTCTCTTAGAGCAGAACAGTTTGGTCGTTAAATTATTCGTCGTTTTCTTAATAAAAGTTCATGACTTGCACATGATGAAAATTAACATAGATATTAGTGCTATTCCATGTGTCCCATTAGAGATTTAAAAACCTGCTAAATTATAATTATTCACTAAACCGATTGCTACACTAATTAACAAATAGTACCACTTGAAAGTGTTATTCCATATGTTTTATTAGGTATTTAAATACCTGCTCCATTATAATTATTCACTACAACGATTGTTTCATTAATTAATAAAAAGTACCACCTGAAGTAGCATATAATTCGTTGTTTGCGTTGTAAATTAACTGCATTGAAGACACTTATAAATTATATAGTTATATATAAGTAGTATACATTATCCTTTGTGAATCTGAATTCGCCAAGCACGACAAATTTAACATTGTACAAATAATATGTGTGTAAAAATATATTTGAACAAGTGAAATTAATTCATATTACGAATTTATTGTATCTTGTGTAGTATTGTTTAAAAGGCCTTTGCATTTTTTTTAATATATCGTACTATTGGCCCAAAATCGCTCCCCCCTCTTTCTCCCTTTTTCGTTTCCTCCTAGAGATTTCTTGTTTCAATCTACTTCACTTGGGTATATATCCTTCTTTCAAAGGTCGGTTTGGTATTTTGGCTATTCTGTTTATCTTATAAAAGTATGGCTGGACTGACAACTGTATCCCTTAATATAAAAACTAAATTGTTTATAAACGATCATAGCATTGATGTTTTTTGTTTTTGTGTGTTATGTATATTTTTCTGCGCCTTATTGTGTTATGTTTCTTTTTTTTATCCCTTGTACCATTTTGAAAACAACAAAGATGCCAAAATTTATTTATAAAAGGTTATATAAAGGAGAAAAATGAATAACCATTATAAATATAGAAATATTAAACAACTCAGGTGAAATAACTTGGTCCTTCCACACCAACCTGTCTAAGGACATTGTATCTGTTTCATGTCATCACTTTATACATCTTCATTAAAAATACAAAAAAAAATTGGAACAATGTAATTTGAGTATTTCGTCCGTTCGTTGTGTGTGAATCATCTCGTGATATAGAAATGTAAAAGTATGTTTGTTTAGTTACGTATGCTGGTATTGGTTGCAATATTTTTTATAAGCGCCAATAAATAAATCGGTACACTTACATTAATAACTTGTTTTATGTTGTAAAATTGAATAAACAATTACGAAGTGACAAAGATGGGTAACATGGGAAGCAAATAATTTGAATATATTTTCAAGCATGTTTGTGCTCTCGTAAATTTGATTTTTAAAACTTTTTTAACCCACTTCCACGTATCAGAATTTTGCTGAATTAGTCTTGAATTGCGTCCGCTTCCAAAATAATAAATAAACGTGTTTTTTTTATTATATTGTACTTTTTTTGGTTTTGTTTTTTCTATTACTAAAGGAAGTTAAGGGAAGCGAATACCCTTGAATCTCAGTTTATATTTTAGCAAAATTTTATTTAGGATGTGAATATATTTTCGGTGCAATTAATATATTGGATTAACCGAAAAGTGCTGGATTAATATATTTACTATTTACGTCATTCTAATATGTTCCCTACTTTCTTGAAATTTTCAATGACTTTGCCTAAGACTGGAAACTGGAAAAGCCCATCTGCCATTCTTCTAAAATTCGCGAACTTCAAAAAAATGCTCCTTATTTGAAATTCACGAGCTTTAGAAAATAGAACATTGTTATCAGCAAGTGTTATGCATTAATGTTTTAAAATAAACAGTAACTACTTCATATAAAAACAAATATGTGTTACGTTAAAAATGTAATATTCTATTACTATAAAACCTACTTGACAATAATTTTCTTCTCTTAATGTTTACAATTGCTGCGTTTTCACATTCCTATATAAATCATCATACAAGGTGAAACAGAAAAAAAAACGATGGTTCGATTTTTTCCGTGGCACTGTCAGCGGTAGGTGCAAATAATGGTAAATCAATTGCAAAACAACCTACTAGCAGACTCGCGTATGCACACGTTGCACAGCGGGTAGTTGACTGAAGTCATACACTACTGGCGGTTCTTTCGGATTGAACAATTTTTCACACTTACCAATCAAGAATATTTCACATAGTCAATTACACGAGATTGGCAGGTTGGCCTTTGGTAAAAGTCGTTTCGTCGGAAGGATTACTGTTTTACTATAGTTATAATTTTTTCTTATGTGGAAAAAGGCCACATTGTATTTTTGGTTTCAAAAATTATAAATGCGTATCCGCTACATATTAGGAATTTAAATATTTATACAAAAACACAGTAACAAAATATTAAAAATAATGATTACGCGATATATTTCTTCTATGAAATAAAAAAAGTAATTATACATGTGCATGCTTCCGTAACTTATAGTCAGTTTGAATCTAAATATTCAAGACCGGCCTAACAGTTCTCAAGACACACATTATGAGATTGATTGGTGGAACAAAACAAAATAATTCGCTAAAAGAAACTCGGCCAAATTTTAGTTTTCAACTGCCTCAGTTAAAGTTTTCTTTTTTCTTTTCTGATGGGCCTATTAATTTGTACCCTTAGATTACAGTGTTTTGAAAGTCTTAGACATCTGTTAAATTTAGTAGTAACTATTATCTGCGTAAAACAAACTTTTTTTTTTAAATTTGAATCAATAATCCATATATTTTTGTCTTTCAAAATCAACCTCATTAATTGTCTTACGAAATGTATTCTTGTTACCAAGAATAAATTTCGTAAGACAATTAAGCAAAATCCAAAATTGATTCAAATTCAAGGTTGTTACATGAGATGCTTGGGACTAGTATTATTAGGATTTGATCCTTTTTTTTGTAAGCTTTGAAGGTCAATGAAAATTAATATTTATTTATTTCGGATTTTTCTTCAAGATTAAAGATCTTGAGATTTTTTGATTCAAGAAATTGATCGATTTTATATAAATTTATTCAATACATTTATATTTGAATACCGTACCTAGTATAAACTATCAGTCAAAAGGCAGCCCAACTGTTAAAAGAATAAACCTACAATCAATAATCATTGGTCACTTCACACCCAAAGGAAAATGAAATAAAAACACTCGCGTATCAAAAGTGAGAGTGGTCATTATGAAGGTCAAGTAAAATGCTTTAAATGCTTTCAAATATTATCTTTTCATTTAATGAACCAAATTATATTTTAAATCTGCGTCTATTTCATTTTTGCTATAAAAAATATAACAGCTTTTATTGACTTGACCTTTATCGAAGTGTATTTCTATAACTTACTTTTTTCCGTTTATTAATATTAAAAAGAAATTCTATGCCAAATCGCACACTATTCATCAGATGAAACGTTGATGAGACAGTAAACAATTATATCATTTTGCAATTTGAAAAACAGACGCCTCATCTACCACTAAACGTTTCCTCGCGCCTCGTGGGAGTACGCGAGATTTGATTCCTAGATCGTATTGTATTGATTTAGTCATTTTGTTTGCTGCAGACGTTAAAAAAATATCTAGCGCTTAGTTAGTTCTGTTTTCGTTTCCGTTTCTGATAAGGAAACAAAAATGTAAAAATATGTAGATAGTGCAAAAAATGATTAGGAAGATAACAGGGTAAGATATTTTCTTTTCAGTTCTTTTATAAATGAAGGCAATCCCAGTTGGTTTATTGTATTTTTTGCGACGCGGGCCTGCGGAAGACAGCAGTTTGTCTTTCGTTGTTTATCTCTAGATAGACCTTTGTCTGTCCAACCATCTTTCCATCTGTTAACCTTACCTTTACATCTGTTTCAAAAAATATTTATTAGATCGTGACCTTTTTTCTTCATTAAATACCGATATTTTATTAGAATACCCTGCGCCAATGACAATGACCGGCTGACATATAACATTGCGTATCAAATGCTACTACTTACCCAAGTTCTATTTATATATGTTAACGTGGAAAGATGTCGCTTCCTTTAAAAGGGAAAGTAATAGCTTATGTTTAAGGTATTGATATGAGTGATATTCAAAATAAAATAAAATATTTAAAACATACTCAATCGAATTGTATGTTCCAGAATATATGCATGTCCACCATCTTTACTTACTTTTTGACGTAAAATATTGTAAGATATAAATCACTAAATGCACATATTCTTTCTCGAAATTATTTGGAGTAATTTTATCTGGGCTAAGTCAAACTCATATCATGCCGGTGCATAATTTAGCTATAAATTAGAACGCGAAAACAAATTTTTAATACGTTTTATTGTTAGTTGAGATATTAGGGTGTATTGACCTAATCTGTCTCTCCTATATTCCAACGTATGTCTATAATCCACGATTAAGAAATGGCTTCGTACATTTATTAGGCATCGCGCGTTATATTTATTTTTGGAGTTTTGAAGTTAAATACAGACCCTTTTAGTATCATAGTTTAGATTTACTTACATGACATTTTGCAAAGATATGCCTCAATTAAAGTTGTCGCTACTATGAACCAAAAATAGCTATTTTTTAAGTTATTTCTCCTTATTAACAAGTGACTCCTTATTTTCAACGTACATCGTTGTCTTTTAATGATACCATATTTTTTTAACAGCAATAGAAAAGTCTTTTAAAATAAAATTCAGATTTTATTTACATTTACTATTAATTTATCAGTCCCATTTACGAAATATTAAGTTAACTATGTAAAAATCTGGAAATTTTCGAAAATCGGTTATGATGAGTATTTTAAAATAACATTTTTTTGAATAATATAAAATTATACATACATTTTGCAAATTAATATTGTCTTATTGAAGCACAATTTTTTTCTTGGGGCACAAAACAGTATTCCTGCTTCTTGTAGTAGAAAGTTAACCCAAGTATTCCAATTATACATTCTTCTAAACAATAATTTTTTCCAAGAAACTTTCACAGTTAATACCATGTGCTTTTTTAGTTAGTCGAAATATAAATCAATGATTTATCCTTCATAACTACCTGCTATGTACGTATATGAAAATAAATATAAATAGTTTTTCATAGGAAATTCCACTTTTTCAATAGTTTTGTATCGCTATTTTTCGACATTATGAAATATGTCAGATAAAATACCTATGTTGATTATATCGGAAACACCAAATCTATCTGAAAATATAGAAATTATGAAGAGGTCCTTAGGTTTGGTATACCGAATTTAATCTTATTCGATATTTTGGCGTCACGCACGCAAGTACGCACGCACGCCCGCACATAATTATTGGATGTGTAAAAATACGCCATTCGTTTCATTACAATCATTAGCGTATATTTTATTTACATGCACGCCATCTTTCTTTATTTAGGTAGAAGTTTTTGGATGAACTACTATTTGCGAAGTAGCAAAAAAATTTAATGCCGCCTAGTGCTAAATTAATTGTGAAATAATAAATAAAAGTTACTAACAATTAAATGAAACTGCGTGATGTAGTATTATTTCTACTTTCTTTAAGTTCGTTACCGCGACCTAGGTTTTGTTGTATTACAACATGAGCTTCAGGTGGGCTGTTAGCAAAGGTAAATCAAATATATTTTTCTCAGAAATCATTTGATGAAGAGACATGAACTTCGGTACAGTGATGTTAACACGCTTACAAATATTTCGACAGTTGATACACGAAAATATTTTTATTGAAATTTTAGAGCAGCAAATAAATGAATCGAAAACTGTAATACTTTATAGGACATTAGTTAAAAGAGTTATAGGGTTTATGGATTCTTTGTCTGGTTTTAATACGATTTCATCTTACCACTCTATTTCTAATTTAATAGAGTGATAAGATGAAATAATCCGACTAAAAGACGTGAATCAAAAATTACTCTTATTTATGTCAACTATTAGAAATATTTTTTTTATTATTTTCATTATAACTAACATAATTAGTGTGTGAGTAATATATATAACTGAAAAGAATAAATTAAACACAATTAATAATTAACTACTAATTTATATACCACGAACTCATATTTAACTATATGTAATAAAAACACTCTATTGCCATTTGGTCATCGCATTCGTATTAGAGAAGCATGTTAGAGTTGATTTCTTTTTTCGAATTCACTCGTTTCAATGAAAATTTATTTTTACTATTGTTAATGCATTATTTATTATTCGTTATATAGCGTTTATTGTATACCGATCTACGACGATATCTTACTGCACGTCATCGTGACTGGAGAGATGATTGGAGAAGTTACCTGTTAGCTTTTAGAGTAAAGAAGAGTTGCTCTTTAGATTTGTTTAATTTAAATTATAAAATTTCTAACTACTTAACTGATAAGAATACTTTTAAGGTATCTATTTGGCACCTCCTCTTTTTTAATTCTTAGCCAAACATTTGTATTTTATTTAAATATCTCCTTTCATGTAAATATCAGTTTGATATTCCAGATGATCAGGTATACTTTTCTGTACTATATATATATCTGAAAAAAGGATTTTGAATATGATAACTTTGACCATATGATCTCGATATATCCTTCGTCGATAAACAAATGTAATATAAACGTATATGAACATATCAAAGACGGAGAGGTTTGTTGTTATGGCTAATGTAATTCTAAAACCGTACTGCAAGTTCAAATTTATTTGGACAAAAACTTAAAATTATTGAACTAGACAACGAGATTTAGAGTTTAATGACATGTTTGATTGAGATGAAACAAATTTGGAATAAAAATCCGAAAAAATTAAAGGCTACAATTCGAAAAATTTTGAAGAAAGTAGTGTTAAATTTTGAAAAGAAATATTAGGAACGATATGTAGGTGGTTATAAAAGTCTGTAGCAAATACAACTCAAAGAAATAAAAATTTTCGCTCTATAAATTACTAGTATATAGAATCCTTGTAAAGTTACTAGGCAATTTCTTTTCTAAATTGTATAATGGTACCTTCGTCACATTGTAAAATTATGTATTGTGTTATTTGAAATTTTTGACAACCCTAATTTATGGAGAATAAATGAAACAAAAAAAATCGGTATGGTTAAGCATTGTACACAATAATTGCTTAGTAATTTCAAGTATCGTGATTATATTGTGTATATACCGTCAGTATGTTGTAATATATTGACGGTTTATAAACGATCAATAACATTCTCTATTTATTTCTATTAAATTTTTTTTATTAAATTTTCTCTTTTCTACATATAGGTATTATATGGCAGCACCAAATATCTTAGGTTTTTGTTTTCTTAGTTTTTAAGAATACTTTTACTTTATCATAGATATGTGTAAAATTTGTATTTAATTAAAAATTGCTATAATTTAATTACTCAAATTTTATAATATATAATTGTATAATCTTTTCTTGCTCGTGGTTATATAACATAGGTAAGATGATCGTAGACAAAATGAAGGCGACTGCAAAGTTTTCGTTTGCGATAATAAACTTAGTGATAAGTAAATATGAATAGTTACATTCTACATGATCAACTCCACTATAGGAATCCATCAATCCATTATACGAATCACAATGAACGGTAATCAATTCAAACCAGGATCAAAGATACCACTATCCTTGCATATTATAGACTTTAATAAAGTTCCACTGCAACAAGGAAACCTAATGTTAATGTATTTTATCTCTCAATAATTTAAAACATTTTTGATATGGTTAACTAAAATATATCATTAGCAGGATATTTAAATTTTAATTAAATCCTTTCCAAATTTTGTTTCTCATAATAATTTACTAGGAAACTCAAATTATTATATAACTAAAAAACTAAAAATTAGAAAATATTTTATGTCCTTAATAATAAATCGAAAAAGAAAGAACAAGAAATTAATAACTTATATAAAAATATACACAAAAGTATGAAGAAAGAGTGCGAAACCCATAGACCGAAGATAATAGACAAATATGTATCCACCACCGGAAGAATGAAAATAGGATACAAACAACTAAATATGACAAAAGCTTCGATACCGACTGTGAAAGAAAAATCGTCTGGTAGAAATATCCTCGAGATCAAAAATAATAGATACAGCCACGAACTTCCACAAAGATTTATTCTGAATATATTTGGCGTTAATTTTGTAGAAATTTATTATTCACAATTAAATAAAACTACGTGATGTAGTATTATTTCTAGTTTCTTTAAATTCTTTACCGCAACTTAGGTTTCGTTGTATTACAACATTTTCAGGTGGGCTATTAGCAAAGATTGGATGAATATGTTTTAATACAACGAAACCTAAGCTGTGGCAAAGAACTTAAAGAATGATACTACATCACTTATATTCTAGAAAAAAAAACAAGTTTTCACATTCACCACAACTTCAGAGATTTACAAGTAACGGCATTCTAAAAATAATAGAAATTAAGAAAAAAGGAAAAATGAGTGGCCTTGGCAACATACCCAATGAAATAGTCATAGCGGGAAGATATATACTAACACCCTATTTAATAAAGCTCTTCAATGAAATAGTGGACTCTATGCAGATCTCAAAGGAAGGGGCAAATTCTAATATTATTTTGCTATATAAATAGGGGGATCTTGTAAATATTGCCTATAAGCTTACAACCGTGCCTCTACAAGTTATTTGCCTCATGTTTAGAAAGACGCATAACTGAAATAACTGAAAAATTCTATCCAATAGAACAGGCGGGGTTCAGGAAATCTTTTTCAACAATAGATCATATTCATATTCTAGAGAAAGTAATAAAAAAATATAAAGAACAAAGACACCTACTATATTTGGCATTAATCGAGTACGCCAAAGCTTTTTAAAATCTCGATAATATATGGAAAGCTTTACAGAAATGTAAAATATCATTAGAAATAATAGACCTGATTCAAGATATCTACGAGAAAAACGCTAGCGGATTAAAATTAGACAAAACCGGTCCCGAAATAGACATTCAAAGAGGTGTAAGACAAGACCTCTTGTCTCCTGCATTATTTATAACTGTTTTATATCATGAAGCAACTCAACTGGTCAAACAAAGGCATAAATATTATAGGAAGCTATCTTAATAACCTACGTTTCGTAGAAGCCTGTTTTTCACTATGAACATAAATGAAAACGTGCCCAGTTTAAAATCTAATGTAGTCTAAAGCATATAAAAAGTTTTAAAGGTAAACCGCCCATACTTCATAAGCTACCCTCCGCTGTGGAATTAAGGGGCGAATCCTTTAATGAGTCTGTGTGTAAAACGAGTATTTGCACTCAACTATGTTTAATGCCTATATTTTGAAATTATATTTTATATGATTTCCTAAAACCTCTATCCTAAAGGATACTTTGAATAATTAGTTCCTTATAAAATAAGGTAAGTAAGGAATATCTATGGGAGTGATGTCAATTTATATATCTTAATAAAAAGATGAATCTTTTTAATTATTCAAATTTAAATGTTAATTACTGAATAAATAACTCCTTAACGCAAAGCCTCTTCTTTGTATTTTTTTCGTGCAAAGTAGCTGTGACAGTCTTAGTCAGAACCGCATCTACTCACTGCTTGGAGACTATACATTCTGAGTTTTGATAATCAACTTTTTCAAACTGTCGCAACTACGTATCCAAAATTTACTGCAACCTCATTAAATATACAATGGATGGCTTAGAGAATTTAAACCTTTCAGGATAGGTACATTAGTGCTAGAATACACAGTATTATTTTCTTTAACTGCGAAACTATCGATGTAGTTTCAATCAGCTATTCCCTCGGACTCAAGCTCAGTGCTATACACGATAACGGATTTCAATGCGGAAAATGCTATAAATTATTTGAAACATAATTTTTTATATTGGTAATTAACAAGTTTGATTATGTATTTACATAGATATCAAGAAATATTATTTACTGCGTTTTACGACATAAGTAAAAGGACCTTTGTAATATTTCTTGATAAATACGTCAGTTACTTTTAAATAGTATTAAGATTAGAAGGAGTGATCACATGCATTGGAACGTATTTGAAAGATTAATTTTCCTTTTTCCGAAACTATATAAGTACATAAATATAGTTTAATTAGTTATAATAGACAATGTTTTCATTTTTTACGTATTTTGTTGACACAACATTTCATTAACAGTCAAATATTACAATTTATTCATCAATAAGCTTCAATTCCTAGCGCTCTTCGAAATCTATATATATATATATATATATATATATATATATATATAAATATATATACATATATATATATATATTACATAGGTCCCATTTGACAGCGTGATAAGCACGTTCAGTCACATGACAATAAATCAGCCTGTAAGTATGGGTTAACATATAACCACAAGTTATATAAGTAAAATTGTACAATATGGATTCTGGAAATCTAAAGTTGTGCAATTGACATTTATTACTGAAATTAGCAATTATCATGTTATAGAGTATTATCCAAATAAGACTTGAACTCGTATATTTTAATACACATTGAAAGAAAATACCAATAAATAGATTATGGTAACTTCAGTTTTCTCCACCAATATTGACAAGATCAAATGTAATGCTCACTTCGGTCATGCCGCAATAAATTAGATTCAAATTAAATATTTTTGTTCTAAAAATAATAATGGTGTGTACGCTTGAATACTTTTTTGTTCTTACCATGGGTAAAAAATGGCACGTTGTATTTATTGTCAGAACAGGCCGAATTTTACGAGATTTAGGTATATTAAACAGTTGACCATGTGAAGTTAGTAATGAGAGAAAAGAAAAAGATAAATATACACACACTCACATTAACCCACACATGTATGCACGCACGCGTGCATGTATACACGTATCTGTTACAGAGTTCACGATAAAATTAACATTAACAACAGACTTAGCAATACTTAACATATCATTAAACTATTTATATTTGACAAAAAAAGAGAAGAGTGGACTTTTAAGATGTAATATATTATTATTTGATGAAAAAAAATCATTAGGTGTAAATTAACAGGATGTTGTTAACCTTTACATTATTAATGCTTGTACATTAATTACCTCAGTAATATATTTATACTTTTGTGCGGTTTCTATTTCAAATACGTAATCACTTCAAATATAATGTGCAAAATATGCCATTTATTTCATAAACACTTTATTCTTATCTCAATTCAAATGTTGTATTATTTCATTTGCATTTTTAAATTTACATATGCTGATATTTTTGCTATCCAAATTCTTTTTTGATTCCTTTTTTTTCCACTTACATTCTTACGTTACATTTACTTTTTACCGACTTATTCAAATATAAAAAAGTAAATAAAGTTTACATTCACTTATTTACAACAACAGCCTTTTCACTTTTTATGATTAGAAATGCATTTTTTCTAGATAAAACCTTTAGTCATTCTGTTACTAAGAATATTTTAAGATATCTAGACAAAATTTTAAAAAATGTATTCAATTTCAAACGTGTATTTCATCACAATTTCAAATTGTACGATTATCGGTATAAGAAAGTAAATATTCAAAAGCGCTTGAGCACTTTTAACTTTATTCCACTCGCAATAAGTTCTATCATCTAAAAGCAACCTTGTAAATGGGTTAGTATTAATTCTTCACTCTTCTTTAATACTCCGCCTGAATGCAAGAATTCTCCTAAATATATACAGGTCACTTTCGATCTTATCTTTAGATAATTATTTGTAATCTTATTCACCGTTAACGTTTTTACCCGACTGTGCGAAAGCAGCAAACAAACGGATTAAGAAATTTTAAAGACGTGAAGTTTTGGTGGGAGTCAGTCATAATTTTAGACCTTACTTGATTTCCATTTTTTTGGTTCACGAAATTTATTACAAAAGTAAACATTTTTACTTTTTCCTTTAATTTTCTATTTTTCCCACTTTTGGAAATTATTCCATACGTATTCCCATGAATATTAATTAATATACTTTATTATATTATTACATATTATAATATAATACTACTTCTTAGATTTTTCTTAGATGCAAGATAAATTAAATGTTATTAATAAATGGTAGCGAGTGATTGCAACTTTAATTGTTATCAAGGCTAACTGTAAACAGAGCATTATTTGTTAAACACAAAATATTATGTTGGCTAATATGCTTGAACTAGTCATTCCAAAAGTAATGCAAAAAGTTGCAGGATATTTATTTTATGTTATAAATTGGCTTTATACTTGGTTAATGACAAGTGCCTAGCCTTCAGGCGAATTAGAATGAAAAAAATCTATTTAGAAAGGGATCCTTCTACTTTATTGATTCTAAATGGGTCACATTGACATAAAAAACTAATTTCAATTGGGCGAAGCATTTGATAACTGATTATCAACATTGAGTTATATATGTTAATTACAGACACAAATGCTAATGGTACAGGAATGACTGGAGTTTCTTTACAAAAACTTGAACCTGAGTATCAAAAGGTGAGCTGCTGGTAGAATATCAAGAGTGATTGATTAAGAGTTGCTTCTCAATTGATTGGCGGTGAATAAAAACATTAACCAATTCCTCTTGTGCAGTGTTTCCATACTCGGAACTCGAGGTAAATTCTATTAGATTAATTTTTATAATATGGTAATTCTTATCTACTTTTGGTTCTCTTCTCGGGAACTTATACAGCCCTACATATAGTATGCAATCATATATTATTTATAAGCTGCCATCAAATTTTAAGCTCACTTTTTCAATAAAAACAGAACTGATGACATTGCAATGACTATTTGAGTTTATTAAAATATATGCCTGTGAAACTTTAATAACAATATTCATTATCTAGAAAAAAAGTTAAAGGTCTTAAAAATGTTAAAGTTCTAATAAATGAGTTAATTTTCAAAATGGTAAATTTTTCGGATCCCAGTACATTTTTTAATTTCACAAGAGATTAAACTTTCGAGAAGAAATTAAGAAAGAACAAAAAATTAAAATTTAATAAACAACATTATAATTTTTCAAAAATGGCTGTAAATATCTGATAAAACACGATAAATTTAATTTTAGTGAGAAGATTTTACACTTGTGGCTACAGTTCTAAAGAAATTAGCAACTACAATCTTTGGAACATTTGTTAATTTCGTAATATATCAAAGGACATTACTAGCTGATGCTTCATTAATTGCATTTACTGTACAATTTAATGTGTAGTAAATAATTTATTTTGAAGCAAATAATATTAACCTAATACTCGTACAGAAAATTTTAACTATTTCTTTTCTACGTACGTTTAGAATTAATTTTGCATGAAGTCGTTTTTATTCACACACAAATAAATGTATATAGACGTTAAAAATAATTTGTTTATATTTGATTGACCCTTTTTCGTATTAAATAATATAAAGGATAAATATATTATAAGCAATTGAACAAAAGGAAGATAAGGCTGCCCATATTGAACGTGAATAGTCGCAGAGGGACAATAGCGATGCGTAAATGGAGATATCAGTAAAATAAATATTAACAGGTTATAATGAATTTATGGGAGAGCAAGTTGGTAGGCTTGTTCAGCTTAACGCCGCGAAAATTGGGATGATATTAATAATTACTTTTTAATGTACAGCAGCCAATTAAATTACGTAATTCAAAAATCTGTTGGCAAATACCTGTTTTTTTAATTTGGTTAAATATGAGTGAAATAGCTCATTAAATATTGTTATAATCATGTATTAGTAATTTAATAATTTAACACTACATTGCTATTTGGGAAATTAATTTATCACGTAAAACATGATATAAACAAACGGCGACGTTATCATACAGTAACATTATCATAGAGATTTAATAGTATAATATCTGACTGGTTGTGATAATTTTCGATCCATAGGATTGACTATATTTTGAGGACTAATTATTTAGAATAATTTAGTAAAATCGTTAATTTAATAAATATAATTCATTTAACATCATTAAATTATTAAAATGTGATCGAAGTCCTATTGTTTAAAGGTCCTATCTAAATAGTCTACATTTTATAGTTTTATAGTCAATTAATTACTATTATATATATATATATATATATATATATATATATATATATATATATATATATATATATATATATATATATATATATATATATGTTAGTTAAATGTTAATACACTAAACTATTCTAATATAGTGAAGTACTGAGTTAGTAGTGTGCAGAATATATAGTGCGTGAAAACATTTTAATTAAACAATGAAAAAGCTACTAACACGTTGCGAAATAAGAATATGTTTTAAAAAGTCAAGAATGTGCACACATATCGTCGATATAAAAAAAGCAAAAATACAAAAATCAACTGCAGATTAAATACCCATGATAAAATTATGAGAGTGGAATAAGGCAATCATATAGATTCAAGGTCTGGATAGCCAACTAGTTCAGCAATTAGCATCGTCATATCACGATAGTGAAGCTTGCTTTAGAATTGATGTGATTTGATCGAATGGTGTAATATCAGAAGTAACACTCAAGGGTGTATTATAAACATGTGTTTATTCAACTCTTATATTTATGACTGCATAAGAAATCATTACGTTAAATATATTTAGTTCAGTTAAAAAAATATCTGAAGTGGGTTACAAAAGATGTTCCTATTAGTGTTGATAAGTGTAAAGTTGCAAATATTGTATATAAAATGATATTAAGTGGAGTAATTTTTTGGTGTATGTTAGTTTCCGCTCTTATTTTTTTAGGGTTAGTTATTTAAAAAGCAAAAACGAATCACGTTCAAATTATCATGTCAGTATGTAAGTTGCAGCTTTCAATTTAAGATAGATTGTGACAAAGTGTTATAGAATGACCAAGTTGAATTATATGAGCCCATAAAAATAAGGAGAAAATATCATTTATTTTATTAAAGTAAAAATTTTTTTCGTAATGAAAAAACAAAATTTAATCAAAAATATTCAATTACATTGTATTCATACTGTTCAACAATGAGAATCTACCTTCACCTATCCTTTCAACACGTGTGTTAAAATAATTATTATGGCATTTGGCGAGTGCATCAAAGAAAATTTGAGTTCTATCACCTAAAATTAATAAATTAGGATATGTATTTGCAAGAAAACAACAGTAGATATTTATTTACTGGAAACCAATATCAATATTTATAAATCATTTAATAGGAACACAACGTTCTCAAAAATTATTATTCTATTTTATGTACTTAATTATATAAGGAACAATTGCAGTGCGAATTTGAATCCTACTTAATAGATTTATTATGATGAGATAATTTGATATTTAATGTTTGAGAAATATATTGATGTTTCTAGGCAGTAAAAAAATACGCAAAATTTACTAGAAAATTCTGGCAGGTTCAGCGTCACGCATACGGCAGAGAATTTGCTCTTATGCGTTAGCAAGGATACGGAAACATTATACTGATTATTGATTATCCACACTTTCTCTACCTTATTCCTTATTGCTCTATATTTATTCGTTAAATTAATTTTAATTATAATATAAAACGATATTCGTTATCCAAAGAAATCCACGCAACATTATTCTTATTCAAAGAAACCCACAAAGAAATACGTAATAAAACTAGCCGTATTTTCCATACTCCTGGTTTTCTGGTTCCTGTTACACATAACATGGCTCGACAGTCTAAGGTTAGTCCGATAGATTGTACCTGCATTGAATGTACACTCTATATATATATATATATATATATATATATATATATATATATATATATATATATATATATATATATGTATAATAGTATAAATAGAAGTGTACATAGAAATGTTTATAGAAATAACTACACAAATCGACATTAATAATTCGTATATACATAAATGTATATACAAATTATTAATGCGCTGTCGAATCGCGTGGTTAAAAAAATATCCATTTTAAAAATGCTATAATAATAGAAATTAAAGAAATGGGTATTAAATAACTTTCGAAAACATTGCCAAAGTGACGCTTAAAAACTAATAGTTCGAAAAACACCAAAGTGCGCACTTGCGACACCAAAGTGTGCAATTACAGACGATCCGACTTCGTCACGCCTCATCGCCATTGACGCACTCACTTGTGATAACGTTCTTCCTAGCGGTACTTATGTGAAATATACTATTATTAGAGAGTCACATTATGAGAATCGATTGCCATTTTTCAAGTATGTGTACTTTTCAAAAGATCGCTCACAATTGCGGATTTTGTATCAGGTAACGATATAAATGATATAAAAAAGAGTGAAAGTCGCTATTCTCTTCTACCCGATCTTTAACTTTGTGACCATCACAATTGTTTTCGTCGCATTTCATTAGTTTATACGGTTTGTGTTCTATGTTTCTTATGTCGGTATTTGAGGTTGACATATCTAAAATTATTTAAGTGCTATTATATATATTTTAGGTGAAATTGCTTTTATAAAAATGAGAAACAAACCAGGTGACAAGCGTATTTCCATTACCAAAAAAATACCTTGATGCATTCTTGATTTAATAGTTAAATTATATAGGAAGTTTCGTATAAAATTTTACTCTATACTTTTTTACACAAATAATTTTCTATGTAATTTAACTTTCGGGGATGTTACTCCAAAAAGAAGACGTTTTGCAGAAATACACCAAATCATTTCGACGAAAGGGTGAGTTAATTCGGTAACCTAGTATTTACATAAAAGTATTTTCATTTATATATATAAAACAAATGGAATACCTTTGATAATATAAAGAAAGAAATCAAATAGTTCATTTAAATTTTCACAAACCCTATTCTAATGAGAAACTTTCCATAAATCGCGACGTTACAGTTACATTTTGTTTAAATGCCTCGAGCATGTTGGGAGCGCATGTTTAGCCACTTGTAGAATAAATCAAGTTTAAATATATTTACAATGTGAACACGTAACGACTTAAGAAAACAATTAAAAATTCTAAGAGGATTCCATGAAAATAAGTCTGCGTCATGAGCATGAACGAACTTTTGCGTTCTTTGAACTGGGACCAAACAACTTTCTTTTAATGTAATAACATCTTATCATTAATAATAACAAAATTATCAACGTTTTCCCAAGTTTTGCGGTACAGTGAAGGAGTGAGCCAATTAGCTTGGAGAAAATATATCGTCAAATAATTCTGTGTTCCAATTAATATTTTCTTTTGCATACACAAATGCGAATATAATCCACAAGGGACCGTAATATTATATTATTTTATCAAATTATTTATGGTTTTTGATAGAAATAATAACAATCTTTACTCATTTGAAACCCAAAATGGATTATGGAATAAAAAATATTTTAAGACTAACTAATACATTTTTCATAACACATCATGACATATATATTTAAAAACCATTTACCGTATGGAACATTAAGTGCGCAAGTTCAGATTATGCACAAGTGTGACTTGTTTTTTTAAAATTAAAATTAATCATGAATTAGAAAGAATAAAAATTTGAAGAATTTATTTGTTGTGACAAAGTAAAAGGTCTTCATAACGATGTAACAAGAAAGTGATAAACATTGCAAAGTATATTTTTTATTCGAATTGGTTTATAGCATCATATAGTTTGACATCATTCTTAGGTCCCCCTCAACATAATATAGTTTTCTATAAGAATATCAGAATATCATCTTTCGGATAAGAATAATTCAATAAATATCTATTTATATATGTAATCTCATTACGAAGTTCATTTCTTCTACCTGGTACTGGTATTGAAAAGTGATTTTTATGCCTAAAATAACTTTATCTATTCGCGCCAAATTAACAAAAATTTAAGCTGTATTAAATATCGCTCATTTCTATTTATTGTATTTATTTTAAATTATTCTTAGTTTCGTTTTAAAATGTTTTTCATCGTTTGTCATGTGGATATTATACAAAAATAATATTATAATTTTTGCAATATCACGCTATGTTTTTACGTTATTTGTAAATTTTTAAGAGCAAAAAATTATTAAAAATTTTAGAACAATTAATTATTTTAAAAAACAAAAGAAATCGAAAAAGTAAATGTTCAATATAAGTAAAAAGGATTGTAAATTCATGAATTTAAATATAGCAACGTAAAACGAAAGTTTAATGATTACATTTTATGGTTGGCAAAATTAAGAGATTTTGTTGATATTAAGTGATATTGAGGCATAACTATTAACATTTGTATATTTTGTAAATTCATATTTTTCCCTTATTTTAAATTTAATTACCTACATCTCTATTAATAAGCTTGCTAAGTATCTAGTTATCAAATTAAATAGAAAATAGTTAAAATAAAATTTAAGCTATAGAAAAAACAGAGCTATTTATTGTGAGTTATTTTTTAATCAATTTCTGATAATAAAATAATCGCGACCGAGCCCTGTTTCTTTTAAACATATGTTTTCGTATATTTTTCATAAAGGAAACCCAAAAAATTAATATTTTTGCTGAACTAGCCCTGTTCCATAATATTTTTCTACTCAACGCCAACCCATCGCCTATTTATTTAAATATTAGTTGATTTTAACTGTCATGCTGTAGTTAAGACTGTTATCTGGAATAAGATTTTTGATCTATATATAACTTCATATTCATTATACATAAAGTACATCTTTCCATCTTCCCTTCTCTGTTTTAAAATATCATTTTATCAAAATTAAATCGCATAATTCAAACTTTTTACATAGACATCAGATTTAACCATTTAATTTTTAGGCAAATTTTGTAAATCTGAACCTTTCACATTACACATTACGTTGAAGAGAATATATTAAAAATTAAATTACGCACGACGGCTTACAAAATATCTCATCTGGTGGAAAATTTTAAATATTTTCAAACCAAATTATGCTAAACGAGTGGGAAACTCATAATAAAACCAAAACTAACGAAAGAGAGAAATTACGTCGGACGTGCGTAAATGATATGAAACGACGTATGCTCGTAATGGGAATATATTAGACATGTGACTTTTAGGACATGTGTTGGGTGTTAAGCAGACCCCACACTGGATTATATATATATATATGTAGTAGTGAAACATTTATTAATCTAAACAAATTGAGTGATGCTAATTACAACTAATTGAATTAAGTGGAATTCCGAAGGTGAACCATTAACAACCGTGATGGTACAAATAGCGATTACGGACTGTCACATTACATATACGAGGAAGCACTTCGCCTTATCACGATGGGACATGACACCAACATTCTTCTTTCGTTGGGAAACTTAGCTTTGTGCCAATGTTTGTTATTTTTACTTTATATGAAATGTAGCAATTGTTAGCGTGAATTAGAAAATATATTAGAAGAACAGTTGTCAAGTACCAGGTGAATAGTTAGCAATATCATATTCAAGATATGACATAATTTGATAAAAAATCACTGATTGGATCCTTTAAATGAAAGTAAAAAAAATATATTTACGGAAAAGGAGAAAAAGCCCGTGCGTACAACTAATATAAATTCAAACATATTCGATTAATTTCTTTGAAAACTATTTAATACTTTTAGGATACATTATCCCACTTAGTGTGATTGCTCGAAAGTATTAAGTCAAGAGACGAAGCAGCGAATGGAAACAATATTAATTTTGTTCTGAGGAAGGAGAAAATAAATAATTATGTCCCCTGAAAGTTAAAATCTATATATTTTTGTTAACGTACATACGTAATTTTAATAGTACGTTTTTAAATTAATTTCATGATTTTTATTAGTGGACGTCATTTATTTTCCTTGGTCCAGAATGAAGGGAAATAAATGTCGTCCACGTTCGAAGAGATCTTGATATGGGGATTATTTTATTTCAAAGTGTACTATGTGTATAACATATTATATTAATACACTAAAACTTATTAATATAATATGTTATGCACACAGTACACCTAGAAGCCAATAAAGATTTAGAAAAAAGAAAAAGCATGCGCAGAAAATGAAGGGTTAAATTACCTTAGGGATGGTCAAAGCCCGTGAGGCAAATAGCAGCGGTGAAGAGCACGATGCCAAATTTAAAGCCCCGGATTTAACTTAGCTTTGCTGTCTGCATATATTCATGGTAAATTAAATTATACACTAACTTTGTTTTTTGTTTTGAGTTTGGGAGACATTTTTGGTTCAAATCTTAAGCGCGTTTTGTTTTTGGGCCTTTTAATAATTAACGCGATGCTGGTTTCGACAAGTTTGCTTTTAATGATCGTTTTGTAAAGTAAGTAATTTTCACATTTGAATATTGCGTCAAAAATTTTAAGGGGCAGAATATGATGTTTAATTTTTTCCACAAAAGACCAGTTAATTTAAAAATTTTAAACACATTACTTTTTAGAATTTAGTAAAATACAGATGGGTATAGAAGTGATAATAAAACGTACTACTGTTCGATCCTAATACATTTCACGAAAAATTGTGACTTATGTGTATAGCAACTAATTTATATCTTAACTGCAGTATATAAATACGGCAACGGAACAATCTATTTATATACAATTTTTATTGAAGCAGCCTAATATTTTAGAGAAATATATGTGTGAATGCAACGATGTGAATATAGAAATATATATATATATATATATATATATATATATGTGTGTGTGTGTGTGTGTGTGTGTGTGTGTGTATATATATATGTAAATATATAAGAAAGTTTGCGTTTTACTGTTTCTATAATGAATATTACTACTAAATTGGCTTACGGCTTACGACAATGTCAACTTATTTGAGCGCTGGTCGAATGTTACACTAACTTAACTCATTAAATGATGCTCATGATATTCTAAAAACATTTATTTAAAGATATAGCAAAGTTTAAAAGTGTAATGAAGTTCCAAAAAAGTTCCTATGTGATTTAGGATAAGCTTATAAATCCAGGATAAAAAAAATAATAAAATCTTAAGATCCATTTTTATCATATGTCATGTGGTAAATTCAGTAATTAAAACATATGGGCTTCAGTTTTTTTCAACAAAATTCTATCCTATTCGAACATAAATTGAAGAGGTCATAAGGACAATCCAAAGATTTAAAATATTAGAAGCAATGACACATAAGAATATTAATACCATAACCAAAAGACGGAGTCTATCAAAACATGCCCCTAAATATATTTAATTCAGTGGTAAGTCGTATCTCAAGATAAATATTTTCAAATTAATGTATTCATATTTAATGTATTTTCATATTGACCTAAACTTTAATTTTGTTTTTAAATATTGTTAAGGAGAACTGAAAACATTTTGTATTATATTAATTTAAAATCGGTTCAAAATTTTTTGTGACATTTGATTATTAAAACAAAATAGGATAAATGCCAGAATAACATGACATTATTCTATATTCTTTGGTATAAATATAAATAACACTTGTAGTGAGGAATCTGTGAGTGGGAATGTATGGGATTCCTCACTATGACTGTCGTCGTTACGAGGTGAGGGAAAAATTTATTTTTAAATAATATCTGTCGTATATCTTACTATGAATATTCCTACACTCGTAGTTTTATATAACGTTCAAATAATTATTGATTTTGTTAAAACTAAGACAGGGGTTGCCTCGTGTTCACATTTTCTGCTCTCAAATATTCTACAATTTCTGTTATTAAATATTATACAAATAATAATTTTTTCTAATGGGTGTCAAAACTTATTTTTATTAAAATATATTTAGAACATGTAAACTAAAACTTAACTAAAGAATACAAAAACAATATGTAATCAATGAAAGTTTCAACACACGATTGTACAACATATAACCATTAATATATTCGATTCAGTATATCCGATTGTGCAATCATCAATAGATTTGAATTTGAAATTATATAACCTGTGTTGCTGCCGTCATCAGGTTTGTTTCCTTAGAAATTTAGAATTTGTATCCTTAAAATATTTTATAAATGTTACTTGTTACCTTAATTAATTGTTACTTTGTCAAAATGTTTTGACCAAGTAGACTATGTTACTTTGGATCCGAATTTTTAGGTGCATCTGTCTTAACCAATTTTGTTTAAGGTTTCATTCTTTGGAAATCTATAAATAAAGAATAGATGGTCGATATATTCAGGAAAAATTGTACAAAAAAAAATTTTCTCTATAATATTTTGTATGATATTGATACATTTATTGAATTTGCTTGCCTGAATGACTCTACCGACAAAAAACACTTTAAATTAGATGATAACATTAAAAGGAAACTTGAAAGCGGTCTCAAAATTGGAATGATTTATCTGATAATAAACCAATTCTATATATAAGGATGAGAAACCTGTAGGGTGATAATAGAGACAAATTTGAAATATCTTGAAATCCAAATCAACCTTACGTTTTTCTGTTCACCAAACAAACGTACCACCAAACAAACGTAAAATTAAAATAAATCATCGTGGTGATTTTAGAGTGAAATATTTACGAAATTTGGAAATTTTTCATCGTATATGCCACCTATACGATGCTGAAGAGCTTTCAAAAAAATTGTTTGTATGTTCTCGATACTATCAGAATAATTGGCATATAGTGGATTCCAGACAACAACAGCGTATTCAAGTTGTGATCTTACAAGGGCATTGTACAAGGCTAAGTATGTTTTAGCATTTCTAAATACTTTGGCTGTTCTTAGTACGAAGCCAAGCATTCTATAGGCCTTAGATACAATCTGCTCAATATGCAAACTAAAATGAAGTTTACTATCAAAAATAACAACAAGCTCACGCATGCTGTCAACTTTTTCGAGTGAATTCCCTCCTATCGCGTATTTAAAGTTTTTTGTTTTTTTTTCTTTGTGAAAGAGATTTGTTTGCACTTCGAGTAACTTAAATGCAGTTTGTTCTCTTCACAGTAAACATGAAGTCTATCAAGATCAGCTTGCATATTCGAACAGTCGTGTATGTCTTTTACAAGAGTAAATAGCTTTAGATCGTCTGCATACATTAGGAAATTGCTATTTCTAAAACAGGTACTTATATCGTTAATAAATATAATAAATAAGAAATGGCCTAATATAGATCCCTGTGGTACACTAGAAGTCACTTGGATATATGGTCATAAGAACCCATTTACTTTAATTGCTTGCTACCTATTAGTTAAATATGAACTAAACCTACTAAGTAAGTTGCCCCTAATACCATTAAATGCTAGTTTTCGCTAAAATATTAAATGATCAACCTCGTCAAATGCTTTCTTGAAATCTGTATATATCGCGTCAATTTGCTGTCTGGAATCCAATGACTCGAACAAGTGCTGCGAGTGAAGTAGTAGGTTAGTGATGGTAGATCTACCACGAACAAAGCCATGTTGTTCGGGCATAATGTAATTATGGAGTATTGGATATACTCGTCCATGTACTAATCTCTCTAAAACTTTGGGAATTACTGATATCATTGATATGGGTCTATAGTTAACTATGTTTTGTTTAGATCCATTTTTATGCACAGGTGTTATGTTCGCCTTTTTCCAAAATATAGGAAAAGTTCCATGTTTTACACATTTGTTAAACAAGAGGGTTAAAGGAATGCATATGGTATCTGCTGTATATTTGAGGTAGGTTGGTTCAATTCTATCTAGTCCTGGGCCTTTGTTCAAGTCTAATGACGTACGCATTTTTAAAACATCTGCAACCTCAACGATATGGAAGATAAGCTGACGTTATTTAAATAACTAGTAGGCATGTTTTCAACATTTTCGATGAAATTGTTTATATCTGGATAAGTGGGCTCGAAAGATGACTGAAAGAACTCTGAGAATATTTGGCAAATTTCGTTCGGGTTATTACTGGCACTTTCGCCGGATGACATAGTTGATGGGTAGCCATTTGTTTCATGTAGTGAAGCGACATAAGATCAGAATCCTTTGAGATTTTTCTTTATTATTTTCTCTGTGTTTGCAACATATTACTGACAATATTGCTTAGACAAACGCTTGAAACGAAATCGAAGCTTTGAAAATTCATTATAGGCGGAAATGCTGCCATAAGTTTTCCTTTTCAACCATGCTCGTTCTTTGTATTTAGAAAGCCGTATGAGTTCACTAGTAAACCAGACAGGATACTTGGTATTACGGGTATCATTTTGTGGCACAAAAGAGTCAATTAGATTGAAGTTAAAGTCGTAAAATCTGGTCACAGCATATTCCGTTGATAGTTCTCTTAATCCTTTATCCCAATCTATTTTATTTACCTCTTTATTTATTACCTCAAAGTCGGCCTTATAAAAGTTATAGTTTTTGTTTTGTAAAGCGGGCAGCATTATTTCAGGGATACATACCATGGTAAAAGTGAAATCGGGATGGTTGCGATCTTCATTTAACATTGGGTCAGCTGCAGTGAGTACGCAGTCCATATTAGTAAGAACTAGGTCCAAGATTCTGTTTTTATAATTTTGTAAATAATTATATTGTTTAAGATTCATGAAAGATAATGCACTAAGAGCAATACGCGTTTTTTGAGATGTACATGTATGTGACGGAATGCAGTATCCTTCTTGATGTTGCCAGGTAATTCAAGGTATATTGTAGTCACCTACAATACAAAACTTGCTATCGCTTTGTTCCATATACATTTTCTGTAAATTATTAAAATAGATTTCGTATTTATTAAAAGGCACATTTGGTGGGAGATAGACTGCGTTAAGAATAAGGTTCTGTTTACCAAAGGATAAATTTAATATTATTTCTTCTATCTCAATACTTTCACAGTTTGTACGTCGCAGTTCCACATATCGAGACCGTAAGGCTACCACCATTCCACCCCCACTCTGTTTATAACTCGTGTGAGCATCTCTATCTCTGCGATAGACTATATACCTACTGTCAATAAATTTTGAATTAAAAATACTTGGTAATAGTATACTGTATATTGCATATTACTACTATTTAGAAGCAAGGTTCGGCGCATGTGCATCGGGTAATGCCAGCAAAAAGATCTTTCAAATGCAGAACATAAATAACAGTTAATATAACACCGACAAAAAATAACACGAAATATTGACAATTTTTAATATAAATATAAATATAGACAGAGCTAGTCACATCTTAAAAATGTCATTTTCACATCTGATCTGCAGATACTTTGAGCCCGCCGTTTTACGAACATAAATTGTACCGTTTTTAATCCACACAAATGCATAGTTTTTTTCTAATTTGGCTCTTCTTACTTTTGCGTAAAAAATTTTGTTTCGTAGTGTGAGGTGCTCATTAACGTAGACCCGCTGGGCATCGCTGGGCTGCAGCGATGATATCGTCACGCAGGCGTCGCGTAGCCAGCTACATGATGATATTACGTGGGCGGTCGGAGTGTGCGCGCGAGCCCACGCGATGCGCCGCACACACCTGGTCCATATGAATTGGAATGTTTAACTCAGCGCTTAAATTAGAGACGATGTTTAGAATATTTTCAGTTCTCATTTCTGGGACATTTTGAATTTCTAAGTTGCACTGTCTTTTTATTTGATCCATATCATCGTATTTGGCTTTGTACGCCTCTAGTTTCGCGGTTAGTGCATTGTATTTCGTAATTATATTGTTCATTTTTTCTTCGTGAGATTGTAAAGCAATATCTAATTTATGTTACAGTTCATCCATTCGACAACTGTAATCAGTCAGGACTAGGGTGAAAGATTGTATTATCAATACTTTGCATGGCCTGATTTAAATTAAAATGCCAGTCGTTTTCTAGTGTATAAAATTTTGAATCTATATACGCGATCAAAGCAGCAGTGTCAATAACTGCTATTGAAGGGGTTTTCCAAACAGTCTCGTCAATATCCGAGTGGCTAGTATTACTCTAGTTCGCAATATAATTTTTACTTTAACTACCGGTGGCGAGTGCTTCACGTTAGAACCCGTAGAAATTGATCGAGCGCATCCTGCAGATGACGCGTGCATAGCGTCAGTCGACGCGAGGAATGGTGCATCTCCAGTCTGTTCTTCTGGCTGGCTAATAGCGAGCTTTGATTGTTGCGTCTTGCAAGACATGCCCCTCTACTTTGCACGATGCATGGGAAGCAATTTGGAATAGGTCGCTTCACTAAAACCGCCGCAATAGAAATGATATTGCTGGGAAAACTTACTACAGATAATGCCATCTTTATCTAATATGGCCTCATTGCACTTACTGCACAGTTTCATTTCAACTGTTATTATTGTAATTCTTGATAGTAGTAAAAAAAGTGGTCTTGAACCCGGTTTGCCTGTGTACGAACGAGTGCGTTACGCCCTGCGCTACGCGTGCGGTATATAGAGCGGCGAATAGCAGCGGGCAGTACAGCGGCGAGTAAATGCAAACAAAGCGCTGCTTGTTTATAAACAAGTTTTAGTTTGCACTCGGTGCCTAGGTTTAAATTTTGAATCACCCACTTTTATATTAATTTTTATTAACTATATCACGAGGACATTAATGATTTTTAAAGCTATTTTTAAATTTTACTTTTGAATTAATTATGAACCAAACGCAACTTTATTAATTCACTAAAACTTAAGAAATTATTTTATGTCTCTTTATAACAAACAATGTAATTTGAAGCCAGTATTTATATATTTTAAAACGGGCTATCACACTTACGTCAGTACCACAGAAGGTTGGACTAGAACTGTGAACTTTAAAAGGTAATAGCGATGTTTGGAGTTATTTCTTAGTGATTTTTTTTAATACATTTTTTCTGTCTTGCACTTCATTAACAAAACAGCTAGTCTTTTAAATAGGGTTGAAGTAAATTGACTAAATAAAATATGTTGTAACGTCTGTTAGCATTTATTCTAACGGATTTATTAAAAAATTAAAATAGTAAAGAAAATTTTTGACAATGTTTAAAATATCTTAGAATACCGTATCCCGTTATTTTTTCCAGTAGATCTTATTCCTACGAGGTCTCACGACAAAATTAATTAAATAGGAAAGACGTGCACATGTTTTTCACGGTCTTTAAATATGGTTGGGATTCACAAAAATGCCATCTGCAAATGTGTTGGGCGCTAATTTATTAAAATAATCTAATTAGCTTGACCTTTTCTCGTAGTTTAAATCTGCTTAAACGCTTTGAAATACTCTGTTAGGCTTTGAATACATATCAATTTTAAAAAAAGTTTTCTCCTTCTACTATTGTATTGACTAATTTTTTGTTTCAGTATGCAATGTCCGAAATATTGAATCGATAGTAGACTTAACTTCTCGATCGTTGGATATAAAAATCCTTATATTTAATTTAAGCTTCGAATAAATAGTTAAAAGTCTATAGTTTTCTTTACATTATTATTTATGTATTCCCTAATATTTTGAGTTTGCCTGGAAGTATTTATATTTATTATGTATTTGAAAATAAGTTTAGTTGAAAATAATAATTTTTACTTTTAGACAGAAAGTCAGCACATTAGTATGGACTTAAAAACGGAAGAAGCCAATGCGAAATATATTCAAATTATTAAAAATGTAAAATGTAATTAGATTAATTATTATTTCTTATTATCACACTGTCAATAAACTATGTAAGTATAATAAATTAATTAAAGTAATAAGAAATTAATTAAATTCAGATGAAAAATTCTTCTTTACGTTTTCGTACATTTCTTGATAACCACACTTTATAAATTCAAATATTTATCAATAACATCTGTTAAGAAAAAAATGTATTTTCATTATTTTCTTCCGTTTTATCCCCTATGCAGTATCTGGCCTCTATTTACTCAATTAATGTAATAATGTCGTATTTAGATCGGGTCTTTGAGCACGCACAGATCAAATGCATCTCGATAGCTACCTGAAATTATGGTTCACACTGCTGAAAAATAAAACCATTTTTATCAGCCTCTCCAAAACCGAACGTTAAAAAAATTAACCATCAGTTTATTTTGATCCCCGCTTCCGTTTATAGTCTGTTAAAACTAAATATAGAAACTTGTAAATAAGTAAGGCATTTCTTTTTTGTATATTATACAGTATGTTGTAATATTTATACATTGCACGATTTTGTATTGTAGAATGTAATATTTAAGATTCATTGGTAGATTGTATTTATTGTATAAATTAATTTGTTGTGGTGCATAAAATATAAAATCCTAATATTTTCATTTTGTATTTCAAATATAAATATTTACATAATAATTTTACGATTTTGCCTAGGACATACACTATTTAATGCTTGATAACAACGGCTATTAGCTTTTGACCTTAACTTCTGTCAAAATCTCAAACTCGTCGCTTTTTCGATATTCGTTGCATGGTAATACTTCTGACAATTTAGGATTATTTTTAGCCATATCTTCACCACATGTTTTTAATGGGCTTAAATATCATGTTATATTCTCATATATATATTTAGGATATTTTTTTTTAAATATTAAGCTATACTACTATATCTGTAACTATCTTACTTAGAAATACTGAAGATATTCAACTGTGTAACAAACTGTATAGCAAATTATAATCTGCTACGTACAAATTATTACGAAAAATAGCCTGAGTTTTCATAAAAACTTTTCATTTTCCTTATACGAGAGTATAATATGAATCCTTATAAACCAATATCATGTAGATTTTTTCATTCTTTGATTGTCATGTACATTACATTCAAATTCTAGAATTTCTGACCAAAATGCAGTTAAACCTACTGAGAATGTGCAACTAAAAAAACGAATAATTGTGGAATATTTGTGTACTTTTATACTTTACTTTATTACTTTTATATTTTATAATAAATACTTTACTATTATTATATTTGATATAATGTTAGTGTGCACGAATTTAAAACACTTTATCGATAACACTAGTTAAACTAATGACAAATTTTCAAAAAGATAACCTAGAATATATCCTACGAACGGATCAAGTGAATTCTTTGACAATAAACTAGTAAGAAACATGCACGCACGCATCTTTTCCTGGCCTTTTTAAGAAAAGTGTTGAAGAGAATGGACTGTTTTTCATGGTTAATGAAAGTTTTGTTTGAAACTATCGAAACTGAACTAACTATAATAAATGTCAATTCATTATTTAGCTGCCAAATGGCGCATCACAGTATGTGTGCACTCCCTGTTTGTACCGCTTAACAGTTGGTTTTCATTGAGAGTTTTTATAGTTTGCCGTATGGGTTAATTTGCTTATAGACAAGACCACAGCTAAATAGCTGTGAAGTCTTTGAACTTACTTTTTCAGTTGATATACCACAGGTTATCAATTGAAAAAAAAAAGTTTGTTCAGGGATTACGCCTTGTGTATGACTATATTTCGTAGCCGCGTGCGCGTTCGTCGTTGATGTTGTTCGTGTTTGATGTTGTACGTTGGAAGTTGCAGTGTTGATTTTCCAGATTCAAAATATTGGGTTCACAATTTTTAATTTTTTCTTCTAATGGAATATTTATCTGATAAATGATATGCCTTCATACAATGAGACGTTATCTATAAATGGAAGTTTGGATAACATTTTTTTTTAATTGTGCATTAATTTAACTAGAATTATTAATTCTATCCACTTTAAGTTTGATAGTTCCTCAACTTATATTTGAATTATGTCAAACTAAATTGTTTAAAGTTTCATAAATCAGCGATTAAAGCAAGACATTTTTTTTTAAATATCTGTGATATGCTTATTATAAATATAAAATGTAACAAAATAGAAAACTGATTTTACATAATATTAAACAAAATTATGGTTTACCTATAATAGGTACTCAAGGAGGCATTTTTAAAAATCCCTTAAATAATTTCTCCTTGTGCAAATGAGCGGTCATCTTTTTCCTCATATGGACATAACGATATTTCTTCATTTACCAATTGTTGTTTCTCAGTTGGTTCATCGACCGACGAATTAGAAGAAGGTGACCTCTTTCTCCATTAACATATATAAATACGATTTGAGTAAATATTTTGTAGGTATATATCCATTGTATCGTGTTATAAGTCAGCCGGTATCCATCGTTCGTATTTAATAAAATAAAATTTTGTGAAGACTAAACGACTATAATTTGAATCAGATATTTCATAAAAGACAAGTAGCTGCTAAATAGTATATCAGAGGAAAATACAAAACGCACTCACGAAGATAACCTTTATTTAAAAATTAATTTCTTTAATTGAAATTAAAAATAAATTTCTGCTCACGCTTTATAAAATACTAAATAACGCGAAGTGAAGTAATGAACCGATTTATGAAAATATTTCGACGATAAAGTCAAAAAATGCTTTATGATGATAAAATATTTATACACACATAAAGATATATATATATATATATATATATATATATATATATATATATACATGTATATATATATATATATATATATATGTATATATATATATATATATATATATATGTGTGTGTGTGTGTATAGGCAACATTACATTTGATTGAATAGCAGATACTAACCCAATACCACAAGCTACTTTAAGTTTTTCTAACGAAACGTTTACATATTCCATACAGCGAAATATTGAAATTAGTCATTAAGAAGTAGCATATGAAATTGGCTAAAGATTCCAATAAGCAATACAGTACATCAGCAGCATCCCACCGATAAAACGAACATATATACCTAAACAAAAAATGTCTCGAAAATTAGCATATATATGCAACATATTAATAACAAAATTCTACCATAACATAAAAACAAATACACTAATTTCTCGACTCCCCGTACTGTCATTTACTGCGCAACATGGATTGTGGTCAAAATTCGTGGTACCGAACTGTTCATACCTTCTGAAAATCTTACCACAAAAATTAATTTCGCAAGCAAACCTAGATGGAAAATTAGATTAAAAAAAAGATCGATGACATAACAATGCATATAGGTAGATTAACTCAATACATCAAAAGTGAACCAAAAGAAAAACTACATAAACCAATGGAAAAAATAAAAAAAAACAATACAATATTCATTCTACACACGAAGAACTAAATAGCTAACTGTCACATTTTCTTGATAGTGGTAGCAGACTAAAGAGATACGCACTCTCCGTAAACTTCAAAAAACAACTTTTTAAGCAATGAAAAACGATTTAACCTTGTATTTCACAATAAAAATAGTTCAGACAATATAGTGATTCATGTATCACTATATTGTATGAGTTATTATAATTTGAAGAATTATTTAATGAATTCTTATAATTATTTGATGAATTCTTATGTTATAATTTACAAAATTTCTGGTCAGAAATATGGAGAAACCCAGTTAGTTCAACATAACACCAATGCTGTATGATTAAAACTGAAGTGTTAAATGATACAAATAAACCGGAAATGAATTATACCCATTGACACATTTAAAATTATACTCATTGACGTATTTAAAAACGTTATTCGAATATTCTTTCTTGGGCGTGACCATATCCATAAATATTGGTATAGAAAAATAACATCCATTGACCCATTAAATATCACGAACATGCTGTCGAACAACACACAAAGAGAAAGAATATAAAAAGTTCAGTCAAAGTTGTGATGAGCAGCTTATTATAAATCTAATTTTTAGGCAGGTGTACCAGAAAAAAACAAACCTTTACTCCATGACATTGACTACAAAAAGCATATGATTGTGTTATGTAGAACGTGTTTCTTAAAAATATTGGGATATTTATAAAATAAATCCTACAATTATAATTGTTGAGTAATGTCACAGAAAAGTGGACAACGCAACATAGGAATCCAAGGAGATGCATTAAGCCTTTTATGGATTTATTTGGCACTAAATCCCCTATCTAACCTAATAATTTTTGGAAAAGCCGTATACAAATAGAAATATTTAAATAGTAAAAACGATAAACAAGCAGACGAACCAGTAAGGGATTTATAATACTTGAGTATGAGCAACATTAAATTATATGCCAATAATGAAAGAGATTTAAACATATTAGCAAACCTCAAAAAATATTTGCCAATGATATGACTATAGATTTCGAGATAGATAAAGGCAGAATCAATTCATTTAAAAAAGGAAAGATCCACAAACACTCTTATAATTTATAAAGCAGCCTCAAAATAACACTCATAGACAAGTACAAAACATAAAAATAGATATGATATGACCAACCAGATAAAACAAAACCAAAAACAAAAAATAAAAGCAGATTTGATTACAAAATTTAAAAGTTAACGTAACTCAATTTCCAAAACAAAACTACATGGCAAGAATACGATAAAAGCAATAAATATATATGCGATACTGGTCTTAATTTACTCATTCGGAACATTTAATTAGACTAAAAAAGAGTTCGAATCAAAACAATATAAATAAATAGACCGCTTATCAAAAAACCGAAAACACCATACTCGTCCTAATCTTACTGAAAAACTAAGGTGACAGAAATACCAGATATAATTAATTTACATAAAAAATAATTTACGATATCAAGGACACACTTTCGTAAAAAAATCAATAATTTGCATCAATCAATTGTTGCTAATGATACAAAGCTAATTACTTTAAATTAAAAGACAGGAACACGCAACATAATGGTTTAAAGACTGACAGAGAAACAAAAATGACGGAACGGGCTAAATAACCAATGCCTGTAAAGTAATAGCACAAACGAACTACAAGTATAGGCGTAACCAAATCGATAATATAAAAAAAACACAAATTATTATTAAACAGTGTTCCAAAATATATATTTTAATAATCCTCATCAATATTATGAATAAGATGGCAGAGATTATATACGTAGCTGTACCAAATATTCATAATATCCAATATACAATAGTCGAAAAAATGTCAAAATGCACTGATCTTAGGGATGGAATGGTTAGGATGTGGAATTTGCGAAAAGTTATAATAATACACATAGTCCTTCCTCGATTAGACACATTGATTGCTTAGATTGATTAGCTTTCAACTGGCTAAGCAAAAGTTTCATTTTTACCATGTCTAATGGCCCCATTAATTTTTTACACTTACTCGTAGGTTCCTAAGACTTTAAGACGCTGTGGAATAAAACCCGTGAAAATTAGTAGCACAACAACGTATACGTATATAACAAAATATAAACTATTTTTCTGTAAGATTTAGGTTCTAGATTACAGCAGGAATTAAAGGTTGGTAAATGAAATGATTGGGATTAATACGAAATTTTATTAGGATTTGATCCTTATATTTTATGATATGCACTTCAGTAATAATTTATTTATGATTTTTCTTCAAGGTTAGATAGTTTGATTGTTTGATAGAAAAAACGAACACCTATTCCGTTCTTTCTAGATTTTGACAAATCTACACAATACATTCATATTTTAATACCTTACCTAATATTAACTATCAGTCAAAAATCGCCCAATATTAGGCAAATAAACGTACAGTTCATAATCATTGGTCATATTATATCCTAAAGGAATATAAAATATGAACACTCGCACATTAAAAATTAGAGTCCTTGTTAAGTAGGTCAAATAATGTTAAATGCTCTTGATGATTATGTCTTTATTTAATAAGCAAAATTCAATTTTAAATCTATGTCCACTTTATTTTTGCTACAACAAATAAAACGGCTTTTATTTGGCTTTATTCAAAAGTATTTTAAATTGACACCTTTTTGGTATCAGTAAACTTTACGGAATTCAAAATTCAGTTCTTGCCATTTCTCATGTTAGAATCTAACCGGGTCACATGAGTATATATATATATATATATATATATATATATATACACACACACACATATGTTACATTTTACACTATAACAATGTGATAACGAAACTATCTTTCCTGATTTTACCGTAAATTGATTATCAAAATGAAAGTCCATGCTAAATCACATTCTATTTATCGGATAAAACATTCCATATTAATGAGGAAGTAAAAATTATATAATTTTCCTGAGATTATGTGCCTGGTTTTAAAAAAATTACGATTTGTAAAAACAGACATCTTACCTGCCACTAATCGTTTCCCCTTACTGCGGGCAAGTTTTGATTACTAGATCGTTTTGAATTAATTTAATTATTTTATTTACCGCTGATAGCGTATATTAAAAAAATTTCATGCTTATTTACAATTATTTAAATCTCTTTCCGCTTCCGCTTCTGTTATGAAAACGAAAATGTAAGAATATGTAGACAGTAAAAGAATCATTATGAAGATAAAATAAGTTCTAGTTAGTTTAGAGAAAATATAATTTTTCTTTGTTCTTCGCTTCTAGATAGCCGAAGAAAGCCGCTAGTTTTTCGTTCTTTGTCTTTAGAGAGACATTTGTCTGCCGGCCCATTTTTCCTTTAACCCTCGCCTTATGTCTGTTTCAAAAACTAAATATTAGATGGTGAAAAAATATTCTTTATTAAATACCGATATTTTATTAAAATACCTGTGTAAAACACGATTACTGGCTGACTTCTAACATGGTACATCGGGCAAATATTTACTACTACTTAATACTGCTCAAATTTTATTTATGTATATTTATGAAGAAAGAGGTCGCTGGTTTTTTATAAGGGAAAGTACTGGTATATAGTAAGAGTATTAATTTGGGACAATGTTTTTAAATATTTATTTGTAATAAATCGATCCTCTTCTTAGCACGATAAAACTTAATTTGACTATTGAACTAATTTACGCTTACTTAATGCAAGAAAATAATTAATGAATAATGAAATAATGCGAAAATCTTTATACGAACCTATTTTTATCTATATTAGGTATTTTATCTATATTATTTAATTGAAAGAAATAGAGTTCACAATAAAATGAAACTACGTGATGTAGTATTATTTCTACTTTCTTTAATTTCTTTACCACGATCTAGGTTTCGTTGTATTACAACATCTTCAGGTGGGATATTAACAAAGATTAACTCTTAGTAACATCCAACAGCATTTATATGTTTCAAACACAATAGCGGAAGCCGGGTTTGTGCGGGTTTTTCCACTGCTTATGTTAGTGAGTTTATTGCAGGGCCGCGGTGTAGGTTTTATTATATTTCCGAGAGTTATACAATATACAAGTATTTTAGTGAAAGTAATAAATTCAATTATTGTTATTACGTGAGGTTATACAATGCAATGTTCCGGTGTATGTAATAAAATGAAATGGAAGTTATTATCAGTAATATATTTATACAAAAGCAAGGATATTTGAAAGTAAGGACAAGGTAATACCACTAATTCAACATATCTCCGGTTTTGTTTATTCACATATTTATTTATTTACTTCTTTTAATTTTTTAAATTTTTTTTTATATATACTTATATTTATATTTATATGTGTGTATTTGGGCTGAAACACTTTCAAGAGTACCGTAGTATCAATGTTGTCTAATTATATTATATCTAGAAGATATTAAGTATGGGTGATATTATATTTAGTTGTTCATTTAATAAATTAACCTTGGTGTCTTTTTTATATCTGTTTGTTTCTAATGTTTCTAGGATATTAAGTTTATTACCTTTTATGTTTATTTTTAATATATAGGGGGCATTATCAGTATGGGGGTGATGGTTATTTTCAATGAGATATTCAGCAAAGTGAGATGTGTCTGGTTTATTATTTCGCCAGCTAGCAATGTTTTCTTTATATCTTGTATTAAAATCTCTTCCTGTTTGACCTATGTATACACTATTACAGTCGTTACATTTAAGCTTATAGATACCACTCTTTTTATGTTTATCTATTTTTTCTCCATTATTAATAAGGGTTTTAACCCAAGTAATTTAAAGTACTATAAGCACATGTTGAAATATTTATATTTTTATTATTATTTAAGAGTTTTCCTAATTTGAGTGATACATTACCTATGTATGGGATAGATTTATAGTAAATGTTATTATTTTTTGGTACGACCGGGTATATTTCTTGTATAAGTATTTTTCTTAATTTATTATGGTACAGTTTTGTGACAATTGATGGGTCATAATTATTATTTACTGCGATTTGTTTTATAGTTTTTATTTCTTTACGTAAATTAGGTTTTTCTAGAGGAATGGTTAAAGTTCTGTGAATCATGGATCTTGCTTTTGTATAAATATATTACCGATAATAACTTCCATTTAATTTATTACATACACCGGAACATTTGTATTGTATAACCTCACATAATAACAACAATTGAATTTATTACCCTCACTAAAATACTGGTATATGTATAATTCTCGTAAATATAATAAAATCTACACCGCGCCCCTGCAATAAACTCGCTAACGTAAGCAGTAAAAAAACCCGCATAAACCCGGCTTCCGCTATTATATTTGAAACATATAAATGCTGTTGGATGTTCCTACGAATTAAACTTTGCTAATATCTCACCTGAAGATGTAATACAAAGAAACCTAGATCGTGGTAATGAAATTAAAGAAAGTAGAAATAATACTACATCACATGGTTTCATTTTATTGTGAATAATTAGTTTCTACAAAATGAACGCCAAATATATTCAATATTAGAAATAGAGTTGTTCAAAGCGCCTAGCTGGCGCCAGCTTGCTGATGTTCAAACTAATCCTCAGTTGGTAAATGGAGAAAAATTGTTATTGCAATACAAGGAAAGAGACGATTGCTCATTTATGAAAATAAAATTTATTTATAAAGATTTTTTAAAAATGCCTCATAGTCGTTATGCTATGTTGAGCACAATGCACAAGGCCTGTGACGGCAGGGTACAACACGGGAACCCGTGTTCGATCCAGTGGGGCTGAATTGATATTCTGGATGGCTTTAAGAGATGGCTCTCGTAGCAAATCTACCATATGTATCAATTATACATATTAAAGCAAGTAAAAAAATAAAATTTTGTGGATATTATTTAAAAGTAACCGGCAGGTTTTGGTTACAAAAATATAAGCGGGTGATTAACTTTTTTAATGTTATAACAAGTATAGTTTTCTGTTTTGTTACTTTTTATTTTTCGGGCCAATATTATTGAATTATATTGCATGGAAATGATAAACAAAATAAAATAGTTTCCTCTTCTTGCTTAAGTTTGACATGTTTAAAATATAAGTTCATACACTGTTAAAATTAACAAAGGCAGTATTGATAAAAATTATTGATGAAATTATTTTGTAAAAACAGCGTATCTCATACAAAAGTAAGCCAATGCTTTTACTTGTAGCCAACGTTTCGATTAATGAAGGCATGCAATTTGTCATATAAACATTCCACTTGATAAAATCATCCATCATCATCAAAACTAAGCATCCAATACTTTCAATCCGGGAAAACAGCTTGGCAACATCCAACATTCAAGTATAATCCCTGGATTGTTTTGAAGTTGATTTACAACGTTTACATCTACAGCTGACAAAGTGCGAGGGAAACGTTCGTTTTGGTCCCTTTTCGTTTCCGCTTAAATGCTAAAGTGTGATAGGAATGTGTGTAAGTAATAGCAAATGGAACTAGGTCAAACATTCCATTGTTAAAGGTTTTATTTATTTTTAAAGAAATGACGAAACGAAATATTGAGTACTCATGTAAATAATTTCTTTTTAAGTTGTTGTTACTTTAAAAGTAATGGACAGGATATAGAATCGGTGAGCCGTTTTTCTCCAAAATGCTTTCACGTAGAAGCATGAAATTTGGCAATTCATATGGACAATTCAGACTTCGAATTTTTAGCGTTCAAATTTTTTTTTATATTCGTGTTCCATCAATTAAAAACAGCAAGTTTAATTATTCCAACGCTATTTTCTTCGATCTTTTTACGTAGGAGAGTTGTATGTAATATGGGTACATATTAAAGAAAATGTTCAACAAAAATTGTGTGGGAATATAAATTTGGGAATATTACATAATATTTAAACCCAGTAAAAGACATGATGATAATACAACAACTGTAGCTCAAAATAATCTTAAATAGCCAATAGTTTTGCAATGTAGCCAAAATGGATGATGCGATAAATTAGGAATTAATATAACAAGACGAAAAAAGCAACAAAAATTTTTCACTTCATATTAATTTAATTATTACTTGTTATATTTATAAAAAATATTGACAGTGCAACTGAAAAAGAATAATCTAGTTAATGAATTTAATTTTTTTATTTACAATCCTGTTGGTTTCTCGTACTGTTTACAACCGTATCAGTGTACCGAATATTAGGAAAATTGACAACGTTGCTCCACCAATAAAACCTAAGGTCTTTATCGGTAATGTCATTTAAAATTACAAATATTCTTCAAACACATGCCCTACAATATCAGATGTCTCTGTAGATATCAAAAAGCTTTTGCCGATTTTAGCTTTAGCCTAAAATTTCTCTTTAGGTATATTTAAACAGATTTATTTTAGACAATTAAAAATATCTGAAGTTTTTACATCTAAATTGAACAGCGTATACGGATTTTAATATTTTTACTATAGAATTTTATTTTAAGTAATATGTGGTTTATAAGTCGTAGAACAAACATATCGTATAAAACCATTTTTTTATTTAATGTCATGCCTGAAAAAGGTTGCACCATGAAGGAAACTACATAACGCAATCCATGAGTGTCAATAATCTAAATAAAGTATTTTGAAGTAATGAAGCATTTATTTCATGCTCCAAAGAAACATGAAAAATCATTAATATCTATGTCTTTTAGTTTTTATCGGGCCCAATATTGTCACGAATATTTACAAAAAAGGACAAACAATTTAACAAATAATTTCTTCTTATAATAAGAGTGGCTCGAATCAGACTGTTGCAATTTTTATGGGAGATTTTTCTCTCTCGCCCTTTGTTCTGAAGTACTTTCATGAAAAAGTTTAAAAAGCTAATTGTTTTTTATTACTGTATAGTTTAAGATATAAGCATTCTTTAAGATATTTCACATGAGTATTTTTGAGCTGTCAATACTTTGGAATTCATTATCATTATAGAAACAATTATATCAGGCAATCATTTATAAGTTACGCGTTTTACAAACATAGAATATTGTATATAAATATTTTATTACAGTTATGAAATTCGGGGAGTCCCTTTGTCACTATGTAATTATTTTACTATTTAAATTTAATTATTAGAATAGGACAGTGTATTTTGTTTTGATTTTTTCACGTATACATTTTTGGTTTTAGTTTTACTGACTTCTAATAAAAATATTTATTAATATATATTAATATTATTAATATATAGGTATAAGTTACATTTCTAGCATCACAAAATATAATAAAGTTTTCAATTCAATATAACAAACAGATAATGCCTATTATTTTTATGCCATGAGAGAAAAGGGAGACAATTTCTTATTACGATAAAGGATTGCTCCATTTTAATAATATTTTAAGCTCCTTAAATATCGTTATTTAAGTCAGTGGCAAAGTTTATATAAGCACATAGGAGCTTCAGTTTGTTTTTTCACAAAATTCTGTTTGATTCTAAATATAGAATAGATAATGTTTAAGTTGAAGCAGTTAGTTTAAATCTCAATATCGAATTAAAATTAACAGTACGAATTTTCAGTAACCGTAAATTTCTGTATTTCTATATTAATCTGGCTAAAGGAAAGCTTTAATGGAGCGTTAAGTTTCCTTTCTCATCTGCTAATTAGTTCTTGGCCGATATATAGAGATAATAATAGCTGTGTTGTGAAATCGGGATATTTAATGTCTACTCTTTGGTAGTCTGTAACGAAGTTAATTAGGAAAGATCATCGTTAAACGGCTGATTATTAGTGAAACCGTTTAGATATAAGGGGAATTAAATTTAGTCCAGGCAAATTATATTTAAGCAAAAAGGCTATTTTAATTAAACCCTATTAGCCCTATTAGCTATTAACTATTAAAACTTACATTCCCCTATTAGCTATTAAAACTTACATTCATTTATTATTACTTCATGTGCGAAATATTTTAAGTAAAATGTCATGCTTTCTAATTCATGTTTATATTTTAAATAAAATTTTGTTTTTATTTTAAGCTTAAAAGCAGCACTTATTTTATTGGTTAAATTGAAAAAATTATACACGACAAGTAAATGCAAGATTTTAGAAAATGTCGATCATTCACACGACATATTTATATTGTTTCCTGTTGACGTATTTGCAATTGAAATTGTTACACCTTTTCTTGCTAAGATAAAGTAGGTGAGGCGATGGTACTCTCTATCCAGGAAGAGCCACGAGATGTACATATGTACAAATATAAAATATGTATACATATACACCAGCAATCTCGTAAGATCGTAGCATCCGGGAGGCAAATTATAATAAATATTTCGCTCTCTGACCATGGCATAGTCACTTCCAGGACTGTGCTTAATAATTTTGTTTATTTTAATGTTACTTTAAAATATTCTAAATACTTGTAATGAAAAATATGCAGTGGGAATATAATTTTTAAAATTAAGATAATATTTCTTGTAGGTGTTTTACTCGTAACTATCATTTTTTATTAACAGAATATTTAAGGCGAGATATTTCCTAAAACTTGGGAATGAACATATACTGTATAACTTTAACTCTTCTTGGTTAGTTATTATTTCCTATTATACATTACATTATAAAGTAGTCACAAACTTAATATTCTAACTATATACCTTTTAAAAAAGCAGCAAGAATGCTTGATATTCAAAATACACTACGAGTTTCTATCCAATAATTTAAAATTTGAAAGCATGTCTTTAAAAAAGTGTACTTTTATATCACTTTAATTTATCAACCCTTCATTACAATGAGAAATAAAACTTATTTAGAATTACGTATTTCCCTTATCTATCAAAGGAAGAAAAGAAAAGGCATTATATTTCTGTTATGTCGAATTAAATACTTTATCATATTGTGTAATGCTAGGATTATAATTTATACATTGTACGAAATAATTATTTTTACGACATGTTCGTAAAATGACATACGGGTAAATATCATCAAATAGAAAAATTACCTATAGAAAAAGAAGAAAAAAATATGTGAAAAAAGCAAGAAAGAATATAAAATTAAAAAAATTATCTCTTTTCAATAGTTTTATCAAACCGAAGATGTGAAATTGTAGTGCAATAGCCTAATGTAATTTTTAAATTAGAACAGAATTTCTTGGTCTGAAGGTAATTTAACAATTGGTTTGAACTCAAAAACTAGGTCCACTTCAGACTTTTTGAAATAAAAATTTGAGCCCAGAAAAATTCTTATTAAAAAGACTGATGATATATACGGAGACGGAGTGGAAATATATATCAATGACATATATTTCCACTCCGCTAAATTCATGTTAGGGGCGATACTGCGTTCTTTTATATCTTTCCAGACGGTGTATCTGAGTGGTCTTATATGGAGAGATTTATAGCGTTGAAAGAGAGGCCATAAATGGGTAATGTACTTTTCTCAGGAACCTTTTATCATTACGCTCCGCGTGGGAATTTTAATGTCACGAACGTAATTTTTTCCATCACCATATCATTTTGATTTATTTAAAAATCTCAAAAAATATTTTATAGATAGATACGATAAAGGTATCACGAATTTGTGTTCAGATTTTTTTCTCATTAAAGTGTAAACTACATACGTGTAGACTATACTTGTACTACGTGTAGATTTATAAAAAAAATCTATGTGCTTTCTATTCAAAAGATCAGATAAAATTATTTAAAATTTTTTTAAAAATAAAAATATTGTAAGTCCTAGTTAAAGTTTAAATTTGAATCGGTTTAAATTATGCTTAAACCTTTATAATATCTTTCATAATCCTATCTATTCATATAATGAAATTGTGACAGAGTGAATACTGTACACTAAAAGAAGTGATTGATTTACCATAAAGAGTGATAATAAAAGTCAGAAGAACTTTCTTTAGAATTGTTGTCTGTCTGTCTACATTAATTTGAGAAGGTATCACACAAAAACAACTGGACTAATTTTGATCAAATTTTATGTAACAATAGTTTATCCACCATGTAAGGTGAAGTTACCAAAGAATTAGCTAATTCCAAATATACGATTTGCAAATGTGTCGGGCATTAATTAATTAAAGTATAAAAAGCTTAGCCTTTCACATTGTGGTTAAATTGAGCTTTTATGGGATCTTTTGCTTAAAATACTTCGAAATACTCTGTTAGGACTTTAACGATACCTGTACACAAAAATTCACAAAAAGTTTTCTCCTCTTACTCCCGGTCAGTTTTATAAATTTGTTATCTTTCAAAACTACTTTCATTTCGGTGTGCAGCTACTGAAATATTAGATCGCCATCAAATTATTAATTCCACGATCGTTGTATTCAAAATTATGAAAAAATGAAGCATCTAATAAATGTTTGTTTTTTATTGCTTTGTTAATTTTGCGATATACATATCACCTTATATTTTTAGCCCATTTGGAAGTATATATATTTGTTACCCCTTTGATAGATTGAAAATTTTAATATATTTGATTTGGGCATTTAGTTCTAATTTAATCGCTGTAAATATAATATTGCATAATGTCTGAACGCATCATAAATTTTTGAAAATGAAACATATTTTAAAAGCAAATAAACACTTTAAATTTCACACTCAAGCATAAACAGAAATATTAATATTATATTGTCGGAACTATTTCTGTATAATTTAATAATGGTTTCCTAAAAATAAATAAAATAGAGTACATTTTCCTAACCTAACTTATATATCGTGTTTTCCGTTCAAAGTAACGTCGTTAAATTTTCATTGCCATACAATATTATCTGCTTCGATATATAGGTACTCAAAAAGATAGCAATAAACGATCATCAAAAGTCCGTTGTAGTACTTTCACGTTTTCTAAAAACTTGAAGTGATTAGTTAAAAGCAATCGTCTTTATTAACTTTTTTTTGTGGAAAGAATGATCTGAAATTCCATTATCTTTTAATCTGCAAATATTAAAAAACAAGTTCTGTGCTAGTGTCATGGCACTTTTATTGAATTATTTTTCTGTGTGTTGATTAAATACATAGAATATTTATTTAATTCTGTTCAATTAAAGATATATATATATATATATATATATATATATATATATATATATATATATATATATATATATGTATATCGAAGTAGTGCAACAATTAAAAGTAAAGTAACCGGTCTCAACCTAAGAACACGTCAAGCCATCACCATCAAAAGCAAGGTAAAATATCTTCAAACGATTATTAATATTAATCAAAATTAACGGGTCGAGATAGTTATTCCATTTGGAGGTTTGTCGCAAAAACTTATTCTCAACACAAGTAATTGTGTGACTTTGTCGAATGCAGTGAAACCGTTAATTTAAAAGACAATTTAAAGGCGAAAACGAAAATTATTTTACTGGTTAACCCATTTTCTTGTGTTCATATTCAAAGCAAGTCTGGAATAATCTAGCTTATACTTCGAGAATGAAGGGCTGTCACGCCGTATTGGTTTGCTGAGCTAAAAGCAGAAGACTATGTTGAGAGAATAAAGACACGGCGCAAAATTTCGAAATATATATTTTTTGGTTGATGGGGAATGGCTGGGAATACCGTTACTCTCAAGTTTACCAGAATTGTATAAGCCATTGCATAAAATGTAAACTTTATAGGGAAAAAATACATAAGGTACAGAGACAGTCTTCAGAAGGATTGTGGTGATTTAAGTGTAAAAAATTTGGTCACAAAAGAGCCGAATGTAGAACCAAGAAACAACCAACAAACGCTACCGCTGTCACCGATACTGACTCACACGTCAATGATACTGACATCAATGATACTGACTCACACGTAAACTCACATATCAAAGCAAAATTATCTTCGTCATGTAGGCACGAATAGTCATCGCGGCTTAGCAACGGGAACGGCGTTGCCTGTTACGACGATAAAAGTGACGGATGACAATTCACTTTCAGAGAAGGGCTCCCGTTAGGTGAGCCTCGATGTCCGTGATCAAGGCTCACCTAGTGATAAACATCAATACAACAAAATTATATTTAAACAATGTATTACATGTGCGTGATTTGATAACAAATCTATTATCTATCAGTCAAGTCATTAAAAATAATGGCCAGGTAAAATTCAATAGTAAGTGAAAATAGAGCTACCGCCAGTCTCTGACGTTTTTTTTTGGTACCAGCGTCTGGATCATCTAAATTACAATGACTTAGAAAATCGGTAGAAAAAATCAAAGGAGTAAGTATCTAAGTGGGATAACCAGTCTACCGTTGTAACATATAGAGAAGACAAACTAATCCAACGCTTTCTTAGATGTAAAGATTCTAAAACCACAAAAGTAGTAGCCTTTAAAGTGAAACACTTATTGACATTTGCAGATGAATATTCAAAAAAGGTTTTTGTTTACTTCGTAAAATCGGCATTATTAGAAAATTTAAAAAAGTTTATAAAGCAAGCCGAAAACCAATTAATTAGAAAAATTATATATCTCCGTAGGATGACGGGGTCGAATATAAAAAGTTTTTTAGAATTCATGAAAGTGCTGAATTTATACATCAAACGACCACTCCGTAAATGGAGTAGTCAAAAGAATGAACCGAACACTAATTAAAAGTCAAAGCTCCTGCTGACAAAAACCAATCTCCTAAAAGAGTATTGAAATGAAGAAGTGCATACGGCTGCCAGAATCACTAACAGAAACCCGATATATATATATATATATATATATATATATATATATATATATATATAAATATATATTGGGTCCGTAACATATTGAATTATTCTTCTGCTGGTGGAACCGCGTGGCTGATTAAAGAGATACTCGTGAATTAAGAACCCGGACCCATAGCTACCTTCAGAGAGAAATAGTCGTATAGAGAAAATAGAAGGAGTGCAATCATGGAGTTGCAGTTAACATATTCTCTGCCACACGCTGCGGGAAGGGGTGACTACCATAAACCACAATATTCAATAACTTTGTCTGATTGTAAAATCTGCTTGACAATTTGTCGGTCGCATACATTTTGTTATATTCTATCAAAGGGATTTAGGGTAGGTACGAAGGAATCAAAAATTGTGTACTAATATTGCGACGTGTAAACATTATTATCGAACTAAGACATTAAATTGTATGCAACAGAATTAAATAAATATTATTTACTAAGCCTATTAAAGTTTTGGCTTATAAAATAGTCCTACGTAATTTGTTTTTTTTGGATTGATTTCAAATTTCTCGTTTCAATAAAACAAAAGGGGGGCCCGCAACTCGCAATATCTTTTATTTAACAGAATTACAAAAGAAAAAAAGAGAAAATTTGTATCGAGCGTGACCTTCTTTTACCGATATAACTGCTGCAATTCCTCTTGGCAAGCTCTGTATGAGACTTTAATGATTTCTTTGGGAAGATACGCCCCCATCCGGACGTAATAATTGTTTTTAATTACTCTGGAATGTTCCGTGGGGATGGATGTACAGCTCTAACATGTGGTTTTACAATGACCCACAGACACTCTATAAGATTGAGATCGGGACTTCATGCTGGCCAATTTAAACAGCTAATCCCGATCTCAGTCAGATGAGCGTCTACTTTGCCCACTTGATGTACTCAAGCGTTATCGTCCATGAAGACACCAGTACCTCCTGTAACGGCTAGTGCTGATTATATATGAGGAACTAAAATTTCCTTGATGTGTCTTTTTGCATTTAAAGAGCAATTTTCAATAAAAACTAACTACATGATGTATTATTTTATTTCTAATTTATTTAAATTTTTTACCACGACTTAGGTTTCGTTGTATGACAACATCTTCAGGTGGGAAATTTGTAAAGATTGACCCTTAGAAACTTCCAACAGCACCGATATTTAAATATTATACAAAACGATAAATTAATCTTATCAACCTTCACTTTAGGGCAGTCTTAAAATTTATTTTTATATACTATGTATTAATTCGACTTTTCCAAATACTTTTTCAAATTATGACTGAACGCTTTTCTCAATTTTATACCGTTTGTAATTTTCTACTATTACAAGTACATTTACCGCAACACATGTTGGGATAGACATTTTCTTCCAATAGATGTTTAATTAGAATATAACTTTTTTGAGTAAGATGTCATGCTTACCATAGGTGAAGACTAGCTGAAACTTATAGCGATATTTCTTATTATGAAGCAATTTTTGACGTTATCGTCGAAACATTTCCATACTAACATTTTGGGACATTTAATATTTTATCTACCATGAATTGAGTAGGTTCCTAATCAAGACTTTTCTTATCAGTGCCTTTTATATTTTCTTGTAATTCGGTAACATCAACAGCGTCATTTCTGCAGCAGTTATTTTATTTCCAGAAAACTATTATAATTTTTTCTGTTCCAAATTTCTATGTAAATGTGGGTTTACAGCTGTTACATGGTGGGTTTACAGAAATGAGCTTTTTGGTTCTATACTTAAATATATATATCCTCATTCATCTCTGTATTTATTTCTATTTGTATATGTAATTCAAAAAGTAATTATTAGATATTGACGAAACTTGGGTTTATTAAAAACTTTGGTTGAACCCGCTCTAATGGTAAGTATTTGTTAACTTATAACCAATGAACCGCGGTACCCAAATACATACTTAAACCTCATTTATTAATTCCAAGGGTTTGGAAAAAAATAAAGGAAGGAAGAGGGAGAGAGAGAGAATTTTGTTATTGTATAAATCACATTATACAATTATTTTGATTGTCGAACTAATTGATGTCTTCTTGGTGTAACTTAATAAATTAAGTATTGTAAAAATTCACAGGAGAAAGTGCAGAAACAATAATACAGAAAGAAAAGCATAATCTTTAAAATTTTAGATTTCACTTTTGATATCACAAAAACACTCATGCTAAATGCGTATGAAAAAGAAAAAGAAAAGGCATGAGAAAAATTTCGGACAGTACATCAGTGTGGCAAAATAAATCCCGATGTTATGATCTGGAGAATTCAGTTTGACAAGCTGTGGACCAATTAAAAATTATTGAAATATTCAAATGTTTGTATTTGTGTCATATTGTGATTTGATGCTACATTTTTAACACCGAAATTATTCAAAGCAAGTAGCTGATGGCAGCTTGTGTTTAACCTGATCTTCAGTTAGTATATGGAGAATCATCATTATGCCAATACAAGGCAGGGAGGAGAGGATTTGTGAATTTGTTTATAGAGATTTTGTTTAAAAATAGTCTACAGAGATTTAAAAGTATTTCACATAATTTGATTCAAAAATGTTATGTTGATTAAAAACATGTAAATAATATGTATATCACCAAATAACACATTTTAAGCCATTAAAAAGGAACTCTTACATCATTAATATGTTACATCTTAGACTGATATTATTTTATTACTTTCTGCGGCAGGTTGTAGCACAAACCTAAAAAAAAATTAGGCAAGAGAAGAATTCATACTACTAGGGTTCCAACATATTTTTGCATTTATAAATGTTTAATGGTACATAGTATTTCTAATTAAGCTATATTTAGATATTAATTTTTCATAACCTAAATATACAGTATATTTAAGTTGTAAAAATTAACTACTGAATATTTATATAATGTGGAATTAGAAATCATTGATTTTTCGATTCTTTTCTTTATTTATTTTGTAAAGCCTGTTATTATGCCGACTTTCAAGACAGCAGATTAACTGGAAGTATGAAAAATATGACTAATCAGTGGTCAGTGGGTAAGATTATTTAATGAATAAAAAATAAGCTTGAATGAAAGGCCATATATTTTTGTTGAGTAAAGCAAAAAACTTGATAAAATATTTTGCAATAATCTAAAGCTACAGATCTTAATATAAGATATTTATTTAAATTGATTATCTCAGAATCACCGTTTCTGAGAAAAGGGGCTTTGGCATACAGACAGATGGACAACCAACTGATCTTATAATGGTTCCGTTCTATTCATTTTGAAAGACGGAAACCAAGAAATGATTTCCTCGCCTTAGTTGCTGATTTATGGAATTCTCACAAAATAAACTTGATATTGTTTAAAATATATTTGTATAAAATAGTAAACTTTAAATAACCAAAGTTATTTATAAAAGGAAGCATATATTAGGCAAAGCAAGTTAAATTTTTTAATTATTACTAATTAATATTCTGCGTACATATAAAGACGTACTCTAAGATATACGTAATTTATCAAATAAACGTCAGCTTGTTCAGTAAAGAGTTAAACATTTTAAACGTACTTTTTTAATCCGGATAAAGAATCCTGGCTCCCTCATCGGTCAGTTAACATGTACTGCGAACCCGCACGTGGCAACAAAATGTACTTATATGCAAGGTCTTTGATGCCTGGAATGTTTTGAAGTTGATTTATAATTTTTTTTCTGCCGCTAACAATATGGATGAAACAAATATGAAGCTCATCTTGTTCCCTTTCCGTTTCAGCTTGAACGCTGGGGTACATTTAATAGGAATGTATATATGTAAGTACATTTCGAAAGTCAGTAATAAATGAAATAGGTTGAGCACTTATTAATTAAATACGTTCAATCCCTTAAATAATGGAAACGTTAAATAATTTTCTAAGTAATCTTCCGTAAAATTGGATCTTTCGCTTGTTTTCATAAATGTTTATAGTATAAGCCTTTATAATTTCGAACCTTTATAATTTCGTAATCACGATGAACTGTCCGTTCGTCACAGACGTTTCTCTTAGCGTCTTTTAATAATACCAAATAATACTGGAGCCGAGAATGTTAAATAATATTTAAACAAAGAGAAAATATGCGCCGATAATATTATACACATGTTTAAAATCATTTGAAATAGTCCATGCTGAATGAATATCGATAAATTATATGAATAGTACTTTCCTCTGTAATTTCACAGACTAATTTAAAACGAGGGATGCGTATAACCTATTTTAGTAAGAGGCATAATAAATTAAAAATTATAATATAATTATTTGATTACGAAATTAAAATTTTATAATTCCCTTGTGATCAAGCATGAAAAAATGGAAAGTCGCTGAAATATCGTGACATTGTTTTATTTTGTTTAAAATTTCCTTAACATTTATCTTACAGCTATTTTTGCTTCAGCGGCTCTTTCATTTTAACAACATCTTCATATGTTAACTACATCTTCAATTTTAATAAATATATATAGCACCTTTATGCAAATGGATTAAAATATATTATGAACAATTTAGGAAAATTTTTTCAACAGATTATCCAAAAAATATATCGTATGTTTTTTGTTTCTATTATCATTATTATTACTATTCAAATAGTCTACGTATTGACTGTTTTTTGAGTGATAGTTAATATCAGAGACAATAGCTAAATGTAAATACGTCACGAAGTTTTGTACATAATCGAGAAAAAATGAAAAATGTATTTGTCTCTCTTTATCAAAGTACGATTATGAAAACGAGAGGTTTTTAATTTTGAAGAAATATTTTAAATAACATTAAATTTCATTGTTTTTTATAATTCCAAATATTTCATGTACTGACATGAAATTTAAATTAATTTTGGATTCTACCGTAATATAGGGTTATCAAAACTAATTTTTTTTATAGAAGTTAATAATATGTTTATCTTAAAAAACAAATACATGTGAAAGAAAAGGTTTTATTGATTTTATTTTTACACAAAAATTGCTTATATTATAAACAGATATTAGTTTTGTGTCACTTATATTTTATACCAGGTTTATGATATGTTGTATAAATCAATAGGGCTATTAGACTATTTCATAGGAAGAATGATACTTTAACTCAGATAGCTGGAAGTCAAAAATTCATCAAGTTTTTTGTGAATGACTTCAGTTTATTCCCCCAATCAACCTATAACCATTAGGCCAAGCTTGAATATTATTGAAATCCAACCAACTGATTACGAGTACATACATTTATTATTACCGTTCAATTTTATATTTTATAAAACAAATTCATTGTGTAATAATTATTTTTAATACTTTATACCTGGGTAAATACATTACTGTTTATTTTAACTTTAAATATCTGATATGCGATACATATTTATAATGTTCTTAAACCAAAAAGGCAATGTAGCTAATTCCACAAATTTTACCTTTGTGTCGTATAAACAAATATTGCAGTTTCCATGACTTTTTATTTTCCTGTGTAACCCAAAATTTATGTCTACAGTAACAAAATAAACTTACGTTAAAAGAATTCCACCATAAACCAAGCAATAAGCAAGCAAAGCAAGCCGTCAACCTAGTGTAACTTGTGATATTACAATGTCTGGATTAACAAGAGTAAAAAAATTCGCATCTTTCCAATCCGAAAAAACCACCAGCCGCAAAATATTTTAGTCAACCCCTCTCTCTGCAACATCGGCGTACGTGAGCCTAATCCCCATTTACCAGCACTTGTATCTGCCGCTGACATTGCCCAAGAAAAAAATGGATGTTCGTTTATTTCTTTCTGTTTCAGCTTGCATTATTTATATTGGAGCAAGTGAACTTAGGGATTGTTTTAACGTTAATATAAATTTTATTTATGAAAACAATTATTATTGTGTATTTGGTACTCATTAAATATTGCATGATCATATCATAAATATTTGTTTGCTATGAGATATTCATTGTTTGTAGTAAAATTTTAATGGAAAATACTCGTTTCTAGAAAAATGTATTTTTTCATTTTCTGTTATATTTTTTAAATCTCCGTAGGATGATTTGTAACTTAACAATATTTCATAAAGTTTAAAATAAACTATTGTAATTAAGGGCGGGAGACGAGCTTTTCCAATTTCCAATTTTAGCCACAGATTTTTCAAGGAAATATGAAATGTATTAAAATAAAATAAATTAGAGACAAATTATTCCAAAAGTTTTGGGCGGTTAAAATGTATTCATATTCCAAATAGAGTTATGCCAAACGATAACTGAAAACCTCTCTCCACATTGAAGCAATTTAATGAAAAAGGTAATAAAGCCAGTCGCTTTTATTGACCTCTTTATGTTTGCCAAAACAAGGTACTGATAACAATTCTTTAGCATATTACGTGTGGAATTTTATTAGATTATACATACTTGTAGTTTCATTGTTATGAAAGTAACAATGGTTATCACATATAATATTTCGGTGTAAATTATATTGTACTAAAATGCATAAAGTGGTGATTTCCACAACCGAATTACGAAAATAAACTATCTTGTTTAAAGATATGTTAAGAGTATAAAAATCGAGGAAATTTTGGTGAGTAATTTTATTATTAGTTCGTTATTTTCTTGTGATTTACGTTTTGTATATTAATGTATCTAGGGTTTTTTTTTGCCTTCATGTTGAAACGAATCCGTTTAAGGACGTTGTTTTATTGACATGTAACAATAACAATAATTCCAACCAATATATAAACAACTTCAACAGTTGAAAAAATTAATAATTATGCTGAATGAATAAAACGCTGATTTGATGCCTTGATACTTTCATCCCGTTAGAAAAAAGGAAAGTGCTTAACTTTGCGTGCATCATCTTTATTTTACGATAAGCGATTGCTCTATTATTTTATTTTTCTATCTGAAACTTTTATTTGCCGCGAAAGGGTATTCCATTATCATGTATTTCCATGTAATTTCATTCGATATTGTATTCGAGTATAAACGACTTTTGGTTATATTACGCGTCGTTATTATAATTATTTTTTTAGTTTGTTACATCGTCTGACTATAAACGGAATTGCTTTTAATCATGCATCTTTTAAGATTGTTTATTAGAGTCCAGTTTTAATCTTTCTTTAAGGTTCCCTAGAAAGGTGCCAAAAAGGACATGCATATTATTTGGTCTGCTCGTCTACCCATCTGTCGGCCTGTAGGTAAAAGAATTAGAGTCTTTTCAATTTAAAGCAATGAAATTTCACAGAGAGATATGTAATTTTATAACTGAATGCACTCAAATAAAATCTTCAAATTAAGTTTCAACAATTTTTTGATTTTGTAATGTCTGTCGATTATGGCTAATTTTATATATTATGATTATAACTCAAATAAATAGACGAACAAGATTTCTTTTGTTTCTTACGCAGAATGTCTCATTTTTCATACTCGTGGGCTTGAGAATAAAATGACATATTATATTTGTAAATATATTATATTGATTAAATTTATCCTCAGTACAAAATTATTTTTAATATGGTCATTGAAATATTTTCATAATTTGTGTTAAAACTTCGCGTTTTTTCGAACATAATATATCTTGAATACGAATAATTAGGAAATTCTGTGTTTTCTTGTAACTTTATGCATATGAACTTCATTTCGTTTCGAAAAAACTGAAGCATTTCTTTGTTTTTGCACACTTCACATAGATGCCTGTAGAAGACAGCAGAGAGTTTTCCGTTTTATGCCTCTAGATCGTGGAAGTGAGAATCTAAGCAAAGTGTAACAAAATATATTTTATAAGGAAACCTAACTCGCCGCTAAGACGTATGAAGGGGAGAGGAGACATACAAAGACAAACAAATTTATGATATAAGCTTTTGAACAACAGGGTATCCAGTTTAACACAAAAATTTATTCTATATGTACTATCGTCTGTTTTGGTTTTAATGCCATATTTTTTGATACATTATCGCAGCAAAAATAAAAATACGAAAATGTTGAAAAATTAACATAAATTTATTTTATTTACAGCATATCTTAAATAAAATTGGGCGCGCTCGTTTTTTATTTAAACTGTTTACGTATATGTAAGGTGTTCGGTAGTAATTATGGCGATTTTGCATAAATAATTATATTTTGTTGTATCAATAACTTGTTATAAATTTTACATAAAATTCTATATCTAATAAAATAAAACAAACCCATTTCATTACATATAATGATGTAACTCGTTAAAGTAATATTTTTATCGACAAATCTATTTTTTCTTCAGTAAAATACACACATTCCTATTTTTCGAAAAATATGAGAAGTAGATATGCAAGCACACGATTTCATCGAATAATTATTCATAATTGAAAGGTTATTTTAACCTTGCTAAATTTTAACTGAGACGATAATCAATGCGTTTTGGACAGACAGAAAATGTGTCTTTTAGAGGTATTCAGTTAAACGGATTTGCAAAATACCTCAATGTAGGAAAGAGTGGGTTCATTTACATTTCACTGCGATAAAAAAAAATGTTGATGATGTCATTCTCTCAGGTCAGGTCTCTTAAAGTTTGCCATATAATATATCAACAAGTGATTTTAATATTTTTAATCAAATATCATTTTTTGACACTGAACTATGAACAGACTATTTTAAAAGAAATGTAATTTTCCGATGCTTTGGAACATATTGTATCAGAAGTTCAAAATTTTACAATGGACAAGTCAAAACAAAGTTTCCCTCTATAAATTTTAAAATAAACAACGAGTAAAAGTTAAATGGACACTATTTTTGAATCCATCTGTGGAGTTCTAATATTTAGGTTGGAGTTTTTTTCATATTTTACAGAGTAAATAACTCTCTAATTAAATCGAGACGACAATATTTTCTTTCTTAAAATAAAACCATTTATTTAACTTAGACAACACATTTATTGATACGAAATTATGGAGAAATCTGGTGTATGAAAAAGTTTTATTATTGTTTATATTTAAAATAACATCGTACTGTTATATATTCTGTACATATGGGATTTGCCCTACGTTGTCTTACGTTGCACCTCTGGCGGACAAAAACTGGGCTTCACCAAGTCAGCGTTTCGACATTTCCCAAGCGCTTATTCTCAGTATGTGCACACCAATGAAATATGATTCTCAAGAACAAGACCAAACAGCGATAAGCTGGTTTTCTTACCACAGGCAATCCATCCGACAGGATACTTCAACACACGGTGACGACACTTACTAGATTCTGATTTGTTAGTTAATTAATTAAAATAAACAAAATAATTATTTTTTCAAAAAAATTTCAACAAGAATTCTCTAACATTACGGACACACCCACACAGGTATATATATATATATATATATATATATATATATATATATATATATATATATACATATATATATATATATACATGTGTGGGTGTGTCCGTTATCCGTCCGTATCAATAAATGTGTTGTCTAAGCTAAATAAGTGGTTTTATTTTAGAAAAGAAAATATTGTCGTCTCGATTTAATTAGAGAGTTATTTACTCTGTAAAATATGAAAAAAAACTCCAACCTAAACTAGAACTCCACAGATGGATTCAAAAATAGTGTCCATTTAACTTTTACTCGTTGTTTATTTTAAAATTTATAGAGGGAAACTTTGTTTTGACTTGTCCATTGTAAAATTTTGGACTTCTGATACAATATGTTCCAAAGCATCGGAAAATTACATTTCTTTTAAAATAGTCTGTTCATAGTTCAGTGTCAAAAAATGATATTTGATTAAAAATATTAAAATCACTTGTTGATATATTATATGGCAAACTTTAAGAGACCTGACCTGAGAGAATGACATCATCAACATTTTTTTTTATCGCAGTGAAATGTAAATGAACCCACTCTTTCCTACATTGAGGTATTTTGCAAATCCGTTTAACTGAATACCTCTAAAAGACACATTTTCTGTCTGTCCAAAACGCATTGATTATCGTCTCAGTTAAAATTTAGCAAGGTTAAAATAACCTTTCAATTATGAATAATTATTCGATGAAATCGTGTGCTTGCATATCTACTTCTCATATTTTTCGAAAAATAGGAATGTGTGTATTTTACTGAAGAAAAAATAGATTTGTCGATAAAAATATTACTTTAACGAGTTACATCATTATATGTAATGAAATGGGTTTGTTTTATTTTATTAGATATAGAATTTTATGTAAAATTTATAACAAGTTATTGATACAACAAAATATAATTATTTATGCAAAATCGCCATAATTACTACCGAACACCTTACATATACGTAAACAGTTTAAATAAAAAACGAGCGCGCCCAATTTAATTTAAGATATGCGGTAAATAAAATAAATTTTTGTTAATTTTTCAACATTTTCGTATTTTTATTTTTGCTGCGATAATGTATCAAAAAATATGGCATTAAAACCAAAACAGACGATAGTACATATAGAATAAATTTTTGTGTTAAACTGGATACCCTGTTGTTCAAAAGCTTATATCATAAATTTGTTTGTCTTTGTATGTCTCCTCTCCCCTTCATACGTCTTAGCGGCGAGTTAGGTTTCCTAATAAAATATATTTTGTTACACTTTGCTTAGATTCTCACTTCCACGATCTAGAGGCATAAAACGGAAAACTCTCTGCTGTCTTCTACAGGCATCTATGTGAAGCGTGGAAAAACAAAGAAATGCTTCAGTTTTTTCGAAACGAAATGAAGTTCATATGCATAAAGTTACAAGAAAACACAGAATTTCCTAATTATTCGTATTCAAGATATATTATGTTCGAAAAAACGCGAAGTTTTAACACAAATTATGAAAATATTTCAATGACCATATTAAAAATAATTTTGTACTGAGGATATATTTAATTAATATATTTACAAATATAATATGTCATTTTATTCTCAAGCCCACGAGTATGAAAAATGAGACATTCTGCGTAAGAAACAAAAGAAATCTTGTTCGTCTATTTATTTGAGTTATAATCATAATATATGAAATTAGCCATAATCGACAGACATTACAAAATCAAAAAATTGTTGACCTTAATTTGAAGATTTTAATTGAGTGCATTCAGTTATAAAATTACATATCTCTCTGTGAAATTTCATTGCTTTAAATTGAAAAGTCTCTAATTCTTTTACCTACAGGCCGACAGATGGGTAGACGAGCAGACCAAATAATATGCATGTCCTTTTTGGCACCTTTCTAGGGAACCTTAAAGAAAGATTAAAACTGGACTCTAATAAACAATCTTAAAAGATGCATGATTAAAAGCAATTCCGTTTATAGTCAGACGATGTAACAAACTAAAAAATAATTATAATAACGACGCGTAATATAACCAAAAGTCGTTTATACTCGAATACAATATCGAATGAAATTACATGGAAATACATGATAATGGAATACCCTTTCGCGGCAAATAAAAGTTTCAGATAGAAAAATAAAATAATAGAGCAATCGCTTATCGTAAAATAAAGATGATGCACGCAAAGTTAAGCACTTTCCTTTTTTCTAACGGGATGAAAGTATCAAGGCATCAAATCAGCGTTTTATTCATTCAGCATAATTATTAATTTTTTCAACTGTTGAAGTTGTTTATATATTGGTTGGAATTATTGTTATTGTTACATGTCAATAAAACAACGTCCTTAAACGGATTCGTTTCAACATGAAGGCAAAAAAAAACATGGGCTTCACCAAGTCAGCGTTTCGACAGTTCCCAACATATATATATATATAAACAAAAATATCCAAAACGTTCCACAGTCCCAACCCTCACTGATTTTGTAGATTATGTAGCTAGGGATTGGATCGAGATTGTCAATTCTGAGTTTGTGAAGGCGTTTGATCGAGTCGACAATGGTATTCTACTAGTAAAATTGTTGGAGGTAGAATGGTTTTCCGGTCTATTAAAATTCTTTGCTTTCGAACTCGAAAACAAAACGCCCGGATCCGAAATTACAAATCTTGACTTTATGTTACTCAATTTGTAGTCTGTCCAGAGAGCCATGAGGTCAACTAATGTTTTTAATTATGATAAAGGTTTGGCCCTCAGTTGTCGGCACTCCTCGTTGCCATCTGTATTCTAATGATTTGAAACCCTTCTTAGATTAATAGCCAAGCTGACCGTGATGTGTGACGTCTGATGTGATATTGAATCGGTATTCTATCCATTCTATTTGAAATCTGAGCAACAGATTACATTTTAATCTAAGCAAATGTGCTATGATGGCATACTCCCATTTACGTGCTCCCGTTTTACATACTTATGAGCTGGACAGGACTACACTCAAAAAAGTTTCATCTGTATGGGATCTCGGTGTATTTTATTTCAAGTCTTAGGCGTAATATTTTTGGAACGAATGTAGTAAATCGGCCTACGCATAAAGCTATTTATTTCTTTATAGTAAACAAAATTGAAAAGCTCAGTTGATTCTATATTAGAAAATGTACTGATTTTATCTTTATTTATTCGCCTAAAATTTTATAATGGGCGTGATAAGAAAACATTAATTCCCTTTAACTTCGGCGGAATTGCTTTTGGTCATGCACTTTTTTAATTTTAAATCATTGTATTGATAGCTCGAGATCTATGATTTATGCTCCTGGCTGTTACCTGGGAAGACGATGTCATAGTTTTTTCATCTGCCTGGAGCGCTCTTATTTTATAGCGCTATTTTTCGTGTAATCACAGTATTTAACTCAATATTGCGAGATGCACCCTGACTAGGTATTTTATCCTTCTTCAATAACTGCTTCAGAAATAGAGTTATATTATTTCTTGGTAATTCACGACTGATCACTAGAAAATACTATTTGATTTAATGTGTATTTTTGTCTTATTTGTTATTGTTTTATAACCATTGGTGCCATGACCTTCTACATGAGCAGCAATATGAGTAAATCTGTTGTAATCCCATGCTTATACATGTAAAAAAACCCGTAACGAAAAATGGGGTTTTCAAGAAATAAATGAATAAATAAATCACTGTACCGCTCTAAATTGCTACAGATACAAATTTACAAAGCAATGATAAAAATGTTGAATATTTATTACATATAGCGTGTGCCTTATAATATAATATATAAGCATTTAAAATAAATTCTACTTGAAATGAAATTTATACACCTCAACATATGTATTATAAATTTAACGACGAATCTGCATATTTAAAAGTTAGTATCATTTATCCTATGCAGCTAGTTATAAATATTATGTATAAAAATATTTATCTACGTTTCTCGTAGCACCTTGGCTTTTGGGAACTTTTAATAAATCGTACAAATGGTAACAGATGTAAAGATTGTAGTAATTATGCAAATGAAAGTGGCAAGGATTAAGTGAAAATGTGAAAACATGAATAAATTTGATATTTCACAAGAAAAATAATCTGATGCCATTCTGGTGAAGAACGAAAAGTTGAAAATTCAAAATGATAAAAAAATTAAAGCAATGATAGCATGATATAATGAGAAATATTTTATACTTTTGAGTTGATGATTTGCTAACTTTGATACTAATTACGCTGTTAAATACTTTGGTATTATATATATATATATATATATATATATATATATATATATATATAAATATATATATATATATATATATACACATATATATATACATATATATATATATATATATATATATATATATATACATATATATATATATATATATATATATACACCGAAACATTGTCTAGAAGTATATTTCCAGTAAAAATGTCATGCACCGGTATATAATAATTATTATTCTAGTCAAAAAATCTTGTGATCAATATATGTTATCCAAACATTCAATGCAGAATACTAAGCTATATAATTATTTTTTATTAATGTAGGATACCTTACTTAACATTTCATTAATTTTGAAGGACAATTAATTATTTACGAATAATATATGTTACAAAAATTAAATTAAAGTGGACTTATTTAAGATTAGTGGCTTTCTTTTTAAGTTTACTCGTTTGTCCGTTTTCATTTTTGCATTTTTTTCAGCATATGAACCCAAAAAAATTATATATATTCCAAAGGGGAAGCGATTTACTTCTGCTTGATTGCCATGCAATTCGGCTAGATGGACGTACGTTCGCTCACATTTATTATATCAAAAATTGACAAACTTTCTGCACATCAAACATAGACATATATATATACTCTTTAGCTTCCTACTTCCATGCTCTAGGCATACATATGTCAACCTACCCATCTTTTCCTTAACCATAGTCGTATGTTTGATAAAAAAAATAATCATTGAATCTTGACAATGTTATATTAAACTGAACTTGCGCCTATAACAATTATTGGCTGACTATATGACATACAAGAAAATATGACAATACAATAGACAAATATCTATGGAATACCCACCCAAATCAGAGTGAGAGAGGTATATATATATATATATATATATATATATATATATATATATACATATATATATATATATATATATATATGTATATATATACATATATATATATATATATATATATATATATATATGTATATACACACATATGACGATCTCCAGGTCAGCTATGGATAAACGGAGGAAAATATGGAGGGACCGAAACATCACCAAAGCCACCAAAACTAGACTTGTTAAGGCTCTTATATTCCCCATATTCCTCTATGCTACTGAAATGTGGACTCTACGAGAAAGTGAGAAAAAACGAATGCAGAATGGTCGGTATATTGTGGACGGAATTCCGAACCAATGAGTCCATTCTTCGAGAGCTGGCCATCAAACAAAGACTATCAAGCACAGTACAAGCTCGTATTCTCACTTTCTTTGGACATATAACACGGCGCGGATGAGAATCCATAGACGGCCTAGTAGTGCACGACATCACACCACGCGGCAGATTACCAATGAGGTGGACAGATCAAATAAAGAAGACCTTCAACGTACCACTGCACGAATGTACAAGGAGAGCGAGAGTTTGCGAAGAGTGGTGTCGCATTGTGAAACAGGCCACTCATGTCGACGTGACGACCACGACCACTCTGCAAAGAGTGTAACGATAAAGAAGTAGAGTTTATTGTAATTTTTATACACGTACTATAGGATTTTGTTGTGTAGTATATATATATATATATATATATATATATATATATATATATATGTGTGTGTATATATATATATATATGTATATATATATATATATATATATATATATGTATATATATATATATATATATATATATATATATATATATGTGTATATATATATTTCATCAAACACTGGCTTTAACAACCCCATTAAAATTTTCATATAAATATTCTGGAATGAAACAAACACCATATACAGGCGTTTTAATAAGTTTTATCACTTGGCAAAATTTAAAGTTTCTTTGTCAAACACTTTCTGAGAAAAGGGGCTGCCACCTCTGGATGTGGATGGACACTTGATTGATCTTTAATACGTTCCTTCCCATTGACGCACATAATCCCAAAACTAGTTAGAAATAAACTATTTACAAGATTACTCAATATTTCGTGTAAACATTTTTTTAAAAATTAATAAACATATTAAACAATGAAATGTTCAACCTATTCCTTATTATTTACACGCATTCCTATCAAACTTCAGTCTTTAAAGCGGAAACGAAAAGAGAATAAAACGGCATCAAATTGTTCCAGCGCTTTGTCAACTACAGATATTAGCTGTTTTTTTACAAAATAAGTTCATCCATAATTATTTATACTGCCCGCTTTAAATATAATTATTCTTGCACTTAAATTTTAACTATGTCAACTTTATTTTTTTAATAAGTATGTGACTAGTAGATGGAGTTATTTTTTAGCTCCGTAACCAGTGCTATGAATAAATAGCGTGCCACAAAAAATAAAGTAACATTGTCACGATATATCGAATGCGATTATTATTAATCAAAATTAGCATTTATCGAATACGTTTTAATTATATTTGCAGGTAATAAATAAAAGAATAAGACTTTTACAATTAAATCATGCAGTGTACTTTTAAATAATATCCATCGAATATATTTTAGGGGCATCATTTAGGGATCCATCGAATATATTTTCGAAAAGTTTCATAAAGAAATTCTTCTTCCATAAATGAGCGAGCATTTCTGTACTCGCATCGCCATGATAGCATTTCTCCATTTATTAACTGAAAAGTAGTTTTAACATAAGCTGGCATTGGCTAGTCGTTTTGAATTATTTTCATTTTACAAATGGATGATTAAAGTATATGATACACATAAAGATATTCCTGTTTTTTATATTGCATGAGTTATTTGCTAACATTAAGCAAATGTCGATTATTACCAAAAGCACCAAAAAACTTGTAGCAGTATCTATTTATTACAAGTATTAAAGAACTTTTTCCAAATCAATACTCTCTATACACATTAATACTCAACCTTACAAAGGAAGAGCAGACCTCTGCTCACTCTGATTTGGGTGGGTATTCCATAGATATTTATCTATTGTATTGTCATATTTTCTTGTATGTCATATAGTCAGCCAATAATTGTTATAGGCGCAAGTTCAGTTTAATATAACATTGTCAAGATTCAATGATTATTTTTTTTATCAAACATACGACTGTGGTTAAGTAAAAGATGGGTAGGTTGACATATGTATGCCTAGAGCATGGAAGTAGGAAACTCAAGAGTTTATATATATATGTCTATGTTTGATGTGCAGAAAGTTTGTCAATTTTTGATATAATAAATGTGAGCGAACGTACGTCCATCTAGCCGAATTGCATGGCAATCAAGCAGAAGTAAATCGCTTCCCCTTTGGGATATATATAATTTTTTTGGTTTCATATGCCGAAAAAAATGCAAAAATGAAAACGGACAAACAAGTAAAATTAAAAAGAAAGCCACTAATCTTAAATAAGTCCACTTTAATTTAATTTTTGTAACATATATTATTCGTAAATAATTAATTGTCCTTCAAAATTAATGAAATGTTAAGTAAGGTATCCTACATTAATAAAAAATAATTATATAGCTTAGTATTCTGCATTGATATGATGATTTCGGAATTCCGTCCACGATATACCGACCATTCTTCTCCAGCACCCAATATCAAGGGCATCGATCCGTTTTTTCTCACTTTCTCGTAGAGTCCACATTTCAGTAACATAGAGGAATATGGGGAATATAATAGCCTTGACAAGTCTAGTTTTGGTGGCTTTGGTGATGTTTCGGTCCCTCCATATTTTCCTCTGTTTATCCATAGCTGACCTGGAGATCGTCATATGTGTATATATATATATATATATATATGTATATATATATATATGTATATATATATATATATATATATATATGAATGATTGTATTACGTCACAGTTCGCTACTACTGTAACCTCTGGCAAATTGTTGGGTGACCAAAATCAAGATTGACTGACACATTCCATTCTGTGTAGGAGCTCTTCCATGTGATGAGCGCTACTTGCGAACAGTGTTGTATCGTTAGTTCTTCAGAAACATACATATATTATTACTACCGTATCTCTATATTCTTAATGAGTTACATTGATGGAATATATGCTTCAATTTTAACTAACTACTTAAAAAGCCACTGACTCCTTCCATTTTACCCAGCTACATAAGAATAAATTTCAGAAAATAGAAGTCGTAACTTAAGGTATATTTTAAATATGTATTTTATAAACCCAATGTGAAAATTCATACGAGAACATAAATTTTTTTATTGTTAATTTACCAAATATAATTATTTAAAAGTAAACTCTCTTATTGTTAATACAACTCGATATATATGAGTAGAAACATATTGATATTACTTTGCTCGAGATAATTTTCGTTCTGCAAAGGATATTCTGGCTTTTGATCAGATGTTTTGACAAACATAACAATATATTGAAGAAAAAAATTAGATAACATATTATTTCATTTCGTCATTACTAGATATAAAATGTGGTTATGAGTCAAAAGCTTACCTAAAAACTATTTTACCCTCTACTCAGATAGAATTGAACAATAATGTGAATCTAATTTTTAACCACAGGAATAATGGAAAATGTCAAGGTACGTAACACATATCCAAGCTTCATATTAATTATATTTCTTATATAATATAAGTTGAAATATATATATTTTTACATTATTATCGATAAAATGTTAATGATTTTTCTTTTCAAAACAGCAATCTTAAATTTCATTTAGTTAGAAGGAAGAAGAAAAATAAATGGAAAGACGTAAAAATTATATCCGACATTTTCAAGAGAAATGTTACAGGTTAAATAAAAACCTGGAAGGGGATGTTAAAGTTAATTGAAAATATTCAAACTTGTAAGTTGGTATATAAAATATTAAAACTTGTAATATATGTGGAAAGAGTACGTAAGCGTATTTGGAGAAAACTTGAAACATGACTATATTAGACGTCATGGAAATGGAAGAGGAATCACCTTTTAATAATAATTATTAATCACAGTTAAGTTTTCCGACATAAAATATACGGGTACTTTTAGACTAAAAAAATGAAAAAAATTTTAAAAATATGAGAAACAAGTCCAAAATTTAAAGTATCGTTTGACATATAGCTAGTTACTGGCTTTCACAAAAGTCACATATAAAGTTCCATACTCATAAGCGAAAACATCGCTTCGCGAAAACAATTTTTACACGTAAGGCGCTGAAATCCATTTATCAGTCGAGGATCTTCATATTTTTCTTTATAGATTGACTACTGAAAAAGTTTTATTTGGTTTATAAACGATAGGTCACGCTAACCTATATTTACCTTATTAAAATTTTCTCATTTACTTAAAATTCTTTATTTCTTTTTTTTGCCCTTCACTCCAACTTGCCGTGTAGTTCAATCGTGTAGCCGCGTAGTTCTCTCAGTCCTAGTTGCAAAAAAAAAATAATGATTAATGTAAATAATGCAAAACATGCAAGTATAGAGTGTAATTTTACGTGGCGAAACTGGCCTAAATTATATTCAATAAATAAAAAAAAATCGAACTGGAACCCTTCCGCTAACACAAACTACCATAACAAAGAACCACAGTTCATCAAAAATTAAAATTTCATTACAAATTATTTTAAATAAATAAAATTTAAAACCATCTTCAAAAAATGATAGACCAAAAGATTAAGGCATAAACCATCCACTTAATGAAAGTAGAATTATCAAAAAATATTTTCCAATCTACCGAATTAAATATTACAGATGACTAATTATCTAACAATATAAATGCTGTTAAACTTTTCCTCTATGCATTTTACCGGTAAATTTTGACCTTACAGCTTAAACTATGTAGATATTCTTACCTTCAGTGTTATATTGAAATCACGTTACATTTTATAGCATATGTATAAAGTTAGATTTCAAGCTAAAGATGAAAGTTTCATCAAAATTAATTTCGTAAATAATTATTTAGTCATGAATAAAAAAAATACAGGTTAAGTGTAAATTTAGTTCCACTACATATACCCATTAATTTATTTAGTGTATATTAGGAACATACAGAGCATATGTAGTTTGAATAACGGAATGTTAAAATAACGAGAACTTATTTCTTAATGCTTTATTGATTCATAACATTCACTTTTTTGGTTTTAATTGATTTCAGTTTTTCTAAATGTACCCCAGAAAACATGTCGATAAAAAGTAAAACTCTTGAGTAAAAAAAGTTTCTTGTTTTCGAGAATGTTATTTTTCTGGTGGATTTACCAAAAACATCTTTAATGTAAAAAATACATTTACTCTTTAATTCAATTACTTCTGGGTATTAATTCATTATTAATATTCTGCAGCCATAAATAAAAAAAACCTTTAATGATTCCGAGGACTTTCAATTAATGCCGAGTGTATCACAGATGACAGAAATTTCTGGAATTGCGAAAACTCACATTTATCCGCAAAACCCTTAGGGACTATAAGTTCAAACACAGAGCAGTGGGCCACAAGGCTACAATAAAGTATTTTGTATTTTGTATTTGCGTCGGGAGGGAAGTTGCTTTATTATTCGACCAAATTTACGAGGAACCCGCTGTTTCGTTATTTTGATTCGTTTAATATTGTTGGAACAACGTTGTTCCAGTTCTTTTTCTGTTTTCACACCACACATTCAATAGTTACTTACAATATTTTCCATCAACTTGCGTCCTTATTGAGTTCAAAAGAATGTACGTTTTCTGCTCTAATAAAGCACAAAATTTCCGTGGGAGTAATTGCTTTTTTTTTAAACATAATCTACATTTTATTGGAATAAATATTTCACAGCATTTTATTATAAATTTTACTGTACCGTAAATTATTCGCTGTTAATATCTTGCTAATATCGAATGAAGTTACGTTTTTCGTAGTCACAGATTGTGTACATTTAATATTTTACTTTACTTTATGTACGTTAATTTACTTAAGGTGTATTATCCACTACGTGGCAGCAAGTCATAAATAAATATGATGTAAATATATTTCGATTTTTTTGAGACAGTTAAACATTAAAATATTTTTTAAAGACATGTTTGGCTTGATACCTTATAAACCAGCAGCATATTTGTATACATTATTTTAATATTACGTTTTAAAAGTTTAACTCAAAAATGTAGCTAGTTTAACTCAAAAAAACTTCTACTTCCTTCGAGTAATTATTGCATATTACCCTAACATACTAAAATTATACATCCTAGTGGTTATATATTTTATATCCATCATATAATGGTGAATTTGATAACACAAGTTTTGTTTTTTTTTGTTTTTGTTTGAAAATCTGAAAAGAAATAAAATAATTTTTCCTATTTCAATATCAGTTGTGACTAATGAGGAGTAGCTTAGAAACCGTCTGGTTTATATGTACTTATTTTAAAGTTATGAAGTAATATTAGAAAGTTTTAACGCAAATACGATTGCAGTAATTACATAAATCCATATGCAAAAGTTAAATATTCAAAGGTGTTTCTCGATATCTGCATATGAGACGGAATATTTGCTTTGTTATACTGTTTCCAATTGATTTAAATAAGTTAGGTTTTACTTACAACTTGTATGTCAATGTAAAAACTATATTTTGATCGTCAAATAGAATATAAATAAAAAATTTGGTGTTGAGAAAACTTTCGTTTTTCACTCTTCACATTTCCTGTTTTGAGTTAAAAACTTTCTGCAATGTTAGCACCCAAAATCATATTATAGTGGAAACCAACCATTGAATCTTTTTTGCGCTAGAAAGTGATTTATTGGAAGAAATAAGATGAGATCAGATACGAGCAAATAAATTAACTGAAGCATATTAGTCAACTAACGCAAACCTCACAGACTATATAAATATCACGAAATGTGTTATAAAATTAGTCTCATTATGATGTCAAACACAACTAAACTAAAGTTGTTTTTACTCCATTACAATTTAACCATCGTTATCTTGTTTTTTTTATTATAGGTTTAACATATTGTACTACATTTGAGGTCTACTTTATCTTTCTCGTTAAGTTTTTGTAGTTTAGCTTTACATAAAATTGGTAAAATTATGTATAGAATAAATAATTCTTACGACTCAATAAACGACAACAACGTCAAATATTCGCCACGTATCAAGATAATTCTTTTTTCAACACAATGGAGGACTGCATACTCGAAACACATAAAACAAGAAACCGACTTTAAAATCAAGTAATCGACCTAACTTCTTACTACAATACGCATTACAGATAAAGTGTGACATCTCGCAAAATTGTAATATGATCTGCAATGCCGTCGCCACGCACCGAATGATGCTCGCGGGCGTTTAACCTCTACGTAGTAAAATTATACCTGTCAGGGAAAAGCGTGCTTTTATCTAACACCGTCCGCTTCACAACTATAAATATTGAGCCACGTCTCCACGTAAAGCGAATAACATAATATTAGCTGGACTGAAAGAAGAAGAGTTCAACTACAATATGGCTTTGTTTTTGTCATTGCGATTCTCATATTATGTGGCAGTTTAGTGGCTGACGTACTTTTATTGTTTGATATTTATATTTCTTATTTGTGTCTCTCATGACACAAATAAGTTAGTAGAATAAAAAATCTATCAAACACTAGTGGAATTCATACTACGATGGTTCCGTACATATTTCCACACATAAACATTTGAGGGTATATAGGATTACTACTAAATTACTAACAAATATTATTTTTTACAAGAAAAATATATTACTACGTATTATATACTATATCTTTCACTGACGTAAAAACATGAAGAATATTTAAAAAAATGAGACATCTGAAATCATTATTACAGTTTTCCTACAACGCTCGCCCGGACTTCTAAAAATCCATATTTTTTCCGAATTTTAGGTTCAGTAAATTTTAAAATAAGAGGAATTTTTTTTTTGCTTATTTTTCAGTATTTCTTTGAAGATATAACGCTTAAATTTATGGAAAACATACATAGACTATATATACATCATTTTATAAATGTTATGTAAAGTTTAACTACTAAAACTTAACGAGTACTATATACGAAATTTTACTCTTTCTATTGTAATACATGCGGGTTAACACGTTTTATTACTATACCAAATTTCCCATCTCTACGCGAAACGCTTTCTGCCAATAACGTCTGATAGACACGTAAGTTATTTTATTTTTTTCTCTTTTCCCTTTTAAGATGAGAGATCCTAAAAAACCATCACTGTATATCATGTTTGCAACTAACAGACTCGCTTCTTTTTTCCAGCCACTTCTGAAATATTATGAAAATTCTTAATTTTTTTTGATAGACTAATTAAAAAATACAGTATTGAATCTCTTATTCGGTTAGTAATAGACTTAAGAAGAATGAATAACACTCAAAATATGGTGTGAGGAAAGTGCTTAGAGTTTTTTCCTTATAATATTTTAGTGAGAGCAAAAGCGAGAAAATCTACGCTGTATATGAACCCAGTCAAGCATTGGTTCCAAAGATTCAAAAAAAGAAATTTACATCTCTAAAATAATCTTTATCCAGGCTTACTTCCTACATTACATTTTGAAAAATAAAAAATCCTTCCTGAATTAAACCCCAGGTTAAATTTGCATAGTGCAACTGAAAAATAATTTATGCTTTGGGGAAGTAGAGAAAATAACCCCAGTAACGAGGAGGGCAGTTTAAAAGTAGCATAATATTATTTATATCATGCTCTACTTCTGCCAGATAATGTCTATCCGACAGTAATGTTACTTCTGAAACGGCAAAGTACTCGTTGTATAACAACTTAATATTAATTATTACATTCAGTGAAGCTACTTCTAATTCTCTACAAAATTTATCGCCTTTTTATAATAAACCTGTTACACCCTTTTCTTAAAAATGTTTAAAAAAACATGAAATATTAGGTACAGCTGAAGAGTCACAGTAGACATTTTCTTATTGTTGCACTCAATTTATTTTAAACTCATTTTAGTAATAATATGAAGTCTCTTTAACCACGTCACCAAATATATTTTTTTGATAATGTTGCTTCTAAGCGAATTTTGATATATAGTTTTTTACATTTTACGTTTATTGAAATTTATTTTAAATATGGAGTATACGGCAAAATAATATAATCTATATTATAAGATTACCATTTCGTTTGATTAGCCTAATTATCAATCGTTCTTAACCCGCTATGTAATTATACACACACACACACACACACATATATATATATATGGGTGTGTGCGTGTGTATATACATATATATATATATATATATATATATATATATATATATATATATATATATATATATATAGGCGTGATTGTACGTTTGTAGCAATAAGAACGAAATAACCTTTAGAAAGTAAGATAAGGAAATATATTAATATTTAGCAGTAAACATTTTGAGAAATGAAGAATCTCAAACAATGATACTTAGTACTGTAATATCATTGTGTGAGATTCTTCATTTCTCAAAATGTTTACTGCTAAATATTAATATATAAATATAATAAATTGTAGGTTTTGATATTTGTTATTTATTCATGGCTAAACTGGTAAAAAGACTTTTATAAAATTTGGCGCATACATAATTCATATTTTAATTTAACAGATAGAATTATTAATCCAAGACAAACATAATTTTTGTATTCGGTGTTTCACTTCGATTAAATGTATTTACATTAGGTTATTTTACATTAGTTTGATTTTATATAAGCATGAAATATGGGATTTTTACGCATTATTGAAAGTTAGTCATACAACATATCGATAGAGGGCGGGTAGGTTATATTAGCTACACACGTATCTTGATAAACTAAAACATGTATATTTTGACTAAAGACGACGAATTTTATTTACAAAGAAGTGTTGTGATAGTTTTACTGGCCCGAGTACAAATTCCGTCGCCACAATCAAAAATCCTCCGGGAGGAAGCGGTCAGTGTCAAATAAAATATATGAAATTTGGGTTAATTTGTTTCCTTCGTATCAATTAAACGAAATATTATTTGAAATATTAACTTTATATATATAGTTAATGTAATAAATATTAAATAGTCGTTAACGATTACTCGAATGTAAATTTCTTATTAATCATATCTCTGGCAGTTGTAGTATTAAATTAAATTTAAAATGACATTTTTAAACTGAAATATTTTCATTTATATGCAGACATAGAAGTAATTCTACAAAAGAATCGTTTTTTTCATCGTATTTTGAGTTTCGAGAAAATAATAATATAAAAAACAATAATTTTCTAAAAAGAAAGCAATAATTTTCTATTCACTTTATTTGCTTTCGACATGAGAATATTACGTTTTTATTACAGTAGTCTTTATCGTCCCTATTTTCAAGGTATGTTACTAACAAAGAGAAAATAACGCACATATCTTTATAATACAATACTTTTACTTCATCGGATCTATGTGCACACTAAAAGATATGAGCAATCAACTCTCTGTTGTTTACTCCTGAGTAAACAACATTACGGAGATAAATAACGACATCTCGCGAGATTACACCGTAATCCGCAATGATGTCGTGACGGTGGGAATCATATTCTGGGGTGCTTGACGCTTTGTGAAGTGTAATGATGTTTTCTCAATAACACCCCTTCTGGCTCTAAATCATGAGCCGCCCATATAATATAGGAATATGTTAATTAGATATAGGAAAATGTTAATTAGAGTAGAATAATAGTAATAAGTCCGGTTTCGGTCCTGCGGCGGTATTGAAACTACATGCATATTAACGTGAGAACACATCAGAACTTTACATCTTGATAGATATAACGTTGCTGATGTGGATTATGCAATCTTTATAATATCGATAATTTAGCAGTGGCATAATGAAAATTATTAATTATGGAAAAATCTCTTATAACGATTTACGTAAAATCTTCAAGCTAGTCCATGCCTATGCAAATCGCTTATTACATGCATACGTACATATATACTTATATGAACCTATTTATGTCTAATCCGGTGGTTTCTTAGTTATAAAAAAATATTTTTTTTCCGAGAGAAATTATGAATTCTCTTTTTATCCACATAATACAGGCTATATACATGTAAAATTCAATCATCTGAATAGTAATATTAAAATAAATAAACAACTAAATTCTATTATATAACTTCTTGAACATTTCTGGTAATGCACGTAATGAACGCGGCGTTCGATTTTATTTTAAGGAAACAACTGGGTGAATGAACAACAAACCAATAACGGAATTTTCACATAAATAACTTAAATTGTCCTTACTTCATAAATTACATACAGGACGAAGAATACGCAATGTATGCACAAGTATGGCTGAAAGAATACTCTACAGAAAAAAACAAGCACTGTTTCTAATATTGAAATAAGAACATTTTAATCACAAATAATCGTTAGCCAATAAATTTAAAAATATTAAGAAAACTAATTGAATCAGGTTTAAAGTTAGTCTGGTTATCCGGCAAAGTTACTTTCATGCTTTCATATTTAAGTAAAAAAAACAACTTCATATTTTGGGGAAGAAGTGGAAATCTTCCAAAATATGTTCAAAGTAAGTATTTTATTACCCTACTCTCCAGATATATGTTTCGCTTGATATGGAATTATTTATGCGATAATTTATAAACATAATGATGATGGTTACATGACTGAAAAATGGTTTTTTGGTATATATATATATATATATATATACATATACACATAAACTTACATTGATAAAATGCGATAAACATAATATTACTTAGCATTAATTAGAGGACTGGATCATTTTTGATTAACCATAATGTCACGGAAGCCTTCAATCATTATTAGGTTATTTTTTGAAGTCGATTAATCATCAATAAGAACTTGTCCATATTACATATGCTGTTTTTGGTATATTTTGGAAAGGAAATAATTCTTGCAGTCACATACATATTGAACATTAAGAAATATCGAAGTTTGTTGGTAATATAATATTCGGGAGAGGATTCTCATGAGTTAGTAAAAGCAATCGCAGATTGGTGATGAACTAACGCTTTAGTAATTTCAATAGAATTTTCTGAGGGAAGTAAAACACCGTGTCATCACCGTGGCGTGTTGAGTTGATCACAACTGGTGTTCTGGTTAGCTGTGAGAGATTGCTCTCGTAACAATAAGTCCGTCATATATATCAATTAAACTAATCATTAAAGTAGATAAATAAATAAAAGGGGCCAGCAGATAAATAAATAAATAAACCTTTTACTGGCAGAAGGCTGTTCAATCAGACCAGTTTATTTTTTATGAAATGTCAATGTATCTTATAGAAATAAAGATAAAAACCTTTGTAAAAATTGTTATAAAATTAAAACTTTCATTAATCCTACACAACATTGACCATATTTGTATGTAAAAATTATTCCATAACTTAAAAAGATATTTTATGAAAGGGATATAATGTAACATATTTAAAGTGAGTGAAAATCGGGACGATAAAAGTATGAGGTAAACGACTATAGTAAAATAATTTATTTAATAAGGTAACTGCGATAAAACCAAAGAATTGGCGGTGTACAGTATGTAAATATTTAAAAGCAAAAAAATTATTGAAAATTTGTAATACTGGCAAAAATACTATTATACTTTATTTGTATTATACATAGGTTTATAAATATATCTTATCTAGATTTTTTTTGGAGGACTTTATGCTTGAGTCAAAAAAAAATGAATTATGTGAAGCCCAACATTTCTGAAAAATTATTTTTCATTACAAATCTAGATTGTTCTTAAACGATGAAAGTAATACACATTATAAATTCGGAATTGAAATGTTTATAGATCTTGGCTATTTTTTCTATTTTCAAATAACTAAATGCAGTTCATTTTCAGACAAGACTATATTTCTAATTAAAATTCAGAAATATGTAAACTCTTAAAATTTTATCTTTAAGAATTCCCTATAATGAAGTATAGTTAACATTGGAGTTTTATATTGAAATATATAAATTATTTCGTGAACAAATACAAAATAACATTACAATATAAAAATTAAAATACAACCGCAAAACACAAGAATGGATAATGTCACACATTAGAGGTAACAAGCGAAATCCCGCAATGCTGTAAGATAAAAACATCCTGACCTGCAGCGAAAGGAATCGCAACACGAGGATTAAACTCCTCTCACGGAGTTTAATGGTTCAAGGTTTTAAGGAATTTTGTCTAATGCACGCTTTAAGCTCGAGCTGTGTCTCAATCTAAAGTGATTCTGATGACAGTTTGGGATTAAACAAAGTAAATGAATTGAGGAAGTTTTAGTAATGATTTATTATGATTATTACTCGTAATTTATCGAAATGACGTAAACGTTAATTTATTTTTATATTTATGGTAGACATGTGTTTCTAAAACTAGAATTAAATGACCGTTTTTAATTGGTTTTTCGAGCATCCAAATTTTTCTTTACATTTCATGTCCCATTGATCGGCAGGCGGATACTTCGACATGCGAATCAATTTTGTGCTTCACTATAAGTCACTCCGTTGTTATTATATTCTGTCGTCATAATCACCTCTTTATTTTCCTTGAGGATGCCAAATTTGTTTGGGGTACGAAAGGGGTTCCTTCTAAGCATACGACCATTGCGATTGTTATCGATGCTAAGTCGGAATTTCCTTACATCTTTTGTAGCTCGTCCCTAAGACAGCGAGTGGCAAAGACATAGTCACTCTGTAAACCATATTATAGCTTCTGAAGTTTTATATTCATACAACTGTACCGTTTTGATATTGAGACGGAATATTCTGAGTTTTCGCGGCTTATGCCCTAGTCGAAATTTAGTGACTTTTTTTAACTTTGGTGATCAATTAGAATATTTTTTAAAATCAGGCACTAGATCTTTACTCAATCCCGACCGTTCAACGATCTGTAAAGTATTACACACCAAGTCGCTTTAGCTTAATATATAAGCGTGTGGCAGATGATCGCATTCAGATTTAAAACTTTCCTGAGATAGAGGTGTCATATTATTTCGGTGCTAAAATATAATATTTTATTCCGTTGCCTCTTATTACTCTATCTTTACATGTCTTTCATTGAAGTTGATCAACAGTCAGAACGTTTTTGTCGATATGACAAAATTGAATTAGGGCATGAATACAGGAAAAAAGTACCCAATTATTTTAAAATTTGTTTTCCCTAGATAAAATTTTAACAACCTGAGCAAAAACATAATCAAAATATCGCTTAATATATAGTATTATATTAAACTATTAATCATTTAAAAGACTAATTGAAAATGGTCGATCAAACCAGAAAACAATCCGTCAAGTACGAGTGGAATGGTTCCGTGTATACAAAGTTACATGTAAAATTTTAAACATTCATTTCTATAAATATCGATATCAATTTTCACTTCACATTTTTCATAATCACCTGGTTGTACATCTTTAAGTTATTAGTGCAAATTTACGGAAAAAATTTTGAATTTAACTAATCCCAACTTTTTCACATTTGTGCTTAAAGTCAAGGTTAACCCTGAGGAATATTTTGTAGACTGATATATCTGGAAAGAAACACAGTACCAAAACCGTTTTCGATTTCATTTTAAAGACATCTTCAATCAGACTTTACTTGATAGAACCCGTGAGGGAAAAGTATGTCACTATGTGAAGTACATTGAAACTACACATAATTGAATATAAAATACTTTATTCCTCAAGCTTTACTGGAATATCGAGTAATTATTACGCGGAAACGGATTGCGATAATTTTTTTTTCTATTTCAAAAAAGAAGCATTTTGGATGCAATTGAATAGAGTAATTATTTATAAAATTAGAAACAGAGCAAATTTACAACTAAATATTACGTTTTCTTTACTAAATATTATGTTTTTTAGTTTAATTTAATTGTGAATAATGAATTTCTACAAAATTAACGCCAAATATATTCAATTATATTTTCTCTTAAAGGGTAAAAAAAAACCTATATATAATTGCATTATTAATTTAAAGGCATACATTTTACATCCTTGAAATGCATAACACATTCATTCGTTCATTCATCAGTAGCTCGACAGTCTTCGGTGGACCCTGGCTTTCTCAAGTAAACTGTTCCAAGCCCTCCTTCCGGCGCCACGGTTTTCCAGTGTGTTATGTTGAGAGTATCGAAAACACTTTGTAGGCAATTCGCCCATCTTAATTTGGGGCTTCCTCTTCCTCTTGAGTCATTTTTTTTAGCTAGAAAAATTAGTTTTGTCGTTTTATCTTTCTTCATTCTGATTACACGGCCGGATCACTTCATACCTTGAATTTTTATAAATTTTATTATGTCTGGTTATTGTTAAATAAGCGATAAAGTGCGGAATTAATTCCCCTTTTTGAAAACCCATTGTCAAACAACACACCAAAGACGGATCTGAGGATTTTTCATTCGAAAATTGTAAGGGTTTTTTCACCAGTTTGGGACAATGTTCACGTTTCAGATGCATATGTAATTACTGATCCGATTAAGCTTTTATAACATAGTATCACTGAACTATAGTGTCTCTTCTGATATTGTTGGATTTTAGAAATGTTCTTAGTCCATGAAAGCAAATGTTCGCTGCAGTTGTTCGTCTCCTCAGTTCTTGAGCCCAATAATTGCCAGTGTCGATTTCAGATCTAAGGTAGATGAAGGAATTCACCCTTTCTAATTTTTAATCATCCGATTTTAAAGCACTTAGAGAAGTCAGTGTTGGTCCTGAATTGCATGTTTTGGTCTGATTTATTTAGAGGTACATTTTTTTGGCCTCTCTTTCTAGTGCAAGAAATGCCTGTTTGAGCTCTTTTTGAGCTCTATCAATAATATTAACGTCATCGGCGTATGCAATAATTTGCACAGATTTAGAGAAAATCATGCTTTTTTGTTGATTTTTGAATATCTAATAATCCTCCCAAAAGCAATGTTGAAAAGAAGACACGCTAATACATGTCTTCTTTTCAACATTGATGCCATTCATTTCAACTGGTTCAGATAGGTTTTCTTGAATTTTAACTCTCATTTTCGTGTCAGTTAGAGCGAGGGAAATCAAATTAACCAGTTTATCAGGAATGTTGAATTTATTCAGAGCCTCGATTAGGCGTTCTCTATTGATAATGTTATAGGCCGTTTTGAAATCGATAAAAAGGTGATAAGTATTCATTTGGAATTCTCGTGTTTTCTCTAAGATTTGCCAGAGATTAAAAATTGGCTCAGTTGTGGATCTATCTCTTCTAAATCCGCACTGATAATCACCAATGACGTTTTCGGCATAAGAATAAAGTCTATTGAAGAGTATGTTTGAAAGTATTTTGTATGTGGTACACAGAAGACTGATTCCTGTATAGTTGGAATAGTCGAGGACATCTCCTTTTTCATGTATGAGACTGATTGTACTGAGCTTCCAATTTGGAGAAGGCTATCGGAGCTCTTCACTTATGTAATTAAGTGGTGGATCATTTTCTTAGGGTCTATTCCTGACTTTTTGATTCCTGAGCTTTTCAAATGAAATAACCCCGCCTAAGATATTTATTAATTTTATAATCACAATCTTCATGATTTAACTTTCTACATTTATCATTTGCTCTTTCCATTCATAATAATTTTATCTTCCATACATTAAAAAACAAGTTGACTTTCGGAAGGCAAATTTACAGTAAGTTCTTTATAAGTTCTTTACATCTATTTCTTTATGAAAACAGTAATATTTCCTGAAAACGAATGTAAATTAAAAACTTACCCTTAAAAACTCGACGATAATGAAAATAATAGGATAAGACATGCGAACGTAGTGAATTTATACTCAATTTCTTCTCTATACAAGTTGACATAAATTTTTCATAATTTATATATTTAAAATTATGAATTATTTCAGGTTTTCCATTTAAACTTTCATAAAAATGAATAAAGCATTGTCTAAGTCTTCTTTATATTTGTTAATAAATACAATGAGAGAAAAGTTTTAAAATAGTAATTGCTAGTGGCACAGTTTAAACTATAATTATATAATAAGGCAGTCAATGAACATAGGTATGGGCTCGTTGTTTCAGCTCGAAAATCCTGCCCAGGCTTGAGTTATGCCATCAAAAATTTCAGACTTATGTGCGACAAAAAGTAAACAAAAAATTAATTGGACTGGAATCGAACAAATTTCAAGGTATTGTTATGGCCATAAATGGTACTTGCTGCCTTTATATAATAGGAAAAGTAATAACAGAAATAAAGGCAAAAAACTGAATTTTCTGCTTACGGATTATTGCTGAATCATTGTTATTTTGTAATAGTTATGGAGATAAAATCTTCAGTCAGATGTGATAAAAAATTAGTCTACTTTTTTAGTCATAAAATCGAATTTACTTTTGATATAACATATGAAAAAAAATTGCTAAAATGAGAGATATCAGCAATAATTTATGATAATATTAGTTCACCTCTTCAAATTAATATTTATAAATATATATATATATATATATATATATATATATATATATATATATATATATATACATATATATATATATATATATATATGTATATGTATATAGTGGTATAATTTTTATATTATGTAACAGTTCCGTGATTTTTGTAGATTTACTGTTATTTACATGCCAATTTAAAATTGCAACATGAAATTACTTTGCTAATTAAATGGTTTTTACTATTTTTTTATAATGTGGTACTGTTTTACAACATGTAAAATCTATATTATTATAACGCGGTACCGACTCTTTCACATTCAAATATTATACTCGATAACAAAGATGATATACACTAAAGTTTACAGAGTAGACAGAGAAGAGTGGTTTGATAAGCATTTTTTGGTTACATTGCAGTATTTATGGAAGCTCTTTTTTAGTATTCTAAACAATTAATTTATCTTCAATTTTTCAGCCTTAGATTAAAGGAAAGACTATTTTTGAACTGGCTTGATATTGAAAAAAAACTTCTACAGAACTCAAATTAGCACAGCGGTAGAGTTCATTAGGCTGAGGTGTCTCTCCTTGATTCTGGTTTTATGGGCAAATGAACGAGTATCCTCTCCATATCCGCCAATATAACAACATTGCAAGACGTCTTTCTAGTAAGCTTGCAACCATCCTATTCTTCTATATGAAATCCACAAAGTGATTATAGTCTTCTAAGAGCTACGTATGCTTGATCAGAAGCAAAGACTCGTGATCCTAAGTAGACAATTGTGTATATAACACCCAAAAGCCCAAAACGGTTAGAATACATAGTTCCGTTATAGATTTAGGTGTCTAACTTTAGGTTTTTTTTTTTCATTAAATCAGTACGATGGTATCATTTAAACGTATAGTCATTAGAACTACATACACCTTCCAAGGTTCACGATGATACAATTATAAGCCCAAACACGGGTAGGACACCGTACTCCGTTATAGAGTTCAATGCCTAACTTCTGATCCTATTCCATTGAATCAGTTCCACGGTACCATTTTATTGTATTATCATCAGAACTATACAACCGCCAAGTTTCATGATGCTACACAAACAATTAGAATAATTAGAAGTGCATAAAATATAGTTTTGTAGATTCCGTTACGTAGCTAGTTACAGCTTGACTTAAGAAATGAGTTTTAATATCACAGAAATAAACCTTTGCAGAGATTTCGACTTCTGACATTCTTAGAATTTCGAAACACTATATCTTACGCATCGATCGTATGAAATGTCATCAGCAAGTTTATATATATACACACACACACACATATATATATATATATATATATATATATATATATATATACGTATATATATACATGGAGATTCCTCCCTTATTGTTCGCATATGTTAGATAGAAGCTAGGTTTAACGCAGGATTCATAGGAATGTAAAGTTCTAGCCCCTTAACTTATATATGTCTGGCACTAGAGTAGTTCAGCACAATTAGAAAAATAACCAAACTAGAATCTACGCTAATAAAAACTTGTCCTTAGGTGACTGGCTTTCTTATCTGCGTACATGCTTTCTATATGGCGGCCAACGGCAAGGTTTTGCTATTTAATTTATATGGTATAAATAAATATATTCATAGTTACGGAAAAGCTTATTTCCACCGATGGTTAAATAAAAATTTATAAAAAAAAATTATATTTACTTCTTTATTCTGAGTTCCTAATTAGCTAAAAACATGGAAATATTACCCCGCATTAAGCCACATTGTTAAATGGAAATTAAAAATTACTACTACTGTTGCCTCAATTATTATATTTTTTTCACAAAAACGATGAATAACACCCAAATAGTATCACTTGCTCGTGATATTTACGGCGTTTCCACACAACCTCATTTTATTTTAACAGATATTGGTTTCAGAAATAATACATTGGTTACTATATTTTAATGTATTCGTTGACAAAAATCTCTTCAATTATTTATTCAAACATTTAATTTTTTTTATGTGGAGTAGGTAAGTAAAAAACATGGTTCAATGTTTAAGCCGCGACGGAAAGGGAACAAAACGAAAATCAGATATTTCTCCGCACACTGTCAGAGGCAGATATAAATGTTGTTAATCAAGTTTAAAACAATTCCGGGATCAGGCTTTGCGTAGGAATACCCGTAAATTTTATTTTTTATAGCCGCGTGCTTGTTTACGTGAACTTGGCAGCTACGTAAGTACGCCGAGATTCAAAAAATAACTGCACAGATTTTAATTTCATTATCAATAGAAATATTAATGTGAGAAATTACACAAGTTTTAGTAAATGGCTTCATAGGTAAACTTTAGCTTCAGTTAGAAAACTTATCTTGTATTTTTACAAACCAATGATAATTACTAATTTTATCCACTTGAAGTTTAATAATTAAGGTAGATATATTTTAATCACATTCGGCTATTTTTTAGATTTTGGTAAGTAAACTCCCAAAACGTAAAATTAATTTAAAAGTAAGTAGTTTTTGTAAGTTCGAAACTAATATTTATTCTATGCATTTTCATAAAACTATGCATTTATGAATTATACATAAAACTATGCATTTATGAATATCTATGCATTTGCATAGAATTAATAGAGTCTAAATATTTGAACCAAAGTATAGCGGGTGAATTAAAAAGAAAAAATTTCTGTTGAATATTTTACGAGGCAAATTTAGAAAATCTCCATAAACAAAACATGTAAAAATAAGCTATCCCTCCTCCATTCAACAAAATATTATTTCTCTGCATACCAACTTATGAATTTGTTGAAGATAAAGTGATATTAACTAAGCAACTGCTTATAAAAAATAATATTTTAACTACGGTAATACAACACACATACGAAAAACGAGTAACTGTAAAAATATCAATAAACAAAACAAATGAAAAATTAATTTCAAACAAAAATATCCCAACAGATAAAAACAACATATAACTAAATACGAAACCAAACAATAAATTTAATTTGTAAATTGTTTCTTGTTCCCTTAGTTCCTCCTTAGCAACAATATCTGTTGAGCCCGTTGAAAAATAACTCACAGGTATTTGCATGTTACCATATGTTTCCTTGGAATTTTAAATAATCTCTTCATTATATTTGTTCACTATAATTGATATTGATTAATTTAGTTGGAAAAGGTATCAGTTGGATTAGAATGTCATTCATTGCTTATAGTTGTTATTTATATTATCGGACCCCATAGATGGCCTTTTGTATTTTTCTTTATGAGATTGCTGTTACAGATTCATGCAGACGTTGACTGGTTGCTGTTACAGATTTTTGTTTTACTTAAAATGTAATATTCTAAAATACTGATTTTACTCATTTTTGGCGTACATACAGAGGTCAAAAAAAACAATTGACTTTATTAAAGTACTTCAGGGTGAAGAACAAAAGAGAGAAAGCTAGTACTATCCCCATTTCAAATGCATCAAACTGCTTAGAACCACTCTGAAGATAATAGCAATTTAATTTTAAAATGGTCGTTTTGACTGGAAAATAACTTATCGATTTTTACACTTTTCATATGTTTCCTTGGAATTTTAAATACCCGCTCCGTTATATTTTTTTTTATTACAACGAATATAGATTAATTTAGTTAGAAAAGGTCTAAGTTGAATTAGGACATCTTTCATTGCTTATATTTATTATTTACATTATCGAATCCCATGGATGACATTTTGTATTTTCCTTCATAACATTACATTACAGATTCATGCAGTGCTGTTAATATTTCTTTACTTAAAATAGCTTAAAAATTTAGAAAATATCAATCTTCCATTAGAATTAAATTAATATACTCCCAACTTACCTGAAACTGCCTGACTTTTGACTGAGATTGAAAAATATATAAGTACACCTACTGTTATTAATTACTAGAGTGCATTCTAAACCATTTAAATCAGAGGGGGGGAGATATCGTGGAATACTTTTCAGCAAAATTGTGGAGTTTTACGAAATCGAAAAATATAAAAAAAAGAAATGTTACACGGGACGTTTTGAAAGAAATTTGCCCACTCGATTTTAAACTATGAATATCTTATAGTATGGCATTCCTTTACAACGAGAAATACCAGAATGAAATAAAACAACTAACCGATATTTTCCCACATATTGTCAGCGGCAGATATAAATGGTAATAAATCACTCCAAAAAAAAAACCAGGTATGGTGTCTCGCTTACGTGTTCACTGCTAGCCGTTCTTTTGGGTTGAACAATTTAAAGAAATCTACTCTTATCAACATAGAACATTGCATGTAACAAATTATAAATTTTGTTAGGTGGCTTGAACTACGGTAAACTTAGTTTCGGCAAGGGTTTATATTATTTTTGAAAACATAGATTTGGGCTTATTAACGGGAGGGAAAAACCATTAAAATAATTTGGATTTTATGTATTTATGCAATAGAGACAAAATTATGTAAAATTAGTCGCAATGCTATTTTGGTTTAAAAGATAATAGAAATAAATCCTTACATGTCACAATAGTTATACACGGTGACTTTTTATTTATTTTACGCCTAGAACTAAAGTTGATGTCTATCATAAATTGTATCCTTTTGCAGCATTAAAATAATTTTCTAAGGTAATACGTGACGTAATTTTTTTTTCTTAGTTTTATGTCATGTTTATCAAGAATACAAACTATTAGCAACATAAAAATAATTATCAGACACAATCCACGATGACGAAATTTGATATGCAAAGTCTAAAATCCAAAACACAAAAATAATTAACTTGTATAAATACAGTTTTACGCGGGTAATCCAGAACATTCTGACACGATTCCGCTTGGGGACTCAAACTTAAGCCGTTCGGTATAACTAGACCAATCAGTATTCTCACACGACGGTTTTCAGTTTAGCACCAGCTTACTTGAGGTACGGGAGTAACTTAATGGTGTATTTTTATGCTCGCAGCTCCGACCTGATGCCTTGGAACTCTTATTTGTGATCGGATATAGTGCACAAAGTGTAGACGCCCTAAAACACTAGATTTTAGCTGCATTTGACATAGGGAAACGTGACAGAATGACACTAATACGTGTGAGAAAAAAAAATTCAGAGACGTGCTGGTTTATCATGGAGCAGCTGGCATTTTGAACTGTTAAAATATATGGATATTTTGATTTTTATAGGTGACTTGTACTTTTTTGTAGATATATCGTTAAATCATTGTAAATGCCTAATCTGTTCACAATTAAATGAATATTAGCAAAGATAGAATATTTGCTAATATTCAACCTGAAGATGTTGTAATACAACGAAACCTAGGTCGTGGTAAAGAAATTAAAGAAAGTAGGAATAATACTACATCACGTAGTTTCATTTAATTGTGAATAATAAGTTTCTACAAAATTAACGCCAAATATATTTAATGCCTAATCTGTTGTAAATAAGTTGATTTATTTTTTTAAAATACTTCCAAATTACTTTATATTCAATTTAAATTAAAAATTAATGATCAATTGTTAATTTCTCTGAAATTGAAACAAGAAGCGATTTTACTGTCAGCTGATTTGTTAATAAATCAAATCAAACGCTTACATCTACTCGCACCGATCACTGTTTATCGCTGCCATCCTCCCACCAATGACGCTCGATTGCGCGGGACACTAAGTACACACGCACTAGGTACGTACAGTGTGTTTAATTGTTTATTGATCGTAATTTGTTTTTCAAACTAAAATTTAATTAGCTTGTTTTACAACTTTAACACCCCGATAGGGTGTTAAAGTATTATGACAGACGTCAATTTTAGTTATAGGTGTAAAACGATTAAAATGTCACCGTGTGTAGATATAGAAACAATAAAACATTCAAAGAGTTATAACATTAAAAAAATCATTATTTCACGTTGTATTCCTTCTGCGATTATCGGATCTAGACCTTTCGCTATACAATTTTGTAGTAAGATTACATGGACTTATACGACTCAGCTCGATTTCAAGATGTTAAAATATTCGATATTTTTTATTCCCAGGAATACTTAATTGTCCGAAAACTAGTATCTATTTCAAATGTATCATCAAACTTTTGAAAAATAAATAAACAAACGCTTTCACGATATATTTATTTACTTTTATAGTATCAGCATAATATTATCATTCATAGAAAATATATTTTACGTATCTTTATATTACAGCAAAGTACACTGTTGATTTATATTAGAAAATTATGAATAATATAATTCAACGAATATCAGTTTTATGAATAGACTGAAACGAAATATCATGAGATTTTATATATATTTATTAAGATTAAAATCCTAATATTATTCTTTTCATAAATTTTTCTAGAATTTGTGTAAACCGACATAATTATGTATTAAAATATATTTTAAAACAAAAACCATTTAACTATCGAATATAACAAAGCACTTTATTATTACAAAATCTGTTTAGAAGTTAGGCGTTTGGTTGCCTGTCAGTGCCGTTTTGGAGCCATCCCTGTAGCAGTATAACTACGCTCAAACACATGTTTTTCACATGACTTTAAATTTACTCCTACCAGTTATGTAAGTTACAATAATTAATAATATTTTCCAATTTAATTTTATATTTTTTAATTTACATGAGTATCAAACACACTGGAATCTCTCGCATCTTAATGTGTTATGCGTATCTTAATAAGGGTGAAGCCTCCACGGTTGGTGTAAAAACGTCAATTACTAGATTGTCTTGAACTGCATTAAACTATTTTTATCAGCTGTTGATTAAAAATAAATTTACGGTCATTTTGTTTTTTACCCGCTTCCATGTAAAGTTTTTAGATATTTAGTATGAAAATGTGTTAAGAATATTTGAAACAAAATAGGAGGGAAACAAATTTTCGTTTTTAGATTGATTTTTTTCATTCTAAAACCTGAATATTTGTCAATGAGTTAAGGTATTATGGAGATTATACAATTACTGTCGCGTAATCTATTTATTTTGAAGCCAAATCTTTAATTCTCAATCTCAAAACTCAAACGCATCAAAACTCGATATGCTAAAAAGAGTACGACAATGCTAGACAGTGAGATGTTGCGTTAGTGAAAAATTTATCTTTTGCCACAATATCCGTAATCTAAATACATTACGGAAACTGTGAAAAAAGATATATAAGTAAGTTATAGGATGCGATTTCTTTTCCTAATATAAATATTTCAATTCTTTACAATTTATCTTAAAGACGAAGTTACTTTCGATAGGATACATAATAATAATATATCTATAATGACAATATGTATTAACATATTTTTTGAGTTCAAACAGATTCTTAACTTTTTCGTTACGCCGAATTCAAATGTTTTTCGGTATTCGAAACGGAAAGGGAATAAAATGAATTCGAAACTAGATATTCTAAAAATGTACAGACATTATATTCTAAAAATAATAGTATTTTAATTCAACACTCTCAATATACGTAGATACTCTCCCTTATACAAGTAGAAAGTGATGTAATCCTCTATTAAAATTCATAAATAGCATTTGAGAAGGCATTTCTTATGGAGGTAAGAATCTGCCCACTGTGTCATGTCACATGCAAATAATCGTCATTGGCACAGATTTAGACTACATAATACCGATATTAAGTCAGAATAATTGTATTAATATCTAATCATTATTTTATAAATCAGATATAGGGCGAGGGTTAAGGGAAATACGGGTAGGCAAACAAATATCTATCAAGAATTATCTCTATTCTTGTTATATAAAGTACATAATATCGCAAAGTTTAATTAAAATTTACGAAAATATTTTGCCGACAACATCAAAATTGATTTATAATAATAATTAAAAAATAATAAATGTAATTCTGACATAATTCAAAAAATATTTTAATATTATTATAAATCTTGGCTCGTTTCGCGTGTACTATACAATATATTTTGAAACGAAAATTGTGTTCTTTACTTGCTTGAATTATAATAATTATACCTGTAACATCACACAATGGCAGACATCATAAAATGGAAAAAATTGAGAACTAATTTGAAGATTTACTTACCGTATTCACCGTGTACAACTACATCTATCTGAAAAAATTCGTCACTATCTGCCTTAAACTGAAAAAAAGCTATAATGGACTTATCAGATCAGGGCTATCAGAGCGTATATTCAAGCGTCGTGCGTCTGGCGGTTCTCTCGGATTGAAAAGTTGCGTAATTATTTACTCTCGTTAACCAAGAACACACAATAACATGTAACAGCACATAAAGCGACTGTAAAGTTACATAAAATCATTGAAAATTAGTATAATAATATATAACGAAGAACTTAAAATAAATTATGAACCATTTATGGCCTATTTATTGATTACATTATGTAACTAGGAGAGCTCACATAACCTTCAATATCTCACCTAAGAAATAAAAAACAAAATGCTTTATCCAACTCCTTTCATTATTGTTTGAAATATCCACATATTCTTATATTTTCATTTCCACGACAGAAAGGAAAGCAAAAACTAGTACATTAGTGCCAGATTTTTTTAACTAAAGCCATGAACGATACATAAGTAGTAAAATATATAAATTATAGATAAAAAGAGTTTAAATCAAATTAAAATGATCTAGGAACCAAGCCTTGCATAACTCGCACGCTGTACAACGAAATGCTGAGTAGCAAGCGAGGCACCTAGCTGTTTTTCCAAGTTGAAAATTATGTAATTTTTCACTGGCTCACTAAGATCAAACGTTTTATTTGATGAATAGTATATGATTTGGCATGGAAGTTATTTCAACGGGAATGCCAGTCACGATAAGATCACATGTATTTATTTAGATTAGTTTCTTTATTATAAAGTTGCACCGTAAAATGTAAACACATACTGGTCTGGGTAGATTTTAAGATGGAAAAAAATAAAAATTGTTGTGTTTTGAAATCTATGAAAATGAAAAGTCCGCAAAACAGAGTCTATATAAACTACTTGCAGGTAAAGCTTAAGTCAATAAAAGCTCCTATTATATACCTTTTACAGCGAAAAAAAAATAAACGTGGATTTAGAAGAAATTTCCGTTTATAAATAAAAAGATACTGTTCAAAGAATTTAAGTTTTTTTTATTAATGTAAAACTTTAGTCGTATTTTATCACAACTAAACTAATTTTTTACTTACAAATTTTTGAAAATTCATTTTTCCATCGGGTGTAAAGTGACTAAATAGTATCCATCATGCATTTATTTATCTGAAAATTAAAAGGTCTTTTGAGTGATAGTCTGTATCAGGTTCACTAATAAAATATGAAGGTATTGTATAAGATTATACAAAATCGAGATATAAAGCCAAATCATAGTTAATTTTTTAACAAGTTTAGATTATGGAATTTTAAGGTTTATGATTTTACAGACAAAACGAGGTAATATTGAATTTTATAGCCTTAAATATCTTTAAATATTGAATTTTGTAGCTTTAAATATCTGAATAATATCATAATATTACATCTTATTGGGCTATCGTAAATCTAACATATTTCAAACTATTTCATGACCACAGTGAATTTCAAATAAACTTTTTACTTTACTGTAATACATAGAGAGTTGTCAAAAATAAATTTACTATGAATGTTTCTAATATGCTGATGTTAAAAGGAATAAAATGTAAATTCAGAAACATATTTTACTGACTTGTATTTTATCAAAAATAGCTTATGTTTTTATTGGATACTAGTTTTTATACCACCAATTTTTTTGAATGATTCAAAAGAAAAAGGTTTTAGGTTTGTAACTGTTTAAACCAATAGAATTATTAAAATATTTTATGGGAGGCATACAATTTTAATTAGGGCAACTGAAAGTAAAACTTACCTAGGTACGTATTTTTTAAAATTACTATGTTATTACTGTATAATTTTATTATACAGTAATTAAATAGTTTTGTAATATAAAAAATAACTAATATAATTTTGTTAAACATTACTTAATGATTAGTTTTTAAATTCATAACTCTATGTAAATATATTATTATATTTGTGTAAACATACTGATATGCAATTGTACGTATTTATTATTTTTTATACGGGAAAGACAATGTCGCTAATTTCACATATTTCATTTCTCTAGTGCGTACACCTTACACCGTACACAAATATTTTCATTTTTTTTTCTTTTCCCTATTAGCCAAAATCTACGTCTTCAGCAGCAAAATAAACCTTTGGCTAAAACGAATGTTACCGTAGGCCAAGCCGCCAGCCCCATGTAATTCATTACGTTCTTGTTTAATGAGAGTAAAACATTACGCAACTTTTCAATCCGAAGGAACCGCCAGCAGCACAACGCTTTAGTCAACGCCCCGCTGTGCAAAGTATGCGTATGCAGACCTTAATTCCTACGAGTAGATTGTTTTGAAATTGATTTATCACCATTTGTATCTGCCGCTGACAGTGTCGAGAAAAAAATGGTCGATTTTTTTTCCGCTTCAACTTGCGTGATGGTAAATGTAAGAATATAAGAAGGCAGGAATTATTTAAACAGTGATATGAATCGCACAGATGAAAATCATTATTGTTAAGTACATTTGGTAGTAATTGAATATTATATTTTTATGGCATTGTATATTTTTTGTTAGGAGATATTCACTGTTTATGTTAAAATATTAATAAACAATACATACCGCTTATATATTTTTTTCTATTTCCTAAATATTCGTGGATACCCTTCGTCGCCAATTAGTAGTTTGCAAGGTTTAAAATAAAGTATTGTTCACAATTAAATGAAACTACATGATGTAGGATTATTTCTACTTTCTTTAATTTCTTTACCACGACCTAGGTTTCGTTGTATTACATCTTCAGGTGGGATATTAGAAAAGATTAACTCTTAGGAACAACCAACAGCATTTATATGTTTCAAACACAATAGCGGAAGCCTGGTTTGTGAGGATTTTTCCATTGCTTATGTTAGTGAGTTTATTGCAGGGGCGCAGTGTAGGTTTTATTATATTACCGAGAGTTATACAATATACCAGTATTTTAGTGAGGGTAATAAATTCAATTGTTGTTATTATATGAGGTTATACAATGCAAACTTTACGGTGTATATAATAAAATTAAATGGAAGTTGTTATCGGTAATATATTTATTCAAAAGCAAGGGTATTTGAAAGTAAGGACAAGGTAATACACTAATTCTACATATCTCCGGTTTTGTGTATTCATATATTTATTTATTTATTTCTTTTAATTTTTTTTGTTTTTATTATATATATACTTATATTTATAAGTGTATTAGTGCTGAAACAATTTTCAGGGTACTGTAGTATCAATGTTGTATATTTATATTATATCTAGAAGATATTAAGAATGGGTGATGATATTATATTTAGTTGTTCATTTAATATATTAACCTTGATATCTTTTTTATGTCTGTTTATTTTTAATGTTTCCAGGATATTAAGTTTATTACCTTTTGTATTTATTTGTAATATATAGGGGGCATTATCAGTATGGGGGTGATGGTTATTTCCAATGAGATGTTTAGCAAAGTGAGATGTGTCTGGTTTATTGTTTCGCCAGCTGGCAATGTGTTCTTTATATCTTGTATTAAAATCTCTTCCTGTTTGACCTATGTATACACTATTACAGTCGTTACATTTAAGTTTATAGATACCACTCTTTTTATGTTTATCTATTTTTTCTTTATTATTAATAAGGGTTTTACCCAAGTTATTTAAAGTACTATACGTACGTGTTATATTATTTATATTTTTATTATTAGTTAAGAGTTTTCCTAATTTCAGTGATACATTACTATATGTATGGGATAGATTTATAGTAAATATTATTATTATTTGGTACGACCGGGTATATTTCTTGTATTAGTATTTTTCTTAATTTATTATGGTACAGTTTCGTGACAATTGATGGATCATAATTATTATTTATTGCGATTTGTTTTATAGTTTTTATTTCTTTACGTAGATTAGGTTTTTATAGAGGGATGGTTAAAGCTCTGTGAATCATGGAATGGAAGGCTGCTAACTTATGGGACCAAGGGTGTTGAGATTGACCATTAAGTATGGAGTCTCTAAATGTGTCTTTTCTAAATATAATAAATTTATGTTTATTATTTTTGCGTTCTATTGTTATATCTAAAAAGTTAAGTTTGTTATCGGATTCCACTTCTAAAGTGAATTTGATATTATTGTGTAGGGAGTTAGCAAAGTTAACAAACTGGTCTAACTTTCGCTGTGTACCTTTCCAGTAGATAAGGATGTCGTCAACGTATCTATAATAGTATAATATATTGGTCGCTAATTTACTGTTTAAGAGGCTGGTTTCTAGATTGTTCATAAATAACTTGGCTAAAAGGGGACTGAGGGGGGAGCCCATTGCAAGGCCATTGACTTGCTGAAAAAATTATTTATCGAATTTGAAATAATTTTGGTCTATGCATAATTTAAAGAGGTCTCTAATTTCCGATGCTTCAATTGGGTTTAACTTTTTCTTTTATAGGATATCTGAAATTATATTTAGGCAATCTTTTGGTGGTATATTAGAAAATAATTTTACTACGTCGAGTGATACTAATTTACAATTGGGTGTTAGATGTATATTTTTAATTTTATTACAGAGATCAACAGAGCTTTTAATGGTATATTTAGGCGCAAATCCGGTTTTATTTCGGAAGGTCTTCAGGTGAAAAGCTAATTTTTTGTGGGTGCGTTTGTGTATGAGACAACAGGTCGTATGGGTATATTTGGTTTATGAATTTTAGGTTGTCCATATAATATCGGGGGTCTAGGGTTCATTTCTATAACTTTATGTTTCGCGAATTCGTTAGGAAATATGATGTTACAGGTTTTAATTAATTGTTTCACATTATCTGCAAATGTCGTGGTGGGGTCCCTTTGCAGTTTTGTGAAGTCATCTGGTTTAAGGAAATCGTACACTTTATTTTTATATTCACTTTGGTCTAGAATAACTATAGTATTGCCTTTATCTGCTTTAGATAGGATGAGTTTATGTTTATTAATTTTAATTTGTAAATTACGTTGTGTCAAAATTTCGTCATTAATGTGTGTTTTGGTTTTAGAGTATTCTTTATATATTATATCAGCAGCTTTGTGTTTAGTAAGTGCGTCCTGGTTACTGAATGCAATGGTGGTATCTACTACTAGTGATTCTATCTTTTTTCTTGATGGTGTGGTAGGAATATTATATTCAAATCCTTTATTTAAAAGTTTTAGTTCTTTTTTATTAAATGTTGATTTTGAAACGTTCACTGTTCTGGGATAAAACGTTTGTTTGGGTGGGACTTTTGGTTTCTGGGTTTTGGCTTTTAGTTTTTTAATTTTGTTTAATTGTTTTTGTGTTATGTTTTTTATTATGGCACTGACATCATTTCTAATTTTATAGTCTAAAGTATCAAATTCTGGTGTGAAAAAGTGTAATCTTACACACGTGACTGGGTGTAAGATTACACTTTATGCACGTTTTGTTAAACCATATGCTTTGTACCGCCTTCCAAAATTTAATTCGGAGTCGACGGTGCAATATCGCCAGTGTAGCCAAATCGGCTGTTTTCAAATATTGAATATATTTGGCGTTAATTTTGTAGAAATTCATTATTCACAATTAAATGAAACTACGTGATGTAGTATTATTTCTGCTTTCTTTAATTTCTTTACCACGACCTAGGTTTCGTTGTATTACAACATCTTCAGGTGGGATATTAGCAAAGATTAACTCTTAGGAACAACCAACAGCATTTATATGTTTCAAACACAATAGCGTAAGCCTGGTTTGTGCGGATTTTTCCATTGGTTATGTTAGTGAGTTTATTGCAGGGGCGCAGGGTAGGTTTTATTATATTACCGAGAGTTATGCAATATACCAGTATTTTAGTGAGGGTAATAAATTCAATTGTTGTTATTTTGTGAGGTTATACAATACAAACTTTACGATGTATGTAATAAAATTAAATGGAAGTTATTATCGGTAATATATTTATACAAAAGCAAAGGTATTTGAAAGTAAGGACAAAGTAATACACTAATTCTACATATCTCCGGTTTCGTGTATTCATATGTTTATTTATTTATTTCTTTTAATTTTTTGTTTTTATTATATATACTTATATTTATATGCGTATTAGTGTTGAAACAATTTCCAGGAATAATGAATTTCTACAAAATTAACGTCAAATATATTCAATAGAGTATTGTATTTAATAGTCGTAGGTGGGCTTTTCCAGTTTCCAGTCAGAGTCAACGTTTTTATCAACTTCACGGAAGTAGGAAATATATTAAAATAATGTAAATGGGTGATAATTTGGTCTGGCAGTTTCAAGCTATTCAAACAGAGCCAGATTAATTAACACGGGAAATGTATGAATACCTCGAATGGGGTTGTGCCAAATGATAACGAAAACTCAAAGATATGCAAATCGTATTCGTTTTTAGGGTTTTGTATGATAAATTAGAGCATTGTAAGATCACTCAAGTGTCTGTCTGTCCGCCTGTCACAGCCGTTTTTCATAGAAACGGCTTGACATAGAAACTTGAAATTTAGCGTAGTAATAAAACATATTAACCTGAATCTCAAGATTTTTATGGAAATATTAGGGTGCGGGACACTTTTTCTCATTACTTTATGTGGTGTGCCTTCAGCAAAATGCAGAAAATTATGCAAAAACATGAGTTCAACCAATTATTACCGTAACAACTCAAACTGAAATTATAAAAAATAGAGTTTTCAGAACTCACAATAAGGTTGTAGAAAAACTATAGCGATTATACTATATCTTTTTTTAAATACGCACCATCTATTTACGCCTCTGAAAGATATAGGCATTATATTTGCAAATTAAAAAAATTATATTAATGGTTAAAAATATTAGTTTTCCTTAAATATTTTTTAGGCCGAAATATACGCGGAACCCTCGCAATGCGAGTTCTACTCGCGCTTAGTCGGTTTTCTTTTCTTTACTTAATTTTAGAATAAAAAATATTACCGGAGAAACAAAAATAGGTGACAAAAAATAAAAAAGGAATAATTTTTTTTATTTATTATTTCGGAATTGAGCTTAATTTGGTACAAATGTGGCATAATGCTGATTCGTAGAAATGCGAAAAAATATTTTCATAATGTGCACACAGGTCACTGCTTCAAGGAACGGATGAATTATAAAAATTGGAAGAATGTCTTCCAACTTTTTTATATTTTTAATGGAAATATATCAACTGGTGGTATAGAACCAGATTCAATGTCCATAGATACGACGGTTGCAGAAACACCAGTTTTGTAGCGGGAAGTTGTTTGGTGTTCCTGAATTTATATCGGTTTTTTTTTCTTTAACTAACCTTTTTCTTTTAAATTTTGTCACCTTTCTTACTTTGAAAAGGCAAATAGGTTAAAACGAAATAAAAAGATAACATTTAAATAAAGCACATAAAATATAAAAAAAAACAAATATCTACAGGTACGTTCGCAAAAGGCATTATTTTCTGACAAAGTTATCAGTTTAATCTTTTCGATAACATGTTTTTTATGATATAGAGTAAGTGAAATATTTTGGAGCAAAAAATCTACGTAATGTCAGTTTTTTTTCAATTTCTTTCGGTACAATCGCTATAAAAAATTTCAGTATTTACAATTTATTGAATATATTTGGCGTTAATTTTGTAGAAATTCATTATTCATAATTAAATGAAACTATGTGATGTAGTATGATTTCTACTTTCTTTAATTTCTTTACCACGACCTAGGTTTCGTTGTATTACAACATATTCAGGTGGGCTATTAGCAAAGATTCTCTCTTCCTAATATCCCACCTATCTTTGTTAATATCTCACCTGAAGATGTTGTAATACAACGAAACCTAGGTCGTGGTAAAGAAATTAAAGAAAGTAGAAATAATACTACATCACGTAGTTTTATTTAATTGTGATTTACAATTTGTTTTTACAATTTATGACTACGTTTTGGGCAACTATATTTTAAAGAAAATGAGACAGGTTCGCACAAAATTTCATACAACTTACAATTAATATGTAATATAATTTAACATTATCACTTATTATAACATAAACACAACCCTTATGGCATATTTAGTGTGCAGTGCATAGAAAATTCAGCCTCAAAAATCAAATATAATGCTGTCTATAATTGTTGATAAAGTTGGTAATATACAAGGTGAGCAGAGAATCTTTTTTAACTGAATAAAGTACTTTTTGTGTTTGTTATAGTGCATAAATACAACGAAGAACTTATTTAAAACTTCAGAAGAACATATGGAGTGGCGCCAATATCTATGTTGTTTTCACCGGACGCAACAAGTCATCAACTTTTATTAAGAAAATAACAAACAATTTGACAATAAAACTGTTGTTGATATATGAGCAGCTCGACCCATTCTAGGTTTGAATTCTTTGAATGGAAACATTACTAACTTTTCCTTCTAAGTTGTGAAGAAATTTAATAAAACGTAAAAAACTCAATTACTTTTTATTGATCCTTTACGCTTGCCAAAAGACGGTATTGAAAGCGATTCCTTAGTACATAACATGTGGAATTTTATTACACTGCAAATACATAATAAGATTTCAATATTATGAAAGTAAAAATTATATCAAGCGATTGTTTATTATGATATCTAAATGCACATTTTAGTGTCCTACAACGCATTAATTGACGATTGTCAGGACCGATATTATGTAAATGACATATTGTGTTAACGATTTTCTTAAGGGTATACATTTCAAAGAACTATCGTGAAAAATTGTATTATTTAATAACAAATATTTTATCACTATTTCTAATAATATATTTTTTTACGCTGGCATTTCTGTTTATATGTTAATTTAAAATTACATTTTTAAAGATATTATTTTATTGCAAAAAAATTATGATTAATATATAAGTAATTTCAAAAGTTGAAAGTAAAATACTTTTGTAGCGTCAATAGGACATCGACATTGATGTTACATTCGTACCGTCAGAGAAAAGGGGAGTAATTAATTCTAGATCCGTTCTGTTACTAATTATCGTAAGTGCTCGCTCTGTTCTTTTATTTCTGCATCCAAAACCGTTAATTGCCATGAAAAGAGAAAAAATCATTATTTATTTCTGTGCAATTCTCTCGATAATGCTATCGAATATAGGCAGTTATCGATTTTATAGTCCTTTACGTTTAATTATTTTTAATATTCTGGATTTACTAGTGGCCATAGTTGTTTGTTACGTCTTTCGACAACAAAAGGAGTTTCACTTCATCGTGAAACAATTAAGGTTATTTACGGGACTCTAGTTTTTAACTTTCTTTTAGTTTCCATAATGAGGGGGCAAAATTAAAACCTTTGTAATTTCCCCTTCCGTCTATCAATCTGTCCAATTACTGTGGGCACCATTACAGTTCTTCGAGTTTAAGGGATATAGGAATCAAATTTGCCAGAGAGATATAGTTTTATGAGGTGAACATATTTATATAAAATCTTCACATAAGATCTCAATATTTTTTCCAAATTTATATTGTCTTTAATTCTGTTATGTAACCGGTATAATTATTATAATTTAAGCAAGTAGATAAATAAGATTTCTTTTCTATGAGTGGCTAGTTTCATTTGCAATATATATCATAAGCTGTACATGAAAGCTTGAGCCAAGATTTGTGGGAATAAACTGGCCGATTTAACTTTCAAATTTATTTAAACATATGCTTTATTATCATAAAGCAATTTCGACGTTGGCATTAAAACATTATCATAAATTGCATTTAAATTTCGAAATATTACGTACTATATATAACGTGACTAGAAATAATAAAAGTATCCATTATTAACTATCGATATTATATTAGGACCTGCGCCTGCGATAAAATTTAAAAAAATTTACTTTCTTTAAAATGGCCTTCTCGCTCATATTTGTGAATTTTAATAGATCTCTTCTTTTATAAGGAGAGTATTCATGTGTATTGAGACTATTGAATTGAAAGATTTTTCTTTCTATATATTATAATTTTTTTCCGTATTTAATTGTACTAATTGATCCTACTCTTAGCACATTAACAGCAATTTCGAGTGCTGAATTAATTGGCGTACATTACTGAATATATGAATTATGAGCCTATATTAATATAGGCTCATAATTCATACATTATGAAAATTTAAACGAAAAACTTTAAACATGTGTTATGTTCTGATTATATGTTTATAAAATAAAAGTTATTAAAAGCAACTAGCTGATGCCAGATTTTGTTAAAACTATTTTCCATTTAGTAAAATGAGAAATATCTCCATGCCGATACAATAAAAGAGAAATTATCTTGTACCTAGTCATTATTAGTACAGATACACGAGATGGCACAAGATATAAAAGTATCCGGTATAATTTCGTTCTCAAAATGTAAATGAAATGAAAATGTGAACAATAAATCCTTACTTTGTTCAATGTTACAAAAAATAAATTTTCTGGTCTATTGCATTTTATATTTTGGGACAATTATATTTTATTTTTTCTGTGGTAGGCTAATATGCAAACAACTGTCTTGTTAACAAAAACGTGAATTCCCGTTCCTGTCGCCTGTATTTTGTCTTGTGGCTTAGGAAACTTCAAGAAATTTATTAAAAATTAAGTGCACAAAAAACTAAATTTTAATTTAAAAAATTAGGCATTAATAGGTATTGATGGGATTATTTTATATTCTTATAAGGTATATTTTAATTAGGGTATATATTAGATAAAAATATAGTAGAATTCTCTACTCGACGTTAACGTTTCAATGTATGGAGGCATACAATTTATCAGACAAACATTCCGCTTGAGATAGGGTGAAAAATTGCTCATATATTTTTTTGACTCAGGGAAAAGAGCTCGGCGCACTTGCGTAAGAGTCAACATCCACCACGAATGGACACATGGTTATCAAATGTATTCGTACGCCTGAATTATTTTGGAGTTGATTTACCACATTTATATCTGCGGCTGATAAAGTACAGAAAAAATCTGACATTCGTTTTGTTCGCTTTCCATTTCGCACAAAGACTGAAGTGTAATAGGAATGTGTGCAAACAGTATATCTTGTAGTTTAATAAAGAATACGATTAGATTGACAATTTTATTGCTGAACATGTTTGAATGTTTTTAAAGAAACAATTAAAGGAAATATTGAGCAACCATAACAATAGTCGTTATTTAACTAATTTTTAGTGTTCCATACGGTAAAAAGGAAAAAAAAGAATGTAATTCTATCATATATCCGTCTCTTGTTTGTATATTGCAGTAATTTTATAATCTCTATGATACCTTAACTTCTTTACTAAATGTTCTGCTTTTTGTAAACTAAAATGTTTTACCCTGTTGTTTATGTCATTGTTATTCGAACTTTCTGTACAAAGTTCTATACAAAATTTCCAAAAATTTTAAATGGAAGCGGAATAAATAATAAAATGAGTGTAAATTTTTTGACGCTCGCTATTGATGTATAAATTTTAATTAGTAGATAAAAATAATTTTAATTCACTTCAAGATTAATTGGTGTTTTTACACTAGCCGCGGCGGTTTCGTCGTGCCGTTCTGTTTCAAACAGCGAGAGATGTCAGAGAGATGCCATTGATTTTCATATAAATTCCAAAAATATAAAACTAATCGAGAAATTATTATTAATAAATATCATTTAAATAACTAGTAAGAGCCAATTTAAAATCATATGACGAACTTGTACTTGTGTGTACACTGACATAGGTACTGGTCCGGCACGGCACCGACACCGGTACCGGCATAGCAGTAGCAGAAGCAAAAATGCATGAAAACACATGATGTAATAAACAGTACCGACACAAGCTCGGTGCCGGTTTCCCACTGCCGTCAGGGTAAAATACGCGTGTGTACCTAATTACATGAAATACATTTTATATATTAGTGGTGTACGTTGTACATGAATGTGCGGAAGATGCAGTATTAAATGACGTTTCAAGTAGTTACCACGGTTTCTTGCACTTGTACGTGCTTAAAAGTTTGATATAAATACGATATTCTTACAATAATTCATAAGTAGAGGGCAGTCAATATTGTTATATACATTGATAATTAGAGGCCAGGAAAGTATAGAATAAAATTGCAGAAAATAATAAAAATAAGTTCTCTCCAAATAAACGTTAGTGAGAAATATTTGCCACACATTCAAGTATTTCTTACACGGTTCTCAGTATGGTTAATAAAAAGATGTCACAAAATAAAAAGAGAAATATAAATTTTTTGTTCGATTTTTAGTTTATTCTTAACAGTTAATAGTGTAAATGTAAGAATCAATAATCTTGGTATCTTCATTAATTTTTTTTTATTTGAATGTCTTACATACCGGCTTTCCTACTATTTTTTCGGCTTTCATATAGAAATTGACAACGTTTCTATCCCCCTAAAACTTCACCAATCTTGATGATTTTTCTCACTATATCTGAAGTTATCCATATCTAGGATTATTTGTCTGTATTATTTCAATATCATTTATAAATTTATAAATATTCCTCTAACACCTGCACCTCAATTGCAACCTCAATGATTTTTCATAAAAAATTGTCATCATACTAAAATTAATACTAAACCTAATAAATAAAAAAAATTCAAGTACAACCTTTCCTTTACCTAAGAAAAAGAGATGATACTTATGAAAATCACTGAAGGTTTAGAGTGAAAGAGACGTTAACACACTTAAAGTTAATTTACGACAGAATTTTAGGTAGATAGAAGTAGTCATTCCCCCGTAGACACCCCAGATAGTCTCAGTGCCATAACAAGGACCCATAACATCCTTTAATATACAATATTTGAGACCTTCGAAAGTCCCTAATAATAACCAAATACTATCATCGACCCAACAGCTGCCCTTTAGTAGTTTTTCTTGAACAGTTTTTACGAATGCTTTAAATGACACAATATCACTCTCAACCAAATTCCAGTATTAAAATTACAACATCCTAAGAAACCACGTGATTCCATTTTATTTTTCGACGCATATTCTCCAAATAAACTTAACGCGTCGTTTTATTACAATGTTTCAGCTCATGATGCAAACTCACGTGGGAGGCACCATGTTTCATGAATTCCTCACGGCATATAATAATTGGATTTGAGCCAGACTTCTCAACCTACTCTGAAATAATGTTAAAAAATAACCGACTTGTCTTGCCCTGGGAAATCAACGACTAACACCTAAGAGTTCATCTAAAAGGAACTAAAAGCCCTACGAGTGTATGTTCAAACTCCTTTCTCGCGCCGGCTCGAAGTTAGCTCGGTTCCGCGATTACGAGATCGGCAAACAAGAGGTTCGCCAAATTCATAACACATCCGTTGAGTAAGTTCTGTAAGCCTTGGTCAATGCCCTAAACGACACACGCTACGATCTTTACACGACTCGTATAACCTAATGGATCCCGATGCACCACGAAGCGAACACCGCATGTGAGAAGGCCAAAATACCTGGATATATTGTTGCATACATCACTTTTGATGGTCGAGGTGTTTAGCTATCAGCTATTCCCGGCAAGCCGGATCATGGGTTTTAAAGACCACCCCGGCCCTCTTATCGATGTACTGCGTCTGGGACATGAAGCTTTTGCTTTGACTCCAGGATTATGCTTAAGTAAGTAACCTGATCCCCCACACCGATTGTGGCCTTGCTCGTTACCAATCCCTCGATATGGTCAACGTTTTTCAAACTTCTATCTTGCTAAAAGCCATATCGATCGCAGAAATAGTTACTCGTTATCCGGGAGAGGCAAATACTCATCGATACTCCAAAGCGGTCAGTATGACTAGCCGCTAAATATTATCACACGCCCCCGAATTGTTCAAAAAAAGCAGCCAATACATACTTCTCTGAACACGTTTTCGCCCAAAACGATATGGTAGATTTTGCATTCTTTGTAGACACTTTAGTTCAAAAGCCGATTTCCGTAGAGGACCCCGGCAAGAGAAATAATTGCATCACCAAGTAGCTTTCCGAAGACCCAACCGGAGGAGAACTCCCATTCCCCTTCGATATGACTTTTAGTTTTCATACCTTCCAAGTTGTCGGGAATTGACTTTTACTCAGGCAGCGCTTAAAAACAGTAATAAGCCCAAGTGTCGCTACCCTCTATGCTACTTTAATTATTTTGTTCTCAAAATTTCGAATGCCTTTCTCAAGTCCAGTTTCTTAACGATAGCATATGGCTCCAAATATCATATCTTTGGGTTGGAATTGCCTAGTAAAATATGTTGAAATTAATCTTGATTTCCCGTTATTTGGTTGTGTCGAGGCTTGGATCATCATCAGGCAAAAGTGTGGATAAAACATATATGACGCATATTCCTCGTGCCATATCTATCGAATTGTCTAAGGTCGCTTAAAACAAAAGGCTTGTCTTAATTCTGAAAGCTTCTATATACGGCATCTTAGGAATAAGAGGATAACTCTTAAAAGAGGATAACTCAGTAAGATAATTGCGTCATCAAACAGCTTTCCAAAAGTCCAAACGGATGTGATCACCAAAAATCCTTTGGGAAAACTTTCAGTCTTCGTACCATCAATACCGTCGGAAACAGACTTTTGCAGAGGCAGTAATCGAAGATCGCAATAACCTCAGGTTCTGCTGCCTTCTATACTACCCTAGTTTGTTATTAATGCCCGATGCCTTTCTCAAGTTCAGTTTTTTGATGAAAACCTCTAGCTCTAAGCAGTGCATATTCAAGTCAAATTTACCAAGTAAAGACACTCTGTAATTAATCCTAATTTGGAGTTTTCGATAGTGGGTTATAATTTTATATATCTTTTGTTACACGAGTATTTAGGAGTCTCTAATTTTGTGTTTATTTACCCATCTTCCATACCCCTTTTGTAGAAATAATATACTATATACTATAAAATAATATATCCAACACCAAAATATGTTTTACTGTAAAATAGGTTTTGTAGTTTCATAGATCTAGAAAGAGTCGAATAAAAGTTAAAAAAAAAGTTATCGTAATGGGATTAAGAAACTTCAAGTTTAGAATAAGACAATTTTTGAAAGAAATATTATCAGGTTCCAAGTCTTAACAAATATGAATTACACCTAATAAAATTTCATGGCAGTACATCCGTAAATCCTATGTTTTTCATAATTTTCAAATATAATATACTTTAATCTAAAACAAACATATATAAAATACATTTACTATATAAGGTAATAATATGTTGGACCATTGAAAGTATATAAACGTAAAACCTTTTATTGGTTTGAGTTTTTCAAAAAGAAAACACAACATTGAGGTTATTATTTTATTGTCAGTTCAATTAGATTTAGTTGCACTTCATCTTGACAATTTTTTTTGTTTTTTCAAACGATGAATGCTACATCTAATAGTGAATTGAAACGTTTGAAATCAATTTTGAGTAAAATATTTAAAATTACAGACTAAGGATGTGTAAAACAATGTCTTGGTATGTGAGTTTATTCCGATAAGGATAATGGTGTTATTACCTTAAATTAAGAGAATTTTATTGATCAGTTACTAACTAAATTTAATATGATTGACTGTAAAACACTCCAATGGAGGTCAAACTAACTGTTAAGGAAGCTGAATTTTCTGATGCTCGAATTGCATATCAACAACAGCTGATAGGTAGTTTGATATTCTTGGCAGGTCTAACGTGACCGGATATAGTTTATTCAGTGTCATACCTATGTCAATTTAACGATTGTTATAATGAGAAACATTGGATGTATGCAAAAAGAATATTAAATATTTAAAGAAAACTGAAAATATATTTTTTGGTTTTTGTTTCCATTTATCAGAATTTGTATATCTTGGAGTTGTTGTAGGCAAAAGTTTATTGCGCTTTCCAGTACAGAAGCCGAATATGTGGCAATTCAGAGGCTCATAAGGAATCAATGTATCTTAGAAATTTACAATAAAAAATTACTAAGAGGATGTATCAAATCACTTTACACAATGGTGATCAAACAGCACATAAATTATAAGTGAATCCTAGCTTTCATGATAGAACTAAGCATATTCAAGTGAGATATAATTATTGTAAAGAATTGATATGTAATAAAATTGTATTGATTAAATATTTATGTACTACAGACATGCCAGCAGATATACTAACTAAAAGTTTGAACTCAGCTAAACCTTTTAAATTCATGAAAATATTACGCATTGATAAAGTGTAACGGTAAAAGACGAATTATCATATTGTCATTGTTGTCTATAGAGGATAGAGATATTTTGAGTGGGAGTGTTATAAATATGTAAACGAACAAAATATCTAAGTAACCAGTAGTGCCCTCCATGACTATTGAGTGTGAAGTTTAAATAAAGTAGATCAGTCGCTTCCGTTGATTAAAAGTTAAAATACATTGTTTTATATATTAAGTAAAACATGATCTGTAATAGCAACCAGTCAACGTCTGCATGAAACTGTAACATGAAGAAAAAGATTTTCTTCATGAGATTGCTCATGAAGAAAAATACAAAAGACCATCTATGGGGTCCGATAATATAAATAACAAATATAAATAGTGAATGACATTCTAATCCAACTGATACCTTTCCAACTAAATTAATAAATATTAATTATAGTGAACAAATATAATGAAGAGATTTAAAATTCCAAGGAAACATATGGAAAAATGGCTGTGAGTTATTTTTCAACAGAATCAACAGATGTCGTTGCTAAGGAGGAACTAAGGAAATGAGAAACAATTCTAAAATTAAATTGCTATTATTTTACAGTGGCTCGTGCCAGTTTGTTGCATTTTAAATATGAATATTACTAGCTTTTATCTCTTTTGTCCTTCGCCCTGAGGTACGTTAATGGAAAAGTCAATAAAGCCAATTGGTTTTATTGACCTCTGTATGTATGCCAAAAACATGTAACGAAAACACTATTTTAGAGTATTGCATGTGGGTTTTTACACAACAGAAACTTGGAATTTCAATACTAACGTAATAATAATTACACGAGGCAATCTCACGCACTTTCATGAATAATTGCATTGTTAGTTCGTTCACTTTTTTGTCACCGAGACATCTTTTTGCTCTTGACCGAAATCTATGTAACTAAAGATTATTTTTAATTTTTTGGTTCCAAACTATGACTTTTTACTTTTCTAAACACTAATTTTGTTTACTGTAAAATATAATATGTTATCATACTTTCACTTATTACTTAATTTATATATAAGCAATTCCCTACTTTATTTTCCATTACGTGGGCATTATTGTTCTTATCTATTACTGTAGCGGAGATAGTTGTTCGCAATATCTTTTGAAATTAATATATATTATTTTTAGCACGCATTTTTTAATACCGTTTAGGTTGCCCAGTTTGGATCCCAACATAATTTCTTCTTATTTGTCTATTCTTTTATATTTCACAGAATCGTATACAATTTGCTTTAAATTGGTAGCTATAAAATTTCCTCCGATATTATGTCCTCCCTTAAAAGTTTCCAGATTTTATGGTGTATGTCCTTCCTTCTACTGTTAAAGTCTTTAATATTGCTTTCTATAAATGGATAACTTTTTTAGCTAAAATATCTTATTTATTTAAAAGATTTGAGCCAACATTTAAAGTAATAAATTGGCGAATTAAAGCTTAAAAAAATTTCCTTTAAATTTTCCTGGGTTTCCTTTCTTTTGTACAATAAAGGAATTTTTAATAGGTATGTTGTATTATTTCGGGTAAAATATGTTTTTTGAAGCAACTAGTTGATACCATCTTTTCTTCTACCTACTCGTAACTTAGTAGTTGGACATGTAACATTATTGTGGGTGACGTATAGATCGATTAATTGTGCATGAAGCGTTTGTTTATAGAAATTTTCCAAATTTCCCCCCGTAAATTATTCAATAAAAGTTTTCTTTCAATGTATCCTTTATAATTTGGTGTAAAAATTCAGACTTCTAGTTCAGGTTCAATGCAAGTTTCATTAAGATGTATTGAATAAACATAAGTCTGAAGCAACAAAACATAATTAGTCTTGAATTAATATTGTGTTTTGGTCGCTTACTTAATAAACTCTAAAAAATTAGCTTAGTATATTGAAAATATATCTGCATTAATTATTTAAATTTAAATTAGTAGAATTAGTAATAATCAATGATAACACAACTTTGTAAAAATAGTAGCTAAATTGAAGTGAAATTTGTTACTTGTGAAGCCAAATGCTAAAGCTCGTATAATTTCTTACATAAATATTTTGCTGGATAAAAAAAATTAAAAATTGTACTGCTATTTTTTAAATACAAAAAAACAGTTCAGCGTACTTACGCGCAAGTCAAGTATCACTGTGAACAATCGTGCGGCTATAAAAATTCAAATGTATTCATACGCGAAACCCGGAATTGTTTTGAAGTTGATTTACAACATTTATAACTGCTACTGACAGTCTGATAGGAACGCGTGAAGTTTGTTTTTTACTGTGACGATAAATGAAACTAGACTGATCCTTTTATATTTTAGTATATTTATATATTTTTAATTAATTTAATAAATGAAATATTTACTACTCTTGGGAAAGCTTTGTTTTTACCAGTTGATTTTTCTGTAAAGCGAAGGGAATGATATTTAAAAAAATCGTTGCTACTTTGTTGATTTATATCGAAACGAAAAGGCAAAGAATCTGTTTGAGCTAGTTCGTTTAAACTTGGAGCTTGTATCCATAATGCCAAAGAACAGGTATATCAAATATATCAATAATGTATCTTGCAAATATATGGAATTTGTAATTTAATGAAATAATTTAAACGTTGTAGCTTACATATGTTTTGATTTTGCATCTACACTGTGGTATGGTAAGAAGCATTTCACCATGAAAACTTTTATGTCCCATTTACGTTCAGCATGAGAAGCATTAGTGCCATAAGATGCACTATGAAAATTCGAGACTGAGTATGAAACTAAAAAATTCGACGGCAAGTGACAGTCGGCAAAATGAATTTCGTACAGGTTTTTATTTCCTGTACTTTTTGTATGGTTAAGAAGAAAATGATAATGAAAAAAGTGCACCAGTGATAAATAGGTCGCTTTTAAAATATTCAAAAATCTATTTTGGTTAAAAAAAATTCTTGATATGCGAAAATGAAAACAAAATACAGCGACATTTGATTAGTTTCTAGCAGAATCTTAATTATTAATAATAATGAAATAATTTTAAATTTATTATTATTAAATAAATAGCAGATCGCCATTTTAATACATACTTGACAAGGAATTAATTTTGCTTAAATAAATATGCTTAGGTATTTAGGGCTCCTATCAACTGAAAGAAGTTTACAATTTTACTTAATTTATAATATAAATTTAAAATATTAACTTCTAATATACTCACTATATGAAATATATTAATAAAGACGGTAATTATAGTATAACATTTTTCATTTATTTAAGCAGATCGGCGGTGCTGGCACTGTTACAAAAAATAAGTAACTTAGTTATTTAATGCTAATAAGTAGATACCTAGTTTGAGTTAATTATTTGTTTAATTTAAGTACTTTTTTTTGCAATCGATTTGTGTTTTACGTGTATCTAACGTAAAACACTTTTAAATATATCTAGCCATACCACTTTAACGAGAAATTGGTAATGGTATCGGGTTGCAATAATGATATGGTTGCATATTCGAATCAAATGTCATTCTCTATTTATTTTGAGGTTATATTACTAGTAAGTGATAATATTTAACAAAAAAATGGAATAAATATCGTAACTAAAAACACAAAAAACATTGTTTCATGACTGTTTTGAATACTTAAAAAGTATTGGCCTCTGTTTAAAATTTGACGCTAAAAAATAGTTATTTCATTATATTCCAGGAAAAAAGAAAATTTTTGCTTGCCCATTAAATAATAAATTTCTTTCATTCATTTATAAGTTATCAAAAAAATACAATTACCTATTAACATTAAATCTCTTCTATCCGTTACTAGTAAAACCATTCTATACTTAACCTTTATGTATTAAATCATAAGAAAGAACGACGTCGAAATCCAGGATCTTTTATATTCATGTATATTTTTATATCTATTTTTATGTTTATTTATATATATACATATATACATATATATATATACACACACACATAAATACTTATTATTCGTCTACGTACTGTTGTCACCTTTGTATTATATATAATTTTATGTTTATATTTTCGTCTAATTTGTTCTAGCATAGTGAACATCTATCTGATTTTTGTTTTGCTCTTTATTTTATTTTTCTTATCAAGCAATAGCGACAGATATCGGAGTCTGATCTAATTAGTGTTGCCTAACCAACAAATCTAAATTTGACACTGGCAAAAGTTCTTTCTGGAGAGAATAATTGCCATAGAATAAAAGAATAAGTAGTGGGACATAAAATTTAGAAAAAGATAGCATAACATTTCATTTGTGAGTTTACAGTATTTATATATTAAATCTTTTATTTCAATGCCCTTAAGTCATTATTCATAAATTATTTGTAATAGAAACTGGCATTTATTTCTTATGACGTTAGTGAGGCATAAAATAAACGCCGATTTTTTGAAGATAAAAATTATTTCTTATAAACGACATGTGAAAAATATGATACAAATTATAATTATATTCTTATTGCTCGTCAAAAATATATCTAGGTAACATTTGTATATTTACTGTAAAAGTTTAGTAATTTCAATTAGAAAAGGGACGTTAAAAGTAATTTATAATTAAAATGTAGTTTTAATTGAGAAAAGCTTGTCGCTTGGATAATTATATTAAATATTGATTATTATCGATTTCATTATTTACATCGATTTCCAAAGTACCCAAATATAAAAATGAAGTGGGTAGAAACTACTCGGCTATCAGAAAACTGGATATCCACAAAATATTGCTCTATCTGCTCAAAGCATTATACTGAGGATTGCTTTGATATAAGCAAAAATAGACGAAGAGGAATTTTTCCAACTGACTTCCTATAATATTTTTACCATCATATTTAAATAAACCAGGGTGCATTTCTAATGTAATTTATTAAGATACACGTAAAAATAACTAAAGTTATGTACATTAAATAGCTAGGTAGATTGTGTTATAAATATTTAATAATCTTTGAAAACAACGTGAAATACTTTTCTATGTGTACTTTCGTTAGTTAGAATCATCCATACATATAAAAAATGATAATAAAAAAGTTGAATATTGAAAGTTTCACAAGTCTGCACTTTCTAAATATTTTCACAGAGTCTTCCTTATATTTTATTAAAGTTTAACATTCAAAATCGGTAAACGGCGAAGTAGAATTGTCAACCAAATACATATATCATATTTTTTTATTATAGTAAAATAAATTTTTCTGGTATATCGTATAACTCTCGGAAATAAAATAAAACCTACACCGCGCCCCTGCAATTAACTCACTAAAGCAGGAAAAACCCGCACAAACCCGGCTTCCGCTATTGTGTTTGAAACATATAAATGCTGTTGGATGTTCCTAAGAGTTAATCTTTGTTAATATCCCACCTGAAGATGTTGCAATACAACGAAACCTAGGTCGTGGTAAAGAAATTAAAGAAAGTAGAAATAATACTACATCACGTAGTTTCATTTTATTGTGATTAAAATTATTACAATATTAATTGGACCAAGTTTAAAGACACAAAGTACATATTACAGAAAATGACGTTCGATATTGTGATAAGACGTAGCTCGATAAATAAATACTATCGAATAATAGTTTATCGATATTTTCACAGCCTCGACAATTATGGTTTAACAAACATATGATTGGCGCGTCCATTGACCAATTACAATAAAATGTGTTGCTAACATACACTCCGTTAGCCAATTAGAAGCGAGTACTATCCCCTCGCATGCCCAAAATTTTAAGAAATTTTGTCTCATAGTAAAAGTGTTTAATTACAAATCCAGTGTTTATTAGGTCCACGAGTTATGGAGTTTATTTTTTGTTGAGTTGAGTTTATTATTATATATTTTTTGGAAGATTTTATATGAAGCGTGCTATAATACTAAATATTAAATATGTGTTATAATAATATAGACTTTACATATTATATTATAACAGATAATAATATTACCAAAAAAAATAATAAAATCATGTAATTTTGAAAGTAAAATTTTATATTGTTATTTTGATTAGTCTACAATTATTAGAAATTCTATCAAAAAAAGCGGCTACATAAATAATAATATACGAAATAGCTAAGGAATATATAACAATGAGATAGTCTCGTCATGTTTTCTTGTTACTTTTTTAAAAATTTTTAGTTCCAATTTTATTTTTATTCAACATACATAGTGTTCCCATGTTGAAAGTCGATTGAAATTTTATATATAAAACAATAAACGGGTTTAAAATATTATTTTACAAAGTTTAAAAAACACTTCACTATTTATATGTACATGTATTATAAAGTAGCTAAAAAGCAGCCAGATAGAATTTTCATTAATAACTGTAGTATTGACATTTAGTAATGTTTAAATCTAAATAAGAAAAAGAATACATTTTTGATAAACTGGTGGAGTAAACTATTTTTATCACATTTGATTGGAGTTTCTATTCTCGTGATAGCTATAATGTAGCAGTGATTCAGTCATATCTATATATAGTAAGCAGAAAACTCTGTTTTCTTGCCTTTATTTCAGAAAATATTTTTCCGATTATACCTAAAAACAATAAGTACCATCTCTGACCATAATAATAGTCGATTCTGTTCGATAATGTTCGATTTAGTGGTTTAGTTTTTCTTTACTTTTTGTGGGACATAGTTAAAATTTTAGATGGCATAACTCAAACACGGGAAAGATTTCCGCGCTGGGACAACAAATATATACGTACGTGCGTAGACCGCTTTCAATGTGGTATGTAATTTTCCACTAGCATTTACTGAGTTAAAATGATTTCTCTCATTACCTTTAATGACTAGCATCAAGGAAACTTACGCAATAGTTTCATCGATAAATTATGAAATATTTATGTCAGTCGTACAAACAAGAGCTTGAGTATAAATTCTTTACGTTCGTACGTCACATCTTATCACTTTTATTATCGTCATTTGGATATATTTTAACACCTGGAATAAAATGGGAATGAAGCAACGAGAAAATTTCATTTCCATAAATTTCATGTGCAAGCGTGTAATAATTTGGTCTCTTTATTAGACTATTCTTTGACTAATCGTCCATTCAGTAATTATTTAAAAAAAAATTTGTTTTAATGTTCTAAAATGTCATTTTAGAATTTGTTTATTACGTATGGATCCAAATGTTTTTATGATTTTTTTCTATTTATAATATAATGTAAATACATTGAGTCTTAAAGGGTGTATCTAAAATTTTGGCGATATTTATTATAAATTATAGATGATTAAATATAAATATACACATAAAAACAAAAATAATTAATGATCTAATATTGGGTTTCGTACTTTAAAAAGTAAGAACAAAACTTTGGCATATCATCACAACACATCGAAACAAAAATAAATGTTCGTAATATTATCATAATAATGAGATATATTATCCTAATAACGAGATATGCAATAAATATAGCAAATGATATTATTATTTGTAAGGTGTTCGAAATATAAATATTTGTTTTTGTGTCTAAGAATAAAATTGAGGCTAAGATTATATTCATTTTACTATAGAAGTTGATGAAAAACGAACTATTGCACATTTTGGATAAGGAGTGATAGAACAAATACATGACGAAATAATTATTCTTTATCTTTTTAACATGTGTTTAGTAATATTTTTTGAGCAGAAATGGCAATGTGGTTCGTTTCAAATATACATTATATTTCTATGTAATGAACAATAATGCAATTGTTTCTTGCAAAATCTTTTTCCAATAAACAAAATTATTTTGCCGCATTTACTATTGTTATGGCTATATATTACTCTAAGTCGAACCGCCCACCAAACTTTGTATAAATTACATATTGTGGTTTGGATCGATAAGCGTAAAAAATTATTTTTTTTTAATATGAAAGAACTGCCAGTCGTACGTTTCCGTCAACGCACCGCTGTGCGCGTATGTTGCACGAGCCTTAATCCCTAGATCGTTTTGAAATTTATTTACCACCATTTGTATGTGCCACTGACAATACGAGGGAAAAAATTGGATGCTCATTTTATTCCTTTGATTTTAACCTAACATGATAGTATATATAGGTAAATGCATGAATTGTCTAAACATATCAACGAGACGGGCGATAGTTTATTGTTAAGTACGTTTATTAATAATTGGAAAATATATTCAATGCAATAGCGAGTATATTTTTTTCAATTTTGTATAGCTCCATAATTGTCCCTTTCGCATATTTATTCGCTTGAATGTCAAAGCTCTCTAATTTATAAAGTTTAAAACACATAGTAACACTTAGTTTTAATAGCAAGAGAAGTAATAATAGTGTAGAGAATGAATGCAGGGCTATTATAAAGCAAATGCTCAAAGTATATAGTTCAAATTAATTTCGAAAAGAAGAAATTAGAAATTCTAATATAAAGCAAGATATTCCCTTCCGTTTTCAGAGTGTCTTTAGAAAACAAAAATGGTGAGACAAAGATTTAAAAACTGAGAGAGAGTGTTTAAGCCACATTTGGTTTGCAGACCATACTACTTTTTTACCATAAAATTGACGAAAGGAACTTACTGGAAACGTTGGTTTTCGAAAATCAAAAACTTTTCCGTATTTCAATCTATAAAAGATAAAATTATTACGAATGAAAGAGAGCAGATGATAACCGTAGAGATCGAAACCATGAAGCTTGTGAGTATATACTCAACATATATCTAATACCGGTTTATTTCATTTGAGGGCATAAGAGAAAAAGAAATTGGCAAAATAATAACGCCAGTAAGAAAAAATATTATGGATATCTGAAAAAAAATTATATTGTTTAAGTCAAATTCTTTACTAACTCATCGAATCCCCTCCAGAATATTTTTATCATCAAACGTCGAAATTTCATAATGTTCAATATGTACAAGAATAATTTCCTTTCTATAATGTCAAAGATAACATATCTATACATACATAATACATAGAAGTTTAGAATGATCAATTATGACTGATTTCAGAAAAATAACATAATAATAATTGAGGGCTGTCCTTATATTGTCACGAATCAAAAAATTATGCAATCTTCGAACTTTTATATTTACCGCTATACATACACACATTCACACGTACGCGCGCGCACACACACACACACACATATATATATATATATATATATTTACACACACATATTACATGTACGTATATGTATGTAATACAATAAATATTATTAAATTTTGAAACCAGCATTGCAATTACTCAATTTTCGTCAGCTTGTGTTTTTTAAATGGAAATCCCTCGTATGTACAATTTTTTGGGCTTTTACGAAAAAATTGGATAAATTCAACCTTAAGGTGGTCTATGTTTATAAATTATTATCGCGTAAATAATTACAGAGCGTGTGAAACAGATGTTATTCGGGGGTAAGAAGTCTGGAGAGTACGATAATAATATACTCTTGTATAAGATATTTAGCCAATTAACGGACATCCAGTGTCTCCTTTCATACCTTAACCCCCTTATAAAATTTAACGATTGTTGACAAAAAGAAGATTTTGATTTCTTCCCCAAAATATAAAGTTATTTTTTTTTTACTTCAGTATGAGAGCGTGAGGGTAGTTTTGAAAGACAATCAAATTATCCGTAAATTTGATTAAATAAGCTTTTATAATAATTCTAATTGTATTAGATGAAGATTACTTGTGATCAAAATTTCTTTCTTTCGATCTTAGAAACTGTTGGTGCTGTATTTAATGAAGTACACTCTTAACCATCCTTATGTATACATTGCGTAGTGCTTCGCTCTGAACGAAGTTCATGATGCTAGGGCAATTTACCTGTTAGTTCCTAATGCGAAAATTCTGTATTTCGTTTCTTTTTCACTTGCTCAAATTCAGTTGTTAACTGAATAAAAACCCGAAAGCTGCATTCATTATATGCTCTACCAGAAACCATCGATAAGTTATATAATAGAGTTTGGTTGTTTATTGGTTATAACATTACTTATCGACTTATCGTGGATTTTAAGTGTATATGGCTCGTATCATGTAAAAAAATAGACCATACAAAACATATTTCGGAATAGAAATAATTTTTTTTCGTAATTAAAAAACCACCGAACTAGAGATAAACATAATTATGTAAATACTTATCAAACTACTTAGCCATTTTTTATGCCAAAACCCAATATTTTAACAAAACAATACTTTTTTTGCAAATAGGTTTGTTTTATATATTTTTTTCATGTGAGCAAAGACGTGGCTCAAAACTACTATAACAAAAACAAATAAATATTTCGGTACTCATATATGTTAAAATTGCATTATATTTCTTTTCATAATTATCAAATTTTTATCAATGTACAATTCAACCAAACAGTTATTTTATTTTACATGTTCATTTTCTTTGCAAAAAGACTGTAAAAACTTTTGTACACCTGTCTTTAATATATTTTTGTCTTAATTCTCTAAGTAATCGAATACAAAAAACGAATATTTGAAGTTTTGACAAACGAATTAACGAGGATGTGCACGAAGAATATCCAAAATATTTCTGGGAACTATGAAACTAGAAAAAGTTTATTGCTGCAGAATTATTGATGTTATTCCACTCTAACCAGCATTCTCGTAAGCTCCGAGAAGTGGCTTAAGATTTAGAGCCGCAATATGTGTTAGGCGAGAATACAACATTATCCTCAGGATTATGAAACACAGAGCAGGATTCCTTCCATAACGATGTCATTGTAATCTCGTGAGATATCGTTCTATATCTGGGTAATATAAGACTCTGTAGAGTTGGCTATTCAGGTTTTTTAGTGTACACTTAATTTTGGTGAAGCAAAGTATTGTTTCATGATATGTCCGTTATTTTCTCTTTGTTAGTCAAATATCACGAAATATCAAGGAAAGAGTCTACTGTAGTAAACATAATGTTCTCGTGTCTTTAACCACCTTTTAAACTGTTGAAAATATTTTAGTATAAAAACTACTTTTTAATTGTCATTTAATATCAAAAACCAAATCACGTCAGAATTTAGATTAAAAATCGGTTAAATAATATTTAATATTTATTACACTAACTATTAACTATAAGATAATAGTAGAATAAATGCTGCTAATAAGTACGAAGAAAACAAGTAACCTAAACTTTGCATATTTTATTGGACACTGGTGGTTTCTTCCGGGCGGATTTAGGATTGTGACGGCGGGATTTTTCTTCTGCCCGAAGTCACAACGCTTTTTCAAAACTAAAGTTAAACGGTTCATCGTTTTCAACAAAAATATACAGGTTTTAGTTTATCAAGAACACATGTGTGACAGATAGAACATATCCGTCCTTTACCGGATATGTTATATATTTAACAAAAATTTATCCAAATTGCATCCAAATATAAAATAAATCGAATGTAAAAGAATTTGTTGTTGACACATTTAATCAGAGTAAAACACTCAAACATAATATATATATATATATATTTATATATGTATATATATATATACACACACATGTATATATATATATATATATATATATATATATATATATATATATATATATATACATATACATATATATATATATATATATATATATATATATATATATATATATATATATATATTTATACTGTAACTTTCGAAAGTGTCTAATATTTCACTTTTTGTCGGAACATTAATAAAAAACGAGAGTAACAGATTTCTGGATAACAAACAGTGGAAATCGATTTACAGAACATAATTCAACCTTTGTCAACAGTTAAATTCAACAGGTAAATTTTGTGTTTGGAATATTAGAAGTCAAATTTCTGCTGGATATACGATATTTCACAGTTAGATTACTAATATAAGGCTACTTTTAAACTGTCTCTGCGATTGAGGTGTTATTTTATTTATTTCCCCAAAACATTTTGTTTTTTCTTGCACCATGCGAATTTAACTTCAGGTATATTTCAACAAGGCTTTATAATTTTTTATAAATATAATATAGTCATCCCGGATGAAGTTTATTTTAGAGACGAAAATTTCTTTCTTTGAATCTTTGCGACCAATGCTTAGCTGGGTCAGAAGAAAGTATACTTTTACCTATCGTTTTTCATATATTGCCTATTGCTTCATTTGCTTTTCTTTCCAATCAAATTCATGAAGGGAGAGCACTCTAAGAACTCTTCGTGAAACGATATTTGATTGTTATTCACCCTTCAAAACTCGGTTCTAATTGAATAAAATATTAAGCGCTGCATTATTTCTATAGTCTTTTAAAGACCGAGAATTTTCATTACACTTCAGAAATTGTTAAAAGTGGTAGGTTTATTAGTTGACAATCCTGATATGCATTACTGATTTTTAGGGTTCCTCATCTTAAAAGGAAAACTTTCATAAGATCACTCGCATATCTGTCCGTATGTCCATAACAGTTGTTATTCTAAAAAATACTTGATATAGACACAGTAATGAAACATATTTACGCGCACGTATTACCACAGTTAAAATTTAGGAATAATCATTACGAAATATAAGAGGGGGAAAATAAACAGTCAATTTTTTTTTTAATTCCTTATATGTATTGGGGGTGTTATTTGAAAGGGCTAATTATAAAAGTCTAAATAATATTTTTTTTACAAATTTAAATGTTATACCTTTAGAGAAATACTGAAAAATATGCGAAACAATGTGATCAACCCTCTTATTTTTTAAAACTAATTGATCTAAAATTATGAAAAGAATTGGTTTCTAGAAGTCCATGCAAAGGTTGCAGGATAACCATAGCGACGATTCTAGACATGTCAGTTAAATTAATATTCTCCATGTTTTTTGTCTGTGAAAGGTATGTTAGTCAATATATTTACATTTTTCTGAGAATCCATATGACGTAGAAATTCGAAAGTTGACATAGTAATATAATTTATTAACCTACATGTATGGAACTATATTTTTTTTTAAATATTCTTATTGCAGTTATAGAGGGGTAAACGAAAGGTTTTAAAAAATATTTTTTCATTATTTTATACATCATGTGGATTATCATTTGAAAAGGCTTATTGTGAGGAGAACAAGAATATTGCTTTAATGTTTTATATTGTCTATTTAAAAAGATATAATAAAATATATGCAAAAATGTAGCACACTGGCCCCTTACTTCCGAAGCCGCTGATCCACAGATCATGAAAAAATAGTGTTGGTAAAATTTGACTGTAAGATTACGGGAAAACTATATCAATTATCCAAAATATTATAAATTATAACGTATGCACCATGTGCAAAATAAAGAAAAAATAAAAAATGTATGTGAAAAATAAAGCAAATAATATTTTTCAATATATTTACGTTACGAAAATAATATTAAACCGTTTAACAGAAATCCTATATACCCTCAAATATTTATAAGTGTACGGAAACATCGTAGTGCGAGTTCCACTTGTGCTAGACATGTTTTTATTTTACTGCTCTCATGACACTTACAAATAAGAAACATAGTTACTAAAAATGCCATATAATATGAGAATTACAAAGATAAAAACAAAGCTATATTGTAGTCGGATTCCCTTCTTTCACTCTAACTAATGTTCTTCACGCGTTTTACGTGAAGACGTGGCTCAAGATTTATAGCAGTGAACAGGCTGGTTTTATATAAAAGCACGTTTTTCCCTGGTATACCTATATAATTTTACTAAGCAGAGGTTAAGCGCGCACGAGTACCATTCGCTCTGTGGAGAGGTCGTCGCAGATTATGTTGCAATCTCGCGAGATGTCGCGCCTTATCTCTAATGCGTATTGTAATGTTTGAGTTTCTTGTTTATTTTTTATGTTTGAGTGTGCGTTATTCTATTGTGTTGTAAAGGGCTTTTGTACATAGCGAATTAAAAACAGGTTTTGGTACCTATTGAGAAGAAAAAAAAATGTAACTTTACTTAATTTTTTTTAAATTTGACGTAAAACTTAAACTAGTAAAAATTCACAAAATGAAGCAGACATCAGTTGTAGTTTTACAATATTCAGAACAATATTTTTAAACCTGTAATAAAATAGCCAAGATAATATTTGGTTAATTAAAATAGAGTAAAATATAACCTTATTTAATTTGTGTGATGTCATAGTGAGACTAAATTTATGGCGTGATATTTATATAGTCTGTGAGGTTTGCATTAGTTGACTAATATATTTCAGTTAATTTATTTTCTCCTATCTTAACTCATGTTATTTCTAACAATAAATCACTTTCTAGTGCAAAGAAGATTTAAGGATTCGTTTCCACTATAAAATATTTCTGGATGCCAACATCATAGAACGTTGGTAACTCGACACAGGAAGTAATAAGAGTGAAAACCGTCTAAGTGCGAATGGGACTCACGCACAATGGAGAAAAACAAAGTTATTGCTGGGGTAAATGTTTCTTGAAAGTCTATTTTAAATTCTATTAATATTTTTTAGAATTTTGCACATATTAATTAAAATGTTAAAGGTGGAAATGTGGAGGCTCACTTTTTAAGTTGTTAGAAGCACATATCTCATCAACTATTGGCTTAACTAAAAAGTTATTTTGGGGCCACTATTTCGTTTTTAATAACTTTCTAACGATTTCATCTATATAGTAACAGCAGTCTCCGAATAAAATAGTTGGAAAATATGGACAGACAAACGGACAGGACGAAAGTATAAAGTTTTCGTTTTTATTATTTAGCTACCGAACACTAAAAATCAAAATTATCTCAAATCTAAACAAAGTTTCCTTCCCAACTTTTTCTTACGAAACATCTTTATCCTAGTATGCAATCTAGATACGTAACTTCATTCGGTATTAGCAACCAACACGTGCACGAATAATTTAGGTTACAGTAAAATTTATAACAAAACGCTGCGAGATATTTATTCCATTAACATTTAGATTCTATTTAAAAACATAAAAGCGATTATTCCCCTGGACGTTTTGCTTTTTAATAGAGCAGAAAAAGAACTTTCTTTTCAACTCACTAAGAAGAAAATTGGCAGAAAATATTGTAACTAACTATTGAATGTGCCATGTAAAAACAGGAAAAGAACTGGAACAATGTTGTTCCAGCAATATAAAACGAATGAACATAAAAGAAGCAGCGAGTTCCTCATACATTTGGTAGAATAATAAAGTAACTTCCCTTTCGACACGAATACAAAATGTTATTGTAGCCTTGCGGCCAATCACTCTCTTTTTAAACTTATACCATCTATGTGCTGCGGGTTTCGCGAATATATGTGAGTTTTTGAAATTCACTCGTAATTCCAGGGACCTCTGTCATCTGTGATACACTCGGCATTAGTCCAAAGTCCTCAGAGCCATTAAAATTTTCTCCCTGTGTGGCAGCAGGATACCAAAAATTAATTATACAACCGGAGGTAATTGCATCGAAGGGTAAATATATTTATTATATTAGAAATATTTACGGTGGACTTTTCCGAAAACCATTCCTAAAATCAGAAACCATTTTTTTCTCCACAGAATTGTACCTTTTATCGATATCTTTCTGAGAACATTCTGAAAAACTGATATCACTTGAAACCAAAAATATGAATGCTATCAATAAATTATGCATTAAGGAATACCTTTACTTTTTTTCAAGTACGTTATATTATTCACACTACAGTGGGTCTGTATGTTTCTAATATACGCTAAATAAATTTATGATTAGTAAATAATAACGGAACTAAATTAACACATAACCTTTATTTTTTTCTTATTTATAACTGAAATAAATTTTGATGAAACTTTCATGTTTAGCTTGAGTGTTTATGGTTCCGATTTTGGTTCGGTTTAATTTCTAATTTTTGTTTCAATAAAGAGAAGTATGTAGATCCTCGACAAATATATATATTTCCGCGCTTTACCTGTGAAAACTAGTTTTATAAAGAATTATGAGTATGGAAGTTTAAGTCGCTAATGAGGATGGAACCTTATGTGCGACTTTTGTGAAAGGCAGTAACCAAACATACGTCAAACGACACTTTAATTTTTTAGAGTTCTTTCTTCAATTTTGATTTGATTTCAGATTTATGTTACTTTAGGTTCTATCTAATGCCTTAAGAGTCACTTAATATCAAAATATTTTTTTAACGGTTGATTATAAATTTTGCTATTTTTTAGTCTAAGAGATTTCATTAAACATTATTTAAATTTTGGTTTTACGAGTATATTGTATTTCATTTATGGCCTTGGATGATTTCACATCTCCAATGCGATATTTTACTTACATGACTACGTTACATTATTACTCGCAATATGGGCTAGAGTTCTTATTCTGACCAGGTACTTGAAGTTAGGATTCGTGAGAAACCAAAAAGATCTAATATATTCCCTTCGAATTTTAAATGGTTTAAATTTTTCTGTATGAGAAGCGTTGTTATATTTCTAATAGCTCATTACCAATTTGGCGTGATCAATTTGATCAAAGTATATCGAAACACTGCCCTCTTTTCCATTCATTCAAGATAGTCGGAAATAGAATAAAGTTAAACAATTTTATTTAAACAGTTTTTAACTTATATTTCTCCTATATTTCATTTTCAATTGAGCGATTTTTCATTTCTATGTGTAAGAAAATCAGGTTTCACAGTTTCTGCAAATTCAGCAACGTAAAGTACGTTTCTCATACATACTTACTTCACAAGTTTTTCTGTGATCATACGTTCTAAGATTTTAAAATATTTCAACATTTTCAATTAGATTTAACAACCCTTCCAGTTTTTTTTATTTAATCTGGAGAATTTTTCCCATACATATTGGATACAATTTTTACATTTATTTTTCTCCTTCCTTCTAACTAAATAAAATTTTAGTTCGTTTCAATTAAGAAGATATACCATTATACTTCGCCGGTGTATGAAATACATATATTTCAATTCAGGTTATAAACAAAATTTATCAAAATCAAAACATGACTATATGTTACGGAACGTTACATTCATCATTATTCATGTGATAAGAAATCAGAATCATATTTTTGTTCAATGCTTTTTGAGTAAGGTTAAAAAAATTATCCCTTCGTTTGACTTATGATCAACAAAACAAACATTGTATTTAAGTAACACTTTTACTCATAACCACATTTTATATTTAGTAATAACGTAATGAAAGAATATTTTATCTCATTATTTTTAAATATCTTCAAAATGAAATCATCTTTTTCGTTTTATTTTGAAATAAGTGAATGGAGGATGACAGAATGAAGATTATAGCATTTTAGCTTATTTTCTCAAGCAAAAATATTTTATTTCAATCGCAACACTCTTTTACGAAGGAAAATTATCTGGAACAAAGTGATATTAATATATTTCTACTCACACCTTTCGAATTGTACTGACAATTATATATATTGTATTGACAATAATATGATTGTTTTAACAAAGATAATATTTAAATATGTATATTTTTCATACATTAATATTGAAGAAACTTATTATGTTTTTGTATAAATATTCACATTAGATTAAAAACAAGACACATAAAATATAGCAAAACGTTTAACATTATTTTTTGTGTTAAAAACACTTCCGATTTTCTAAAATTTGTTTGGTTATGTAACTAAGAAAAATGATAGGGAGACAGTGACTTTATTCATTTGATTTAATATTATCTATCCTCAGTGGCACTATATTTGTTCTTTTCATCTAGAAAAAGAAATTCACGTGGTAAAAATGAAATTGTAATTACATATATAAAATTATTTCATCGCGATAGAGATACGAGAATTTGAGAAATCAAAAGCTTTTCGAGATTTGGTTTCTTGAATCTTAATTTGTTAAAATAACGATATTACATGGCTAAGTTCTTTCCGACAGGCAAATAATTCAAAATGGTTAGATTATAGGGATTCCATATTTAATGCAGAGACTTTTAATATGCATGAATTTCAAATTATTACTCTCTACAGCCTAAGTATATCTTCGGAACTTCTAATTCGAATGTCTAAATAATCTTATTTAGAAAAGTATCCATTATCATTGTAAAACTTATTGAAATACGAAATCTTCAAAGAAAATTCGACATTTAAGCTTTCACGTCGAACCAAGGGCGAGTGAAGATAATACATTTTTAAGAAGTTTTTTGCATAAAATTTATATCAGTTTTCCGACTTCCGGTGAAATCAGTGACGAAGATCCATAATAGATTCGTAACAGGGTTAAAGATATTTTTTTAGAACTAAATAATAAGCGATAGCATGAAGGATTTACTTTAGCATACATTTACTTTGTATAAAGTTTTAATCGTGATCAGATAATAATGCATTTTATAGGGAGTTGCTTTGTAATATAGGACGTAAGACGATAAAAATTTAAATCTAACCTGAAATATCATGGGAAGAATAATATAGTATATTGGAGTAAAAATTACTAAAAAAAGATATGTAATTTCTACTGGAAGGTGGATATATGAAAACGGAGTAGACAATAACTTGATTTTCAATAGTTGTTGACAACTCGTAATTATAGTGGAAATATTACCAACACGAGTTCAACGAACAGTTTCATTAGTATAGATCTTTAGCAAATATTTCAATAATGATTATAATTTTGTATATTTCAGAAAGCTACAAACTAGATATCATAGTTTGGGACAACGTTGAATGAAACTTTCTGTTGGTGTTTAGAATATTCTAAAAAGATTTAGAATTGGCGCAAAATTAGAGTATAAATGACACAGTGCTCTTCGTTTGCCAGCATACACGTGTGACTGAATCCAATCGAACTACTATAAGTTAATATTAAAAAGATAGTATAGGAACATAACGTATTTCAATTTATACCTGGGAAATGACTTAATTGAACTCAACTCTTACCCATGTTAGAGCTAAGAAGCAGAATGCATACTGCTGAAAAGCCCAAAGTATAACAAATTAATTTACCAAAATAGACGGACCAATAAAATTAGCGATTTGAGTGCTAAATATAAAAGTATAAAAAGTTATAGCAATGGCACTGATAACGAAACATTTTCAAACCATATTTGGGACCAAACTTTACACGAAATGTATATTTAATTTATCAACATTTGTATTAACAGCAACATCACCCATCACTAAAATATCGCCATTATTCTGTTAAATCGGTGCTTCAAATTGACAAAGCACCGAAAATGGCGGTAAAGTTGAAGGGTACATTCCGAAGCTCGAGAAATAAATTGTTTTTTTCAACTATATTTTACGATTTCTTTTTAAATAGGCGATTATATATATATATATATATATATATATATATATATATATATATATATATATATATATATATATATAATTGTTACCAAATCTTTTCTTGTAGTTCATACTAAATCACCTGTGTTACATTATTTTTTATTTATTGGCACATACACTCAGTTGATTACATATATATTCATTATGAGTATTTGAGAATATCATACATATCCGTTTACTATCGCAGGTCTTTCGTTCACTTTTATTTTTTGATGAAATAATGTCACAAAAAAATTATAGAGTTTAATAAATTGAACTCTGAAAAACTGAGTCATTACATGCTGCTCAAAAATGATTCAATTACAATACAAGTAAAACTAGCCATTAACAAGCTTTTTCTTCAATATATAATATTTCCTAATAATTATAATTGACATGGAAAAGCAAAATTATTAATACATTATTTCAGTTATATTTGATATTACGACAAAAGTATAATTTTAATTAGGTACTAGAACATAAAAGTTGGCAACATTTTAATTTTTTTTTCAATTTCGTAGCCTTTATTGGTAATCAATTTCTTATTTATCTCTGTCTCACTTACGGTCGTAGTTTTTTCCTACAGCATTTCTGGCAATAATACGATTGTCTCCAGTGTATCGTCGAATAGAATCGTATTATTTCCAACAATTTTTTTACGATTCGTGCTATTCTCAAGATGAGAAAATGTCACTACTCAAAATAACATTTTAAGGAAATATATTGTTCCGTTGGCAGTTTCGTGGTAAAATTTCCATAGAAGTATGTTTTGTGATGTAGTAGAGCAATATAGAAAACAATCGATTTAGTTAAGGGTAAATATATTATTTGAAAATATTAAATGATATCTAAACCTTAAAATTACTCTGAGTGAATTTGCCTCTTTTGGAATTTTTTAAGTGACTGAATTTTATTGAAGAAGAGTGTTATTTGAATGCACGAATAATTAATTCGAAGGTTGTTGAGTAGAGGTCATTGCTATTTGGAGTAGGCATAAAATACATGAAGACAACATTACGAAACCTGTCCCTTTGTGTCACTGAATTTTTATATGGATATGAAACTTGATACGGAAAAATGAAAACATGTAACGAAGGTATATCAAATAACTCGTATGTTTTAACAACGTAAGTGTTCCTACTTGTATACAATTCATTGTCTTTATTTGTTGAAATTTTGACACGTGCCCAAGTAATATTTTAAGGAAATACATGTTTCTCTTTACGGTTTACGCTAATATTCGATTTTATATGTGTTTATTGTGATATATATATATATATATATATATATATATATATATATATATATATGTGTGTGTGTGTGTGTGTGTGTGTGTGTGTGTGTGTGTGTTTGTATGTGCGTGTGTGTGTGTGTTCACTGTTTAACTTTCCTGCCCATTTAAACCACCTCTCTAATATCACCCTTGAAGATGGTAATTCTACCCACATTTTGTTTTTTGGTTAAGTTTCCCGCTTCGAATCTCTTCAACAGCTTTGGCGAGATCTTCTTCACTGTAATTTTTATACTGGCGTCTTCCCAACTTCTTTTTGTAATTTCTAATCATTGCTATTTATTTGCAAAATCAAACGAAGACAAGGTACCCATTCACATAAAATAAAGCAATATCAATTTTAGCAATATCAATAAATACCTACTGTTAATGCTATAATATTTACGTAGGTCTATCATCATAATCTGCAAAATATGAGATTCACTTCAACATTTATTATTCTCTATCAGTATAAGAAACAATAGATTAATAATAAACCATTATCATACAAAACTCTTTGAAAACCTTAAAAAAATCGTTTCAGAGAATCGCCCATCGGTAACAAGTCCTTACATGATGCGGCGACCAGCAGACTGTCGAGTGAGGCGCGGCTGAATGACTCGTCGACACGATTCCAGATTGAGTAATATAAGGCTATACATGAAATCATAAATTTGTCGATCCACAATTATATAGCGTGCTATTTTCAAGTCAATATACAATAATAATAAATAAGTGCGCATTGTTTAAATTTCACTGGGGACCATAATAGTCTATATGAAGCCAAAATAATTGATTATCTGAGACCGATGCGATTCGGTGTAGACACGTAAATTGTGCACATTTTAGAATTATTTACCTGAAATGTTTGGAAAATATATATTTTTGGGTGTGATATAATTTTCAAATAAACAATTTTTTTAAATATGTCTTAATTAAGATGCAAAACAGCTCAAATATCAGACCAAATTTTGAATCCATCATTTGTAATATAATTTTCATCAGAAACAGTTCATATCGATATCAATATTTAAGATCCGTAGAAGTTTGAACCCACTTTTTTATGATTTATAGCACTTTTTTATGTTATTATACTAACAGACACTATAAATTATTAGAAGAGTGGTTACAGAAAACAGCCTGAATAATTTACAATTTCATTAATCCTTAATTTACAATTTTATTAATCCAAACACTCTAATGCCTGAGCAATGCAAACTATTATGATAAACTCTTAATGTTTGCAAATTTAATAAATTTGTGCCAAAAGAATATGAGAGAGTAATATTATAAAATTATAAATTTCTTGGAAAATTATGATTATTTGTTGAAGTATTTTTAAAACAAGCAAGTTAAACTCAACGGTTCAGTAACAAATGATTTGGCACATGGAAACAAAATGTTTATAAATATTCAAATACGAACATGACGTCATATCCATGACATTCATGCCCTTTATGGGGTATAGAGGGTATACAATTTTTTTATAGTATGAATGTATGAATATAAAGTTAATTATTTATGATATTTTCAAACTAGTAAGAAAAAGTATTATTTAAGTCGAAAATCAAAGTCTAACGTCTATTTTAAAACTGAGTACATTTATTTTTAAAATATTTACATAATTGATTTCCTAAAAAAAGATATTTAATATATATCGGCCAAAATTGGCTATTAAAACATTTAAATATTTTATTAATACGGAAAACTAAGAATGTGCCAGAAATTAACAAAACGTTTATTTTAAGATATATTAACGTCATATATAATACATAAAGAGTATATGTACAAATGAAATTTATATGGCCCAATGGATATGCTTGCGTGGGCTTATTGTTACTAACAAATACACCTGTAGAAGCTTCTTCTCCGGCTCTTTTTTTCTTGAAAGCCGCCCTTTCATATTGCTTTGTTGATTTATACATTTTGTTATTTAAACATTATTAGATAATCATGGAATAACTCGACCACTAATGTATAGGTTTTTCTAATGGTAAATATATCACAATCAGTTTCTAATTTTTCTTGACTTAATATTCTGAAATAATCCATTATTTTTAATATACTCTTTTTATGTCATCTGTAAATATTTATGGTTTTGAATATCAGCTTGGTTATTTAGAAAAACTTTGACAAACGATTATTTTGGCTTAGAAATATTCTTTCCACTGTCTTTATTAGCTATAAGAGTGAGAGTCTGATATTGAAAACATTTCTACATAGCTCGTATAAATTAGGTATGTTAAGATTTCTTATGAAAGTATCCATAAACACTGACTGTTTATACCTTTATGTTAGTTTTTTTAATTTGACTTTTATCTGAATTTGAGTTGAAATTCTTTCATCAGTAACGCGATTCATTCCGCGAGGTCTGATGTAATGCAGTCATCTATTATCTGCCAAGTTGTAATTCTTAGTGCAACTAGTGAGAAAAGAGTTGCAGGAATAGTTAAAAGGTATTAAGTTATATTTTATAGAATAAGCATGTATTAAAATCTTCTTTATCAGTTTTGTATTCGTTTTTAAATGTTATTCTTCTCTTATTCTTATTATTTAAATAAAATTGTGTGGGCTTTTCATTTTATTCTTTTCTATTGTGTGATAAATTAAAAAGAAAATTAAGACACCAATTGCTTTAATTGAGCAGCAGAAGGTAAATGCTTGTATGAAAGTTATGCATAAATTATGAAGGAATGAGCAAAAATTATGTATTTTAACGTACATAGATGTGTGCGCATTTCATTTTGTAATTTATTTCCTAACCAAACCGAAAATATTAAGGATAGGTCACGCACTTGAAGCAAGTGAGAGCTTTTCTTTTTATTAAAAATGAAATGTTTGCCATAATATTTTCATTTACTCTCTCAGTCGCTAATAAAAGTAAGTCGGTAGAGTAAAATAATTGTTTAGCACAGTATTGCTCTATGTATAAATAATAAGTTGAGATTTCAGTTTGTTTATAGGAACTCCCATAATAATAAAAATATCGACAAAGTTAATATCCAATTGCCGAAAGGTTTTATTTTGTTAAAAAAATCAACGATTCTTAAATATTATTATCCAATAGGAATGAATCCTTTTGTATTTATTACCTGTAGGCTTGTTCATTGACGCAATTATTATGAGTTTCGCCAATTAGCACGAAGGGGTTACATTAATCGCAAAATTGCTCGGATGGTCCCTAATAATCTAATTCCATTTAGTCCAATAAGCTCAAGGTGTCCATATAAATTTCACTTGTTTACTGAAAGATCTTGTTACATTTTACTATACTTGTTTTATTAAATAAATGAAAACAAGTTTTTATGGAACAGAATGAGACATTAATGAAAATATTTATTTGAGTTCGTTTAATAGAAAATATCCCAAAATTTAACAAAATTTATTATTTTCATATTATCAGGCTTCGTACAATATTTTTTTTCGTAGTGAACTGGAAATTAGCAAATTGATTGGTCTCTATATTGTGTAACTATGTTCTTTTGCCGGAGAAAACATAGAAAAAAACCACTCGATTCGTCTCTTTTGAATATTATGGATACCATTCTCACGGATACCATTCTCACGTTTCCCACTCCGAGCATGATCAGATACAATGCACTGTAAGTAAGAGAATCTCTCTAGATACAACAAGCCCTGTAGTTATTCAAACTGTTGTCACGTTACATTGATATCTCATCAATGTTGAGAATGACTTCGTTGCATCGTTGCATCGGAACCGGAGTTCAATGCACTGCCATAATAAATAAATGCAGGTATTGTGAGTTGAGCCTCATTCATGGCAAAAGTTATCAATACCACTGTTGAGATACTGTGACCAGTTTTCAAAGCGGATTGAAGTGAATTAAGAGATTTGTAAGTATTAAAGCATCGAACGAGTTGAACATGGATTATGCATTCAAAGAAGTTCGATAGAAAAAGCAATATGGAAATTAGTTGAAAGTGTTTGGGATGTACAGGCTACAATTTCTTTCGTAAGGCGATTATATATGTTTTCCACCCTTCAGAAAGGTAAGGGGCAGTTGTCAGAATTGTGTTAAATATGTCAGTAATAAAAGGGGTTACTAACGTAAATTATAGTGCATTAATACTTAAATCATCGTAACCCATAGTATTCTGCTATTCGAAAGCAAATTGATTTTTCATTACATTTTATGAATATACACGCTTTTTAAAATATGCCGTTATATTCTTGTCAAACAATTAAAAATATTTCCAATAGTTTTAAAGTTCTAAGTCCTAATAAACCGACGGCGAATACTTATTTTATTTTGGAAGTGATCATTATTAAGCCTTTAATGTATCTTACACTAATTCTGTTTTTGTTATATTTACTATTTTATGTACTGCCTTAATGAACATACAGTTTCTTACGCAGAGCTTCTTCCATAATTCTAAGAATATTTGAGATGAGTTAAAATGTTGTTTTATTGTGGCGGCTGTTCACTTTAATTCTTCACGTAGTATCATCGTCAAAAACAGATAGATAATACACAAGCATTTTAAAATTAGTCCGGTGGCTTGAAAAAGAATGAAAGAGTTGGCTTAAAAAGAAATAATTTGAAACGTAAACTCCCAATGAAAATTTTAAGAAAGAAATAACGATCAAATCGCAATAAGGTTTTTAAAGGAATTTTGTGTAAAAAAACCATTTCATTAAATTATTATTGCTCATTCTTAATCTATTCTAATAACTAATAGATGTCCACATTCTATTTAGTCTCCACTTTTTATTTGCTAATTAAGTTTTGCTATTTTTAGTTCCGTAAATGAATATAGAGGTTTGGACATATTTTTTCCTTTTAAAACATTTAACATCAAGAAAATATACTTTCTTTTTAAAAACGAGGAATCTTCTCTACCATTGTATCAGCATAATGATATTTTCCCATTTACTTACTGAGGGGTAGTCTGAAAACAAGTTGACATCGGCTATAATGGCTTTAAATTTTAATTCAATAGATATGGGATGAAAATAAAACGTACGTAATAAATATATACGTATTACTTTCATTATGCATGGTTTAATTAAGTAAGCGTCAATTAGTTTAGCAAACAAAATAATTGTTATGGTACTAAATAAAGCATCTATTTATTAGAATTTAATATATTAGGAGAATATTCTTTGAATTAAATACAATCAATATACGTCAATATCCTCCCTTACAGAGAACCTCTTCCTGTATTAACGTATATGATTAGATCTGAGCAAGTATTTAATAGGCATTCGCCTAGTATACTAAGTTATATGTCACCCAATAATGGTTATTGACGTAGGTTCAGTCTAATGTAACATTGAAATTTAATAAAGGATACTTGGTCAAAATGTAATGATTAGTTAATGAATCAGATATAAGACTAGAGTAAAGAAATGAAGGGTGGGAAGTCAAATATCTATCTAGAGACAAAGAACGAAAAATTAGCTGCTGTCTTCTAAAGGCCCGCGTCTATTTAGAAGCATGGAACAAAAAATATTTCATTTTTATATAAACTAATTGAAGCTACTGGATATAAAATTATAAGAAAATTTAAATATAGAATATCTCTGATTAGAAATTATCTCTATTTACGAAATATAAAATATGAAATCTCGCGAAGTTACAACCCAGTTTTCGTATATATTTCGACCACAACGTTAAAACCTGCTTTATAATAAATAAATATTGAATTAATAAAATTCTTTGACTGCCTAAGGAACTTACGACTTATAAAAAATGAATATTTTACATCTACTTGCTCACATAATGATAAATTACACCTGTGGGAGCAGACATGACAAACATAAATTTGGAGAAAGTGATGAGACCCATACCTCTTTAAACTGAAAAAGCTCTAATACTTTTACATACAGACAGGCAGACAGGACGGGTGGATGAAAATATAAATGTTCCCTTTTTGCCATCTCACTAGGAAACCTTGAATAAAAAATGAAAACTAGGCTCCACTAAACAATCTTATTTGACGCATGATTAAAAGTAAACACGTTATAGTCACTGGGTGTAACAAACAATTGTTCACATTAGAGACAGTAAAAAATATTATGATAACTTAACATAATGGAACATAAAATCGTCTACTTCTCACACCCGACTGCAATATCATGGAAATATACCACGAATTATTTTCTTTTCGCAGCAAATAACAGCTTCAGATTTAGATGTGAAAGAGCAGAGCATTCACTTATTATGGTGAGAAATAGAAAGAATTAAGAGTAAAATACATCACATTTCTCTAAACGGGTGACGATTATAAGGCGTCATGCTAATATCTTAATATTTTTACAATATTATTGCACTTTTTCTTGTTGAAATTATTCATAATTTCTTCAAAATATATTTAAATTAAAAATAAATATATATCTATAAACAATCTTTAATAAACAAATCTGAGTGATAATAAAATAATGCATCAATAATAAAAGTATTCACAAGAAACCCTCAAAATATATTCTTTTAATAATATCATCAAGTACAATAGTTTATTTTCGTAATGTCGGTTGCGAAAACTAAATGCGTACTCCACTTAATGCGTTTCCCTACAATATAATTTGCATAGAAATGTCATAAGTTATAAAGGATCGCCTGGTACAATTGTTACTTTCATAATATGGAAACCTCAAGTATTTACAGTGTAATAAAATTCCACATGTAATGTCCTAAGAAACTGCTTTCAGTACCGTCTTTGGTAAACGTAAAGAGGTTATTAACAAATAATTGCCTTTACCAACTTTTTTATTAAAGTGCTTCAGGAAGCAGAAGGATATTAGTAGAGGATAGGGTTAGTCCTTTTTTCATTTAAATTGCGACGCTATGGGTCGAGCAGCTCTTAGGGCAATGAGAGTTTGATTGTTAAATAGTTTATGGTTTTCTTAGAAAAACATCATGGCTGGTTGTGTCTGAGGAAAAAACATAGTTTTTAGCACTATTCCATGTATTCGACTGGAGTTTTAAATAAGTGCTTCATTGTATTTATCCGCAACAAATATTGTTTCATTAAGTAATAAAAGGTATCAGCTGTAGTACAATCTGTTTCTACGTTTACATTATTTATTATTTACATTATTAACAATTATAAATGGCATTATATATTAACCTTTGTGAGGTTGAATTTTCCTGGCATAACAAATTCAACACGCCACAAATGATCCATCACAAAAATCGTTTAATGAGAAATAAAATGTATTTATATTACAGGTTTGTAGTATCTTATAATAGCATTTTATATGAATTATTTGGTATTGCATTTTATAATAAATCGTCCTAGTTAACCAAAACCCTTCCCTTCGTTTCCCCTTTTTCACGTTTTGCGTAGTTCCTAACACGAAGTTAAGAAAAGCATATTATTTGTATTATTTCTGATTTTTAGTTATCGTTTGGTACAATTTTACTTGGCGTGTAAATAATTTTCAGTATACAATAATATATCTACTATTTACATTATTTTAATGTATTTCATACTTTGTTGACTTCGGCTAAAACTGAAAAGTGGAAAAACCTGTCTACTGCTATTAATTACAATATTAAAATCGCGTAGTTTACTACTGAAGCTTGTTTGTCAAAAAAGAACAGAAAATTCAACGTACGGCACCAAAGTAGATATGGACTCGTTATTTCAGTGAAAATCTCCAGAACTATTTTTTTATTTTTGAAGAAAATAAAATCGTCGCTAAATATCGAGAATAATTAAAAATCGTCTCATTAATAATTTTTTACGTACTATAAATGTAAATTACCATATATATTTAAAAAAAAACAGTGTTATACGTATTATCTACTATTTCAAAATATTATCGCAAACATTTGGGAAAAATAGAAGAACTAATTTTGGTTTATGTTTGTTTTCATTTAAAGACTTAAGTTGAGAGCACAAGCCAATAGAATTAAAGTCTAATAGAAATACATATAGAAAAACATCATGGCTCGTTGAGAATGATACATATATTATGTGTGTCGTAGTATCACGATAATTATATGTATTTCACACTTAGTTTAACATGTAGATAGAAACCGTTTTGTTATAATGGTTTAAAATAATTTTAACATCCATACAAATGATTTCTTTAAACGCTCATACGTTAGCAATTTCGAATGTATTTCATCTTCAAATAGCTTAATGAAATGTTTTACTGACGACAACTTAGTTCTGTAAGTTGATGTCATAAAGTAATTATTTTATGCATTATTGCGACAGTTTTGGAAATTGCCCGAAACGCCCACTCTACCTTATTTTTATATTTTTTCAAATTAGGTCACAGCGTTTTTCTGGATTTTATACTGCTTGAAATTGTTTACTCTCGCAAATACTTTTTCCACAGGTTACGGTTTATTAATAACATTTTATTCGCTAAAAACTTAATAAAAATGCGATTAGACTTTTTTTACTGGCCTGTCGCGTGGTGTTTTTTACACTGGCGTAAAACACACTCGTGTGGAACTTTACACTCGCGTGGCAACGCGTGAACATTATTCGACATTTAGAGCCATAATTGTATTATTTGCTATAACAATATAAGTTTAATTTTTTTATTAATTATAACAAATTTCCGATCAGGATTTTTATCGCGCTTAAACGTGCTTAATAAAAGCGTATGAAATGCAGAAAAAATTAAGATGACAATTTTGCAACAGCGTATTATCATGGCAAAATAAATAAAAATGTTGTTATTTTGAGACTACGGTTTGACAAGTTGTGATCCAATTGAAAATTTTCAGAAATATTAAAATTCTTTCACGTATGTTATATTGCATTTCCATTTTACATTTGTGACAAAAAACTATTCAAAGCCAGTAGCTGATGCCAATTTATGTTCAACCTACTCTTCGGTTAGTTTACAGGTAATCACCGTTATGTCAATACAAGGCAGAGAGGAAAGAATCACTTATTTCTGAACTTGTTTATGGAGATTTTGCTTATAAAATTGTCCATGGAGGTTTAAGTAGTACTCGACGAAATTTGGTTAAACATTTTTATGTTAATTAAAAAATTAAAATAATGTGAAAATTGCTCGACAATAAATTACTGAATTTTCTCCACTCAAATAACATCGTTATGAGATATGTGATGCACAGCAAACCCGGACACAGCCGCAAAATATGCAAGTGTTTTAATTCCTAGATAGTTTTAAAGTTCATTTGCGACATTTTTGTCTGTTGCCAATATCGTGCATGAAAATATCTGACACTCGCGTATCAATTTCTTCTCTTACTGTTCCCGCTCACGAAAAGGGTATACCTCACATAGGTAAAGAAAATATGCTTGCATTATTACATTTTGTACATTGATAGCAAGTAAGATTAGGTTGAATATTTTAATGAAAAAAAAAGCAAATTGGTGACAATGTATCGGGTTATTTCCCATCTTCGAAGATGGATTTAGTTTCTTTGAGAATAAGACACTGGTTCTGGAGATATTCACTAATATAACTAGTCCATATCTTCTTTAGTGTTTTGCATTGAATTGTTCAGGAGGCGGTTCTTTCCTTTCAAAAAGTGTGAATTGTAAACAATCCGGTTTTATTCAGCAAAGGTGTCGAAATCAATATACCTACCTTCGTTGAATTACTTGAGCGATTATTTGCTGATTATCATAGTTCAATCGAGTCTCTATGTTTCGGATGCTATGACCAAGTATTTGTTGGAGATAACAAATTTTTCCACATATGATATCAGTCATATCTAAGCTTTAGACCCGTAAAGAAGAACTGACAGAATAAGTGCTCAAAATAGTTGGAAAGTCAACTTGAGCAAGGTGAGCGCTGCTGGTAACGAAGTAACCCTCTTGCGGATTTCGTTATTAGTCACCACTATCTTCTCCTACACCAATGGCTAAGGTATTTGAAATAAAAGATTTACTCCAATTGAATTCTTTTGAGGAAAACGAATGCCTCCGATCCATTTGTAGGTACGATCCGTCTATAGGTATTATATTGAAATTATCTGTGTTTATCTACAAGTCGTATGATTGGACAGAGTTAGAGATTTAGTAGATAATTTTCGTTGATTGAAAAAGAAAATGGGGGCAATTACACCGTCGTAGATCGACGTCTATTAGATCAATCAGGAAATAAATAAAATGTTACCGTACTCATTGTTCACCATCGGATATTTCCGCGTGATTTCAATAACAATAATTTTAAAGAGGAGAAGCGAATCGAAGGCATCATGACGAATTCCGGTCTTAATTGGGATATTACTCGTAATTCTCCAACTATTAGTTATTGTGATGTTACGCGCCATTTCTGAATGTCTCCTCCGAATATTACTCGGAATTTTCAAACAAAATACGTCGCCTTAACGTGGTGAATAAGTTTGAGGTCGCATGCTGATTTAAATTAAATTAAGACAAGGAGAATTCACTTCCCACATCCTACCTTTCTTCGACGAATTGGCAAAGGGTTAAAATTTAATTTATGCATATTCGCTTTGACCGGAAGCCAAATTGCTACCTATTTTGTGGCTAGTCTAATCTCGATACCTTTGGACCCGCGATTGCACAGTCTTCATAAAAACTTTCCCGATGACTAATGAAACTCGTAGTCGCCTTCTGCAAGATCAAATAATCAAGCGCGATTGACTTGGTCTTGGTGAGACTATATAATAATTAGACACATAATAAAGATTATACATGGACCACATACTTTTAAGGGAGGAACGAAATCAAGTATCAATCACAACCTAATCCAAGTTCACAGAATCTTAACAACATAGATTTCCCCCAAGTGAGTTGATGCTTTACGTGCGCATTGAAAAAAAGATGTTACCGACGACAAAATCGAAGTCTATAAAGAACAGTACGCGGAATCCTTTGTTATTAATTTTAACATGGCGAATACATTAGCATAGCCATTGAAGTCTCCAGCAAAGGCGAATAGTTTGGTTCTTGTAATTGAATTCTATACATGTTGCATTTCACTATAGACTTTGACGTCGTTTGAGTCGTTTTTGTAGGTGCATACGCTGAAAAGATATTTGATGTTGTTATCACTGAATAGAATAGCAAGATTGGTTCAAACTCGATAACACTTATTGCTGAATGATTAACGAACATAAAACCAATATCCACTTCCCTTTTCTCGAACCCAAAATAGCCTAAAATCGATGATAACATTACCAGTAATATTGCCGTCGTCAGGGGGCTTTGTACAAATTGCAAAAATTAAGACAATTTAAACATAAAATTGTCTTAATCTGCTTTGCACATGCAACAATATCAGGAAAACAAAATATTTTTCAAAGGAGTCGAGCCAAAAAGGAATCATAAAAATAAGACTTGGAATATTACAAGGTCTAGAAGAAAGAATTCACATTTATAATAATGTGATTATTTTATTAATTCGCACTACAATAAAATGGCACAGTATAAATGTAGCGAAGCAAACACAAGACACTTGTGCTACCGTCTTATGGAGATGCCGCGTTTATATTCGTCATCTATTAGGATAACCATGTTTTAAAATTTTTGTTTTATAAATAGTCCCCAGATTTTTTCATATTTTTTTGGAAATTTTTCGATCATCCGTCAAAGTAAACTTTTAACCATCTTACTGTATTATTTTTTGTACCACTTATTTCTATTTAAATTTTATGTGAACATTTTTTTTTCCGAAAGAAGGTTTATTTTATCTTATTGTTTTAAAAACTAATAAATTTGCGATAAAGTTATTACGAAAATTTTTACATAATTTTTACGAAAATCTCCAGAACTATTTTTTTATTTTTGAAGAAAATAAAATCGTCGCTAAATATCGAGAATAATTAAAAATCGTCTCATTAATAATTTTTTACGTACTATAAATGTAAATTACCATATATATTTAAAAAAAAACAGTGTTATACGTATTATCTACTATTTCAAAATATTATCGCAAACATTTGGGAAAAATAGAAGAACTAATTTTGGTTTATGTTTGTTTTCATTTAAAGACTTAAGTTGAGAGCACAAGCCAATAGAATTAAAGTCTAATAGAAATACATATAGAAAAACATCATGGCTCGTTGAGAATGATACATATATTATGTGTGTCGTAGTATCACGATAATTATATGTATTTCACACTTAGTTTAACATGTAGATAGAAACCGTTTTGTTATAATGGTTTAAAATAATTTTAACATCCATACAAATGATTTCTTTAAACGCTCATACGTTAGCAATTTCGAATGTATTTCATCTTCAAATAGCTTAATGAAATGTTTTACTGACGACAACTTAGTTCTGTAAGTTGATGTCATAAAGTAATTATTTTATGCATTATTGCGACAGTTTTGGAAATTGCCCGAAACGCCCACTCTACCTTATTTTTATATTTTTTCAAATTAGGTCACAGCGTTTTTCTGGATTTTATACTGCTTGAAATTGTTTACTCTCGCAAATACTTTTTCCACAGGTTACGGTTTATTAATAACATTTTATTCGCTAAAAACTTAATAAAAATGCGATTAGACTTTTTTTACTGGCCTGTCGCGTGGTGTTTTTTACACTGGCGTAAAACACACTCGTGTGGAACTTTACACTCGCGTGGCAACGCGTGAACATTATTCGACATTTAGAGCCATAATTGTATTATTTGCTATAACAATATAAGTTTAATTTTTTTATTAATTATAACAAATTTCCGATCAGGATTTTTATCGCGCTTAAACGTGCTTAATAAAAGCGTATGAAATGCAGAAAAAATTAAGATGACAATTTTGCAACAGCGTATTATCATGGCAAAATAAATAAAAATGTTGTTATTTTGAGACTACGGTTTGACAAGTTGTGATCCAATTGAAAATTTTCAGAAATATTAAAATTCTTTCACGTATGTTATATTGCATTTCCATTTTACATTTGTGACAAAAAACTATTCAAAGCCAGTAGCTGATGCCAATTTATGTTCAACCTACTCTTCGGTTAGTTTACAGGTAATCACCGTTATGTCAATACAAGGCAGAGAGGAAAGAATCACTTATTTCTAAACTTGTTTATGGAGATTTTGCTTATAAAATTGTCCATGGAGGTTTAAGTAGTACTCGACGAAATTTGGTTAAACATTTTTATGTTAATTAAAAAATTAAAATAATGTGAAAATTGCTCGACAATAAATTACTGAATTTTCTCCACTCAAATAACATCGTTATGAGATATGTGATGCACAGCAAACCCGGACACAGCCGCAAAATATGCAAGTGTTTTAATTCCTAGATAGTTTTAAAGTTCATTTGCGACATTTTTGTCTGTTGCCAATATCGTGCATGAAAATATCTGACACTCGCGTATCAATTTCTTCTCTTACTGTTCCCGCTCACGAAAAACAGCACATAGGTAAAGAAAATATGCTTGCATTATTACATTTTGTACATTGATAGCAAGTAAGATTAGGTTGAATATTTTAATGAAAAAAAAAGCAAATTGGTGACAATGTATCGGGTTATTTCCCATCTTCGAAGATGGATTTAGTTTCTTTGAGAATAAGACACTGGTTCTGGAGATATTCACTAATATAACTAGTCCATATCTTCTTTAGTGTTTTGCATTGAATTGTTCAGGAGGCGGTTCTTTCCTTTCAAAAAGTGTGAATTGTAAACAATCCGGTTTTATTCAGCAAAGGTGTCGAAATCAATATACCTACCTTCGTTGAATTACTTGAGCGATTATTTGCTGATTATCATAGTTCAATCGAGTCTCTATGTTTCGGATGCTATGACCAAGTATTTGTTGGAGATAACAAATTTTTCCACATATGATATCAGTCATATCTAAGCTTTAGACCCGTAAAGAAGAACTGACAGAATAAGTGCTCAAAATAGTTGGAAAGTCAACTTGAGCAAGGTGAGCGCTGCTGGTAACGAAGTAACCCTCTTGCGGATTTCGTTATTAGTCACCACTATCTTCTCCTACACCAATGGCTAAGGTATTTGAAATAAAAGATTTACTCCAATTGAATTCTTTTGAGGAAAACGAATGCCTCCGATCCATTTGTAGGTACGATCCGTCTATAGGTATTATATTGAAATTATCTGTGTTTATCTACAAGTCGTATGATTGGACAGAGTTAGAGATTTAGTAGATAATTTTCGTTGATTGAAAAAGAAAATGGGGGCAATTACACCGTCGTAGATCGACGTCTATTAGATCAATCAGGAAATAAATAAAATGTTACCGTACTCATTGTTCACCATCGGATATTTCCGCGTGATTTCAATAACAATAATTTTAAAGAGGAGAAGCGAATCGAAGGCATCATGACGAATTCCGGTCTTAATTGGGATATTACTCGTAATTCTCCAACTATTAGTTATTGTGATGTTACGCGCCATTTCTGAATGTCTCCTCCGAATATTACTCGGAATTTTCAAACAAAATACGTCGCCTTAACGTGGTGAATAAGTTTGAGGTCGCATGCTGATTTAAATTAAATTAAGACAAGGAGAATTCACTTCCCACATCCTACCTTTCTTCGACGAATTGGCAAAGGGTTAAAATTTAATTTATGCATATTCGCTTTGACCGGAAGCCAAATTGCTACCTATTTTGTGGCTAGTCTAATCTCGATACCTTTGGACCCGCGATTGCACAGTCTTCATAAAAACTTTCCCGATGACTAATGAAACTCGTAGTCGCCTTCTGCAAGATCAAATAATCAAGCGCGATTGACTTGGTCTTGGTGAGACTATATAATAATTAGACACATAATAAAGATTATACATGGACCACATACTTTTAAGGGAGGAACGAAATCAAGTATCAATCACAACCTAATCCAAGTTCACAGAATCTTAACAACATAGATTTCCCCCAAGTGAGTTGATGCTTTACGTGCGCATTGAAAAAAAGATGTTACCGACGACAAAATCGAAGTCTATAAAGAACAGTACGCGGAATCCTTTGTTATTAATTTTAACATGGCGAATACATTAGCATAGCCATTGAAGTCTCCAGCAAAGGCGAATAGTTTGGTTCTTGTAATTGAATTCTATACATGTTGCATTTCACTATAGACTTTGACGTCGTTTGAGTCGTTTTTGTAGGTGCATACGCTGAAAAGATATTTGATGTTGTTATCACTGAATAGAATAGCAAGATTGGTTCAAACTCGATAACACTTATTGCTGAATGATTAACGAACATAAAACCAATATCCACTTCCCTTTTCTCGAACCCAAAATAGCCTAAAATCGATGATAACATTACCAGTAATATTGCCGTCGTCAGGGGGCTTTGTACAAATTGCAAAAATTAAGACAATTTAAACATAAAATTGTCTTAATCTGCTTTGCACATGCAACAATATCAGGAAAACAAAATATTTTTCAAAGGAGTCGAGCCAAAAAGGAATCATAAAAATAAGACTTGGAATATTACAAGGTCTAGAAGAAAGAATTCACATTTATAATAATGTGATTATTTTATTAATTCGCACTACAATAAAATGGCACAGTATAAATGTAGCGAAGCAAACACAAGACACTTGTGCTACCGTCTTATGGAGATGCCGCGTTTATATTCGTCATCTATTAGGATAACCATGTTTTAAAATTTTTGTTTTATAAATAGTCCCCAGATTTTTTCATATTTTTTTGGAAATTTTTCGATCATCCGTCAAAGTAAACTTTTAACCATCTTACTGTATTATTTTTTGTACCACTTATTTCTATTTAAATTTTATGTGAACATTTTTTTTTCCGAAAGAAGGTTTATTTTATCTTATTGTTTTAAAAACTAATAAATTTGCGATAAAGTTATTACGAAAATTTTTACGCGTTTTATAAGTTTTTTTATTTATTATTTTATTTCTTTTCCAGAGTCATTGAATATGAATTATGTTATGTATTGATTTAAATTTAGTTTTTACGTGAGAAAAGAACATATTATTTTTGTCTTATAAAGTTTAATTTAGATGAGAGACCTTATTAATACATGATAATTATATAAGGATCACGTACAATTATTTTTAAAAATACTTATTAAATTTGAAATTACTACAAAATTGTAACTTTTTATATTCTTCTAGTTTCTTAAGAAAAAAAGTTTTTACTAAACGCAGGTTTCTATCAGGATTATAATCTTGCAAAATAATTGAATTTTATATTTTGCCGAATCCTCATTCCCCTGCGCAATATTTTAATATCATAGCTCTAATTCAATAATGCCAATTTTATCTTGTACTCAATAGTTAAACATCCTCTTTCGGATTGCAATGATTGTAAAGAAACTATTTGAACAATTATTCTTTTGAAACAGTCATCCTTGTAATATTTCCTAGCAATAGTGAGACTTATATACAAAACATTGATGTAGTTGTAGTAAGTTAATGTAAAATGAAACATATTCAATCGAGTTGATCGTAAGGATGGTGGAAATATAAACCAGTTGATAAAAATAACGATGTTCTAGCAACGTTAGGAAACAACTTAAAAAATAGTTTTATATTGTTCAATTTTTTATAGTATCCATTAGGATAAATGCAAAATAACGTCACAAAGTTACTTTTATTGTATCGATGAAATGTATTTTTACTTGTATTTAAAATATTGGTAATTTAATGATAAAATGAAAGGTAGAAAGGGAATGCTTTTCAATTATATTCATAATTATATCAAGTGGAATTCATTTTACATGGGGGATGGCATTCGAAATTTAATTTGAAATACAAATTTGTAATGAGAAATTGAAAAGGAGAGGGAAATAAGGAACATGTAGCGTTAACCTATTTAACTAAAATTACAAAAATATTTTGTACAATTTTGAGTCGTAATCCTTGATATACTTTATAATATGCAAGACAACTGCAACTTCAAATAGTATTTTTATATTTTATTTGCTAATCCTAATTCCGTGAAAACAATTTTTTGAAAGATAATGAAGATTTCGGTTTTAATTAAAATGTAGAATTTAGTTGGAAATAAAAAAATTTGTTCTCTGGACCGAAAGTAAAGTTACGTGTAGACTTAAAAGAATAAAATTCAGATTCAAACTTATTTCTTTCATGTCGGAGAACAAACTGAGTTTATAAAATAACTTATATTGATATTGCGATGAAAAAATTGCGCTCTTGGGTATTGATATTCTCACACGGTACGTAATGATAAAAGGTTCCGAAGAAATGTGTACATTTTACCTTTATGGCCCCTCCAGTAATGCTAGAAATCTCGGACTATATCTCCACAAAAGATCACTCAGATACGCTAGCTGAGGTAGAAAAGAACGTCGTGTATCGGCTAAAACTTGTTTATAGTAGTAAAAATATATATAGAGTTTAGATCAATCAAGTTCTAAATTATCTTTCAGATTAAGGAATTCTGGTTTAATTTCATAGAGGTAAAATTTAATCATTAAAATAATCCGCGCTTAAAACATGAAACATTTATTTCGTTATTACATAGCCGGCTCAAGTAAAATATAGATTCGCGACTATGTGTAACTAATATTGGAAAGCGTTAATAGTTGAAATATATGTTTTTTTTAGCTTATATAACATGCAATTGACTTGCATGCAATTGCAATTGACAATTGAATCTATTTTTAGAAGTAACTTTTGTAAATTATGTAATAAATTTATTTCTTTGAAATATTTTTAACTGTAAAATATTTCATTAAGAAATATTGACTGAACATTGAGGTTCATCAAGCACATTACTCGAATTACAAATACGTTTATTATAATCTAAAGTATCTAAAGTAGTTTTAAAATATCACATAATATGAACCAAAAATTTTCGTCGAATTTTATCAAAGATTAAATATTATACAGGTAACCCAAAAAATATTGTAAAGCAGAAGAATAGAAGTTGAGAATATTAAATCCTTTTCGAAAAACTTCTACTTATATTCAGTAATTTTTCTGAGTTATACATTTTTTGTATCTTTTTAACCAAACTTATAGATTAAAAACAAAATCTTTCTCAGTGACATGAATAATTCTGATAAAAACTTGACTTTTTTATCAACTGGTTAAATTACTAAGATATTTGGAATAAAACCATTTACTTACGTACATATTAATATGGCGCAAAAAAAACTTACAGAAACACGAGATATTCTAAACACCAAATTTAAAATTAATTTTTAATATCATTTTAATAAAAAAGTTCACATCGCTACTTACCAGAATCTACTTTTCTTATCATATCATTTTTATTGAGAAATTTGACATTGCTTCCATCATGAAATGATCTTAAATATGGACCCAAAGTGTAATAAGTAAACAATATAATTTTCGTGTGTAATGAAAGAAATGAGTAAAATATTAGAAATAAGTTTATTTTAAAAATCCATTTCCCAGGAAATCTTTCTATTACCTATAAATAAGTTTTTACGATCAAGGCATAATAACAAGATTGGCCATTGTTTTGTAATAAATCTCTGCATATACATCCCTTTTTGATTCAGTTAGATTTTCACTTACAAAATAAATATTAAAAGTCCCCTTTGAAACAATTTGACAACTCTTAATCTTCACAAATCTAATCTAACTCTAATTCAGATAGTTTATATTATTTACAGTCCCGGAAGTGACCGAAAAATTGTTAAAAAAAATAAACTCTAAAACAACTGTAATGTAGCTCTAAGCGTAAGAGTAAGCAAACGAGTGAATATCTATTTCTATTAATTTGGCTGAAACAAGTAGTAAAAATCTAAAAAAAGAAGTTACAATCACATTATGTCATTACCTTTTATGAAGAATAGGGCTCAAATTTGATTAAATTTGATTACGATTCTAATTCTACTTCTCTAATTACTCAAAATTAGAGTTATGCACTTATTACATTGTGAGTCCATCTTTAGGTTTATTACGTAAAGTTAGAAATATCATATATATATATATATATATACACACATATGTAAGTATTTTTCAATCAATAAACTGATAAAGTTTTTAAAGTGGAAAAAAGGTAAGTGAACTTTTTTAAATGACGTCAAACATTGAGTTCAAAATCTGGCGATAAGACATACACTCTGTACAGTAATGTACAGTAATATTTTTAATAATTAGAATTTTCTCTTAATTTTTGAAATATTTTAAAAAACGATTTCACCATAATTAATTATTAGAAGAGTAACTCCGAAGTTATTATTGTTTTGTTTCATTTTGATTATTTGTACAATTCTTTTGTCTGGTATGGAAAAGAATAATTTTATATATTTTTTAATTTTTAAGTTTAGTCTTTCTAACGTCAATAGTTTAAACAATTTGCTTCAAACTAACATTTTTTGATTTCGTATACTTAAAATAATAATAAATACATTTCAAATACTTGCCTAACAGAATTTACTTAAAGTATTGGATTAAATATCACTTACCTATACTAAAGTTAAATCCCTTTAAGTCTAAATTGCTCCACTAATAACCAGCAGTTAGCGTTTACCAAAAAGCTCCTTCATTACAGGCTATCACAACACGAACATTAAATATATCTAGACTACTTTACAAAACTATTATTACATCTATATATTGGCTGAAAATGGTTAGCAGGAAATTGTAGGATGGAAAGGGCAACTTAATACTTCATCAAGGTTTTTCCTTAGCCAGTCTGGAACACGAATACAGAAATTTGTTTTTCTGGACGATTATTAACGTTAATTTTAATTTGATGTTGAGTTAAATGGCGTTTACAATTTGAAGTCCATGACAATTTCTAGAAAAACATTAAATTTTTACTTATATATTCACTGTCAAGCTTTGAACCTATTTGGTACCATACAATTCTTTTTCAAATATAATGGAGTAAAAAATGGTCATAGATTTAATATTCTCACCACATAATTTATTATAGCGCAACAATAATGTTTTATATCGGGAGTATATATGGATATTCTTTCCAATCGTTTAAAATATTTTTTTTTATTTTTAAGTATTTGTTCCTCTAATTGAATTTTTTTTTTATTTAGTTATATTGACAAATTAAAAGTATTAAACATAAAATCCCTTAAAATTACATAAAGGTTTTCTATATCTTTTCGGTATTATTGAACTCCTCTAAACTTATACTTTCGTACATTTATTCACATACAAACAATTCAATTCAGGTTAGGCGGAATTTGAAACTGAGGTGATATATATAATAAGAACCAAATTTTGATTAGTGGGAAAATTCCTGTAGAAAACATTTTAGAATATGTTTTATTATTTCTGTACGTACGCATAATTCATACATACATTACACATTTTTTTGAAAAACTTTTTAATCGGTCTTAAAATTGAAAAGCTATAATGCTGTGAGCTAGCTAACAAATAGAACTAAATACTTCCTACTCACTTTGTAATACTTCCTTCTGTTGCTCTTGACTACAGAATCCCCAAAATTAGTTGATTCAAGTGATTAATAACTCAAGAAAATAATGGCAAGGAACACACGTTCTTATGCTTTGGTTGCGGCTCATTAAAATACCCTCACTAATGACTTAATTACCAAGTTCGCAAGCATAAAAAAGCATAGACAGCACTTGAACATTTGTTTTATTTTATCGTACTCGATAAAATAAAACAAAACAAATGAGTCTTCAAGTTTGTTAAAACAATTCATTTCGTCGCGTTAATTCATATAGTAAACAAAGAGAACAGTATTGCAGTGATCGCCTTGCACAAATATAATAAGACACCGATACAATTATTCGAGACGCTGAAATCGTTAAAAATTTTTCAAAAAATCATACATCAAACTATAACTTCTTTTGCGGAAGACAAGCCTAGAAATGGGGGACAGGTAAAGATTGTAAGGACGCCAAAAGCCGTCAAAGCCGTGGGCGAAGAATTCGCCAAAATCCTCTTTGGAATCAAAAGGTAATGGCGAAATAAATGAAAATCTTTCCAAGAACCAGTCTCGCATTTTTATAGAAGACTTAAAGCTCGGACCTTTTCGTAGGACAACCACGCAAAGCTATAGTCAATATATATATATATATATATATATATATATATATATATATATATATATATATATATATATATCAGCCTGCGTCATATGAGAGCCACCAGAGCGAAGGGGTAGTTAGAGTGACATGCTAACAACTGTCACCATCAAATCTTGTTTACTGATGAAAAAAATGTTATTGTTGAAAAAAAATTTAATCGCTTTAACGACAGAGTATATTCATATAGCTCCAAAAAAAGTCGCTAAAAGATCCCAAAGGTGGAACGAGGCTAATATCCTGCTTCTATGATGATTTGGCGGGGAGTGTCCTACGAAGGCGTGAGAGAGCTCCTTTTTTACAAAGAAGGCGTAATAACGCGAGCGCTTATTTATCAAAACGATGTTTTAGAGAAGGTTGAGAAACCATTAAGTCATACATTATTCACCGGTAAACCATGGATATTCGAGCAAGACTGCGCCTGCACATAAAGCGAAGTCGACTCAACGCTGCCTTGAAGCGTTTTTATCCAAATTTATCGCCGCCGATGACTGGCCTCCTGGAAGTCCCGGTCTTAACTCATTGGGTTACCGCTTGTGGAATATTTTAAAAAGAGAGTATTCTCTTATTGAGTCTTCAAAAGCAGATTTAATAAAAACATTCTCCATACCTTTGGAAGAGGTGCGTGCCGCAATAGGGAGTGGCCGGATCTTGTAAGAAAATGTGTGAATGAAAAGGGTGGACGCTTTGTTTGTTTTACTATTATTAAAATTCTATATGTATTTTTCAAGAATAAGAAATGTATTTGGGTGACTTGTTTTTTTATGAAATATGCGCTTTTACGTAATGGACGGAACTTATGGCATGAATATGTATATATATATATATATATATATATATATATATATATATATATATATATAAATGCACATAAAACACCTACCTATTTTACACACAAAAATTTATATGCATACATGCATGTATGTATGTGAATATTTCAAAATTAGCTTTTGAAGAAATTAGAGGTACATGTGGAAAAAAAAATTTCTCTGTCTGTACATAAATATTAACTTTTAAAAGTCTTATAAGATATTAGGATTTTTATTTGCTTTAATGTGAAGTAATAAAAAAATTATCTCAATTTCGAAAATATTTTAAATAGTAATAAAATTGTTTGAATTACGGATATAGGAACGGATTTTTTTTAATAGTTCATTTAATTTTGAAATAAAAAAAAAATTGTGTAAAGCATAATAAATCCATAATACAAACTGGTTTGATTAGTTACTAAACTAATCTCGAATAAATATAAAGTCGCGAAAGAAAATACATAGCGCCATTCGTGCACGTCGATAATGTAAATAATAAATATCTTGAACAACGAATGAGCTCCTACCTCAAGTTTAGTAACTAAACTAAGCAGTATTTATTATAGTGAACAAACGTAATAAAGCAATAATATAATTACAAGGAAAAATATGGAAAATCTCTGTACGTTAGTTTTCATCATGTACTACAGATATCACGTATATTTACTAAGAAAAGAACAAACAATTCACCAATCAATATTTAATTACATTAGGAATGACTCGAGTCAGTTTGCTGCAATGTATACGAGAGTTTTCTCTTCTCCTTCGTTCTGAAGTACTTAACTGCAAGAGTTTAGAAAGTCATTTGGATTTTATTGACCTCTGCCTGTATGCCAAAAACGAGTATCGAAAGCTATTTTTAAAACGTTTCATGTGAATTTTTTTGCGCCATGAATGAGTTTTTTGTAGCCAACGCATTGAGTCGTGTTTTTCGTTACAGTAATTACGAAAATAGAATACTGTATTTAAAGCTTTTATTAGAGGTCCAAATACTGTAGTAATTTTGCACTAATTTGTTGTTTCTTTATTATTTACATTTGATATTAGAATACGAAGACTTTTTCCTGTACCTGTTCATGGATATCGTTTTACTAAATATATAATTTATGATACTTATTACCATTAAAAATATAATAAAGACTTTCAGTCAATAAAACAGTGACATATTTCATATTATTTTCGTTCTCTGAGAGAAATGGATTACTCCAATATTTTATCTCTGCGAAGGAAATACTTGTTTGCTATTAGAGAAGAATTTATCATAACCTATTTTAATTTAATACTCAATTGATATACTAATTGAATTAAAGCAATACTCTGTTTCATATTCCATTACGTGGTTATCATTTTTGTTATATGTTACCATGATAGATGTGTGGTTTGTAATATCTTTTAATTATAATGGACAGTTTTTCTAAACATTTCTTAATATTGTTTAGGGAGGTTGGATCGTAATATTATTATGTTCGCTTTATCCATCTGTTCGTTCATATATCACATATTTATAATTCCTTCAGTTTAAAGGTTGTAATGAAATTTAAAAGAAACGTACCAGCATAACGCATCTCATTTCTTCTCTCGTCAGTTAGTATATGGTATACACTTACATAACACTACATGACGCCAATTACAGACTTACAAACCCCAAAAAGACTTAGATAACGCAAATTATTAATAACGTTTATTTTCTGCAAGGTGTAGCTAACTTTTTAATTAATGTACCTTATTTGTATAAGACGATGAATTTATGTAAGATTCACCGTGGTGTGTTGGGTTGATCACAAGGTATATGGCTTTTGACGATGCGGCTCATCACGGGGACCCGGGTACTCGATTCCCGGCCGCTCATTAAGCGGGGCTAGATTGGTGTTCTGGCTGACTGTAAGAGATTGCTTTCGTAGAAATAAGTCCACCATATGTATCAATCAGATACAATAAAGTATATAAATAAATAAAGATTTGCAGTAATAAATTGTTGTATGAAAGTGTAAAAAATACGTTTATTTTTTTCGTACATATATTTATTATTATTACCCATTTTTCATGTTATCTTGTTGTCATTTCACAAAATTTTATTTTTTATTTACATCGAACCTAAAGAATTTATATCAGAATTTTCTTATTTTGATTTTTTTTTGTAATTTCATAACAAGCAGCTACAATTAGTTAACAACGAAGCAATTTTTTTATTCCAAGCTTCTGCAGAAGTTAGCACGGAACTTTTCCATTTAATGTCTCTGAACAGAGGTTTGTCTGCCCACTCATCTTTCTTCTTAAGGCTCGACACGTATCTAATCCACAAGAAACTACTATTTATTAAGTACCGGTTAGATATTGGACGGAGCCTAGCCCCATAACGATTACTGACTACTTTATAATCAACGGACATACAACTATTCAAATTTTACTGAGGTTGGATTGGAGAGAGATTTTCACCGTTTACCATTTTTATTATTTACATTATCGACGCCCATGTATGGCGTTATGGTTTTTCTTTCGCAAACTTTTACAGGAGCCACATATTTTTCTTCGCATTTAAGAAAACAAAAATTAAATTAATTTACTTGATGGTTTTATCGTGAGTTGCATACATGTATATATATATATATATATATATATATATATATATATATATATATATATATGTATATATATATACATATATATATATATATATACATATATATATATATACAACAAATATATAGATACACAAATGTGTGTGTATTATACCGTTATGTATTCAAGGAATTTGGAAAATATTATACTATACAAATAATTTTCAATATTTTAACTTAAAAAACTATAACCAACTTCTGTAACACTTGAGTTTTTTTGAGTTACGTTTTTGTCGAATACCATAATAATAAAATAACATATTTGCAATTTATATTATATCTGATTCCCGGATTTTATTCGGCATAAATTTAATTGGAGCGTCAATACATTTTCAGTGCTATTAGCAAAGCTCTACTTAAAATTACCTACAATAGCTGAGGAGAGTAATATTCCATTAGCGAGCAGTGTTATAAGGACAAGATGACGAGAGACGATTTTACTTAGTCAAAAATTATTACAAAAAAAAGATCAATTATCTGAGACCTACTGTAAGAAAATTGGCCCTTTCAACAAGAACTAGCAATACCTCGTTGTAAAAAAAGTAAGCTATATCGTATAAGCATATTTTCTATTTATTAATAGATGTTCGCAATAAATAATTTCGGATTGATATCAACGTTTCGAAAATTTCTGCCTCCACATGTACTTATATAAATCAACCTACGAGCAGAGACGGAACGGAATAAAATTATTATCCGATTTCTCCCACGCATTGTCAGTGGCAGATATAAATGGTTGTAAATCAATTCAATACAAATAAAGAATTGGGTCTCGCATACGTGTATATTGCCTAGCGGCTGAATGACTGAGATGTGCGGCCAGCGGTTCTTTCGTATGGAAAAATTGTTTATTTTTGATCGGTTTCCAACATAAAATGTTTTAACATCTTACCAATAAAGAACCAATTTTTAACATTGTTTTATGGTTTGGCCTACGGTAATACTATTTATAGCAAAAAGTTTAGTATGGTACTGGCAAAATAGATTTACACTACTTACTAAGGAGGAAAAATATCGTGAAATAAATTTGCAATTTTTGTTATTTATTCGATACTGGAAAAGTTATATGAAATTAGCCATTTGGTTTGAAAAAATAAGAAAGTATCACTGTTTGTCGTTTTCATATTTATCAAGATAATTAATCTCTTTACCATAAAAATATACACTAAGAATATATATACTCGTATGATTCAGTTCTATTCTGCATATATGGATATGATGAAAAAGGTCAGATATATATAACCCCATGGAATTTTAAACGTCTGGAAACTAATACATATATAGATATATATATATATACAAAATATAACTACTTTTACAGTACTTATTGTGCGCTTTCAAATAAAATGTATTTTTGCTGTGCCTATGTTACAATAAAGTACACTATTTATTGAAATTGAAAATTGTGGATTTGATTTGAAATATGTCTTGGTTTAAAATATGTCAAATTTTCGACGAACTGACAAGAATTCTCATGAGTGTTGTTTTGTTTGTATTTATTTATAGATCCTAATGTTAATTCTTTCAACAATTTTCCCACTCTAGACTTGACATTTCTTGACCCGCCTTTAATATTTTTTTATTTTTTCGACTTCACTCTCAATTTTTTATAAACTAGACAATACATTAACTTTAATAAATTATATTTTATTATCGAATATTAAAATATATTATAAAATCCCAGTAACAGTCAGACAAATAACCTAGCAAACACAAATAACTACACAAATAATTCTAAAAAATTAATATGATTGTTATTAGTTATATACCTTTAAATAATTAAAATTTTCCAAATCTATTTAAATGTTCATGATCTCCTTATTTCACAAACTGAAATATGTTGCAAATTTATATCCGTTTTATTTTCCCAAGACTAAATCTTAATGTTAGAGTTTGTCGAAAAGTAGCAAATGCGTATTTTTATAGACAATAATTATTAACATTCTTTCACTGGATTTACATTTTTAATATAGAATTCTCTAGTAAAATATAATGACAAGATAAGAGCAAGAAAAAATATTTTTACCTAGGCCGATTTTCCTATTGTCACAACCTCCATCCTAAATCACTTAGCTTTTACAAAATAAAATGTACTGTGTACTCATTGAACGTTTTTACACTGCCGAAACAGCTTTGATAGCAGCACGGAAGCAGCGGAAGAACAATATATGAAAACAAATGAGCGGGTTTAACCAACTTCGTGCTGGTAGCGGTGCTAGCACACTTGGTAGTGCTATCGTCTCGGCTAAAACGTATGTATATTATGTGATTACAGAAAGTGTAGTAGTGTACTTGTGGGATAAAGCGCTGGGTACGCGGTGTGATATGACATTTCGGGTAATCATTGCAGCGTCATTTTAATATCACGACGATTTGAGAAATATTTATAATTTTATAAATGATATTAAAGTAATGCAGGTATGATCCGAGATGCAGATGATGTCAGGCATACTACAAAAAATAATCAAGATCAGTGAAGTTTTAGAAAGAGAAATACGTTGTCGTTTTTTGTGTGGGAATTCGGTACTTCATTATTTGTGTAAAAATTAAAATTATTTAGATTGTATAAATAGTTAGTAAGATTATTAATTTTTAGCTACACACCGTTAATAAATTTTAAAACTGTGCACTATGTATTATCACAAAATAGCACCACTTCAATCTGTAATAGTGCATCGTGGGTAGACTGCAATGCAAGTTTTTTTTTCCAAAATTATACCACTTTTTTCTGAAATGTAAATACTCTCATAAGTCATTAAAGTGGAAATGCATAAACCTTTATCTTTTATTTCAACAAACGTAAATAATGTGCCAATATTGCATAAATGCTCTTCTTAGCGATCGTTGGTGAATTTTATTTTTCTAATTATCCCTTTTATTTGCATAGTTTTACAAAAGAAATTTAAAAAAGGAATACAGTTTGTGCTATAATTTAATTCGTGAATAAAAATGTTTACCATTTGAAAATATGGAACATCCATAATTCACCCAAATATCTAAAAGTATAAAAAATATTATCATCGATTTTTAATTAAACTTATCGGAAAAACTATTAATGCAATATATTTTCGTACATCCTTTGCGTGAATTATTATTTGCTTCTTAACGATATTATTAGTTTCATTTATATTAAGATTTAGAAATAAATCTTCATGGTTTATTTATTTTTTTAATATGGCAAGAATCAGAAATATCTACCACCAATCAAAACATTTGAACTTTTTAAAGGAATTGATATTGTTTGCGAAATGACAGTCGATTTTTGAAATGAGTATAATGTGCCTCAAGGGTTTTTCTTATATATCTGTGATACGTTCTCGAGTTAATGGAATTAGTGATTTTGTGAATTTTTTACACATTATTTCAGTGTTTGCCGAATGCAATTATCATACTGGCGAAGTCCTTGGAGCGTAATACTGACGAAGCCCTCAGGACAAAATTTAGGTAAGTGCAGTAACACTTTGTACAACAAAATAATTTGAATTTCATTTACTGTGTGCGGCATCACAAAATAATTTTCAAATATGCATATCACGGATCATCGGATAAAAACGTACTTAGTAAATAAATAAATGATAAAAGGAAGCAAATTTATCAAATTAGACGGACACATTTTTAACGAAATATCGTTAATGTACTAGTTATTACCATTTTAATATTTGAGTAAAGTTTGCTTTCTAATTTTTCCCAACATTTATATGCCAATTCATCAACATGAAATGTCAGCCTATTTGACAATTTACAGTAGATGACGCTAATTACACTGTATGTTAATTTATACATATATCATGATCTCATACAAAATTTTACCTTTAATTATTTTGTAAACTAGGCCACTGATTTAAAAAAAAATAACGTTTTGCCACATTACACATGATTATTTGCACAGTCGGCTAAGGTGGCCTATTTAGCAATGATACATATCTTTAACATATTTAGCAATGATACATATTAATGTAATAATTTCGTATTTAAATAGTATGTTTAACCACGTAGAAATAAAAGATGCCCGATAGTACCCGAAATATAATTTGTCATTGCTTCTCCCGCGCGCTCAACCACACGTACACTGTTAACACAACATGGTGTACGTAATTATGCACAAGAGTACATTCAGACCACGATGGGAGCAGAGGGGAGTTTACTTGTTTTTGCTAGTTCCTGTATTATATGATGTGGAAAACGCATTCATGTTTTTCATATCTCTTTGTGTCCGCTGCAGCCAAGCCCCGGTGCATGCTAAATTGGTTTAAATTTATTTACAACCATTTTTATCACGCACTGAGAGCGAGCGTAAATTTGACGCTCAACTGTTGACCCCTTTTTAGGTGATGTAATTAAATAAACACGTACGTAACGTATATGTTAATATCGATAAAAAAAATAATGGGACAAGTAATTTTATTTTTACACATTATGGAATGTACTGTGATACTTACTTACTGTACTATATATATATATATATATGTATATATGTATATATATATACATATATATATATATATATATATATATATATATATATATATATATATATATATATATATATATACCTTCCGTTGTTGCGTGACTATAACGGCTTTTAACTATTGATATTAGATTTCGCCAAAAATGTTAATTTATCGATAATTAGTAAATTCATTGGCAATTCAAGATATTTTGAGCCAGGGAGGTCATACACACACACACATATATACATATGTTTTAGAATTTTCCGGGAAGGCCAGTATCTCTGCAAGTAAATTACGAAGAATTATTGAAAAATATTGTTTTGAAGTTCTTAAACTTGCATTAATTAATATCCCGTAGAACTTGTGCTCTAGGGGACATTAATTGTGCAATTTGAGTAATAAAGTGGAGTAATAAAAGTGGAGTAACAAATAAATATGATTCTACTCCACTGAAACTTCCACGTAAATATTTTTATATAGGCTGGTTAATATGCTTTATCGCGTAGCTAAGTTTCAAGTTTCTTTATCAAACACTTTCTGAGAAAAAAGGCTGCCGGCTATGGAAATATCTATGGACACTTGATTGATCTTATATCTATTCTTTCCCATTGAGGTACAAAATCCCAAAACTGTTCATAAATAAATTATTTACACGATTTTTTCATATATATAAAATATTTATCGTTATACCATGCTGTCACTGCTTTTATTTTTTTTATAATTTTTAATTTTCAACTTTTATTTTTTCACCACGGTGGCATCAAGTTATTTTTCTTTGTTATATATATTCTATTATTATTTTTCACATTTTTCAATTAACCCGTAACCCTTTTATTTATATAGTTACTATCTTCATTCTTATTATAATGAAAGGTTTTCAAAATACAAACATGGACTTAAAGAAACATGGATAAATATTTTGAGACGTAATACTGTTTTCCAACAAGAAGCGGTAACGTTTACTTGCTAGCTGCTTAAGATAAAAAATACAAACTAACTTATAATATGCGGTTCTGTAGTTAAATTTATAGTATTGAGGTATATCAATTTTATTCCAATTATAATTTATTTTGACTATTTATACATTAAAATACCATAAGATATACGCCATTTGTAATAAGTATTCAATATTTTAAATACTAGTTTTTAAATCAATATATGTGTCAATTTAGAGCGGTACAGTGATTTATTTATTTCTTTTCTCGTAAACCCCTTTCTAGGGGTTTTTATTACATGTCCAACCATGGGATTTCAACAGATTTACCCAAAGTCATTTAGATAAAGTATGACACAAATGGTTAAAAAACAATAACAAATAAGACTGACATCGTCCTCCCAGGTGACAGCCACGAGCATAATAAAGCGCTACTAAATTCAAGACCAAAAATTAAAATTTAAAAAATACATGATCAAAAGCAATACCTGACGGAGTTAAAGAGAATTAATTATCTCTAATAATGCCCACTATAAAATCTTAGGGGATAAATAGGAACCAACTGAACACTGAACTAATGAACTAATTTTTTCCAACATAAAGAAATAAATATCTTCATACCAGATGACGGCATTCGTTTCAAAAATACTACTGACTAAAAGTTGAAATAAAGTAACGATACATTCGGTATTTTGAAAATCGAGACAATACCGTCTCTCAAATCTTAGTACCTTTTAGGCTTTATGACAAGTTTCGAAGAGACAACTGTACAGTGTGAGATGATTATTCAGAATTACATAGAGATCCCGCACATATGAAACCTTTCCGAGTGTAGTTCTGTCCACCTCATTTCTATGCAAAACGGGGACATGTGTGCATGTATGCAAATGTATGTGTGTATGTGTGTGTGTGTGAATGTGTGCGTGTCTTATGCTATTTATATATTTAAACGTTTTTTTGTCTATCGGGTTTCTTTGTAATTTCGGGTTAATAATTGTCTTGTCTAAGTTAAATAAATGGTTTTATTTTTAGAATACTGTTATCTAGAATGAATTAGAGAATTATTTACTCAAGTTATTATCTCAAGCCTATGTATATGAAAAATGAAACATCCCGTCTAAGAAACTAACTACTTATAGAAAGGAAACTTTATTCGTCCACTTACTCGTAGTTAAGTTATAATTATTACTCCGGAAAATGTCAAGAAAAGATTAAATAATAAAGGAGGAAAATTGTTGAAAATTAATTTGATGATTTTCTTTAGGCGTATTCACGTTATAAAATTACACCTCTCTGTGAAATTTTATCACAATCTCTCTTAAACTGCAGAATGATGAGTAGGCAGACGTACCTAAATATAAGTCTTCATTTTTGCCACCTTACTACGGAACCTTAAACAAAGATTAAAACTAGACTCCACTAAACAATATTAATATGTGCATGATTAAAACAATTCCATTTATATCCAGATGGTGTAACAAGCAACAAGCCACACTCACAAAAACTAAAAAAATAATTATGATGACGTGTAATGGAAAAAAAGTCTAATATCAACTGAAATTACAAGGAAATACATGATTACTTATCCTCTTTTCAAGACAAATAAAAATTTTGGGTGGCAATCATATATCATAGGGAGAAACATGATGTATTTAGAGTTAAGCACTTTGTTTCTGTAATGGGATGAAAGTAGTAAGGCATCAAATCGTTGTTTTCTTTATTTAGGAAAGTTATTATATTTTTTACAGTTGGAATTATTTATATATGAGCTGACATTATTATTATTGCTACTTGCTAATAAGAAACACCTCTAAATGGATTTGTTTCAACATGAACGCAAAAAGAAACACCAAGATATACAAAACGTAAATAATAATAAAATATCGAATTTATAACAAAATTATTCACAAAATTTCGTCCAATTTTATACCCTTAATAAAATCTATAAACACAATAGGAAATCGTTACTTAATGCGTTTTCCTTCAATATAATTTACATAAAGTATTATAAGTTATAACATTGTTAATTTCATAATATTGAAACCTCAAGTATTTACAATAAGATAAAATTGGACACGTAATATGTTAAGGAATTGTTTTCAATACCCTTTTTTGGCAAACGTAAATGGCTAAATAAAAAGCCACTGGCTTTATTACCTATTTCTTTTAAGTGCTTCAAGTGCTTTTAAGTGCTTTATAAATAGGCAGGGAGTTTTAGTAATATTCTCATTTAAATTGCAGTGAAATAGGTCGAGCCTCTCTTAGGGCAATAACAGTTTGGCTAAACCATTTTTCATTTTCCTAGTAAAACTTTGTGACATGTTGTGCCTAATAAAATACAACATTGGAGCTATTCCATATGTCCTCCTGGAGTTTTAAATAAGTGCTTCATTATATTTATTCTCTACAGCAAAAATAATTTTATTCAGTAATAAACGGTATCAGCTGGAGAAGGACCTGATTCGATGTTAACATGTTTATTATCTACATTATCAACACTCATAGACGACGTTATATATTATCTTTTATGAGTCTTAATTTTCACCAAGCGCAAGGGCTGGTAGACAGACGTAGGTCATTTTATAAGGTTTCCGTTTTCTTTAGTGAGGTACAGAACCCGGAAAAGCAAAGAAAAGCATCCCCTTTTTTAAATGAGACAATTTCTGGTAAATATTTACATTTCTCTTTTTTCATATAGATTTCAATTAAAAATCTTTCTACCTATTTGGATAAATTTCAAAGTTTGATTTATTTAATAATTTGCAAAAGAAAGTTTTGTATTTTTTCCTTATCTATGTTAAAAAAATACTCACCTCCCTACATATTGCATTAGGAACTAATTATTTTAAAACAATAGTCAATACTTTTATCCAGCAACAAACAAAATTATCACTTTAATATGGAAGTAGAATCATCATTTTTTAGTACCTTTTTTCAGAAATCGACTTAGTTTTCGATTTCATAATATTCACATCTTTTTATTCATTGAATCTTTTTATTAATAAAGTAAATATATTAAATGAGTAAAAAGAACGGAAATCTAAATAAACATTTCTTTCCATAAATAACTTAAAGATTTTTCCGATCTCTTGGAGTCAGATATAAATCGTTTTTTATAATATACTTTTAAATCAACGGTCTGTAAATGATCTATTATATTATTGATATTTTTCTGTGCTTATTGTACTAGCAGGGCTTAGTTTTATTTATATACTTTATTATTATCCCGTCAATATAGTACATTGAAATGTTCAAAAACTAAAACTGTGCAACTTACAAAAGAAGAGATATTTTCTTCTTCTTAAAATCATAGGATTAAATAAAATGAAAAAAAAGAAACTAAAATGTTTCACGTCTAAGCCTCTCTATATTACTATGCATTTTTTTCACAAAATTGAAAATACAATCGATATATCACAGAAATAATCAACAAGGAAAAGTGGACAAAATGGAATTAGAAAGAATAGGTCTAAGGGATTATGAGCAGAAGGACTTTTCTGACGGATTTTGAACACATTTATAGAGAATGAGTTTCTGGTATCTAGGTTCCAAAGTTTTATAACTTGGATGGCAAAGAACTTTTCATGATAGTTGGTTGCGTAGTTGGCAAAAAGGAGACCAAGCCGATTTTCAAGCATGACCCTACACTGTGTGCAGACAAATAAATACTTTTCCTTGTGAGATATATTCGATAAGTAGGATTATTCAAAATATCAAAGAAATATGAGAATATGTAGGTTGCGTTGATTGTAGACTTCTATCCAGTTAAGTTGCTCTCTGAATTTAGAAATATGTTCATATTTCTTGCAATCAAAAACACAGGGATACACACATTTTGAAGATACTTAAGTTAGTGTATTGTGCTAAAAATACTATGACTAATATCATTTACTTGAGGTTACCAACTAATATTTTGATTGATCAGCAGACCCGAAATAAGAGTAGAGAAGATACGGCAGATCCAATAACCTAATTTTAGGAATCAGTCTTTGGCTACAATTTATTGTAATTTGGGACCTAATTGGATTAATTAGCAGTCCCATTTTGTGAGTCCACTAACCAATCAAAGCGACGTCTTCATTGAGGTATTAATGATAGTTATTATAAATTTTATATCAGTATGAGCATAAATACGTAAGTTATCAGCTTAAAGGTGATAATTACTATGTATATTACCTACAACTCCATTGATGAATATTGAAAAAAGAAATAGAGAAAGAACCTCTCTTTGAGGCACACCAGTTGACATATCCATTTATTTACAGAACGCATCTGCCTACACAGATTGTAGACATCCATATTGATATAAGTTAATCCATTCTAATGAGTGTTGAGATGTATTCAAAGTCTTCAGACCACTTAGCAAAATTCAAAGTCAACGGAGTTTAATAAATTGCTGAAATCGAGAAAAGCAAATTTTGTGAGTTGTGCCTTATTCGAGGCTTAAGCTATATCATTTTCGGTTTTCACTAATGTTTTTAAAGTGCTATAACCAGTTTTAAAATCATATAGAAGTGAATTCAAAGATTGTTAAGGCGTCGAAAAATTTGAGCATTCAAAGACTTTCGATAGAAGAGATAGTTTGGAAATGTTGAGAGTCTTTAGGATGTTCTGATATTCAAAAGTAAAATAATTTTTATTTCATTTCACAAAAGTACATATCTTTCATAATATGCCGTTATATTTTCATCAAACAATTCTAAATAGCTCCAATAGCTAACTTTTGAAGATCTAGCTCCTAATGAGTCGGTGAAAAATCCATATTATAATTTGGGAATAATCGTTTGGTAAACCTTTAATTGTATTTCACATTGATCCTGCTTTTATTATATTGAATATTTTATGTGTTCCTTTAAGGGATGCATAGTTTTTTTATACCGAGTCTTTTAGATAATTTTATATCATGAGCATTTGATAAGAGTTGAAATAGGGTTTTACAATGGCGGCTGTTCCTTTTTGGTTTCTAAAGACGGTAGCATCGTTAAAAATATAAAAGTTTAGTAAACATAACTGTGACAGTCGTAATGACCTGTCAAGCTTGTTTCGACATATGTTATGACAATGCTTGATGTATAAATTAATAATATACTGTTTGTGGGTTTATGTCAACGTATTAGTAATAGCTCATATGCTTCAATTATTGTATATATTAGAATAGAAACAGAAATAGCAGATTATCATAAAGAAGTTGTAGATGAAGAAAAAAACTTAATAAAAATAAAACAATGTACCAGTGTTCATGCATAATGGGCTAAACAAGAATATCCTTTTCTTCTAAGCATTACTCTATTGACTGATATACGTCATAGAAAACTATTTAGACTATTATAATATAATGTAGTATATGTTACACATATGCATTATTAAGAAATAGAAAATGATTAAATATGATTTCTGATATTGAGTTCCTTTTTCAGATGTCACGAAAATCAGTAAGATGGGGTTTGATAGAGTGTCTTTTCCTTGCGAGTTATCAATTAATTAATTTATTATTATTGGCAACTAAAAAGAGTCCTATACCAAAACCATCACATATAGAAAATTTCATTTCAAGAATAGAAACTGTTAAATGACGTAAACATAGCAATAACTTCAATGTGATAATCATCTTATTAAGGCAAGGGCGCGGCCTATTACTACTTTTTGTAAAATACAAGTTTAAATGTTAAGAGCTTATATATCGGTAAAGGCAAGATTTTACGAATTGGAAAATAAATATAATTTTATATAATTGTGTCAAGTACCATGAAATACAATAACCCTAAAGCTAAAAGGGTATATCATTCAGTTGACAGACATTTAGAAGTGCATAAAAGTTAATATAATCCAAGATTTTGATGTGAATCGTGTTGTTCGCTATCAGTTTGTTCTAAAATACCATCCTTCCTTGGTTTTCACGGATCCCTGGATACTGGATTACTATTTCTACTGTTTTTTATTGATACTGGATTTTAATGCAATACTTTTATAATTTTAATGAAAGTAAAAATACAATATTAAAAATACTGTTGATGATGAGAGTGTAGCCCTTTATTTAAATTCGGCCCGGCGGTTTATCTCAGTCACCGAACGTAAAAATAGCACTTGATGTACGGTGATTCTCACTTGTTGCAAAAGGTTGATATGCGGTAATTTTATAGTTTTCAAATGAAACTCTTATTCACCACTTTTATTAATTACATTACATATGGAATATTTTGTTGTTTGATAATAAATAAAGGGCTTAGATCAATTTTGGTTTTTTCGTTACCATTTATTGGTTGATTTTCCGTAAGAATAAACACACAAAATTATTCAGATTTTACGTATTTATTGTTTAATCATATTGCGCATATTGTATTTCATTGCTCTGAAATTTGTTTTATAATTATATTTGTCTTATTCCTGTTTGTTTTTTTTAATTGTTTGTCCAATAAGTGTTTTGTTTTACCTGGAAGAACATGGAATATGCCGATATGTTTAATTTTCACAATAAAATACTTAGCGAAGTAAACGGGGTATCGTCATTTTTTCCGTCATAAAATTATTTTGATACCATCAAAATATTTTATGGAATACTGGTTTATTTTATATAAATTATTCCAACTTGTGAATTGTCTGGTTTCAATAATTTCTTGAGAAATTTTAAAAGTACATTCGCTCGAAAAATTATGTCTTAATTCCCAATTTGTCTAAAATAAATTTTAAAACGTCGACATATCAATCAAATTTATTTCTAAAGTCAGGACATATCGTTGATTTATGTCTGCCAGTCTGACCTGGTATTTGAGATAGAATACAACAGCCCGCAAAATATACGTGGTCGTATGCAGCTGGATTGACCAATTAACTGAAAATCTATTGATAAAAAGGAACTTCATGTATTTCTCTACCTTGTATTCAGGCGGCCTATCTTTATTCTGAAGCTGATTCCCAAAACTCAAAAAATTATAAATATTACACCAGTTTATCTATTTAACCTTGATATGGCTTAATGGAAGTTGTCTAAATACTTGAATCACAAATTTAATTTAATTGTAAATATTCTTAATATATGGTGTTGTTACTTAATTATATTGTAGACACACAAGCGATGATTAGTATGTACTCCTATTTACTGAGTGCCAATAGCAAGCCTTTTCTTTCGCTTTTACCGTTTGTAAAGTACTTGTTTCTTTGTTGCTGTTCTGCATGTAGGCAGAAAGATTTTTTCCATAATTCTTTCATGACTGTGATTTCTCACATCACAAATGGGAAGACTTGGATTTAAGAAGAATATAAATGATGAACTAATTTAAAAATGAGTTTACTAAATTTTTTTTCATTATTAAATTTTTTCTGTCCTTTTATTATTTAAAATAATGAGTCGATCATTTCTGCTAGGGAATATTTTAATATGTTGTCTATATTGTATATCATGTCCTATGTTGAATATGACCCGTACGGTAGACCCGGGAGTGCAATGGACGCACAGTAATGAAATAGCGCGTGCTTAAGAAAATAGCCTATAATGTTAGTATTATACAGATTATACATTCCTCCAATAGATTTGTTCGTTTATTTAAAAAAGTAATTTAAGCTTGCCTCTATTAATCTTAATTTCCCCTACTTTCAACCCTATTTTCCATTTTAAATAGATCACAACCGTGAAATGTGCTTTACGCTATTACAATACTACTAGTTCAGTTATAATAATGTGTGAATTTCCATCGAAATGTAGTGCACGGCCTAGCAATGTGAGTTTAAATTTACGGTCAACGCTTTACCGTGAATTTAAATGATTAGGCTACATCTGAAATATTAGTTGATTAAATAATTATTGAAGTATTAAATGTAAACCAAATGATTTGTAAAATAAATGATTTCATGAGCATTGACAGTACCGGCATATTTATATAATTGAAAATAGTCAGGAGTACTTCTGACTATTTTCAATGATTTAATTCGTTATATGGTTATGGTAAAGTCCTAGTCAAATTTTATCATGGAAATCGACATATTAGCGATTTCCCGTATGAAATTTATTTAACGAAGCCTCCTTACTGTCGCAATAGAACGTGATTACGAAATGGAAATTAAAGCACCATATTTCAATAGGCTGGATATGTATATTGAAGCAATGATTGTGTAATTCCCTAGTTTTTTAAATATATCAATAAAATATTCAAGTTCAACAGAAAATTAGTAAGGGCAAAATTACTTATATTCGCTGACAAATATATGTGTCCAGAATAAGTAATTTATGATCAGAAAATTAACGTAGCAGATAAATTAAATAAAAGGTATTTGGAATTTGACTGAAGTAATTATTAAACTAATCTTCCTATAAATGTACGTGTTATTTTTTTGTTTTCGAATTAATATACAAGTACATTACGTGTTGTCATGGATGTATTAATTAAATTTATTGCATATATTGACACGCCAATGCAAAATTTTGATGTTAAAAAATTTATTCATTTGAAAATTTTTGGAAAAAAAGTATACTGTTTACATTTTTGTATTAGGTTATATTATTGGCTTATCATACATTTGAAAAGATCTGTATTTTCATGAAATATTAAATTTAGTTTTTAAATTATATTGAGGAGAGAATGTGGACTAAATAAGTAATCGATTGAATAAGGAGTAAAATGGTTTTTTTAAATAATAAATAAAATCAAACAATTAGAACTAAAATTTTATTATTTAAACACATATAAAATTATTACAATTTATTATTCGTTATGATCAAAAAGTTTCAGATATTCAAAGACACGAAGGTCTGAAATGCAGCTTGATGTGAACACCTCATAAAATACTTGAAAATAAGAAATTTGGGGACACATCGATTTTCTATAGTAATCTTTTTATAGCTTTGTTTATATCATAATTTATCGAATCAAAATTAACAAAACAATATACGTCTCTAAAGAAATGTTGGTATATCACAAAGGAAGTTAACGAAATCACTGAGATTTCGTAGTCCATCCAGTCTTAACATTTATATGTACATAAACAGTATTTCAGATTTATAAATTATAGATTTATTGTATTTGTAATATATACGACTGGTTAATCAAATATCAAACAAGTAAATACCAAAAGAAATATAAAATTCCTTACTCATTTGAAAATTGTCATGAATCTATACGATTATAAGCATTTGAAAAATAAACCAACCCAATAATTAAGCTAAAAAATAGATGACGACTTGGTTTTATATTCAATAAATTACACTTCAGTTTAAAATTCAAAGTGAATAAATCATGGCCAATTCTACTTTATACAAACAGAAGTTTCCTTTCTTAAATGATACAGAAATAAATTTTAAAATATAATCTTTTTTGTATCCAATGTGAATCAAGTTATAACACATTTTTTTCCGAAAAGAAGTACGAAAATTCAATGTGCAAATACACTTATATTGATCAAGATCCTAATCCAATGTATAGAAATAATTTTATCTACCTAAATAATAAGAATAACTTAATCGACTATATCGTAATAAATACTTACGGTCGATAATCAAAATGCAACTTTAAAATATCGATTAACCAAAATATTTTATCCAAGGAACAATTAAATAGATCACTTTGAAAATGAAAAAGAAGTAGGATGTCATGGGGCCGCTGATAGAAGGGAAAATTTAAAAACACTATGAAGTAATTATATCATATTTTTGCATTAATAACCATATTTTCAAAACTTAACCCAAAAATCTAAAATTATTATGAAATTCACCACACTAGTAAGATAACTCCTAAGCCACTAATAAAATACTCATTGTATAATGTATTTCAGAGTAACTTATTAAACAGCTTTGTTTCTGATATATATTGATCTGTTTTATTTCGAACTCGTTTAACACTAAATTAAATCTTGTGTTCCACCACTCGAGTGTTTATTTTAAACCATATAGGAATTTATTCAATTCACGTATTATATACGGTTTGCTTTCTAGTTCTTCGGTTAATTTTACGTATATGTTTGCCTTTTATTCACCATGCAAGGAGGCTGTGATGATGTCACATTCAATTATTTATAAATTACTTTGCGCGGCTATGGACAATTTATTGGTCTATCGATCGGATATTTCTCTAACAATATCCAAATATTGCTGAGATATTAGAATGTTCATTATTATTTATTGATATTTTCTATCATTTTATCCTATTGTGTTTCCACAAAATTTTATGAAAACTCCTTTTTTATTAGGGATCCTATTTTTTTCTCTTTTTCTCCGTAGGCTCAAAAATGAAATTTCACTAAACTACAACTTTTGATCATCTGAATAATTAAGATTGGTTTTCTGTCAACTCTGGCATTTATAGTACGTTCCCAAGTACGATTTTGTTACATTGGTCTTTATTATTATAGACGTTGAAATTTACTTGCCCACAACATTTTGCTATCAAATGTTAATGGTTTGCAAATTTTATTGTCTTGATAGATGATGCTGTCACTGCTACTGACTTGATCGAGAATGCTGAGGTAGCTATTTATATCTTCATGGAAGAGGTATTTATAATTGTTAATGTGTTTCAAGCCGCTCGTATTCCACTCTAAATTTAATGTTTCGTGGCTTGTGCCCTGTGGTTTTTTCAACTAACCTATTCTTCCGCATCCGGACAGTCGGTAAGAATGTTCGTATAAAAAAATATTTAATTAACCCACTCGGTATGTCAACCCTGAATCACTGAAAGTAGGAACTAAGTTGTTTTAGCTTTATATTGCAACTTGAGCTTTTTGTAGATTTGTTGGTAGCATTATTTTCAATGTACGTTTTAAATGTTATTTCAAATCTACGCCATCAGCAATCTCAAGGCGGTTCTATAATTTTTCAAGTCAGATAAGTTTTGACAGCGAATATCGAATGGATTAATTTTCGAGACTGGTTGATTTTACAATCTACTTCAAAAAATTATTTGAAGTCATCTTTTAAAATTTTGATTCTTCGTAGATATTGAAAGCTTAATTATTAAACTTTGTTGATTAGGTCCTTATCAGGTTTGTAACTACTCGATTTTAATTCCGGAACTATTTTTGAGCTAGTTCTGTGGGTAATTAATGTGGGTAATTTTTTATATATATCATGATGAAATAGCCACTGCAACTTTGTATGTCACCAAGCAGGAAAAGGAAAAATGATGACTGAGTCACAGTTCTTACACACTCTGCTATATATAATAAGGATCTCACAGGAAGGGACGATATTTCTATATGCCTAACTTGATATTAACACAAGAATCAGATGTAGAGATTTGCGGTCACAGTCGTGAATATATAGGTGCATATAAGTAGTATATTTTTGAAGTAAAATGCATGACAGGGTATAGATAGACCGATTTTCGTAACGCATCAAATTGTGTGACTTAAGAACACTGCAGTGTAAAAAGTTGATCTTTTGTAGAAATTGACAAAAAATTATTTAGATCATAGTGTATAACTGAAACATTACCTCAGTGAAAGTTTAATTTATACCGTTCCAAAAGACAGACAAAATGTCCCTTAGCAAAAGCTTGAAAGGAACAAAATGCAGCCTAAAATTTGATTTTCCATCACAATCACGGATTTCTACTAGCATAAATCAAGTTCATGTTCGCTTTCTTGGCCATTGCAATCATATATTACATATCATATATTAATTAAATTAAATTAATAATCATATATTAATTTTCTTAAATACATAAAGCAATGTTAAAATAAACTTTCATGATAACCAATTATATATATATATAAATATATATATATATATATATATATATTTATACATGTATATATGTATATATATATATATATGTATATGTATATATATATATATATATATATATATATTACTAATAATATTTCTTATAAAATTACATTGAAATTCTGTTTTACGAGTTCATGTTTATGTGTATAGATTTTTATACCAGCCTGTAATCTAATCGACATTTTCTCAACGTTTTTGCATATGTAAGTTAATCAACATCTCTCTTCTAAATTTGCTTTGAGAAAATTTATAATTTGAAAAATTTTCCAAAGGAAATTCAGAAGGCAGATATTGAATTACGTTCGTATTTAGTTTTCTCAGAGACACTTTAAATAATTCTTTCACATTTGTGGAATTAACATGGGCGATACAAAATTGAGTTAAAAAATGTAAGGTCTACTGAGAGATCGTACATGGTAATGCAATGATCCATTAAGTATCAATAATTTATTACTCATTAGGAAATAATTAACATTTCGAAAGTAATTGAAAACTTTTTCAAAATAAATTATTTAAAATATAAAAATTATTTATAATGTTTATAGTCGTCATCATGGTGTATTGAATTGATCACAAGACATATGGCCTTTGACGGTGCGGCCTACCGCGGGGACCCGGGTTCGATTCCCGGCCCTCGTCGACAGGGCTGGACTGGTGTTCTGGTTGGCTATAAGAGATTGATCTCGTAGCAATAAAGCCATAGATGTGTTAATTTGATACATATTTGGTTATGTACTTTAATATCCAAATAAATAAATAAATAATTTCACATAAGCTTAGATATCTGGATTTCACAGTACCGACTTAATCAGATGTAACTGCCAAAATTTCATGGAAGCTAAACGACATTTAAAAGCCAGCACCTGGCTGTTAGCAAAATATTAGTCTCGTCTGACTTATGTGGGGTAATATTTTATTACGAGAAAAAGAGCGATAGAGCGCATTTTCTTCCTATAGTTGGCTTTTATATTTCTCATTTTAAACAAATCGCGATCATGGAAAATGGTTAACCCTTTATTTTACAAAAATTGTATTAACTTAGTAAGATAAATTCGCCGACTTCCATCGAAATGGACGGCACAGCCAAATACTTAGACTTTAGAATTACGACAGCTGATTTAAAAGCCTCATGACTACGTACCGAAAATACTATATACCGAATATATAATATTTTAGGAAATTTCGCTTAATAATTCATAAAATAAGATGAAGCAGAATTATGTACACAAGAATGTACTTCATTTCGTCAGAAATATGAATAGATGGTGTCCAACACTTTTTAAACATGGGAAACGAATTTAAAAAAAAATTTACACTATTGACGAATTTTTCACATCACCTGTAAATATTTTGAAAAGATAAAGCCATTTTTTTATGAAAGTCATTCATCGCCTACCGAATATATTCCATGATAATGAAGACGAATTAAGCAATTTAGCAAATTTAAACTATTGTGTTAAGTGTAAACTAAAAATAAATATTTATTTACAGAAAAAGAGGAATAGTAAACAATTGACTTTACTTCTTCAATGGAAATCAACGCATGTCAAACAATTTTATATCTTAATTAATCTTTTCATATTCCTCCTGCATTAATAAATATTCGCTATGTCCGGTTAAAAGCGGACGTAAGGAATTGAAGCGAAATATCCTTTCCCCCAATGGACTCTAACAGATTTGTGTCGTAAAGTCCAACGTAGTCAAGACAAAGACCTGTCCACTATTTTTCATAAACTTGTCTACGCGATTTTTTTAGGTTTCAATCTTGATTTATTTTAAATGAAGCAATATACTAAACAATTTTACATGTTTTTGACCACAATAATCATATGTTTAGCTTTCTGTATTAGAGTACGTTTAAAAAAAAGAATTGAAAATAAAAATATTTTCTATTTATTTTAATTGCCAAATATTTTAATAAATATTTTAATTACAGTAGCATCAAAGAATTGCAATATTTGGCGTCCTGCATAGCCTTTTTCTGGATCGAATGGTGCATTTCTAATACCGGGATGTACCGAGAAAATAGGGACAACTGGCCACAATAATCTTGCGGAACAAAAAATATTATTTACAAATACTTAGTCATAGTATTTTTATATTAAAAACATTTTATATTTTAGTAAAATATTATTCAAAAAATGTTTTGATGATTCTTTCTTTATTTGAAAGAGGGTGCTGTATGTGCGGTCACATATAAATATGATGGGTATCTAACGATGAGATTCAAAATTGAATGATGGAACTCCTTAACGAATGGCAATAAATCATACATGATTCAAAGTATTTGCCACGAGTAGTAGTTATTTTGTAAAATACAACACTTACCAAGTTAGGGTCTGACAATAACTTCTGGATATGGACAATAGAACTCCTTAACGGATATTATTAAATCAACCATGATTAAAGATATTTGCTACTAGTAGTTGTAATACTTTGAAAAATAACTACACTGTCAACCAGATCAAAGTCTGATGATGAGTTCTGTGGATAAACAATGGAATTGCTTAACGTATGGTTGTAAATTAAAAGTGATTCAAGATATTTGCTACTGGTAGTTGTTACTTTGCAAAATAACTATTCTATCATGTCAGAGTGGAATGGTGCGTTCTGGAGATCAACAATGGAACTCCTTATCGGATGGTAGTAAATCCAACGTTATTCAAGATATTTACTACTGGCAATTTTTAATCAACAAAATAGCTGCACCATCGACCAGGTCAGTATGCGATGGTCAGTATGGATGGTAGTAAATCGATCGAGGTTCAATATATACGCTACTGGCTAGTTGTTACTTAGCTACTACTTTGCAAAATCTGATATTGGATATTGAAGATGGAGAACGGAACTGCTCAAGTGGTAGTTTTTAATTTACAAGATAATATATCGGCCTTCGGATATGGAGATTCGAATTTCTCAATCACTAACAGCTAACCATTACGGCTACTACTATCGCTTCATTTCTATGTGTTGTTGATAATAAATTTTAGCCAAAGAGGAAATTATCTATATACTAGCTTTTACCCGTGGCTTTTCTTCCTCTTCTCCTTGTACTTTCAATCTTCACGAATGTCAGTTTTTTAACTTTTAATCTTCCCGTCGAAAAACGTGTCGATATCATCTGTTCTGTGGGACTTGATTACTCTCAAAATGTTTGCTTGCCCATATTTAGTATACATTTCATTGTTATGTAAGCTTCTCCAGATATTATTTTCTTTTACCGCTTCAAAAATTGATCGAAGGATCTTTCTTACAAAGATGAGATTGCGTAGGTTTCACTACCATACAAAATAATAGGTCCGATGAGAGTTTTAAATAGATTTATTTTTGTATTAACAGAGATGAGTTTTGATTTGAGTTGTCTTTTTAGACATTAGTAACATCTATTTGCCATCAAAAGTCGGTTCTCAATTTCCACTTTTATCTCATTTTTAATGGTATGGTATGATCTTTGTAGAATGGTATTTATAGTGTTAATCCTTATAACTTTTTCAAGGGCTGTGTTAAATAAGATGCAAGGCAGAAAGTCTCCCTATCTGAGACCTTTCTCTATGTACTATACATCTGAAACATAGAATATAAGCTTAATTCTACATTTGACACATCGCAAAGCCATTCTGATAAGATTTGTAAGTTTTGGTGGGATTCCGAATTCACACATCGCCTCAAAAAGTTTCTTTCTATTGATGCAATCATAAGCTGCTTAGAAATCGACAAAAAGGCGGTAGCTATCAATTCCATATTCCTTAAACTTTTCAAGGATTTGTCTTTTTTCTGGTATACGGTTGATTTTCCCTCCATAAAACCACATTGATATTTTTCTATAATTTTTGTGGCGTAGGGAAAAAGCCTACGAAATAAAATGTTTGAAAATATTTTAAAGGCCACAATGAGAGGCGTGATGTCTCAATAATTGTAACGGTCCAGCTTGTCTCCTTTCTTTTAGATGGCAAAACCTGAACCCTCACCCCATTCAATGGGCATCTGTTCTTGATTCCACACATCACAAATTATTTTTAGAAGCTCGTTGTTCAATTCCGGCCCAAGCATCAACTTCAAAAAGTTCAGCCTTGATGCCAACTGGGCCAGGGGCTCTATTTCTATTCAGATTTTTTAGAGTGTTTCTTAGTTCCCCTAATGTAGATGTGTCAACATTTTGTGTACGTGGTTCAGTATTATATAACTCAATATTACCATCTTCTTACACCGGATTATCTGTACCGAAAAGAACATCAATGAAGCGTTCTCTCCATCTATTTATCGCCTCTGCATTATTGCAAGTTAGTTCACCCTTTTTCTTTGTGAGGGTCACAGTTCAAGAATTAAAATCTTTTCTTACGTCATTAACCAATTGACAGAATTTACGTGCGTCTCTTTGCGATTTTCAGTTCTCGATTTCCCTTTCTTTTTATGGATCCTTTTCTCCTCTATCCTCAAGTCCTTATATTTCTCTATTGAATTTATGATATAATGACTGTCAATCATGTCTTGTAAGCTTGATTTTTCCTCTTGGACATTTCATCCAACTGTGTGTCATACCAGTTATTCACTTTTCTATTTTTCTTGGACTCTGGTATTGTCTTATTTGTAGCATTATTAATTACTAAGGCGACATCCTTCCATTGATGTTTTTCAGTTTGAACATAATACCCTCTCGTAAAACTATCCCTTAAGCTGCTCTTATATCGTTTAAGAATTTTAGGATTCTCTATTTCATCATAATTCAATTTTTTTACCTCCTCTATAACTACGCTACTCTTTGCGCCTATAACTACGCACGCCAATTAGGATGCTTCTGTGCCTTCTATCTATCAGAACGTGTTTAGTTTGATTAAATTTCAGGCCATCAGGCGATGTCTATTTTTTATGTGGGAAAAAAGTTTCACTAATAATAAGGAGCGAAATCCGATAGTCTTGCTCCATTATCTTTGAAGTCTTTATGAAGACAATGATTACCCACAAAGTCTTTCATATTGTCATCAGTTCCTACCTGAGTATTAAAATCACCAATCACTATTTTAATGTCAGTTGAATGACATCTGGAGAAAATATTTTCCAGCAAATCATAAAAGACATCCTTCTCGGCTTCGGGCTTTTCCTCCGTAGGTGCATGACTACAAATAACGTTAATATTTCCTTCAATTTATAGTTTTCCCTTCAATCTTAGTTTACATATTCGTTCATTCTATTAATATTGATAAGGGTAAAATTAGTTTCTTTGTTTTCGACTTTGTTAACGACTTACCAAAATAACAATCTATAACTATAAAGGTATATAATATATAACCACTAGGATGTTTAATTTTAGAAAATATGAGTATTGTGGCTACATTTTGAGTTAAAAATTTTAACATTAACATCATAATAATGTGTAAAAATAAGCTTTTGAACGATTGTATAAAAATGATGTAAATAATTATTGGGTTGGCTAATAAATTCTCTAACCATTACTTGTCTTTAAAAATATTTTAATATTGAAATATCACAATGAAAGCAAGCTATATGAACATCATATTTATATATAATTTGCTGCCACCTGATGGATACTGATAAGACACCTCGGTTAAAGTAATTTAAACCAAATTTAATAAAATGTTAAATATTATCTTTGACTACAAAAAACACAAGCATAATTAATAATAAAAATTTCATCTTTACCACAGTTATATTAGTTTACAATTTAGTGTCATAGAATTTTATTATATGTTATATGAGTATGATAGCAGTAATTGCAGAAACCCGTCAGATTATCAAAGTTTTCTAATATCTATAATAATAACTTCATTTCCTACTTTTTCTTCTAAAACATCCCACTTAATTCTAGTGTGCAATGTATATAGGTAAATTCATTTGGTATAAGCAACATTATTTGCACGAATGATGTACGTTAGAGTAAAATTTCTTATGAAATAGTTATTCCACTATATTATAAGTTCTATTTAAAGACACAAACTCAATTATTTTCATCGATACTTTGTACTTTAGTAGAGCAGAAGAAATACTCACTAAAGCAAATTGGCGGAAAATCTTATATCTTACTTTTGAAAGCGCGGTATAAAAACAGAAAAATGACTAGGCCAATAGTGTTTTAACAATATTAAAGGAATCATCATGAAATAAACAGCGGGTTTCTCATAAATTTTGTCGAATAATAAAGCAACTTCCCTCCCCATGCGAATATAAAACTTTATTGTAGCATTGTGGCTCACTTCTCTGCGTTTGAACTTATAGCCTCAAGGACTGGCTTCGTGGCTAAATGTGAGTTTTTACTAAAAGATTTCTATCATCGTTGATACACCCAGTATTAGCGGAAAGTTCACGGAACCATTCAAAGTTTTGTTTGCTGCGTGGCTACAAGGTATCAATAATTAATGTTGTAACCAGAGAGAAAACAACATTAAACTAATACATAACCTGTTTTTTTTCTTTTTATTTATTACTAAAGAACTAATTAGCGAATTTATTTTGATGAAACTTTTACCTTCAGCTTGATGTTTGACTTCATATATCAGTTATAAAAGATAACGTGCTTTTAATACACACTTTAAGTAAACAAAACTAAGCCTGAATGAAGTGCAGGTCACTAATTATCATTAAAAATATATAGAAGACAATTTTTACAGAACTAATATTAATAGTCCTTTAGTATTTCGTACTGTTCAGAAACTTAATTTGGTGCACTGGAAAATGTGTTTTTTTTTCATTTTTTTTTATTTTACGCTTCGGTTCGTGAGAAATATGAAAGATTTACTATCATCGTTTTTTGCATATTAAACTAGATTAAATTCTTTGGGTGAAAAGCGTTTTTATGATTCTGATAGCTTATTACTGCTTTGACTAATGACCAGTTTGATCAAAGAATTCCCAAAGAGTGTAGTTAAACATTTTTTTATTTATGCTTTTTTCACCTATATTATCATCTTTCATTTCCATTACTTCCAATACAGTCACGTTTCAAATTTTCTTAAAATTTAGCTACCTATTCTTTCCATACACTTGCTTAATTTGTAAGTTTTTGAGTGTTTCTAAGATTATAAGATATTACATTTTTGTTTAGATTTAACACCCTTTCCAGGTTTTTCATATAACCTGTGGCATTTATCTAGCATATGTCGGACATAATGTTTACGTCCTCCTATTTGTTAGAAGTAAATACAATTATATATTATATCGTCTTTAAAAGAATTATCATTAATACTTTGCTAATAGTGATATTTATATTATTGAAACTATTTTCATACATAGTTGTAAAAAACTGTGGTATATCAAAAGCCTGCGAATTTAAGAAATACTTAAGTAAAAATAGACGGACAATTAGAATGTATGCGAGCGGCGGTAAAAAGGGTCTCTTCGTGTGTCTTGTGATCAATAAAATTAACATAGTAATTAAGACCTTAGTTTAATTTCACATTTTATACTTAGTTTTTATACTTAGTTATTTCATTACTACTTCAATACCTTGAAAAAAAAATCACGTTATCTTCTATGCCGTGTGTTATGAGATAATTAGCTATTACTTATGAATGGGGGACAATAAAAAGTGTTTATAGAATTTTATCTTATTCTCACAAGCAAAAATATCCGGTTTCACTCATAATGGCACACAATTTGCAGAAGAAAAACATATCGAACAAAGTAATAGCATTACATTCCTATGTGTTGATGATATGATGCTCGGTAATGATACTTTCTACTTTGAAATATTCATCCATCTTAAATTAATATTGAACAAAACTGATCTTGATCTTGTCTAAATATTCATATTGGGCTTAAGGAAAATGACATATATAAAATAAATCAAAAGTCTTTATTGCATCAAAAAGACTTTTTCTATTTTCGAAGATTTGTTCAGCTGTATAACTATGGATAATAATAGTAGTCAATAAATTATTAAGTTGCAAGTTGAGATTTAAACTTATATGTCATCAATATAACTAATAAGCCGCTGTAGCTCTAACGTTAAATTATCACTGACAGACGATAAATAAAAGAGACGGGCGTAATCCGAACCCATTAATACTTGACACGAGAACGTGAAACGATAGCAATGTTGAATAATAAATTGCTTGCAAAATTATGATTAATTGCTGAGCTACTTTTAAAGCAATTGAGTTCAATTTTCCTATTAATTGGCAAACGATCTTTATTATGTATAGACGCGGACGGAAAAGAGGTATGAAAAAACCTTCATTGATGACTATTTGAAGTGTCAGTAAGGCACAAGGTGAGCGGCAGTTTAAATCTGAAATTTAAATCTTGTGTACTGTAAACTTTCTGTGTACTTTCTTTAGAAATGTTGCAGAGTTCCAATGTTATGTGGGTGAATAATTTAATTCAATATTATCTGTCGTCAGTGATATTAAAAAAATGACATACAATTTTTATTATAAAGGCAAAATTATTTCATCACGATATGGATAGGAATTCTAGATTTGGTCGGTTGAAACTTAATTTGCCTTAAATATAAAGATATGTGTAATGAGTTTATTTATTTTCTTCCCCACGCGGAAATAAATAAACTTCGCTTTTTATATTCACTTCGTATTTTATACAGAAATTTATAATATATATGAATATTATTATTTTGTCCATCCACAGTATGGCTTGAAAATTTCTAAGTCGTGTCTTGAAATATTCGCAAGTAGAAAGTTGGCCATTATTTTATTTCCAAAATTTATTGAATTATATAATCTTTAAAGAAAACAACATTTAGTTTTTCATATTTAATATAGTGTAAGTGAACGGTTTTATTTTTGCAAAAGAAGGGAGATACCTTAGTTTTGTTAAACGTTAAATGAAGCTAAGACAAGCCTGAAATTTCTATTGGTGATTAAAATATTCTGAAAGAATTTCAAATTTGCACAATATTTCAGGATATAGGACACGCTGTTCTTCACTTGCTGGCGTATATGTATGTAAACTGAATCTAATCGAATTTGTATGGGCTATAATTAAAGGATTGAATAGGAACACGACGTTTTTGAAACAAATATTTCTGAAACAAATTAATAAAATTGTGTTATTACCCATATCACAGCTAAGGGGCGTAATTCATACTGCAAGAAAATTGAAGGTATAGCAAATTAATTTAACAAAATAGACAAACCAATAAAATTAACTATTTCATTGTATGAATGGCTATAGCAGTAGTACCGATAATTAAGCATTTTTGAGCCATGTTTAATCGACCCAAACTTTACACGTAATCAAATAGATAATCAAGTAATCATTCACACAGAAATTTTCAAACTTGTGTGGTAGTTAATATCCAGAAATATATATTTAATTGGTCAACGTTTTCATTAGTGTTAATAGCGCCCGTCACCATATTATTACAAAAATACTGCTAAATCGCGGTTTCAATCTGATAAAGCACCGAGAATGGCGGCAAGGTTGACAAGTATACAGTATATATCATCACTAAATAGCGCCACTTCAAACAGTAAAATCATACCACTTTCTTCTGAAATTTAAAAATTATCATAAGTCACTGACATAGAAATGCATCAGCCTATACTTTCATTTCGATAGACATAAGAGATTCTTAGTGATCGATGGTGAATTTTACTTTTAATACTATCCCTTTCATTTGCACAGTTTAAAAAAAAAGAAAGTGGTTATAAAAATGAAAAGGATAAAAAATAATACAATTCAATTTCAAGGTCAATTGCATTTCAATGTCAAACGGTCTTTATTACATACAACGTTGTTTACAATTCGTAAATAAAAATGATTGCCGTTTGAAAATCTTTAACATCTATATTTCGCCCAAATATCTAAGTTACTGTCATACACTCACACATCACAATAACTGTCATCGATCATAAAAATAAACTTATTTGAAAAAACCATTAATATGATATTGTTTCAATTAACATTTAGGTACATTATTATTTGCGTCTTGGTAATATAATTTTAATAACTATTTCAAAATAATTAAACACAGTTTATTTAATATACAGCAACATTCACAAACGTCATTTAAATCAATCAACATATTTGAATTATATCTCTTTTCTATGGTTTGAATACTTTTGAAGAGATATTTATTGTTTATATAAAGTAGGTAGTTTGTAAAATGTGGATTTGCACCTATCAGATCTAAGTTAAATGTTAGTAATGTCGAGTTATTGGCAGCAATGAATTGACTATTAATCATCATTGTAATATTTAAGTGAAGTATGCTGAGTTAATTATGAAATTACGCTCTGTCGCCTAGTTTTTTTTCCAAAAGATAAATTCACTTCATTTTGATTCAAAGATAAATACACTTCATTTTGCCGCTAGACAGTTTACAATATGTTTGTTATAAGTTGTTTCATTGATAATTGGCGCTATTTTTGCAAGGTGCTAATTTACACATAATTATAATTCCGTACAATATTAAAACCTTAACTATTTTATAAACTAGGAGATTGATTTAAAGAAAATTACATTTGGCCGGCTTAAACATGAATATTTGCACAAGTGGTTGAAGTGGCACCATATAGTATTGATACCTACCATATATTCCGAAGCTCGAAGAATAAAGTGATTCTTTTTCCAACTTCCTTTTCTAAAATCCTTTAAAAATATGCTTTGTGTTTTTATCTAACAACTTCACATAGGTCCAATTTTATAGATCATTATAAACTAACTCGTCGAGGTTCTAATAGCCAGGGAATAAATAAATTCTAGTTAAGGAATTATTATTATTAAATCTTTTCTTGTATTTTATACTAAACCGTCCTGTCTTTTTTTAATTATTTTATGTATCGTCTTAATGAATACACATACACAGTTTCTTATATGTCTTTATTATGGATGTTATGAGTAGTTGTTTACGAATAGTTCACTCTTGCTTCATGACGAAATAATATCGCAAAAAACTGATAAACAATTTATTAAAAACGAGAAACCAAGTCATTTGTCGTAAAAAGTTGCTGTCGTGGTAATCAACATGCTTCAGAAAGTTACACAACATGTAAACATGTTGGCGACATTGTCACACGTCTCTTAATAATTTTATTTAAAATTTTTATTAACATTTCTCACGTTATATCCGTTATTAAAATATACTGTTTAAGATTTTAATTTTTTTTTTCTAAGGATGTTCAATGCAGTTTAAATATCAAACTTCAAGGTAAATGTTCATTAAAGAAATATTTATTATTCTATATTCATTGTTTGATTACATTGTTTATTAAATTACATGAGAGGGCTCAGTCACGCTTTATCATATGTTCAGAATGCGCTTGACCATTTAGCAGTGCTCTCTGATTCCCATTCGCTTATTTTGATGAAACCGTGTTATGGTTTTGATACCATGACGCGCCCAATTTTATATATTTTTTTGTTTATAAATTATGATTTCATTTCGAATTAATTTAATTAACGTGATATTCATTTATTAAATAAATTTTGTGTCGTGCAAACCTTTGTAAATAAGAAAGACGTATTGAAAATATATATTATTCATATTTCACTTTCCGTTAATACAGTACTTCGAAAGTACTTGATAATATAAGCAGTACATATGTGCATTTAGAATTTTGAATATTGAACTGTGCCAACAGAATAAATATTCTACATAACATATTAATGACTAATAAACATAATAGTTAATGTTTGATGTTTAAGAAAAATATTTGAATAATTATTGCTTTCGTTATGTATTTGTCACGTAATAACTTTAAATGGGGATTTCTAAATGTCACGAAAGGACTTGTGGTTGCTTGGATCTACCCATTCTTTTTGTTATTGCACTGTGTATTAAGTTAAATGACACTGTTTGGAGAGATATTATTGTGGATACATCCATAATATAATTTAAGAAATTTTAAAGAAATTTAGGAATAAGAATCACAAAATATCATACAGACAGATAAAAAAAAATGGTTTTCAGGCTTCTATTATCATTCTATATGCTAAATCAATCACTTTTTTAAATATATTTTCAATGTACAGAATTTATTCTGTTACAATTTTATTATATGTATACATTGTATCAAACTATGCTTTTAATTAAGTACTTGAACATTATATACACTTTATTTTCATTTCCTTTTATTTTTTCTCAACATCGTAAACTTTATTCTTAACCGTTTTCTTATTTAACACTAACTGACTTACGATTGTGGTTTTTTTCCTCAAGCATCTCTGGGAATAAAATTATTATCTCCGTTGGAAACGGCTAAGGGAATCTTATTATTTCTAACAAATGTTTCATGAGACGTTCTATCCTCAAAATGAGAAAAATGTCGCTAGGGAAAATAATATTCCTAGGAAATATATTATTTCTTTGGTAATTCCATGATAATATTGTAATAGAAATCTGAGAGAGCGTTATTAAAAAAAACGATGTAGTTGACATTGTTTATAAAATTTAAAACAATCAAACGATATTTAAAACTTTAAAATTGTTCTGTGAATTTCCTGCCTTTGCATTTTAATTGAGAGTAAACCTTTTGAATTTAAACGAGTAAGTAATCCGGAGCTGGATTATTAGAGTTCACTTCCATTTCCATTCATGTCACTATTTCTGTAAGGATTTGAAAGTTAATATAAGAAAAGGAAATAATGTAATAAAAGTATACCGAACAACTCATTCTATATCGAACAACAACAAGCCGTGCATTACAACCATTATACTTTTTATTGTCTTTAGTTGATGAAATTTTGACAAGTGCGAAAGTATTATTTTAAGGAAATATATTTTTGGCTCTACGGTTTATGTAAATATCTGATTTTATATATTACTTAAGAACTATTTATTTATTCACTAAAATAATCCCTTATACAATTTACAGATTAATCTGATACCACTGGACATGTATAAGCACAAAAAGTATTAGAATTCACAAGACATATAAGGTGGCGGAAAAGTAATGTCATAATGTGAACGTGCCTTAATTTTTCCAGAAACGCCAAATATCACTGTGCTTTGACATTTATATTGTAGAAATATAGAGAATTAGTTGTCATCAGGCTATGGAGCGATACACACCTCAAGAACGTGGAATTATTGTTACTGCTTATTTGTCGAATTTTCAATCTGTTGTTTTAACGCAGCTTGAATTTTGTCGTCGTATTCCATGTGCTCAAATAATTAAGCGTTTGGCTGAGCGCCTCATGGGTCCACTACTGATGTCGCAAGAAGTGGACGGCCTCGCATTGCTTGTTTGGACGAGAACATCACTGCTATTGGCGACGACGTTAGGGAGAATCCACAAACATCAACGAAACGACTATGCAAAAAATTAGACAACAGCAGACGTTCGTTGCAACGAATTTTTGTGGAAGATTTGAAAATGTTTCCGTACAAAGTGCAAAGTGTTCACAAACTGCTGCCTGCTGACCGTGGGATAAGGTTAACTTGCTGCCATGCTCTGTCAAACTTGATCCAAGAAGAGGATGATTTCGTATCAAAAATCATAATGACCGACGAAGCTCATTTCGACTTAAGTGGTTATGTTAATAAACAAAATTTGCATTTCTGAGGCGCGGTGAATCCATATGAAATGCATAAGAGCCATTGCATCACTTCAAAGTTACTGTTAGCAGTGAAAAAGTGATTGGTCCTTATTTTTTTGAGGATTCCGATGGCACCACCCTAACATTAACTGGTGACCGTTACAAGCAGATGTTAAACGAGTTTTTTTTGTCGCAAGTTGCTGCATTGGTTGTTGCATTGTTGGTTCCAACAGGAGGGAGCAACCGCTCACAAAGCCCGGGCAACAATGGAGACTTTGAGACACCAATTTCCAGGCCGAGAGATATCCCATTTTGGAGATTTGAACTGGCCATCTAGATCGCAAGATCTAACGGCGCCACTCTTCTTCCTTTGGGGCTTTTTGAAATGTCGCGTTTACCACAACAAACTACGAACCTTGCAAGTTTTTAAAGCTAAAATTTAAGAAGAAATCGCCAGTTTTGCGAGCAACTATTCAAAATGCGGTAAAACGAACACAATTTTGCATCAACTCGGGAAGTGGCCATTTGAGCGATATAATTTTTTCCAATTAATGTCATCAATTTTACACTTTCAAATAAACTTTTCATGAAAACAGAGCTCTTTTTTATTTCTTTCTTTCCTTTAACAAAATGGTAGCCAATTCAAATTGTGACATTACTTTTGCGCCACTTGTATAATAACCTAAATTAATAAAACAGAAAAACACGCATTATTTCAAATCGATAAAAAAACTAACTATCATCTACCAAACAACTTCATAATCGCTTGCCTAACGCGCTCAATTGAGCCGAAAAAATATCAAGACTTGGCGCGTTTCGCAATAGTGTGTTAATCAAAGTAAGTCAATCCCTGTGGGCCCTAAGCAGATGAAATGGACTATGACTCCGCCTTCTTACCCAATAGTCAGAAGTATAAAGTTTTCCAAACACAATACCGGGGATTATCACCTTAATCATTTAATAATTAAAAAAAATGCATAATGAAAAGCGATTCCCGTTGGAGTTGAAGGGAATTGTATCTTTATATGCTCATTATAAAATTTAAAGAAGAAAATAAGGAAAGTGGTCGTAGATTTTTTCATACAAATTTATAAAATTGTTTCAATATTTCTTCCATCGTGAGTATATAAGTTACTTTATGCGGATACCAGATGATTGCGTTTGTTGAAAAGATACTATGGAATAGAGAGTTGAAAAAAAATCTCAATACACTCCATGTCATGGAAATTTTGGGTAGATTTTATGACCCCGTAGACTTTCTAATAGATTTCAATGATATAATTGCGAAATTCAAAGAAGCGGGAGTACGTCATCATGGCTCATATTAAATTGTAGCTTGTTGCTTAGGCTCAATTAACTTATTGAATCAACATCACTTTGAAACAGCTCATAGTTAGATTGATCTGCTATCTCCAAGTAGAGTTTTAATTTTAATCAGAAACCGTACATTAAGACATCAATATTTAAAATCCATAAAAGTCTGAAAACGCTTTTTTATGATTTATAGTGCTTTCTGTCCTACAAAAAAATACTGTAAATAATTGAAGATTCGTTAAGAAAAACAGTATGACTCAGTTACCTCACAATTCATGTCATGAAATTTACAATTTCCTTAATTTAAATACTGGAAGGCTCCAACACTGACAATTGTTATAGTCTTATGCCCTAGTGATGAAAACTGATATGATACACTTTTAATCTTCGCAATTACACTAACTTTTTGTGATACAAATATGAGAAAGTGATAAAATAATAATGAATTCATTTTAAAGTTATGATTAATTCCTGAAGTATTTTTGAGCAACCAAATTAAACTCATTTGTTCAAAAATACATGATTTTGCTTGCACACGTAGAAGCACATTTTTTTAAAAATCATTCAAATATGAACATCAAGAGAGTGTAATTGCCTCAAGGTAGTAATATTACGACTTTTATGGGGTAAAAAGGTTATTTTTAAGAATATTTTTGTAGTGTTGTCGCCTTTGAGAATACTTAATTTGTATTAACGTAACTATACCATATCGAAATTTAATTTGTCGCACACAAATAAATATGGAAATATGAATACACGCTGATATACATTTAAATACAAATAATATCTGTGGAAATATAACTATTATTTCAGTTATTTTTGATTTGTAAAAGAAAATTTCAAAATTAATTAATATATGTTATTTTCCTTGCGCCCAATCGACTGTTGGGATCTCAGTGCTACTTATCCAAACGAAAAATTAAATAGTTTAAAAATAGAAAATATACATACTTACGCAAGAATTATTGAAATGTTACAATTATTGATTTATCGAAGAAAAACGCATATACACCACAATTAGATACATGACATCCAACAAAATATTGAGCTCCAAATGCAAAATATATTATAACAGCAAAAACAATTAAAACAAAAAAATGGAGGGACATTGATTTTTTTATTGCAATCTCATTGTAATATTATTTTTATCTTAAATTATCGAATCGAAATTTACAATATAATTTATGTCTCTAATAAATGTTGGTAATCGTCAAAAGAAATTATATCAGTGATTACGTAGTCTATGCAGTGTTAACACAAATGACTGAAGACAAAAATTGACAAAAATTATCGAAGAGTTTTGAATTACCATCATAGCCAATTCTACTTTATATAAACAGAAAAGTTATATTTAAAGGCCCAGGAGTAGATATAAGAAGATAACTCCTTTTGCGTCCAACGCGAATCAAGGTTTATTACTTTGGTATCAGAGAGAAAAACGAAATTTTAATATAAAATTGTACTTACATCGATCAAGTTCTTAAATCAATACATACAAAAAAATTGTCAACCTAAATAACAAGAACAACATAATTAACCATATCGTAATAAATAAGTAATTGTACATCGATAATAAAATAAAATAATTTTGAAATCTTTTAAGACATCGTGGTGAAATTTTGATCAGGAACATCTTTATGTACCTATAAAAAATATCGAAATTCGTTCAGCCGTTTCGGAGTATATTACGGACAAATTGATAGACATTAAGACGGATAGACAGATAATTATTTAAAAAATTATTATTTGTGGTTAAGTGTCGTGTAAATAACGTATAGTTAAGAATTTTTAAATCACAAACAGAAATTTAATTTTATCATATGTACATAGATTTCTTACGGATGAATTACAAAAGATTAAAAGCCAAACGAAACAACAAAGAGAATATTCTGTCCAAAGTTGGAGTGATAAAGATAAAATTTACAGTAAGCTAAAAGTTAATAAAAGAGCTTTGTTGTTGTTTGTTGTTCAAACTTTAACTGTGCGCTCTTAAATGTTTTGTATATTTCCAAGATATGGAAAAAGTATCGTATCTCAAGAGAAATAAAACGGGTATACTGGACTAGAGTAAGCGATATTGCCGCATTCGTGTTAGGGGAGAACTCTTCGTTGTGGTTCCGCAATGAGTCGCTAAACAATGCTATAAAGCTAGCCACGGCTGCACTTTTAAAAATTTCCATTCCGTTAAAAAAGGAATTTCCTTCACTCGACTATTCTACCGGTAATTACATCTTATGCGATAATACGGAATGGAATTGAATTATTTCGTTCGATGTCTTGACGAACCCATTTTAAAATCATTACGTTTATTCATAACTTGACGTTCTAATTTCTGGACTAGATAATTGTATAAAAATTATGTTTTAACATATACCGTGCTTTCATTTCAATATATAAATTATTGATACTAAATCGATTGCGGTATATACTTGTATAACTTATGGAGTAATAATGACATGAGGAATACAATTTAAAATGTTCTAACGTAAATTGAGACATATTTTTCAAGTTAATAGTGATAAAATAAATTTTCACGTGCATAGACTAAGGATGAGGAAGTAGCGATTAGACTAGAGTTGGAGAGTGTTTACCAATTTGTACCAAATTTTATTTATCTAAAGGAACTTGAAACACTTCATGAAATAATATCTTCACTGCAAGATTGATAGTATTAAAAATCATATACATATCACTAATTTCACATAAAGCAAACTTTTCCCTTCAGATACTGGAAAAAAGCCCATAAATCATATCGGTCAGTTTTTAATTGAAACAGCAAAATATAATAGAAAATATTTCAAGTAAATAGATTAAACTTATAATAGCCAAAAACAGAAAAAAAGAGGCAAATAAATGGAGGACACTACATGTATAGTACAGAAGTATAATAAAATCATCAGAAATTATACCACGAAATGCACAAATGTATAGAAAGAAAAAGTATTGAAAAGAATGTATAATTTCATAAAAAAGGTAAAAATCCCTTAGATAAATTAACACGGACAAATTTGTGAAAAATAAACCTAAATCCAAATTTATTAGGAAAATGCCTAGAAAAACCTAGAGAAAGAGGGTAATGGCATTCACATTCACATGAATAGTCACATTTTCTTTATGAGGCTTTGATTTTTTTGTGAAAAGAAATGTTAACCCTTTACATAATAAGTGCTTAAAAATTGTATATATGTAAAAAGGGATTTATGTAGCCCACGAGTTTACATGTGCAGGATGGAAATAACGAGTGATACTAAAAGTTGATGTATATTAGAAATTAGCAATACATAGAAACAGGGGTTAAACAAAATATAATATAATGCTTTTCAGTGAATATCGAAAACAATGTGGCAATAGTAATTAAAGCGGAAGATATCATGATAAGTCAAGTAAAGATCATAAAAAAATTGATTTTTGGATTGACGATGATTATTATATAATATGTCCTAATTTACGATTCTTAATTAGTTTATTCTACTGTTTTGTAGTCAGATGTTCGCATTACTAATAAATATTCATAGTGCTAAATATGTGCTAAAAAATAAAATAATAGGTTTTTCCCCTTTTATTTATATCCCGCGAATATAACCAGTGCATATATTCCCAGAATATAAACAAAAACTTTCAGAATTTTTCATTCAGAAAATTTTTAATTAAGTATACTTAATAGTAATCGTCCTATTATAATAAGGATAATGTTAAAATGTAAACAGAAAACAATTTAGTTTTCTCAAATTGATAAAATATGATACATCTCACGTAAAACATAAACATGTATTTATTTTGTTATTAGCGCATATCTTTATCTCATTCATTTTTTCATTCCTTTTGGTAAATTTTTACTCTAAGCCACACCTTTTTCCCTATTGTTTTATAAGTGAAACTGACTGTCTGGTCTTAAAGTAACAAATATATTATAGCCAGCAAAATTTTCTCGGCACGTTTTTTTGCTCTTCGTAATGCTTGAAAAATGTAATAAAATGTACCTAACCTAACCTAACCCAACCCAACCGAACCGAACCGAACCGAACCGGACCGGACCGGACCGGACCGGACCGGACCGGACCGGACCGGACCGGACCGGACCGGACCGGACCGGACCGGACCGGACCGGACCGGACCGGACCGGACCGGACCGGACCGGACCGGACCGGACCGGACCGGACCGGACCGGACCGGACCGGACCGGACCGGACCGGACCGGACCGGACCGGACCGGACCGGACCGGACCGGACCGGACCGGACCGGACCGGACCGGACCGGACCGGACCGGACCGGACCGGACCGGACCGGACCGGACCGGACCGGACCGGACCGGACCGGACCGGACCGGACCGGACCGGACCGGACCGGACCGGACCGGACCGGACCGGACCGGACCGGACCGGACCGGACCGGACCGGACCGGACCGGACCGGACCGGACCGGACCGGACCGGACCGGACCGGACCGGACCGGACCGGACCGGACCGGACCGGACCGGACCGGACCGGACCGGACCGGACCGGACCGGACCGGACCGGACCGGACCGGACCGGACCGGACCGGACCGGACCGGACCGGACCGGACCGGACCGGACCGGACCGGACCGGACCGGACCGGACCGGACCGGACCGGACCGGACCGGACCGGACCGGACCGGACCGGACCGGACCGGACCGGACCGGACCGGACCGGACCGGACCGGACCGGACCGGACCGGACCGGACCGGACCGGACCGGACCGGACCGGACCGGACCGGACCGGACCGGACCGGACCGGACCGGACCGGACCGGACCTGACCGGACCGGACCGGACCGGACCGGACCGGACCGGACCGGACCGGACCGGACCGGACCGGACCGAACCGAACCGAACCGAACCGAAGCCAAGCCAACCCAACCCCAACCCAACCCAACCCAACCCAACCCAACCCAAGCTAAGCTAACCTAACCTAAAATGAATTTGTTTAATAATTGTGGGTTGCAAACCCACAATTATTAAAAAAATTCATTTTCAGAATTCCCCCTGAAGGTGTTTTTTGTGTCGGTAATTTTAGGTGTTAAAATTTTTTAAAGTGTCAGTATACAATGGCATTAGTTGAAATCATTGTTGGGTACCTTATTACTTATCATTGTTGTCATTTTATTATTTGCTTAATTCGAAATAAAAACATCTCGGCCGAAGATGTCGTAATCCATTTTGGAAGGCTTTAAACGTAAAGTTCTTCAGTAATATTTTATTTGTTGGGTGAAATTTTTTCTCGGAATATTTTTCGTCACGTGTACATGACAAGATTGAAACAATTGTTACACATGTATCAAACGTATTTAATGACTGGTATTCTACATGTTTTCCTACATATTTCAGAACCGCAGATTTATTTTGCAAATAGTATTATCTGTATAACACACAGTCACCGGAAGGGATATTATTTGATATGACAAATGTTTTCACACGTCTGAATATACATAATGCACTTTCGTTTGCATTCACTGGAGAAATATATTTCTGGCAGGATTTTATCGGTGTCCTAGGTGTCTGGCGGTTTAAATATAAGCATAAAAATAGTGACTAAAAGACATTAAAAATGTGTCTTTTTTAATATAGTGCAAATTTTGCGCTTTTTTTAAATTTTTTTGGTTCACCTGTTAAAATTGTATGGCAAAAATTTTCTGGTAATTTTATTTTCCTTGTAAAATAATGTAATGAACAATATAATAAAAGCCGGACTTGATAATATATTTCCTATATTATTACTTTAATTAAGGAAATAATAAAACCGACTAAGTACAGTTCGGGTATATGCAAATGAATCTTAGAGTGGGTTATATAAGTAAATAGGCTTGAAGATATCAGTAAATGGTTATACGAACCACATTTATATTGTGATTTTTAATTTCTACTAATTTATCACAAGATATACATATTTGATCCAGTATTTCACCGTTTTTCTTCCATCCTATATCCCTTTTAAATGCATCTATCATTATATGTCGGATGACGATAGTCACTTTATAATTGCTTAAATATATAATAAATATGCATTTTTCATATGTTCGTTATTCAATTTATTTTTCATAATTTAATTCATCATTACTTACATTCTATATATCTTTATTATTTTTTCTCTAAAAATGTTTATCGTAAATAGTTACCATGACATATTTTTAAAACATTAGCCACGAAATGTTTCTCCCTCAGTTTAATTTTGAAATTGATATTATTTTAATATCAAGATTAGTGTCAAGCAATAATCGTTTAAGTATAAGATAGGCAATAATCTTCATTATTCAGGCGCTTAAAAATAGATACACTATAAACTTTGCTTTCAAATGAAACGACCCAATACTAAATGTCTTCATAGATCTACGTCAGTATTACTTAGCGACGGTAGCTTAATTGGCAAATTGTATTGTCAAGTTCACATCGCGTTAGAAGCTATTCGAATATATATTAATGACACAATTGTTGCTTTGTTAATGGTTTGAGTAAAATATTTAAATACCAATTACATACATTATTAGAACTTATCAATTATATATTTACAGGAAGTAGATATTGTGGCTATACAATCATGAGAAATATTAATATAGCGTGGAATAGAGTCACATATAATGTAAATAACGTCGTATGTAATTAGATAAATTCAAATTGCGACTCTAAGAGTAATGAAATTATAAAGAAGTTTTATAATGCCATTTTCCCTATCTGGGCCTGCTGTAAAATACAAAACAAAATAAACTATTTATTCCGGTGTAGAGTGTACGTTAATTTTCATGCACAAATAAAACATAGTTTTTTTTTAAATTCTAGCACTACTTCCTTTTGTAAATCATAAAAATTTTAGAGCGATAACTACTTAACTCAAAATAAAAAGTAGCGAAAATTAAATACTCTTATCATCACTTAGCTACAACTGAACAAGTATGTGCGTATAATTTATTAGTTTCAGAATCCTAAGAAAATTTTATTATTGCTATTAGCAATAGTTCCAATCTATCCATTTTTTAAAAATTAATTACGTTGCTTTAAAATAAGAAAGACCAACCTATTTACTTATTTCCTTTATTTACTTATTTTAATTTTACAACCGAAAACAGCACGATTTTGTAATGTCATACTTTGTGCCTCAAAATATATACATGTCCCTATAACACAAGTAACTAATGTCAAGTGCTTATTATAAGAAATGCCGTTATTTCAAAGACTTAATCTTAGATATAAGGGCTTGAGGCAATAAAAACAACATATAATGAATCCGCTGTAAAGTTACAATATATTTAAAAAAAGGTGCCTTTGAAACAGAGAGAAAACTCAACCGATAACTAATAAAAGCATATGCTTAAGTGATAGGATTGGGATTCGCTGAAGAAAACAATTTTAGCCGATACTTGAAACCTAAATAAAGAAGACAATAAGCAGTTGCTATTTAAGTTCGTAATTCCTTGTCCTTGAAAAGTACTGTACGAAGCTGATGTGATATATGAGTTATATTTAGGTTTAAAAAAACTTATTTTAAAAGTCACAAATTTAAAGAATCATTTACTATTGAAATTTTGTTTCCATATATCTAAATATAAACATTAGCTTTGAGGTTTTTTGGTAATGATATTGAATTATGGTATTAATTCTTTTTACTTTTAACCGCAATGCATATCTCTTTATTATAATAAAAAAATTGTATACCATCTGATTTAAAAATGTTTATAATCATAGTTCAAACTTTCTATATTTTTTTCCATATTCTTTAAAAATTAACACAAGTTACACAGACAATTCTTTCCTTTTTTGTTAATATCATTGCGTGTTGATTTCTTGTCGGTTACACTATTATATCATATACAACTGATCATGAATTTTCATGTATATGGATAAACAGAGATTCCAGAATTTTGCTTGGGATTGAAATATTTTTTTTTTGTAATTAAAAAAACAACCACGCTAGGAATAAAAATATAGACACGAGTATGTAATTACGTATCAAAGTACTTTGCCATTTCCGATGCTTAGACTTAATATTTTATCAAGAACATAACCTTTTTGGAACCAAGCCAATTTTATTTACCTTTCACGCGTGCGAAGACGTGGTTGACCTACGTAACTACTGTATTAAAAATCAAACGTTAAAAACAATAAATGGGCACACGTTTATATTAACACTGCATTAGATTGATTTTCAGCAATGCCTAATTTTTATCAGATCGCAGTGAAACCGTACGTTATACTAATATATATGGCCATTTTGCTCGTATAAAAGGCCTGACAATAAAATTTGTTCACTTGTATTTACCTAATTTTGTCCTGACTCTCCGCAAATATGAAAAAAAAAACCCAATTGTTTGAACATTTGACAAACGAACTGACGCGGATGGATAGTTTGAAATTAAAAATATTTTTGGTAACGATGCAATAACAATTTTAGTGGTGCAGTAGCCTATTGGCATAGGCATAAAAGACTTGCTTGATTTTATGTGAATCGTTATAAGAGACTCCTATTAGAGTAAAATAAAGATTAGCTGTTACGAAATTGTCATTATGTGACTAATCTGTTATAAATATTATAACGTATATAACGTTACGGATGTCGTTTGGTGTTAATCTATGTGCAATTTAAATAGCGCTGCAGGACTAAAACAAACATTGTTACTTTTATTCCGCTTTAGCCAACTTTCTAGTAAGCAATGACTCAAAATTTATCGCTGCAAAAGGTTTTAGGCGGGAATATATCATTATTCTCCACAAACGGGTTAAGCAGCCCAGAGCACGATTCCTTCCATCACGACGTCATTTCGGATTACATTGTAATCTCGCGAGACGTCGTTCTTTATCAGGGTTATGTGAGACTCTGTAGATTTAGCTATTCATATCTATTAATGTGCACTTAGTTGTTACGAAGTAAAAGTATAGTTTTGTAAAGTATGTGCATCATTTTCTCTTTATTGGTGACATAGCAACCATAGAGATAACATAATAAAAATATAATGTCTATATTTTGGTAAAAAAAATGTTTATAATTCTGATTAATATGTTCAAATAATCTTGAAAATTTTTCCAATTCATGCCAATAAACGATACGCTAAGCAAACTCTTAAATAACTTATACTTGTTCCCAAAGGACCCTGAGATATGCAAACAATAACAATGGAAATAGATTTCTAGGATAACAATGTGGTAAATAGACATAGTAAGTAAGAAGATTAAGAGACTTTGTTCCTTATTTACGCAGCTAAAATCGATCCCCTGTCCTTTTCTGCCATGGTAAATCGATCTCCATTCTTTTTTATTCATGAAATTCTCGGCTCCTGTTTTAGTCGAAATATAACTGTCCGCTATTAAACGTGTCAGCTATCGAGAGCGCAAATTAATATCATTTCGTTATTTAAATTAAATTTTTTTTGTTCACTTTTTTGTTATATTATTTATTGGTTTCATTAATTTGTTAAATTGTATTTTTATTAAATTCTGTCATTACTTTCGTAAATTTTTTAAGCATTTTTGTTACCTATTTTCGTTATTTAACAATAGAAGTGAACACTAATGTATAGAGTACGTCGATATTATGATGCACTATAGCAGAGCCAATGATGTTGCACGTGTGGCACAATGAATTTGTCAGAAGCAATGTCCTATTAGGGGTTTAACATACCGCAACACATTTTCAAATACCTATTGTCATTTACGAGAGACAAGTAACTTTAATTTCTGAGAACCCAGAGTAGACATAAGGCAATGCATTTGCATTGAGGACGATAATGTTCTAAAAAGAGCTGGAGGAATCGTCAATCAAAATAATGTACACCACTAGCGTGGGAAAGATCAGAATCCACGTGTGACCAGGGAGACTTCATTTCAAAGAAAATTTAGTGTTAATATTTTGTGTAATCGGGAAATAACTTATCCAACCAAACTACTTACAATAAAACCCAAAATGGTGATAATTATCTTGAATTCTTGCAGAATAAATTTCCAGAATTATTTAGTGGCCTTACAAGAAGCATAAATTATTTTATTTTATAATGACAGTTTTCCGGCACGCTACAGAGTAATGATCCGGGAATTTATAGTTAATGTCATTCCTAATTCATGTATTGTTATAATGAACAGAACCGATTCAGTGTCCCACGCGGTTCCCAGATCAGAAGACACTTCATTTCTATATTCGGTAAAGGCCTGGTGTAATGACAGAGCATTCAAAACAGAGACTATTTGATTCAAAGAATTTCATCCACTTTCGTCCACTTTTTTTCATCCACTTCGATATAACATTTTTTTCCTATTATCTCCCTTTAAATGTTTGAGAAACGGATATAAATTCTAAAGAAAGTAAAAACTAGACTGTTCTATTGCTACCATAAAAGACAATTAGAAAAGCTTAAAAAATAACACTTAAATCAGACTTTAGGAAACATTTTGAAAAATACAAAAAAAATTAAATCTCAAAAACTGTGAAACTGGATGTAGAGGTTATTAGAGCTAAATAACATTCTATCATCCACACACACACACACACACTTTTATATACATATAATGAAGGACGATTGTGAGAAATATACTTTTGTATAAATTCACTTTTTGAAACTTTGTTACTAACTGAACAAAATATCGAACGACAAATATTTGTATTGAATAGAAATTTAATAAAAAATATAGCTATTAAATAGTAAAATTACCGTAGTCATTAAATTGCTATATAATAAGAGAATCACGGGGAAACAATAAAGCTAAACTGTAATTGGAATCCCGTTCTTTAACTTTAGCTAATATTCCTTTACTCGCCTTACTCGCGAACAAGCTGGTGTTATATAAATCACGATTTTTTCTGATATATAATTTTACTATGCAGAGATTAAGCGCCATCAAACACCATTCGGTTTGTGGCGACGTCGTCGCAGATTATGCTGTAATCTCGCAAGATGTCGCTTTTTATCTCTAACGCGCATTGTAATGGGAAGCTCGGTTGAGTTTCTTGTTTATTTTTGTGTTTGAGTGTGCGCTCTTCCACTCTTTTATGAATGGAAGTATCTTGACAAGTAGCGAATGTTTGATATGTTGCTGCCGTGTATTGGAAAGGAAAAATATTGTATAATTACTTAGTTTTATAATTTTAACATAAAACTTAACCTAGTAGAACACAACGGAAAAGTTAAATAAGATGTAAGTTATAGTTTTATAAACTCTGTCTAAAAATGTTGCCTATAATAAAGAAATCAAGAAAGTATACCATAGAAAGAACACCTAAAATACTCATAAAGAAATCGAGACAGTCATTACTAAATTATTAGGAAGTAAAACACAACCTTATTTAATTCGTATCTGAGACCAAAGTGAGACTAATTATTTGACACATTCCATGATATTTATACAGTCTATGAGGTTTCCATTAGTTGATTATATTAATCAATTAGTAGATTATATTTCCATTAGTTGATTATATGATTATTTTTAATAATTTTATATTTACAAAATAACTTAAAAATTAGTTTCCACTATAATATGACTCTAGATGCTAACATTGCAGAATGTTTATGAGTCAAGTACAGAAAGTACTGTGAGTGAGAAATGAAAGTCTTCTCTACTAAAATTTTTATTTAAATTCAATTTGTTGGTCAAAATACTAATTTCTTATTTGTCCTTCTAAAAGGTTGAATAAAACCTAACTTTCTTTTGTTTTTAATATTTAATATATTTGGCGTTAATTTTGAAGAAATTAATTATTCACAATTAAATGAAACTACGTGATATAGTATTATAATATAGCGAAGATTTTTGCTAATAGCCCACCTGAAGATGTTACAACAAAACCTGGACAGTGGTAAAGAACTTAAAGAAAGTAGAAATAATACTACATTACGTAGTTTCATTTAATTGTGTAAACCTAACTTGTTTTAAACATTTGAAAACAAAAAATGAAAGCAACTCTTCCATCTCATATGCTGATTTCAGAAATGTCTTTGAACACATTCAATCACTAGACCTTATTTGATTCATGTAATTACTGCAGTCGTATTTGCGTTATGAGTTTCTAGTATAATCTGTTGACTTTAATTTAATAAGTACACATGACCTTAACAGATTCTGACCTACTTCTCATTAGTAATAGCTACAGGTAAGGAAAAGGGGAAAGTTTGATTCTTTGTTTTAATGGTTTAGCACAACAACAACTAACTTCGTTAAATTTAACTATTATATTAGGGGCATAAATCATATAGCCATTAGGATATGTAATTTTAGAAAATGTGGGTACTGTGCAATAATTATTCGAAGAGAGTAAAAGCGTCTGGTTATACTTTGAATCATAAATTTATCTCATTACATCAAAATAATGTGTGAAAATAAGGTCTTGAACCATTGGATAAATATAATGTAAATAAATATTTCTTTAGCTAATATATTCTTAACCATAACTTGTCATTAAGAAATCTTTTGAAATTTAAATGTCCCAAAGAAATCAAGCTAAATGTGCGTCATATTTATTTATGATTTGCTGCCACCTAGTAGATACTTTTAACATAAAACAGATAAAGAAACGTAAACCAAATAAAACAAAACGTTACATATTATACTCATCACTGCGAAAAACACAAGCTTTTTTAATTATCAAAATTTCATCTTCACCAAACCAACATCAGTTAGTTTAAAATTTAGCGTTATGACATTTTACTGTTTGCAATATGAGTGTGACTGATCATAAAACTTTCAAAGTCTTCTAAAATCTACATAAATAGCTTTTTTACTACTTTTCTTTACTAAAATCCCGCTCAAGGCGATGATAAGTCTTGGCGACCTTGAGGTATTTTCAATTTCCGTCCCTTTCTCTCCGATAAGCTAGCGCAAACTAAATTAATCACGTCAATAACTCGCTAGGCACAAGAATTATTATTTGCGACTTATGCTCTTTGAAATGTCATTATGGTTTTTAAATGTATTTTTTATATCTTTGAGGAAAATCGCCTATTTTATAGGGTAGCATAATTATTTAATATGAAGAAATAGATCAAACCTGCATTTTATCTATATATATATATATATATATATATATATATATATATATATATATATATACACATATATTTATATATATATATATATATATACATACATACATATATATATATATATATATATATATACACACACACACATATATGTGTGTGTGTGTGTGTCTGTGTATGTGTGTGTGCATGTGCGTGTTTGTGCATGCGTGCGCGCGTATGTGTGTATATATGTAGACACATAAGCGTATGTGTGTATATATGTACACAATACATATAATTATTTAATCGATTAAGATTAGTAAACAATTTAGTTCACGAATCTATAAAATAGTGGATTTAATTGTTAAATGTTTATAGTATTCCCTTTAGATGTCTCGTCAAATTTGAAATTTATTGGATTTCAGTGTGGTCAGAAAAAATGCAAAATAGGCAAAATTATAAGTTATATTTTCTTTACTTCCTCTTTATGTATTTAATATGAATGTTAACATTTTAATTTTAAATTGTGATAAAGATTTCCTGGGTTGGAAAGTAGCCAATGTTATTTCCTCACTCGCCAACTACCTTTGTGCAAAAAATCACTTTGACCTATTGCCCCACTGTGCTGTGAAAAGAGGACAATCTAACATACTTTGGAATTTATATTATATGTTTGGATTGTTATAATAATTAGGATGAGATTTTTTGGATTGAAAGTAAAAATTCAAGTCACCCAAAATTTAGAGACCAAAAAAGATTAGGTAAAAAAAATAAATAAAAACACGAATTGATAATTTAAAATTAAAAAAAAACCGAAAGATTAAAAAATTTAGTAAGCAAAAAGGATTACGTAAAAAATATAAATATAAACACGAATTTATATAAATACAAAATATCCAAAAATTCAATAAGCAAAAAGTACCGCGTAAAAAAGTTTATAAATACAAAGAAGAATTGGTAATTTAAAAAAAACCTAATAATAATATAAAAAGATATATTAATAAACACGAATTGATATAAAAAACATCTAAAGTATCCATAAATTGAATAAGCAAAAAGGGTCGCGTAAAAAAGATAAACACAAATGGTTAATTAAACAAATTTAACCCAATACATTCAAAATTTAGTAATTAAAAATGATTCTGAAAAAAAATTATAAATATAAACACAAATAGATATAAAAACAAACCCAAAACGTCCAAAAATTTAATAAGCAAAAAGTTATATATTCTTTACTTCCTCTTTATGTATTAATATAAAAAAGACAGACCCATAATATCCAAAAGCGAATAAGCAAAAAGAATTGTAAAAAAGATGAATCACGTGCAGGAAAAAAAATTCAAATATATTCCCGAGCAAACAAAACAAACAATTTTTTTCGCGAGCTACAATTTATATTCAGAAATACACGATTTATTTCAAAATATATATTTCATTCATTATATAATACATATTCTTCCATGTCCTATCAAAAATATGTCAAAATATTATTGGCGATAAACTGACTACCTACTCGTACGATATTAAAATCCAAACCTAAGATTAAAATTAATTTAATTATGTCGCTTTCATTGCTGTTAAAGCGAGTAAGAAAACAAGGGACGTAATCCGACTAGCACTGTTGGTTTGCATGCGAGTATAGAGAAGCAATGTAAATCGCCAAAACGCGTCTTTGCATTACAGAGAAATAACGTGTTTTATTTTTTTATTAGAATCTTATTTATTTTATTGAAAATAAACAAAAACCAAGATTTTAAATAAGACGTAAAATTAAGTATTTTTAATTATATTCATAAAGTGTTATAAGAAACGAAGTTAATTTGGTTTCAAATTTATGTTACGAGATGTTTTGGATTTTTTTCAGATTTAAAATATATTTTAGTTGTGTTTTAGAAACAACCAAGACTTTAGAAATATTGTCAAGAAAAACATCGGGCCATAAATTTAATAGACTTTGTTTAAAAAAATTAAATATCCTTTTTTCTAACTTTTTAACTTTTTTCGGTATTAGCAACCGATATTTGCACAAATAATGTAGTTTAAATTACTTTGTTTAATGCAGTGAAATATTTATTCCGCTAAGTGTAGTTTTTATTTAAAAACAGAAAGCAATTATACCTATGGAGGTTTTTACTTTACTACGGTATAAAAAGTACTATCTTTTAAACTCGCTAGGAAAGCAAATTGGCAGAAAATCTTGTAACTTACTACTGAGTGTGCGGCGTAAAAATAAGAGAAGGACTGGAACAATATTTTTGCAACAATATTAAACGAATCCACATAAAAGAAACAGCAAGTTCCTCTAAATTCGAACGAATAATAAAGCAACTTCCCTCCCGAAGCGGATACAAAACTTTATTGTAGCATTGTGGTTCCTGGCTCTGCGTTTGAACTTATAGCCTTTAGTTACTACTGGCTTCGTGGATAAATATTAGTTTTTGCAAAAAGACCTTTGACATTGTTGATACTCTCGGCATTAGATGAAATTACACGGAACCATGGAAAGTTTTTTCGCTACGTTGCTACAGGGTGTTAATAAATAATATTATAGCCAGAAAGAGTATTTACTTTCTTTAGCAGTACATATACTGATAAATAACCTGCTTCGTTCTTTTTATTTAAGATAAAAGGACTAATTAATGATTTACTTTTGATGGAATTTTCATAATTGGCGTGACATGTAAATTTATATACAGTTACAATAAATAACATGCTTTTAATATAACTTTTAACATAAGAAAATCGGCCTGGAAGAAACTTAGTATACAGATAAAAACTATAGCAATTATGATAATAGTCATTTAATCTTCTGTTAGTTTAAATTTTATTCATTATCTATAATTTTTATTGAAATTTGAGAGATTGCTACTGTTTCTTTGATAAGAAGTTTAACGGAAGGACTTTTTATTTATTGAACATAGACTAATTTCGTCACGTAAATTTACACTTTGTGCTTCTACACTTTCCATTACTTAAATTAATTAATATTATTAAGGTTGTCTGCCATTATGACTTCAAGTTTAACTATACGAAAATGTTAAGCGCTTGTCATTCTTTACCACCTTTATTGCTTAGAATCAAAGGAATAAATAATTGAGATGAAAAAAAATTCCTCATTGTATATAAAGAGGAAAACAAATATTCGGAAACGAAAAAGAACAACGTTTTCTGTGTTCGATCTACAACTAAAATAAGAAGACGTTAGATTATAAAATATATCTCAATGTCTTATGGCTGAAAAATCATTTCATATGCTGCATAATCTATTTTTTACCTGCATAGCTACGATACACTATGACCCGTGAAGTGAGTCAAGAATAGTTATTCTGACCGTTCATTACTGTCAAAGTATCCTTCGAACTGATGCATATGAGTTTCAGTCGAAATGAATTGAACGAGTGCAAGACCATTGGCGCGCAGCGGACGAACGATTAAAAACGGTATTCGAAACTAATTAGTTTGGTCTATTTTGTAGCATTTGTGATTGTCTATGGTTTGACAGAAATGTAAAGAAGGCGAAAGCTCGCAGTATTACGCCCCTTAAGACTAAGTAGTTCAGTAATTTCTCGGTGAAAATATTGCGGAATTTTGTTTATGTAGTAGCTGTAGCAAGTCAATAGATTCCGGTAAAATCTCACCACTATCACGCTCGAACGAATTTTGATATCCTCCGAAGACGGGCGGCCTGCAGCCCTTAGACCGAATCATCGTTCATTTGATTTTACCACCCTTGCCATTTATACAAATTAGTCGTCTAAGCAACGAAGGTAATTATGATATAAAGGGCCAGGTGATCAATGTACCCTTCGATGTGAACAACATGGTGCAGCATCTACCAAGACGGATAAACGAAGAGTTTGCCTTCAATACGCAGAAGAACTTATTCACAAATCTAGTCACCAGCACGGTTTCATATACAAATCGGTGGTCAAGTCTTGGCTGCGATACTTGGTATACTAACCTCTGTAAAAACATTACAACATAAAGATTAACTGGAGTCTGTATGACAATGACACGGATGACAATATCGGGCCCGAGTATCAGATTGCGTCTATCGACGCCGCCTCTGCCCTCTAATCCGAGATGCTGATCGCCAGACGTATGTTACGTTGCTATGAAATGAGGGGCTATATTTGGACATCGCCCGGGTCAAAAATTCGTCTGCGATTAATATAATCTACAATGTTAATGGTGAGGGAAATCAACATTCAAATATAATACGGTGCACCCCGTCAGTGCGGGTTCAACGTGTAAGTGACAATCAGTGATATCTGCATAGATACTTTACGTTAGATCAACGGTCGTGGATCCCGACACAGCCCCACCTAATTTCTTAAGCTGCTAGTTGAAATTTAAGCTTATATATCATCAACATATCTCATTCAGAATATGGTAATACTATAGTACGAATACCTAAACGATGCTGAAGCACTAATGTCAAATTGAAACTGACAGGCAGCAAGCAAGTGGAATTTTTCAAAGCATTTGAATCAATTGAGTTTAAATCACCAGTTAATTCTTAAACGGTCTCAATTATATATATATATATATATATATATATATATATATATATATATATACACGCGCGGAGGAAGCAGGGGGATTGATAAACCTTCGTTAATAAGTATTTGAAATGTGAGTAACGCGAAATGTGAGCGGCTGTTATTTATGCGGTTGACTAGTTTGATTCAATATCGTCAGTAGTAATATTTATCGCCTTTTCATCTAAAAAATATCACATAATAAATATGAATTTGTAATTACGAACGCAAAATTATTTCATCGAGGTATAGATAATAGCATTTGGAAAATAAGCAGCTTTTCAAGATTTAGTTTGGTGAACTTTAATTTATCCTAAAAAATGCAGATATTGAATGAATTGAGATTATTAATTTTCTTTCCGACAGGCAAATAAATAAAAGTGGTTAGATTTTATGGATTTTGAATCTAAACATATACTTTTAAGATGCATGATTATTATTATTATCTCCGTCCACAGTATGTCTTCGGAACTCAGCAGTCGAGTACTGAAATATTTGCAAGTAGAAAATTGACAATATTAACAATTGTAAAATTTATGAAATTATATAATATTTCAAGGAAATATAAACATTTTAACGTTCATATTTAACCCAAAGAAAGTGAACTGAAAAAAAATTGGAAAAGATTTTTCATATAATTTACGTAGTTTTTGTTATTTTTTTACTATTTGTTTATTGACGTAAATATATGTATTATCTTTCATTCGCCTAGACAGCCTAAAAAGACAGTGTAAAAAGTAAATGAGCACGTAAAATCGAATTACCAAAAGGAAGTAAGCAATTGATATAAAATTTATATTGATAATCGATATAAAATGTTTAAAGCAGAACGCACATGGGATATTTGGTACATTCTTAATATCATATTAAATCTGAAAAATTAAAATAACGATAACAGTTTTGAATTCGGATGAAACCACTGACGAAGATCCAAAAATACAAACATGTAAATTATGATTCCGAGCACAAAGTAACAAGGGATATCATGAAGAATTTTATAATCAAAAACAATTATTTCTTCTGATGAACTGTTTTAATCATGATTAGATGAAAATAATTTTTTGGGAGGGACGGTTCGTTTACATAAAATTTGCATCATAAAATAGGATACAAGTGGCTCTAACGTGAAATTACCTAAACATAAAATAATTATGGAAAGGACATTAAAATTTGTTATTGGTCAAATTACTAAAAAAATTGTGTCGACCGGAAGGTAGAACAATTTTGGACATAGATGAAAGCTGAGTAAACAATAAATTGATTTACTCTATATGTTGACAGCTCGAAGGTACAATGGGAATATTAACAAGCACGAATTCATCGAACAGCTTGCTTAATATAGGCGTTTGAAAAATTGGAATAAAGATTACCATTTTATATAGCTGAAAAAGCTAGAAAGAAGATAATTTGGTACAACACCGATTGCATCATGAATAGTTTGACCTTTCTTTGTTGATTAACATTTCCTGAGATATTTTGAAAGATATAAAAATTGAACAATATTCCAGCAAAATGGATACAGCGTGTTTTGCTTGTCATCTTATTCTAATCGAATTGGTATGGGATAAAATTAAAAGTTTAGTGTATGAACATGACGTATTTGAAATTATATCTCTGAAATAACTTAATGAAATTATAATGAAATAGTGTAGCTAAGGAGCGGAACGCATACTACCAAAAAGTAGGAAGTATGACAAATTGATGTTATAAAATTGGTAGACTAATAACATTAACAATTCGATCGTAAGTATAAATAGCTATAGTAGTGGTACTCATAATTATGAATTTCCCATCAACATTCAATTTTGTTAAGCTTTATCCAAAATTATAAGGACAATCAAACAAATGTCTCCATGCAAATTATTTCACCTTTCTATCTAGAAATTTATATTTAATTGATCAACATTTAGTATTAATATTGCCAATCACCGCACCATACTATCACACTGTTAAACCATGGCTTCGACGTGACGAAACACCGACAATGGCAGCAAAGTTCAAGGGATAAGATGATGAAAGCTGGATGTTCTGAAGCTCGAAAGAAAAAAATTCGTAACTATGCTGTTTGAAAACCTTTTAAAATATTAATTTTTGTTTTAATCACGCAATTCCAAATAAGATCAATTTTGTAAACCATTAAAAGTAAATGGCCGTTGTTTTAAGAAGCAAGCAGAGATATATTTTAGTTCGAAACGATTGTTATCAAATATTTGCTTTTATTTCATACTAAATCATCTTATGTTATCCTAATTGTTAGTCTGTATAGTCTTATCTGTATAGTCTTAATAGATACATATACACACAGTTGCTTACATAAATCTTTATTACTAAAATTTTTGAGAAGATTGTAAATGTTTGCATTACTATCGCAAATGTTTAGTTCACGTTTGTTTCTTAATAAAATAAAATCGTAAATAATGGGTAGAAAATTCAATAAATAAAACTAAAAAATTCAGTCATTTGTGAAAACAAACGTTGCTATCGTTGTAATCTACAAACTGCGGAAAGATATACAACATGTAAACATTGAATATATTTGGCGTTAATTTTTAAGAAATTCATTGTCTTTAATTTTTATTCACTAATAAATGAAACTACGTGATATAGTATTATTTGTAAATTATTTAAATTCTTAACTACCACTTTGTCATACAATGAAACCTAGGTCGTTTAAATAAAGTAGAAATAATACTACACGTAAACGTATTGATACTGCAATGAATAAATCAAAAATGTTCAATCATAATACAAGTAAAACAAAAAAACCAACGATTTTTCTGTTCTACATATAATGTACCGTAACGTAATATTTCTTCAGAAGTATAATTTATAATTTGTCACGGAAAACGTATTAATACATTATTTCGCTTAATTTTTATTCCACGTTAAAACTATGGTTTTAAGGAAATACTTGAAAATAATTGTTACTGAAATTTTAATTTCCTTTATTTTATTTCAACCTCACAGCCTTTATTTTTAAACGTTTTCTTATTTAGCACTATTTCATTTACGGTCATAGTTTTTTCCTCAAGCATCCCTGGGAATAAAACGATTGTCTCCACTGATAGCCGCCGCAAAGAGAATCATATTATTTCTAAAAAAAAAAATTCGCGACGCGTGCATACGCGTGCTTATCAAGATGACGCTGAAAATAACATTCCGAGAAAATATATTGTTCCGATGGCAGTTTCGTGATAATATTGTCACAGAATTATGCTACTCGTATAATAGAGTAATATTGAAAAAAATTGATCTAGCTGACAATATTTATATTATTTCAAACTATTAAATATCTAAACCGTTAAAATTACTTTGAGTGAATTTGCTACTTTTGAATTTTAAGTGTCAGTGAGACTTTTGAATGTATATGATTAAGTAATACGAAGGTCGTTCAGTTGAAGTCATTGCCATTTGGAGTAAGTATATAATGTAAGAACACAACATTAAAAGATCTGTCCGCTTGGTTACTGAATTTTTATAGGAAATTGAAAGTTGATAGGGCAAAGAAAAACATGTAATGATAGTGTATTGAATAACTCGTGTGTCTTAACAGAATATGTATGGCGATCTATACACGTTTCATTATGTTTATTTTATGAAACTTTTACACGTGCCAAAGAATAATTTTAATGGAACATATGTTTCTCTGTACGGTTTATGCTAATATCCGACTTTATATATATATATATATATATATATATATATATATATATATATATATGTATATATATATATATATATATATATATATAAATATATATATATATATATATATATATATATATATATTACTTATGAAATATTTATTGAAATAAAAAAATATTAAAAGTTATGTAATTTGCAATAAACATAACATAAATAGCAATTACAGAAATAGAAAAATACATATATTAATTCAAATTGATCCAGAAACTAACCATTAATCATGAACTACCAAGCAACTTCATAATTTCATACTTAATGCGATCAAATTAACAGATCAAATAATCAGTATTACCCACGTTTCGCAATACTGTTTTAACCAACGTCTAAAGTACATAAAAAACTGATGAGTAGCGCTGGATGTTCGTGCCCGCACTAAGCAGATGAAATAAACTGCGACTGCGTCTTCTTAGGTAACAGTCAGAAGTGTAAAATATTACCAAACACAATAGCCAGAGATTGTCAATATAATTGCTTAATAATTTCAGAAAATGCATGATCATAAGCAACTTCCGCTAGTGTCGAAGCGAATTACATCCGACCATGGTCGTTATGAAATATGAAGGAAGAAAATGAGGATGCTACCCGTACATTTTTTTAAAAATATGTTGTATAGTTTTTTAATACTTTTTTTCCAACGTCAGTATATAAGTTCCTTTGTACGGAAACCAGATGATTGCATTGGTTGGTGCATACTACGGGATACTATACGACGGGATCGGAGATACAAGATAATATACAAAATAGAGAGTTGATAAAAATCACAATACACTCTTTGTCATGGAAATCTTGGGTATATTAGATGACAAATACTAGCACTCTATTGGCTTCCCTATAGATTTTAATGACACTATTGTGAAATGCAAGCCGATAGATATTAGTAAGCATTTCACATTTTTTTACATTAAATTGTAGCCTATTGCTCAGACCTCATTAATATTCTGAGTCTATATCAGTTGGAAACAGCTCATTATCAGATCGATCTTCTATCCCTGAGTTGAGTTTTAAATCATGTGCACAAAGGAGGCAACAAACAGTGCTGACAGTTGAGGGCAAATCGTTAATAATTATGAGACACAAAACAGGGTTCAAATTAACATTTTGGCTGACTACAGATTGAGTAACATATAAGAAATTATATATTTTTTGATCCAAAATTATGTAAAGTGCTTTTTCCAAGTCTACATACAATCGTAACTAATAAGTGTCCGTTATTTCAATTGTTACTATTTTACTATATATAAACCACATGTTTGTCATGAAATTTACATTTTCCTTAATCCAAATGCTCCAGCACTAAAAACTGTTATCATAAGCTCTTAATCTTTGCAATTAAAATAAGTTTTGCCATACTAATGACAGAGTAATATTAGGAAATAATGAGTTCATTGTAAAATTATGAATAATTACTGAAATATTTTTAAGTAAGCGTTCAATCAATCATTCAAATAAACGTTAATTCATCAGTTCAATGGAAAATGATTTTCATTGGGCACGTGGAAAAATTTTTTTTATAAATATTTAAATATTATTACGAGATGAGTTTAATTGACTCAAAGTAGTGATATAACAATATTCAGGGGATGAAGACATTATATGAAAATTTATTTTCAAAGCATAAATTAAAAGTAAATCATTTGTTATATTTTATATACTTGTAAGGAAAAACATAATTTAGGTCATAAATACATTTATGAAACTGAGTATATTTATTTTTTTTAAATTCGTGTAATTGATTTTGTAGAAAAAAATGTTAAATATATTTCAGCACAAATGTGCTTTTCATTAATGAAATATTTTAATATTACAGAAAACCTAGAAAGTGTGAGAAATTAACAAAAAAATTATTTTATTATATTAATCTCATATACAATATGTAAAGAACATACGCACAAATGAAATTTAGATAACTCAATGGACAAGCTTACCTGGATTGTTGAAAGGATCGGATATTGCTATGTTATTTTGTACTTAAATTTTGTCATTTAAATATTTTTAGGTAACCATAGAATATGTTCACCTCCAACATAATATATTAAGTTTTTTTGTAATGACAATTATTTTAAAATAGCTTCCATTTTTTTTCACTTACCATTCCGGAATATTTCTTTATCTTTTATTTACTTTCTTCTAGTCATACGCAATTATTTTTTCCTTTTATTGAAAATAAATGCTCAGTCTTATAGAGATAATATTACACGCAAATCTTTTTGACTTAAAATTTATAATAAACTTTCTTTAAATATTATTCCGTACCGTTTTCAATGGCCGCAAAGTTGAGAGTTTGATTTTGAAAACATTTTTACATGTCTCGTACAAATTACATATAATAAACTATCTTATGAGAATGTCCGTAATTACTGAGTGTTTATAAGTCTAGGTCTGTTTTTTAATGTTATTTTTAACTGAATTTGTGTTGAAATCTTTTCGTGGGTTCTTGTACAAAGTTTCGTCCTCCATTATCTGCTAAGTTATTATTTGTAGTATTACAAGTTGCAAAGGAAGTAAAAAGTATTAAGTTTTTTTGTAAGAATAGCTTGTGTTTAAATGTTCTTTCTTAGTTTCGTACCAGTTTCTAAGTATTAGCCTTTTCTTATTCCTATAATATCAAGGAAATTTTGTGGGCTTTTCGTTTTAACTTTTCTAATAAAATTAAGCCATCATATTAAAAGTGAAATAGAAATTAACTGCTCTAATCGTGCAGCAGAATGTAGATGCTTTGAAGAATATCACACAACTATGTATGTAAAATATGATGGGATTAACCAAAGGAAATATATGTTAGGGGACATGGATCTGCGTGCCATACACATTGTAATTTATTTCGCGACTGATATCGATCTAAAACAATATAATAGACTAGTGGATACTTGTAATGTTACTTAACCAAATTAAATTGTATGAATTTGTAACCTTTACAAATACAACAATATTAATTTTTGCATTTAACTAAAAAAAACGATAATGTGTACGCATGGTTGAATTTCAAAAATTTAAATAAATAACGTGAATACATTATTTATTGAAATTTTTAAAATTACAATAAATACTCCTGTATCTACAGGAATAAAGTTTAAATATGGAACATGACTAAATGAAATATTATATCAAAGAGTTCTAAGTTTCCCAGGAAACCGGGTTCTCTTTGTGGTTCGCACTGATCAAAGTAATTTTAGCTTTACTTGCTTGTCGTACATACTGAATAATTGTTCATGCCAAAAAAAATTAAAATATTTATAGGAGTTATTTGGGTATAACTAGAAGAATTGTTAACTTTCGTTTTGCAAATAAACTTCGATGCACAGATATTTTTTCCGAAATCGAATAATGAAAGTGAAGATAACAAAAAAAATAGAATATGAACAGATCACAATAAAAAGTAAATATTTTCTTTTTTCAAAAAGGAATGCTTATAACTAAAATATCTCAATTTATTAGTTAATGGAATGAGGAAATTAGGATTCCTAGGTTTGTTTCACAATGTATTTCACAGAAAAAATACATGTTCATTAAGTACTTGACACATTACCAACTTGATCTTAAGGTGTATTGTTAAATAATATAAACGAAAATTGATTTTGCTTCTCAATTAGGATTTAATTAAACCAGTTGCAAGATTGATTGATGGAAAATATTGTACTGATAATAATGTAAGTTGTATACGTATATGTTATTGAAACACCGTATTATTTAGACTTGTATCGTAAGTGATTTTATTCATCTGTCTTAAAAATTAATCAAAAATTTTTCGATCTTTTATTTTCATGTCATTATGATACTGTAAAATTATTACTTGAATTAAATTGCTTTAAAATATGAAATTTTTATCGCAATAAGATGACAGTCTCCAAAACATATTAACATTATTGATATTTATGCGAAAATGACTATAGGTAAGCGTAATGAAACGTACATGAAGGAAAGAAATATAGAATTTTTATAATATATTCTTTCTTATTGCAGGCAAAAATTCGTAAAGCTAACCAATTATTAGGTTTAACAAATTAAAATGAAATAAAGTTTATATCTATAAATGTATATAAACATACACACATACACACGTATACATTGTAACAAATTAACTTTCACTTATCATAAACAAATAACACTCTGGTGCGACCGCGATCAGGTAGTTGTATACCGCGGAAAACTGGAGACTTCCGATCTAATTCGGAGTTAGGTAGTGGCGTCGGTAATAGTGTAAATATTTGTGGACTCCACAAATATTTATACTATTGAGGCGGTAGGGGCGTTTCTCGATAGGAAACAGGTGATGACTGCGTGAGCGCAGGAAATGAAGCATGTCAGGTATGAAGAATGTAAGTTTACTCAGTAATTGAATTTTTTCCTTTTAATAACTGAAGGTTAAATTTCATAAACGCAACGTCTCTTCTAAATTGAAGATAATGGAAACCTGTCATATCCAAGAGGAAATCGACAGAAAGTAGAAAGGGAAAGTCTCCATACTGACATATACAGATATCGGAGGACATCAACGTTGACTTCGACATGGTAGCAAGAAGCTGACGCCCCAACATGTAATGGATCCTCCATTCTGTAATGTATGTGTCCGAACTGTACTCTGACTGAAAATGCCTAGTAAAAGCTTCGATCGCCGCTCCTTGGACAATTATATGTGACCAAAACCATACAAAGTTATTTTTTAAATTCAACTCTATATTATAAATCTAATCAGCTCTAAACTTTAAATCGTGTTTGACTACAGATTGAAGCGATCTAAATATCTTTTAGTCACTTACGAATAGATGTTGTTTCCGACGTCGATGAAAATAATATTTACATTTGATGTCTGCAATTAATTGCTGATTAAACCACACCGGATACTATGACTCATCAAGCTTTTGGGTCTTGAGGGAAATACATAAGTTGATCCAAGAATAGACTTGGCTGTAGAACAAATCGATAGTAACATTTACATCGTCAAATGAGCACAAATTGCTCCAATCAATCTCAAACAGGAGACAATAACGTAAGACATAGTCGTCCTTTGAAAAGTTTCAATTGGTGCAAGTATCAATATTAGACATCTTCTAGATAATGTTGATGATGAGCACTAAATAGAGATAATGCTGTATGTTGTACACAAAAATTGTTGGATGATGTGAATCATCGTGTACAAATGACAGACAACATCACTCTGCGGTCCCACCGCCGTCTCTTGAGTGTGTAATAACATGTGTTGCCAAAAATCAGGATTATGATAAACTCGTTTTATTGGCATTATTTGAAATTACATTTGGATATTTGCATCAAAATTAAATTAAACTTACACGAATAAAAAGAAATCAAAGAACTATGAAAGTTTACAATGACAAGACGCATTATCGCGATTCATTTTCTAGTGTATTATAAATTATACCTTGTTTCTAAATTGTAATTCCTGCCGAATTATGTTGTTTGTGACAATAGCTCCTCTTGAAATTCAATATTTAGTTAATTTATTATTATTGGCAACTATTAAACACAGAGCACAATACCATACCAAAAAATCACACAAACAAGGTTTAATCTCTAGAAAGGAAACTGTTAAATGATATAACCGTCTTACTCTCGTTTGTTATGTCATTGACTTTTTGTTTAACTTGTCATGTTTTTACAATTCGGGCACGTTCTAACGCGCGCGTACTATAGAAAAGTAAATAATCATAAAAAATAATATATTCTTGATATGTTCCAAAACAAGGCCCTAAGATTTATACAGTTTTTTCAATTTTTTTCTAAAACACAGGTTTAAACGTTATATTTATCTACTTTAATGTTTCTGATACATATGGTGGACTTATTGCTACGAGAGCAATCTCTTTCTAAACCATAACACCAGTCCAACACCGTACGATGAACGGACGGGAATCGAACCCGGTTCCCTGCGGTACGCCCCATCGTCAAAGGCCGTACGCCTTGTGATTAACCCAACACATCACGGCGACGAGAATTATATACGGATAAGAAAAAAGTTTTTACAATCGAGAAATCCACATAATTTTTTCTGATATAAAATAAGCCCGAAGGCAATTTTATATATTATTCATTTGACAGACCTTTGGAAGTTCACAAAAGTTAAAACAAACATACATACCCAAAGATTCCGGTGTAGTTCACGGTAGAGCACTTATTACTTGAAAGTACCCTCCTTCTCTAATTCCATAGGCCACCGACAGGATTGATGAAAGTAAAAATATTTTATTTACCATTAATAATATTTTCGCTCACAGATGAAGCCTATTCTTTCGTTACGGTCCGGCAGCTTGTCTCAATTACCTAAAGCAAATTTATTCATTTCTATTTTAAAAGTTGAACCGTTGTGATTTTATAATCTTAAAATGGAATTTTCACTCAATATTTTGATTATTTATACTACATGTAGGATATTTTGTCCTTTGTTGTGATAGCTTAGATCAATTTTGGTTTCTCGTTACGATTCGAGTGGTTTTGAGCGTTTGTTATTTATTCATAATGCGTATCATTTTAAATTACTTCTATTCAAATTTTATTTTATTCATTTTAAAAATGCTATTTTAAAATATATATGTCTTACTATTATTTGTTATTTAAAATTTTTTGTCTAATAATCGTTTCATTTTAATCGGATAAACATAGAATATACGAAATGATTAAATTTCGAAATAAATTATATAGCGCGATTTGGAATTTGTAATACTTGAAACACAAATTTTATTTGATGATAAATATGCGTAATCAATCCACATGGCGTAGTTTTATTAGAGAATCCCATTGCAGACATACAAGCAATCATATGTATTAAGCTCCATATAGAGTTTGTATTCTCTATGGACCCCTGTGCTAACTTTTCTGTCGCCAATAGTATTTGTAAGTACTTGTTTTTATAGTTGGTTTTAAGCATGTGTATTAAGAGATTATTCCATAATTTTTTATGACTAATTTCTCCCATTGGTGAAAGAACTTTATTAAAAATGAGTACAATATAATTTGTTTAGCAATATTTAATTTTTTCTTTCTTTGTATTACTCAGAATAATTAATCGATCACTCCTGCGAACGGGTGTCTTAAGGAAAAATATGTTCTACAGAATATCATTTTCTTGTTATTCAAATTTTAATGTTATTCAAAATTGAATATGACCTTTACTATAGAACCGGAAGTACGGTATATGTACAGGGACGAAGTGGTGCCTGCGTAAAAATACAGCCCATGATATTAATATTATACAGAATATGCATTACTCAAACTGACTTGTATCTTGGTCTCAACTGATAAATAAATAAATTATTTAAGGAAGTGACTTAACTAAAAAATTTGCCTAGAAACTATTACATTTATAATTTTACATCTTTGGCATAGTCTATAATTTGGCAAAGCTTGTATTCGTATACGGTGTCCTCAAAAAATACCTAAATAAATGTTTTAGAAAGCTTACAAATTTATTGAATCAAAATATTTTAGGTCTACTGCGAGGATTGAATAAAAACTTTCTAAAATTATTCTCGGAGAAATAAAATCGTTCTTATAAGTGTAAAGAATCAGTAACTTGTGTCCAGAAAGTACACATAGTAAGTAAATTAACAAAAAGGTAGTTGGAATTCCACACCCCACCTAGTACATGATTATTAAGGCTTTTAATTATCGATTTATAAAAGGAAAATTGGTATTCGTGATGTATACCCACGCTATTACATGCTCATCCAAGAGAATATTGAGTACCAAATGCAATATATATAAGCCTTAATTATAACAACAGCAAACAATTAAAATAAACAATTGGAGAAACATCGATTTTATAAAATAATGCAATTGTGATATTATGATAATTAACCAAATGAAAACTCGTAAAATAATATACGTCTCTACATAAATTCAAATGATTCTAGAAGGATATTCTCCCAGTGATTTTGTAGTCGATCCAGCCTTAAAATTTATATAAATATAAAACTCTTTCTGATTTTCAAATTAATGACAAAAAAAACATAAGTACACCCATAGTACAACTATAATGTTACATATTACTATACGATTATCTACTAGCATATCAAACAAGTAAGTACAAAAGGGAATAGAATTTTTCGTTAACTCCAATATTATCATAAATATATATGATTTGAAAAATAAATGAAACCAACTATTAAGCTAAAATATTGATGAAAACAAACTTTATATTTAATAAATTGCGCTTCGGTGTATATCACTGACAGGACAAGGAATTTTCAATACGCAATTATACCTACATCGATCAAGTTCTTAACTCAGAAATAATTTTGTCTGCCTTGTCTTTTATAATGAGAATTACTTAACTAAGTATATCGTTATAAATACGTAATTGTACGTCGATAAATAAATTGCAATTTTGCAATATCCTTTAACCAAAAGATTGTGTACAAACGAACAATGAAATAGGTCAGTTTGAAAATGGAAAATGACTTGCGAACTTTACATTCAACTTGAACTTATCCACAGCTACTAATATCAGAGTACCAAATTATTCGACTTGATTGATCAAAACAGAAACTACAACAAATCCATAAATAAAGGATTAAATTAGTCAGATCAGTACGACGCACGCACAAACGTAATCATCGCCGAGTGTTAAATATAATCATTGCAAACAAAGACCCATACGGTTGTAAAAGAAGGTCCATCTACATCGCATCCGGCACGTGTATACCGAACATAATATTCCCGTTTAGCGTAAAGCAAAACTCATCTTTATCCGTAATTTCAAAACGGTTTAAGATATCGTGATAAAATTTTGACCAGGTATAAATATTATATTCTGGTAAAATGTTATTAAAATTCCTACAGCCGTTTCGGAGTATATTTTAGATAAATGGATAGATATTAAGAAGGATAGATACGTAACAATTTAAAAATTTGTTGGACATTGTGTAAATAATGGATAGCTGGGAATTTTGAATTTTGAATCACAGACACTTTAAATTTCTTTATATGTAGGTTACTTATACATAAAAACTACCGTAGTGAAATAAAACAGGTAGGTATACTGGGGTCAAAGAAGCAATGTTATTGCATTCGTATTAGGGAGAACTCTTCCTGTGATATTGCAATTGGTTGCTGAACATAAATATAAAGTTAAACACGCTGCAGTTTTAAAAATATTTCCGTTCCGTTAAATGGGGAATTATCTTTGCACAAACAATTTTAGCCAGTAATTAAATCGTTCTTTCGGCCGACCCATTTTCTACCATTCGCCATGTTTATTCACAATTTTAGTGTCTTAATTTGTAGCTTAAATTTCATATAGTAAAAACCTGTTGCTATGGGATAGTACGTGAATAGAACAGTACTGTAATGAAAGCATTAGAAATTACATCATTGCTTTATAGATAACCAAACAAATTCAAAGACAGCGTAAAGAAAGAACAAATAATGAAAAAAATATATGACTTATTTAAAAAAAGGTAAAAATCCGGTGGATAAATTAATAATTACAAATTTATATAAAAATAAGCTCAAATCTGTATTTGTTAGAAAAAGAGATTGAAAAACTTAGTGAAATAGGTTAATGGCAGGATAAGTATCGATTTATGAGAATTCGAACTATTTGCAGTGAACACTGAGATAGAACTGTTTTCCATGAAAAAGGATAGACAAGAGCTCCATTTTTCTTACATTTACCACAATCACAGATGTGTAAATGAAAATATACACCTAATATATATATATATATATATATATATATATATATATATACACACACACATATATATATATATATATATATATATATATATATATATATATATTTATACATATATACATATATATATACATTGGTTTTATATAAAATAACCTTCGCGTGTTATATTAAAATATTAATCATATCCGAGCGCCATTGAGAATTTGAATCATGGATTCAATATAGCGCCATCCATCGAAAAACATTGCCAAAAATATTTTACTTGTTTCGATAAACAATACAATCGTTCGTTGATCTAGGGGTATGATTTTCGCATTGGATACAAGAAGTCCTGGTTTCAATCCCGTACAACCCGATTGTATTTATGTATTATTCTTAACGTTTAACGTTTTAAGACAATTTAAAGTAATATATCGATATAAAGGAGCTGGCCGAATTAACTTGGAAATTCCGATAAAACAACGAAGCTGGCCGAATAAGGAATTAGTAGGAAAAGTAGTGCATGTATTTTATTAAATTATAGTTAAATAAAAATATTATTCAAAAAAAGAAAGTAATTCTTGAATCCTACACTATTGTATCCTACACTCCGTCCACTGAGCTCGCATAGCCTCTGCCGAAGAAAGCCGAGTTAACCAGATTCAGCTTAATTGCCCCGAACAAGCGTCACCGACTCAAGCGAGCATCACCGTCCCGATAATCGTCCCGGACGCTCAGCTTCGTTCACTGCTCAGAATACATTTTCACTTCGAAGTGTTATGTGCAGGTGCACCTAAAGAAGTTTTCACTTTGAAAATAACCAAAAGAAATAGTATGCAAAACTAGGTCGTCATCAAACCACTAAAATATATAGCAGATGTTAAATATTAACCCAGATATTATTTTAACCATTTAATACTAGCAAATTTTTCATGCGAACTTTTATTCAAATATTTGTTACAATAATGCGTTCATTGAAATTTCTAGACTAATTTTATTTTAATTACCGGTAAATTTCCTTTATCAAAATTTAATAGTTTTGTACTTAATTTCTCATTTATATCACAAGTGGAGTAAGTAAATGCTAAAAAAAATTGAAAAAGCTAAATTATTCAATGAGGCTTGAAATGACCTTATGTTATTATATATAATAAGAAAATGGCAGTTTTTGAAGTCAATATTTTTTACCTTGTTACTTACTATTGACGCCATTTTATTATTTTCCCAATTCAAAAGAGGAAAAATATCCACTGCTGATAATGTAATCCATTTGGAATGACTTAAAGTTATTAAAGTACTCATCTTTATCCTTTGTATTTAGAACTTTCTAAAGAAAGAAGAAAGAAAATTGTAAACTTTTTTTTTAAACTTTTAACTTTTTTTTATCAACATAACTTTTTTCTGTCACGTCCATTGTGACAATAATAAAACAAGTGTTACAAATATATCGGACCTATTTAATGTCTAAAGACCTATACGTCTTTCTATATATTTCAGAAGCACAGATTTATTTTGCCACCGAAAATGGTGTTTTCGAATAGGACAAAAATTTCTACACGTCCGAGTAGGTATAATACCATTTTGCTCGCACTCACCGGAGAGCTTTTTGTCTGCCAGAATTTTATCTGCATCCTAGGTGTATGGCTATTTAGATATAAAGTGAAACCCATTAAAAATAGACATTTTATACTCAGGTAACATTTCATTAAATAATAGTGTAACTATATTTATTAAAAGACCATCTTGATAATAAATATTATCAACTTTTGATCCATCATAGGTGACAAACGCAACCGACCTCAATATTATGAATGTCATTTTCATTTATACAAAAGAAGTCACATAGAGCGTGTAAAGGAGCTATATTAAAATGATCTATGTCTGCTATATCACGATTTTGATGATGATTCGACTTTTTTAAAAACTATTACTTCTGTACTTGAATAGTGAAGAGTAAAGAAATGTTATTCAAAAGAGTCCTACAATTTCGCGTACGCTGAATAAGGTCTTAGAATATTGATGTTTAGAAGAAATATTGAAAATGTTACACGAGATCGTTCGAGAGTACAATCGGTGAGTTTATATCCCGTATAGAGTCGGTGAGTTTTTATTCCGTATAGAATTAAAAATTTCTTATGACTTAATTATACTAAGTTTCATAAAATATTTATTTATTAAATATAAGGTCATTTAAAAAAAAACGAAAATCCCCTAACAGTCGGAAAAGTTAAAGAATGGTTTGGTGCGTTCGACATTCAAGTATATGCCTGATATTCTTACGTTTACATTAGTTTCAGAGATTTTAACATAATATTTTCTTGTTATTTATCCTAAATTAAAGAGCTAGAATAACGGTACTTAGTTGGCACATAAAGGAAATCGAAAATAATTATCAAATATTAGAATAGGAAATTACATTATATTTTCTATTTAAAGTTCCACAGAATAGTTCCTGTACTAGTATACATAAAAATATTTATTTACTTTATTTTTTTAATAAAATTTTTAAGACCGTAATAAGAAAACATGATTTGCAATCTAAAAATAATTTAGGATATTCACTGTAATTAATTTTTAAATAGGTGAAAACAAAGATAAATGAATGTCTATGAATGTGAAGAGTCAATATCAAGAATACTTGAAAATAAGTGAGCAAAACACGATGAAAAGAAAACATTGCAAGGAATTAGGTATTACTAAATATTGCAGTGTATTTGTTAAATCACTCTATTACTGAATATACAAGTAAAAATTCTAAAAAGAAACTTTCCTCAAAGATTTTGATAAAAAAATTGTTACTTGTACGTAAATATATTCAAATCAATATTGTAAATCAGCGCAATTTGAAACAATTTTTTTACTTTCAAGGTTCCGAAAGGAAATTAGAAATCCTGCTATATCTGTTCGTTCGTCTATCATAACCTTACAATTTCTATAATTTTAGGTCTCTGTCCATGTTATTTTAAAATGATACACAATGAATTTATTTTGATAACAGAACTTTAATGCTTCATACTACTCTGGTGATATGAATAGCAGGAAATAATATGATGTGGAGAATTTTGTTCATGGTGAATTTTATATTATTTCTAAAATAACACGTATTATGTGGAGGCAATTTCATTTAAATTGAAACATTCAATCAAACATTTTGAAAAAGAAATAAGAGTTTTACAAGTTTGTTTAATAGAAAAGTAAAATAAGCTCACAATAACCTTCGGAATTGCAGTTTAATTTAAGATACAGCTCTCTCTTACTTGAATAGGAATGTCTATTTTTACTAATCCAGATTTATCTTATCGCGATGGAATTCTACTGAAAGACTCTCGTACCCAAGTAAAAAAAGGATAATAGACTCGATAGAATACATTTTAAAGAAATAGAATTGAACCATCAACGTGGTATTTATTTAATTTTCATATTAATGTACTATATACAGATAATACAGAGAAACTCAGATTTAAAAAAATGAAGCTGACACTAATATACGTATGCATCATCAAGATGCCCTTTCTCCTCAGTCTTAACAAAATTTAAAACATCTTAGGATTCTCAAATAATTTGAAGAGGACCAACCAGAAACGTAATGAAACGTTATGAATTTTTCATCATCATGAAAGACATTATTCCATGTAATTATATCAGGGTATAAATGTGTTATCTGAGTTATGTTTAAATAATTCTAAAGGGAGATAAAAATTGTTTAGTTAACAAAAACAACTGTATCTAAATTAAACATGACTGTGAGCTTGAAACCAATTACTCAGTAGAAATTTATACAGGACTAAAACCTACAATGCACCGCATCTACAGATAACATAAGAAGGGAAATTAACGTATGAAATTACGTGAAATCTTTAGAAAAACTCTGAAATCAAGTATTTGTTTGTACTCAACTAAGTACAAACAGCAATATTATATTTCCCTATATACTATAACTCCGATTATTTCAATATGTGGGAAGAGTAGATACCTGACAAAAATATCTCAGTTGTACTCAAGTTGAACGATAATAATGACACCAAGCCAAATCCACGCCTAGGATTTTAACATTCCACGGCTAAAAAGGAAAAAAGAACCTTTATAAGATCACTCATGTGTCTGCCTACCTGTCTATCAGAGCCGTTCTTCTCAGAAATCACTTGACGTAAGAACTTAAAATTTGTTTATTCGTAAAACTTTCAAAGATATTTATATCGACATATTTGAGGGAGCAAATCATGATGCCAAAGTTTTATTAAATTCCATATAAACTGGGATCTTATTTCAAAAAACTAATAACAAGGGCATTAAAAATATTTTTCCTACTTTTGGATAGCATATCTTCACAGATATACTGAAAAATATGTAAAACATAAGTTTCACCTCTTTATTTCCAAATCTAGACAATACAAATTTACGGAAAAGATTAAGTTTAGAATCCTACGCAAAGTTTGCAGGAGAACTATATAGATTATCCTAGATATTATAATTTTTTGAGATATGCACCATGTTTTAATGTTTATGTATTGTGCAGAAAGCAACAAATTTACATTGTAATATTTGTAAATAGTTTATCAAAAATACTATGAACAATTATATATATATGCCTAAATATGTACCGTGTCCCCGTAGTACGACTCATCCTGATATTCTTATATAAAGTGTTATTTCGAGCTACTTCAAGGGTTTCCTTCCCTATAATCCAGCTCAAAAAACATTTAAAAATAAAATTTATAACATCCATGAACATTCAGTATAGTTAGTTACACCAAGTCTTCAAACACTACAATATACACAAAGCGACATAAATATTTTTTCTCTTGTCATTAGAGTCGTAATTGTAATAAAATAAATTCAATATAGTGTGTACTCAACAAATTTAGGAATAAGGCGAAAACATTGAGTAGATAAATTGATGGAATTTCCATGTTTTTTACAAAATTTAATAATAATAATATTGAGTACAGTCGGCTATGAAATTATTAACGCTGAATAGTAAACACAAAAATAATATCTAGAATGTGTATTTCATTAAGAAACTAATAGATAAGCATTCAGTAGTGCTATCTAGTTTTATATTGATAGTACATAAAGCGTTTACGCAAAAAACGGTATGACTGATAGCTAGACACCTGAATAATCTCATAACAATTCCGTTTTACGGAAATAAAATGATTACAAAATGGTATTAGTGACAGTTTCTTAGCGTTTTGGTGACTTTGTCAGCATAAATTACTTACAAATTTATAATCACATGTTATAGGTTATAAAAAAGACTAAATGCAGTTGTTTTATTACATCTTATTATTTTGATCTGTAGTTCAAGATCGTAATCTTTAATGCTCGATACATGAGATTCAGTAAGGTAAGATGTTTATATAAGTGTTTATGTAATCGAGGCGCATATCTTTTTAATTTTCACGTTTACTTACTTCATGTTTTTCCACTTGTAAATTGTGTTCTGAAAAACATTTAAGAGGGCTGTGATGACCGACAATATCGAACATATAGCCAAAGATCTATAGTTAAAAAGTGTTGCAACCGAAGGTAAGCTTATCAAGGTTACATTCGCATTTATTAAATATTCGGGAAGTACGTGCAACGAGTCGATCTCTACCAATTACGCCTTAGGAAATAATCGCGCTGATGGTGGCAGTTTGATATGAAAGCTTTCGTGAAATCTGGATAAAGGAATAAAGGAAAAAAGATTAATTTGTATTTTAAAATTTCAAATTCAAGTTATTGCTCGTTTATTCATGAAAATGTCCCATCTTTTTCAAGAAGGTTGGAATGAGTTTTGTTAATTTTGAGAAGTCAAGAATGAATCTCCGACAGTGGGACACGAGACCAAGAAAAATTTAACGTCGTTGGAAGATTTACGTGTTGGGAATTCATTCCCTGATTTTTCTTTCAAGATTTGAATTTACGCCGTTTTTTTGAATTTACGCCGTTTTGTGAAAAGATATATATATATATATATATATATATATATATACATATATATATATATTGCATATTGCACGTGTTTGTCGAGTTGAAGTATTAGATTTTTGAAATCGTTCAAAAATTGTACATGAGTTATCTGTATGTGATTTTTAGGGTAAATAATGATTTTTTGCTAACTAATCGCTGAAAGGTACAGGCGTATTTTTTAACACAAACAGCATACCCGTAAATTCTATCCACAAGGATTAAAACAATAAGTTTCATCGTTGGCGTTTGAAATTCAAAGAATACGATCATAGAATTGTCCTCAGAAAAGAAAAATTAAACTGCGACTGACCCTCCCTACGGTTATCCTGTCAACCTCATTCAACCTGATAGCCACGATACGTAGGACGTAGGTCCTGCTTCTTTGATGCCCTGAATATAAAATCTCCCTCTAATCCTGGAAACCTTGGTGCTTTAATAAATTACTACATCCTTGATGAATCATATTTCAAATTCTAAAAAATGTTACAGGAAAAGTTACATTTTAGTACATTTATAATCGAATATAATGACAGTCTACTGAAAACACAACGAAAATCAATTCCAATACACATATCGTTTGACTTAGATAAATACGCAGCCTCTATTGAGTAAATTATAGGAAATTATTACAAATCTCACGGATTAATGAAATCAGAAATAATACTACACTCTCATACTACACCGTAAATAAACAGCAAAAGGTGCTATTTACTATTTACCGAGGTCTAACACTTCTTCTAGCTCATACATAGACATGTTTGAATTTCTATGAATCTTAATAAAACGTTATTATATTTTAGTGAACCTGTGAAGAAATTATTAATTTCAGATTTCAGAAACGCTTTCGATAAATGGTCATATATATACATATATATATATATATATATATATATATATATATATATATATATATATATATATATATATATATATATATATATATATATATATATATATATATATATATATATATATATATATATATATATATATACACACATTATCTCATAATTATTCCACAATACTCATATAAGAAAACACATATATTGAAACCGAATTATATTTCCTTCACTTACAGAAATACCTAAAATTGTGAAAGAAAATCACAATATTCTTACCGCTGGGCACCTCAATTCATTTTGAACATATGATAGAGAAAAAAAATAATACCATTGGAAAAACATGCGAAAATATATAGAAAATTACGTAAAAAAATATTTTTCGAGCCAAGTAAAGATACGCCTAAGAAAAGTGAACCGCGTGCCCATGCAAATCACAGGCATATCTACCGCTTCATTTCAACGTTATCACTTGATATTGTCGAACTCTTACCTGAATTCGGAGCCACGAAACTTCAATATTGCCTAACACTACAAAACAACTTCACAAAAATTTTCGGCTACAGCTGTAGAAACCAGTGAGTGTTTTTACATCTTTATTCGGTGCACCCAAAAGGATTCTCAAAAGGATTCTCACCGATAATGCAACAAAATTCACATAGTATCTTTTTAAAAGAATCTGTAATTTCTTGGAGATAAAAACAATCATGGGCATCGCCATATCGTAACCAGACCCAAGAAGCTTTAGAATGTAGCCATTCCACCTTCAAGGAATATTTAAAACCTGAATTAATGATAGTCAAGGCAATTGGTCCAGATATGTTTATACTGCAATACTAGCGTACAATAATGCCCTACATTAAATACCCCATTACGTTTTTACGAACTATTATTTAGCCACAAGCCACTTATCCCTAATTATATTTACGACACTATCCCCTAACGCCACTTACCTCAACTAAATAAAATGCTACGACACCTCTTGTGTAACCTAGGAAAAAATCCTCGAAAACATTTGAACGTCAAAAGAAACCTCAAAAACCTATTATGATTCTTACTCTCGTTCTGTAAAGTACTAAGTCTGAGATTATGTCACCTTAAAAACCATATCAGTGGTTCTAAGTGAGCATAGGTCAAAGAAAATTGGTAAAATATATAAAGGAAAATATTTTAATTACATCGGTATCTCTGCCTTTTAAAAGACAAAAAAATAAACCTTATTGAAAAAAAGTTGAATAGCACAGTTGAAATTTAATATTGAGTTTGAGAAACTTGACTATTGTGAAGAATAAATTATTTTAGAAAGTTAAATTAATGGAGAGTTGAATGCATCAGAAAATAATCTATTCACATTATCATTTAAAATTGATATCATAATAAATACTGCATTTTTTACAAAAATAGCGTCTTATATATATAATACATTATTTCAACAGTCAATTCTACTAAGATTTAGTCAACAGTTATAGATTTAGATTATATTTGTACCTGAAAATGATAAGTTATTATTCTAATAAAAAAATTATATTTATATTAAATGTTATATTAGTTAACCTTCCATAATTTTATCTATGTCCTAATCTATCATTATCTATAATGTACCTATTATGTGACAATGTAGCATATTATGTGACAAATCCCAAACTTTACGTAATCTAATCCCTTCATTTACAAATATTGGTAAAACTAGAGATAAGGATTATTTTTGTTACCTAAATAAATTAATAAATGGTAAAATTTTTAAAAAGCAATTATTTTTTCACAACTCCATAAAAAATAAAGTTCCATGGATTAACTAAAGAATATATTTAAAAAACGATATAATGGGAACAGGTATACTCGATATGCTACCAGAACATATTGGGTATTGTTGAAAGACAGTTACTCGCCAAATTTAATATCAAAATTAAAGTAAACCCACTTAACTTAAATTTTGACATAATGAAAGATATGTATTGCAATGTTATAAAATCCGTAGACATTAAATTTTACACATTATTTGCAAAATTAAAGAACATTAATTTAAATTCTTTTAAATAAAATGACAAAATATTTAAGGAAATCACTAATAACCTAGACTCGATAGGTAAATTTAATATCTCAAAATATGGGCAGTATTATTTTTACTCGATAGATAAATTTAATTTCTCAGATAATGGGCAGTGTTTATTCATTACAGTTTTCTTTATTATTTATATGACTTCTAAATGTAAAGGCAAATGTGAAATTATATAGTTAGTTTTGTACCTAGTCCAAATAGCGTAGAATATTATATGTACATATGTACTGTAATGATGCAATTGTTGATCGGAACATGCTTCTGATACAGACAGAGTCAATATCCCTATACCAATAACTGATACAGATATAGAGTGTAGTGTAGAGTTTTCACGCACCATCATGACTCACAAAAGAATATAACTTTTCTCGTCAACCAGGAACTGTTATCCTCTATACTTGCTAGTACTAATACTTACACAGCACCGCTCTCTTGATTCTCACACTAACACGATAAGAACAGTCCGTCTCCCAGAACATCACCTTACCATGACGAAACCCTGTTTTCAGACTCATCAGCAAATTCCGCTCCCATATATCTCAGCACTTCTTACCCTTTATTAACACTAGACGGAAGCCCCATGGGGTCGCGTCAGTTTTGTTCAGTCGTGTAGACCGCATCAGTCGTAAGTCGTAACTTAATATTTAATTATAATTAAAATAGATTGTTATAAAATTAAATAATAATGTAAAAGTCAAGAACAAATTGTTTTTTTGAAAAAGTTATATTTCAAAGCCGTCGTAACAGTACGTATCAATAAGCAACGATAAATTAACGACAAATTTAATTATCGAATTCACACTGCACTAGACGGTGGTTGAATACATGTACTCCAATGACATAATTGTTGATTTGTTAATATTTTAAGTGAAATATTTAAATATTAAATATTTATTTTATCAGAAATTATCTGCTGTAGATATTATGTCTGTATAATCGTGAGAAATATTATTGTGCCCAGGAATAGACTCACACATGATGTGAATAATTTATTAGATATTTACAAATTAGTTACTTTAAGGGCAATAAAATTATAATGAAAATTTCATGATACCATTTTCCCTATCTAATTCAACTTCACAATGCAAATGAAAAACAATATTTATTGCGGCCTAAAAGATACTATAATTTTCATTAAAATATAAATTCTTTTCATTTTTCGATATCCATTTTCATTTTAGTAGTGAAAAAAATTAAAGTATAGTACAAATTTAAGTAGAGAAAAGTACCTAACTAAAATAAAAAAATAGTGGGAACTAAATACTCAAATAATTAGTTAACTGTAGACGAATAAGGATGTGCAAATAGTTTGTTGGTTGGACAATCCCTAAGGAAGGTTTTATTGTTACTATTAACAATCACTTCGTAAGGCAGTTTTGAGCTCTCCAAAAATATGAATTAATTAGATTGTTTTAAGGTTAGAACAACATCCTTGTTTAATTATTTTCTTCTTATTTACTCATTTACAACCGAACACAATTCAATTTAATGATATCATAATTTGTGCCTCAAAATCTAAATATGAACTTATATAATCTGAATACACTAATGCTATACAACTAACGTCCCTGTAATACACCGACTCATGTCAAGTTCTATTAATAAGAAACGCTCTTATTCAAAATTGTAATCTCCGACATGAACGCTTGAGAAAACAGAAATAGGTAACAATGAATTCGCTGTAAAATTATCATTTATTTTAAAGGTACCTTTGAAGCACTAAGAAAACTCAACGGTTAATTAACAAGAGAGTTTGCTTGGATAATGGTATGGTAATTTATGTAATAAATCAGTTTTAACGATTATTTGAAACCTAACTAAGAACTAGAATAATCGGTTATTATTCAAGATTACAACTCCACATTCTAGAAAAGTTCGCAGAAAGTTTACGTGATATATCCAATTATATTTTGCTTTAAAAAGAAGGTATTTTTATTATCACAATTTTATAGAATCACCTGATATTTAAATATAATTTGCAAATATAGAAATATCGACGTAGCTGTGAGATTCTATGGTATTAATATTGAATTATGCTATTGATTACTTTTGATTATTAATTAGTGCGTTTATTTCTGTTTCATAGTAAAATATTTCGTAAACCATTCCAGTTAAAAAAGTAAAATTATGTTTAAATATTAAAAACTAAAACAAGTAGACATACCTAAAAAAATTTTGCTTGGATATGACTTTCAAACTATTCATGAAATTACAAAAAAAAGTATTTTTCACGAAATTAAAAGTAGTTACAGTTTTTTATTCAGAAACAAGATATAAAAATATAAAGCAAAATCGAGATGTACACCTAGCAACATCCATAAACACGAAACTTTATTCCTTATCCGTTTGGATATCTATAAATATGTTTATTCTAAAAGTATGAAATAATGCGGCTTTGAATGCTGTGCCAAATGTACAGTTGTGTTGGGACTGTTTGGATCCTCATGTTTTACTTTTTTGACAAATGAGCTGGCTGGTCTTAAACAAGAATCACAGCTGAACGTGTTCGTAGCATCTCGCCTATCAGTCAAGATCTCAGATTAAGGCCTGTTGCGAGTAAATTAATCATTTGCGTCAAGCTTTCTTCCTTCGGTATTCAGCACAATTTTCATAATACCGAGTGCTTGATATTGCATGATTATGCAATAGTATTGGCATTTTTGTTTTTATATTTACTCCTAAAGCTCGTTACTACTCCGATAGTAGGCACCAGTTAGTGAAACTACGTATTTTTACGTATACATAGCTATCGCACTAGCTGACCTATTCGTGTAAATCATGATATCCGTCATATATAAGTACTTAATTAACAATACGGATTTAATTATCTAGAGAGGACTAAGTGATTGAGCCCATGAACTTTTAGCCATGGTTCAACTGTTTACACCATTTGGTATCATTTAAATATGCGTTGTTTTATGCAAAATATGTATGATAAGTATTATTATAATACGTGATAGATGAATAATATTATTTATTTTTTTATTTTTTTATTATGATTATATTATTTATTATAATTATATTACGTGATACATGAATAATATTATTTATTTTTTTCAAATATAAGAGACAAAATGTTAAAAAAATATGTCGCATTCATTAACATATATTCCATTGTAATGTATTACTGGTTTCATTACATTTTTTATCGATGAACTAAACATATTCTAATACGTAGTAAACTAATATAAGTAGTATAGTAATTTAGTCTACTCTATACTAAAAATTAATTATATATAAAATATTTTTTTACAAATAAATAACTGTTTTGACTCACTCTCCATACGCTCGCCCATTAACGCACTCGTTACCCTGTGCCAGCTTAAGACGGACGCAAGAATAGAAGCGGAAAATCCGTTCCCCGACGGGCTCTTAAAGTAATTTATCTCTTTATATCCGTTAAGTCCCAACTTCTTTAAAGAAACTTCATGTGTTCACAGATTTTTATAACTTTGTCTTTTGTTTTGCTACATTTAATTTCTTTGAGGACTTCATAAAGGTTTGCAGCAAAATATCATTAAAAATTAAATCGCGTAATGGTACTTTGATGGAAGTGTTAGAATATCTCCCTTAACTTAGTATATAATTTGTAATGCTTTAAAAATATACCGGAAAATATCTTTATGCAGGAATTTCTGAAATAAAAAAAATTAAAGATGATTAAAATTAGTCAGGTCCAATATAAAATAGCGAGCATTTAATTGAGTTAAAACTTAATTAACTTCATACTTTCGAGAGATTATTTAAATAAGAATATGTTCAAATAACTTTATTCAGAAAATTAATTTCTATTTTAATGGTTCTAAAAGACTGAGCTTTATGTACAGAAAGGGCGAGCTCAGCTATTTGTCTATTCAAATTTTACTTTGAAACGGAAAAACTTATTTTAAATATATTCTTCTATCATTATATTTATAAGAAAAATAAACATCACTGTGAATAATACGGATTTCGTACCAAAATTATTTCGGTAAACCTGTACTGATCAATTAAAGAGTCATAATTTAATATTTGTCCACAATTATTACCATAAAAACCTAATTTCAATATGCTGTAGCAATTTGGAACGTGTTGTGAGAAGTGGATTATACATGTTGACTACATATACAAACACCGATAAGTTAGTGCAGGGACAACAGGAGATTCAGTGCTCAAAAATAACCATATATACAGAGACAGAAAAGTAAAACTGAGCTGCTGGTAAAATATTAAGTACGTTATTCATGGAGAGCCGCTTCCGAAAAATTCTACATATAAAGTCGTTAATTACTGCGCATCCGACGGCCTCGCTCAAAACCAAAGTAAGAAAGTATAGATAAATTTTTGCTCCAGTACTTTGTCATTGATCAGTAAAAACAAAGTTTTGAAGAAACGTGGAACCGTTTGAACAGGAACGGTAAGTTGAAATCATCGGCAAACACATGCCGGTAGCGATGTGAATTTGTTTGGCTTACTCAAAAAGACCTTGCAAACTCTAAACGATTCATTCAAATGATTCGAAGTAACGTATCTTTTTATCTAAGTTAATGCATGAAACGAAAAAATTATTGAATTCTGTAAAAATCTAATTTTTCCTACCTAATCGAATCTTTTCCTATACATATATTTATATATATATATATACTATATATATATATGTATATATACTCTTTTGCAAAAAAACGGGCACTTATAGGAATAAACAATATCAGAGTTATTTTATTATTATTTGATGCATTTTATATGGCGATATGTAGAGAATATTGTTATTTATTATTGAGATATCACTTTTACCTACTTCAGTCAATAAAAATGAGATTAAGTAAAAAAAACGTCCACAGACGAGCGTTTTCATACTGGTACATTAAAAATGGCTTAAGTTTATTTTTGAATATTTTTTATTAATTTAACATAAAATTTGAAAATTTAGTAACGAGTATGGTCTCTTCTAGCTAAAATAAATGCGCTTAATCTGCTAGGCATGCTTTCGACGACGTGTTTTCTGAGGAATGCCTTCCCATTCAGCGACGATCACATTTTTAAGGGCCTGAATGTTTTCTGGAGCTGGTTTTACGGCTCTGACGCGTCGTTTGAGATTATCCCACATGTGTTCTATCGGATTGAGGTCGGGACTTCTAGCTGGCCAGTCTAACCGACGAATTCCGGTCTCTTGCATATACGCATCAACGTCTCTAGAGCGGGGGGCGAGAGTGTTGTCGTCCATAAAAATGGACTAGCCTCCAATTGCTGTTAATGCGGGTTGGGCATGAGGAATAAGAACCTCTGTTATGTACCTTTGCGCATTAAATGTGCCATTTTCAATAAAAACTAACTCTGTACGGTCATCTGAGTTAATACCAGCCCAAAACATTACGGAGCCTCCAGCGTAAGAGGTGATGTTCTCAAAGCACACTTCTGGGAAACGTTCTCCAGGTCTTCGTAAGACTCGCCGACGTCGATCCTCACCACTAATCGATATACGAGCTTCATCGGAGAATAAAACACTATTCCTACTACTCCTACTAATCTTGTTGAATCGATGACGAAACATTTTGAGCGAATCTGGCAACTCAATGCTCACGGAGTAAAGTAGGGCCCCGAGCTGGGCGATAGCTACGTATATTGACGGCCTGAAGTCTCCTTCTGACTGTCCATAGGCTTACTCGTATACCTCTGACATCCTCGAGGTTCTCTTTGAGATCCACGTACGTAACTTGACGATTTCATAGCGCTTGACTGACTATGAAGCGGTCGTCCCGTGGCTCAGCTCACCGTTTTCTTCCAGAACCGGGCCTTCTATTGACGGAGCCCATTTCTTGGTATCGTTGCCAGGTTCTTTGGACGGTGGAACGGCTCACATTATACTGCTGAGACACATAACATTGGCTACAGCCTTCTTCAAGCAGCGCAATAATTTTACTAGCTTTTATCGTTTTTTCAACCATACTGAGAACAGCAAACAGAAGTGAACTAATGCAGCAAACAGCAGAAATTCAATTAAAATTTATTCGTTAAAATAAAAAAACGTAACAAATGAAAAAGGACTTAATAAGAATTGGATTTCATTTACCGCCAAAAATATGTTTTTGTCAGTTAAAGAGAATTTTCATTCAAAAAGAATAAATTTCAAATTTAAAACGTTTGTTTTTATGTGCCAGAATACACTATACCTGCCAGTAACAATTACAATTAATACTACCTCTTAATAAATAATATTTTGTTAATAATATGACAAAATCAAAACCGCCCGTTTTTTATGCAAAAGAGTGTGTATATATATGTATATATATATATATATATATATATATATATATATATATATATATATATATATATATATATATGTGTCAGTTTTCGTATATATGTACACGTAACTGAAGAATAATAACAATCATTAATAATTTATTACATATTTTTATCAGTGAATTATTTATAGCATTATGCCAGAAACGCTGTAGTCATCTAAATTTTATTCGGATTAATTTTTAATCTAATGCTGCTTTACATTAATATTTCATAATATTTTATTTTGTTTTAAAAGTTTTCTTTAACGCACAACTGTTTTTGTTACAATGTAACTCTATCTACATATATTTAGTATGTGCATTCAACTTAATGATGTGTATATACGTGATATCGGTATAACAAGCATGTGTATCCAACAATTCTATTGTAATTTACATGCGTTAGTTAAAAGAATCATAAACGTTGAAAATCTACTCTTCTTTTAAAAATCTATATTAATTTAGTTTTTCTGTTTGTACGTTACTTGTCCCTAGTGATTGTTGTTAACTGAGTAACTTATATTTTCTTATGGATTTTTTTTTCAATTTAACAAATGGCGGAAGGCATACACGATATAGTTCTTTCTAGCTGCATACCGAGATCTTTTTTGAAGTGAAATAAAAAATGGTATACAATTCTAATGATCTAATCTAATCTAAATTTTATCTATAACATTGATAACATCATATTTTTTTAATCGTCTACTCTTAAGAATTATAATTGCAATGACATGAAGACACTAAAGTGAATGAATAAGTTATTAGAAGAAGAATCGTTACACATTATTGTAGTTGAGTATTAAGAAAACAGACGTAATAACTGCGGAATATTTTTTCTAGTGAGGACAACTTTTGCCATATTTATAGCCAAAATAAATAAATAATATGAATTAAATTTTAACTATTTTAGAATACTACTCGCTACTACTGGATCATATTTTTTTCATATTACTTTGAACTACAAATAATAACCCGCATAAAATATAAAAGTACTTTCACTGGGAACATTTAATTTAAATATACGCAATTTAGATATAACTTCATATTATATGAACTTGTTGTTAAAGTTCGACTTGAACTTGTGTTCGGCTTGACCTGAAGTAAATGTTGTTTACCATTGGTAGTTTTCTAATACCATGCTAATGTCCGGTAGGAATCGTAAATAAATATCTATGATGATATTTACAACAAATTTGCACATAAATATATACATTCGTTACCGCATAATAAACGAGCTATTTGGTGAATTTTTTTCTAAATTTTTTATATTTTCAACGCTCAAGAAAATTATTTCGCATTTCGAAAATTCGACACTTGTATAGTGGACATTAAGTACAATAAACGATTTAAACTATCAAATTTGTTCAAAGTGTTGGTAGGTATTCGGCATTTTTTTCTTTTGTAGATCTTCCCTCTAGATTATACTTAGCTGCATATAAATAGGCATATGATGTAAATATTAAAAAATAAATAATACTTTGGAAATACTTCTTAAAAAATGAAGACCCGTTGGTATTTAATACAATTTTGTGAATATCATACGGGCCATATGGACTAAATGACATAACACGTACTTACAAAATGGCATACAAAATCTATACATGTAATAAAATCGTGAACTACCCATGTCTGTACATTAAATATTTAAAAAAAAATTATGCAGGTTGTACTAATGTAACCGAAGCCAAAAAAATAATTTTTAGAATTTTCGTCTGTTTGTACGTTTGTTCACGCTAATCTCAAAAACGACTTAACCGATTTGAATGGGGTTTTCAATGATTTATTGTGGCAAGCTTCCCGTAATATTTATTTCATTCAAATCAGTTAACAAAAAAAAGTTTTGTTAATTGAAATAATAGGCGCTAATCTAGAAACGCGCTTCAGTCGATTTAGCTGAAACTTTTGTTAACTGTAGTTTGTAAAACAATGATTTGAAGTTTACATGAATATAAAGTTAAAAAAATAATGCATGGTTTCGGAGATATAGACACGTCTAATTTAGGTTGAACTCTCATCCATATGGTCGGCCATATTAAATAGGGAGCAGCTTACTGGTTCTTCGAGCGTTAGTCAGGCGCAGTTAGCCTATATAAAATGCAGCAGGAGCCGCGCCGCGCCTTATAGCATTGGATGATTCACAGTAAACGCATATATTTGAAGACGCACGGAGCACCTTGGTAATAGCTAGGCTCGATAACGCAGTCTGGCTGGTCAATCTCTTGAATTATCTACGGTATTTATTAGTTTGAAAATAATTAAAATAATTTCATATATTTGTGAACGTATATCTGCATGTATACGTATTTAGTAACTTGATTATTATAGTTAGAAAAAAACTTTACATATAACTTTCATTGGTTTTATTGTGTTCGACTAAAATCCTGTGTTTATAAAATTACTTCACTCTTAAATAAGGGTAGCTATAATAAAAAGGGCGTTATCGATTTGGTTGGAGTTTTTATTTTTATTGTATGTTTGTAAATATATTATATCTTTCTATTTTCTTATGATTTGAGTACATGTAGATTAATAAATACGTGACAACTTTTCACTACAAGAAAATCTGATAAAACTAAAATTGAGGTCAACGGAAACGAAGTTGCGGGCACCAGCTGGTTTTAAATAGACATAATAATAAGATATAACTCATCAATATATTGTTTGGTTTGTTATGTTCTTCTCGGAAGATCACCTCGGAGAATACACCATGCATTTCGATCATCCTTCACCTGGATTATACCTAGGATATAGATTATGACAGTAGAAATAAGGATGGAGGGGTATTGTTTAAAATATTTTTGTGATATTTTGTTGCTTCTTTTCGGAGAGAATTTTTTTTATGCTAGTTCTTTATATTGGGAATAAAAGTTGAAACTAGTTTCAAAATCGTATATAAGATATTGAATATATTTGGCGTTAATTTTGTAGAAATTTATTATTCACAATTAAATGAAACTACGTGTAGGTTTTAATTGTTTTACGTTATCTGCAATTGTCGTGGTGGGGTACCTTTGTAGATTTATGAAGTCTTCTAGTTTAAGGAAATCGTAGACTTTATTTTTATATTGACTTTGGTCTAGAATAACCATAGTGTTGCCTTTATCTGCTTTAGATAGGATATTACACGTAGTTTCATTTAATTGTGAATAATGAATCGTGCATAAGTTTTCCTTATCCATTAATAAAAAGACCTTGTGGAGAAAGTAAATTCATAATAGATAAGTTAATTATTGCTTGTAAATTTTCAATTATAATTTGTCAATTGATTTTTAATTATTTTCTAATGACTAAAAAGAGAGTGGGATAAATTGCAATATTATTTTCATTTATTATTTGTCATTACCACTAACAGCTTTAGTTGAAAACTGGGTATGAGTGCTTGCTCTTGCCATTGCTTCTGCAGATAAGACAAAGCGCTGGACTCTATTACAAGTATCAATGGCGAACGATATTTTCTAGAGTTGTATTAAGGAACTTGGTAATTCTAATTTAATTATTGTAATCACTTCAGGGATGTTACGGATGTGTGCAATAATATAACGCCAATTCTAATAATTTTACAATAGTTTAATATCATTATTACTCCTAGAAGTTTTATCGTTTTTATCATCATCAAACGACCTTACTTTGCTTTTTTCAGTTATAGTATCATACAGATACTTTCGATAGAATAAACACAATACTAAGGTAAATAAAAAGACATAAATGAAATATATCTGCATCATACGCGGCAGCGGTGACACCCAGTATGATATTTATATTTATGTAAATATAAAATATTTATCTTTACAATTACCTGTTTTTATATACATTTTTTTTGTAAAAAATTCAATAATTATATAGATCATATATTGAGTTTTTTTCTCTGCACCTGACAGTAGTATTGAATGAATAATAACTATTTTTCTTCTGTATCATACGGTAAGAATTTTATATTGCCTTTTACAAATTATGTAGCATTTGAAAAATATTTTAAACCCAAAAGAAGGAATAATTTATTTTACGCGAGCTGTTATAGTTATCCACAATGTCTTCGTTTTGTGAGTAAATAAAATCGAAAACTTTATAAATAATACAGATGCATCCTGAAAGTTTTTTTTCTACCTCGTACTATATTTCTGCTATTACATCAGATGCTGCTACGTGGTTTGTTAGCTTATTAAAATATTGTCGCAATTAGTTCCAAATAAGTGCCGTTAATTACGCTCATGTATGATGTAAATTTTAAAATTACTCTCAAAAACTAGTTAAAATTTTCCTTATATGGAAATTTATGTGAAATTTTTACTTCATAAATTAAATGTTCTAAAGTTTCGTATTCAAATTTGTAGCGCGTGCTTTATTTATATGAAAACTAATTCAATAAAATGAGCGTACTCGCAAGCAGCCGGCGAATATTTTGAAGCAATGCTTCTTTATCAAACGTGACTGAAACTAATTTCATATTGCTCCATTTAGTATCAAAGAAAAATGAAGTCAGGCTCGTTAATATATAAAAAAATACAACTCCTTAAAAACAAATGAGTAAATAAGTTGAAAGACGATAAATAAGTAAAAGAGCGAAAGAATAAGAAATGAGTTATGGATTTTATGACACTAAATAGAACGAGTGCTGGATTTTAAAACGTAAATACGGAGATTAAGGAAATACATAAATTAAATGCAATTACTTCAATAGATATAACCTGAAAAGAAAAATACTTCATACTATTTATGGCGATGCGGGAAGAATGAATTAAATTTATTTACCAAAGTAAATGTTTATAATTATATAAAAAGCGTATAAGAAATTATATTATAATAAATCCGATTGATCAATACAATTATTGGTTACAGAAAAATCAAAGTAAAATAACAACACTTCAAATTACAAAAGCTTCAGATAGACATAAAACGCTGAATATCACTCCGTGTATAAGACAACTTAAATATTTAAGATTCTTCAGATATATAAGAAATTGTAGTGATAAATGTCATGTTATGTTAAACTTTTCTGATACATGGTGCGGGTTGTTAAAAGGAATAGGAATATTTGACAACATAGAAAATATACAAAAACTTCTGGTCGTCCTATTAGATCATAATGTAAGTAAGCGTATTTCTCTTCATTTAAGAAAAAATAAGTTTATATTTTAAAAAAAATGTAAAATAATTATAATATTTTTTTTAAACTCAATAGGCGTTGTAAACACCTTGTTATTTGTTGAAAGTCAGATGATATCACACACAAGTAAACAGACCGATTGTAGTTCGCAAACTTAGTTTTGTTTCTTGAGTTATTTAAATCTTGGATATGTCAGTTCTTTTTTCATGTCTTAAAGTTTCCTGACCTTTTTTAATATATCTTATTTCTACTAATTTAACTATAGACAATATAGCGAGAAATTTCGCGCAAGCTGATAACAGCAACCTACCTAAAACAGACGCGTTTACTGTTGCACTTTTCTTTAAAAACAACGTCTATTTCTTTTCTGCGAAATTGAAAAATGTAAAACAACAATAAAGTATATTTTATAAATTACTTTCAGAAATCACCAAAGGTATTTAGAAAATATTTATTAAATCTCATTTTATGTTATGTTGTTTAATTATTTCTGTGGTATTTATTAGTATAATATAAACAAAATGGAATTGTGGAAATTGAGATGTTAAAAAAACATTTAATTAACAAAATGAAATTTATTTATATTTTTGTTGTTAATACTTAACTATTTATAATAAATTATGCTTTATTAATGTAATAAGTACTTAGTGATGAAAGAAAAAGTGAATTAACTGAAAAAAAGGTTAATACATATTCCCTCGCAAACAAAATCATCAGGTATAGCAATCATGAGAATTTTTTCTAATTTATTTTTTATAATAAATAATCACGAAATGCAGATTATTTTTAAATATGTCGTTTTTAATGTATTTTCTTCCATAGCATATCAAAAAATTCAATTTAGATAAATACTAAAAATTATCAAAATATTATTGGAAATAAACCGCATTGCAAACCGCATTGCATTGCATTGGAAATAAATGCCAAAATTTGATGTTCTTGTCCTTTTGATTTGTAGGCATAGATATCAATAATAATATTTAAAACACAAATATTACATCGATATAATCTTCACACATAAAAATATTTGAGTGAGGTATAAGTTTGGGGTTCCCCTTGGGTTAATTGTAGCCACTTTTTCCATAATTTAGGATTAGTTGTCACTGAAACGAGAGCCTTGTGTAGAATTTTTATGGCCATATTTGTAAATTGTGGCAATACACACTATTTATAAACAATTTTAATACGCAAATAGATAATATCTCCCTTCAGCGGGCAGCACTGTTGTTTCATTTTTCTTGGACGCAACGTTAAGGCCAAGTAACTAGTCGTCATTCCAGAAACTGCGTTTTTAGCGCGAGTTTGATGATTTAAATTTCAAAAGTGATTTTAAATGTAATACAATAGTGTGCTTATAATGTAATACGAAACAATTTAAAATAAATCTATAATATACGTCAAATGGCCTATTTTCTTAAACTTAGTGTCCAATGTACGTGTTATTAACTAAAGTACTATTTAATCTGTACGAGACTTGCGATTTCGAATGCGCTTATGCTTAATGGAAACATTCTAAGAGAACAGGAGGCGAATTAACTGTCCTTTAGCAATTGTCTCTGGAGACAACTAGAAGATGTCCGCTCGGAATGAATTCAATTTTCCGTTTCAATTGACATCAAAGTGCAAACAGTGATCTGTGAAAATTAGTAACTAAGAAAAGTCTAAAACCTACTTTATTTCGCTTTATTCGCTTTTTATTTCACATTTATATTAACAACGCTTTAAAACAACTTGTTTAAAACATGAGCTAACAACTTGATTAAAACTTGAGCTTATAATATTGAAAAATGAAATCAAAATAAATGATGATATTGCATAAAGTATAAAGCCCTTTCTTTTTACCTTTACCCTTTCCTTGATTTTGAACAAAGTACAAACCCCTTTGTTTTTAATTTTACTTAATGTTTTGTTTATTCGATTAATTTTTACTATGTTATTCTATAGTTTAAGACTTCATGCATCTTAATCATAATCGTAGTAGAAATGAAAATCGTTGCCATGACCGATTGAGTAGAAAATAATTATTCAGGTTGTGATTGCGGCCTGTTAGTAATCGTAAGAATCTTAAAATTCATAGTTATGCAGTTAACGAAAACTTTGTTTGAATCCAATTCTTTTAGGATGGAGTTTTTGCAATATACAGTCAACAAAATATTTAAAAGGCAATCTGTTTAACATAAACATCATGTAGAAATATTTAATCTTCAAAAATTAGAATTTGGTTGTAGAAAGTCAGAAGATAGTGAGAGAACAAAGTAAGTGACAAAGAAGCACAGACGTATGAGTGACAAAGTAAATATATCTAAATTAGAAATAACTATTTATAGTACATATTTTAAACCAGATATTTATAGTACATACTTTAAGCCAGATATTTTTACTTCCTTTATTATGGTACATTTGCGCTATTTTCTTAGCGAGATTGAATTATGTATTTGATGAAAATTGTATTGTCGTCGCAATAAAATGGCATCTTAATAAAATTTACTTGCCTTTGTAATCCCACCACGTCATTGGCAGTTCCAAGGATGAGGTTAGAGGAAGGAACGCCGTATAATTTTGGCATTTTATTGTGATCGTTCTTCTGTGCAGAGCTGCGTTCTGTTGAAAAATGTCACCTGCTGAAATCGCTCACCAAAATTTAGTATTAAGCTGTGCTTGTTTCATAATAATAGCAAGGAGGTTAAAAAAAACGACTACGACGTTGGTGGAAATAGGAATTATTTATAAATAGAGAAAAACATGCTGGGATTGCTACGTGACTTGAAGTTTCAACATGTAAGCGGAAAATACAAAACCTTCACTCGCATATCGTGTACTGATTTCGAATATCTTTGGCCTTATAGGTCTCAATCGATCGCATTACGGTCTCGTTATCCATGATTCTAATAAAAACTAAATAAACACTTGTTGCTGCGACAACTTTGAATGCACTGTCAGCACTTGTCTGATCGGTACACGTACTAACTTGTCAAGACCGTATCCGTATCCTCTTTGCGGATTGGGAAAAAACTGACTCGAGGTGGATCGCGTAGTATCGCGTATCATAGCTCAAGAAAGTCTCGTGGACTTTATTTGTATGAAAATTTAATTGCTATTTAATCGTACATTATATATACTCTGTGGCAGTTATCCGCACTTCGTCGGTGAATGGTGATTGAAAATATTATTTATCTTGCATTTATAAATAACATCATGCCTAATGGTTTATCTTGTTCGAGCTATAAAAAAGTTGCAGACAGTGTTAATCATTATTTAGATTTATTTTGCGACTCTATTTTATGAAGGTTTAAAAGCTTTTTAAATAAATATTATATTTTGTGTCGATCGATTGTCTTTTATAATTATCGAATATTATAATTTATTTTTGCTTACTTAAGTTTTTGTGAGAATAGTTTATACATTTACGAGTAACATAACAATAAATGTAAATAACAAACATAATTTCATTTCGTACGCTCAAATAGCTTCCAAAACGTAGGTTAAAAGTATATCACGTATCCTGCGAGGCTTCTGCAGTTAAATTGATATAGTTAGGATACTGAACTTAAAGCTATATTTTACTACAGATGAAGAACGATAAAGATACCTGAATGCAGAAAGAACGTATACACTAAATTAACATACTCCAAATATCTCATAACGTTCTTTATAATTTTGAAGAGAATCTTCTATTCCCAATAGTTGATATCCGACTAAGCCTCGGTTTGTATGGTGGTTATGAAGTTTCTTGGTAATTCGCGACTAATGACTAGTAAGATTTATATTTATTCCAATTAGTGTGTATCCTTGTCTTATTTGTTATTGTTACTATGTTTGTATTCTATGAGTTGCTGTTCTTATGCGCTTGTAGCGAACTATTTTTTTTATATTCTTCCACTTGCCTAAGACTTTGGTTGAGTCTATGGGTTAGGCATGGAGTTTTCAAGAAATAAATTAATAAATATATATTTATGGAGTTAAATGTGGAAGGAACTTTTCATAGGGGATTAGAGGAATGTTCATCACCGACTTGAAGTGCTAACCATTTGGATCATTGAGAGATTAAATTTATATTCATGGTGAACATAATTGAAAAAACATTTAAGTATGAATCGGATTGATTTCACTTTTTATCAGTTCATGTGCAACAAGTACGTATACTTACCTCCTATTTAAAATAGTAATGTAACAAAGTTTTAAAATTTGGTAATTTCTACGATTAAATGTCTTACTCAAATATTCATTTTTATAATATGTCATTAATTTATCCACAAATAAGTGTAGAAAAACCATAAAATTCTTGATAATTTCTCACAAACTTTTAACTAAAAAAGAAATTAAACTATCTATTTGAATATAGGGTTCTAATTCCACCTTCTTCCTACATCATCTTCATACGATAGCGCATTTTCTTTACAGTATGTGAAGTAATGGAAAATAAATATTAATTATCTACACAACCTGCGCTTCGAAGCGTTTCACTTGCCGGTAGATATCAGTCAGCTGGTTAGGGAAGCGGAAAAACTTGGGATTTCTTTTACTCTCGTTCACTCTATGACTGCATTAACTACGACATTTGTTCCTACTGCCTTTAGTAACAAAGTGTTTAATTTTAATTAGATTACTGTCAACTCGTCGGAAGCAGTGCTCTCAATCAACTTTATTAATTGGCGCGTAATGTTAAATCGAAATAATAATGAGCTGTTATTCAGTAATGGCATTTGTTCGAGTGCGCAGGTGTACCTTAAAAGGAAAAAAGAAGTTACTGTATTGGACATGTGAATGCTGTTTGTGGATAAATAGATAGTCTTTTCTTCAATTTATCATAGAAATTTATATGATATATTGTATATTTCAATGCAGTAGTCTAAATTACAAAATATTTATGAAAAACTTAAGAAGCCCCTAGTTTCTGGTCTGGTTGAAGGAATATGGTAAAAAAGGTTGTAATACTTAAGTATTATAATAACTTTACTTTTACATGACCACATAAGTAATACTGATATTAATTAAAAATAATATAGTTATAAAAAAAATTACCAGGACTTTATTTAAATACGCATATATATATATATATATATATATATATATATATATATATATATATATATATATATATATATATATATCTGGATATTTTCATGGATAAAAGTAAAAAATTATGAAAAATAACTCTTGTAGAATACCAAATAAAGATATAAAATATTGAAAAATAACTAATTTATTTTTCAAATGGTATTTATTCATTTTATACACTACAATTATGTATTTCATATGACACAAATACTTTATTCAATTATACATTTATTACTATCATGCCAGTGTAAAATAAAAATCGAAACGTTGGAACAAATTCAATGTTAATGCTTAACTTATATTTTCTTCCCTGATGATTAAAGCGTTTCTCTTTGTTTAACTCTGAACGTTGTAAATGACAATTCAAGACTTCGGACATTATGAAAACGAAAACGATAAAATGGATCGAACCTGACAGTAATTAAATAAAATAGAAATATTACCAAAAATCATATTTCTATAAGATAAATGATAAAATACAATCGTGTAGTAGCTCGAGGATTGTGTAAAAAATCTTGCATATTTGTAGTTTTTTATATGTTTACGAGGAGAGAAGAGGAATCTATCTGCCTGTCCATTACAGTCTTTTTGTAATAAATCGTTAGAGAAAGATATTAGAACCACGACTAACCAGAATTTTCCTACATATTTCTTCCACCCGTACTCTTTTGTGTTTTTCGTTATCTTATACTGTTTGACTGTATTTGTTTATACGAGTATTACATCTAAATAATTACTACAAATCTAAATTAAATTTATGCATTTGTTCGGCCATCAAAAATATTTAAAATTTGGAATATCTTTGCACTAGTAGTGGTAAACCGCAATAATATATGAAAAATAAATGGAAAATTAAACTCGGTCAGATGCATTTACGCACCCCAAATGGTCGGTTGAATATTTATGTCACGAATATTTCTAATAAACTGAATGTAACCTTTTTTGATCAGGCAAAAGGTACATTATTTCAGTTTATTTCTGACAAAACATAACATTAATCATTATTACATCGTTGCACCAAACACAAGTGTTTTGAGAGCGGTGGATGAATTTATAAATCGTTATTCATCCATTGTTTTGACACTGTTTCATAAGTATGTAGCATTTATTGAGGTTTTTGAAAAGCACATAGCTTTTATAGAGGCTTATAATAAAATTTGTTTGAATTGAACTCTGAGTTGCGTAAATATTATTCAACTGTGGTAAATGTAAATTAGGGGCTATATGATAGATATAAATTTAAAATAAATAAAGCAATTTTAGCTAATTAGAATAACACATCATGTATCACCTAATGTTTCATTCCAATGTAACATCATAAAGTTAAGTGCCAAAAATAGATCCCCCTTAAAAGGATATCGTACATAATTTTAAAAATAATTCGGACAATTTCTATTTGTCGGTTCGAATTTCAGATCAAGTAAATAAGGGGAGTGTCCCCTTATTTACTTGATCTGGTTCTGATCTAGTTTTCATTTCTTTCCTAAATTAAAAAAAATATATTTAGGTGGAAACAAGAGCCGAGACTATAGCCAACGTGCATTTTGACGGTCTTGAAGAACATATTTTAAAAGCAGAATTATTTTGAAATCGAATGGAAGAAGACCATATTATTTTGAAATCGAATGGAAGAAGACCATCGAGTTAAATGATGACTATGTTAAGAAATGAAAATAATTTTGAAAAATTTGTACGTAGTTTTAATATTCAGGTCGTCAAATTTTTAATACATCTTAGTACATTGCTTATTTCGATCTTACTTGTAAAACTCAAATAGCTGTAAATGGAAATTACCTATTTTAGTTTACAAATATTTCCATGTAAAATTAAAATATTTTAATATCAATTCTATCTCAAATTATTATAATTAATACTACTTTGCAAAACACGTATGAGCTAGAAACAATATATATCAAAAGTTTACTGTTACAAAAAAGGTCAAAAGTTTAGAGTTACATTGTCTTTCCCCTTTTAACAAACACGTTTAGTAAAAATCGATAATATCATTTTATGTAAAATTATAGCGTGCATCGCTTTAATTTTATGTTTTTAGTGTATTTCCATTCATAAATAATTCAATGTTTATAGTGTATTTCCATTAATAAATAAGAAAAAAGCATATTTTAATACCTTTATTTTTTCGCGTTTTTCTACACTATTTAATATGAAAGTTTTTAAAGTACTTTAGATATGTGACGGTTCTAGTTTTTTTCTGTTTAATAGCATAAAGGATTCAAAATTATTATGAAAGTTATCTTATACCTTACTTTATAGCTGATCACCTTATTTTATAGCTGTTTTTGGTGACTTTTTCCTTTGATGTCTTCAATTGTGTTTTGTCGACAAAATGGGATGGCTCATAAAAAACTTAATAAGAGTATAAGTTTCATAAAGATAAGTACTTTTTTATTTACGCTTACATTTACTTGTGGTATATACTTTCTTATGGTAACAAAAAATTACATTTTTAAACATTTTTTCATAAGCTTTTTTCTCACAAAAGCGGGACCTTTTTAATGTTTTCTTTATTTTTTAAATATATCATAATTATGTAAATATAGTATAAATATTTCAAAGATATTTTTAATAATACTTCTTTTCTATTTATGTGAAAAAAATCATTACAATGAAGTAATAAATATCAAAGTTACGCATTAGTATTTACGTAAGCTGCGAGGCGTCGGGCGCCGCGTTTTGAGTCCGGATGCAACAGGGGGTAGGTTTTTTTTATGTCACTTGCTGATATGTAACTTTGAATGGCCTTCGCTATGTTTCCGTTTTGTCTAGGTATTTTTTGTGATGTTCTAATGCTATTTCAAATATTTTTCCGTATCTTATTTGTTTTTGCTAATATATTTGATTTCCCGGACGCTCGCTTCTTCATTACTTATTTTATCTACGTTTAATAGTATTCGAGTTAGGTTTTATTAGTATTCGAGTTAGGAATTTCTGGCTTTTTCATAATAGATAACTTTATAGTAATTACCAATATTTCTAGCTTTGATTTCTTCGGTTTGCATCAAGCATGCACCTATTTTTATTCTGTTCAAAATGTCGCAAAATTTGATACTGAAAGTGTCAAATTTACGATCTTACCGAACCAGTAACGGTTTCAAGTAAACATAACCATCGCGTCGAGAAGTAATTTTACAGGTACGTTCTAGAATTGGTATTCATTCATGTTTGCCATTCATCTCATTTTCATTAATGCCAAATTAAATACGTCTTTTATTTAATTTGGCATTAATCATATATTATTTGATTGCTTACCCATTTTCTTAAAATATTATTAAAAATATATCTTATAATTTATGAAATAAATTTATATATTCATTCGATAATCGAAAAATTAAAACCAACGAAAATAATCAATTAAATAAGCATAAATGAAAATTGTATGAAGTAGGATATTATCATTTTTAACGCTTTCTTTGGCCATCAATTTTATTATCTTTTGTTTTAAACCATTTACGAACACTGGCTTAAGCCAGCAGTTTTTATTTATAGATAGCAAATAGACAAATTGCTTACCAATAATATGAAAGATAAAGGATAGTGATGGACGAATATTAATATCTTACTTTCTAGTCCAACTCTTTTATTACCTTCACAATAACATTCGGGGGGTACCCCTAAATGTTATAATTTTCATTTAAATAATGACCTTAGCATGAGACATGGGTACAAAATTTGTGGGATTTCCTCTTCTGCTCTACAGCATGCAGTCATTACCGTGGTCAGTCCTGCTCGTGTATCAGGAAGTAATAACATTAATATTTATGAAGTAACTTATCATGTTAATTTGTTGCAGTGAGAAAGTATATTGAAGAAAGAGATAGAAGTATCAAACTACCGATGTCCTACATCATATATAAATGTAAAAAAAAAATTTTCTCTCCAGTACTAGAATATATTTACTTTAAACTGTTAACTATAGCCAAACATGCGGATTAATATAATCTAATATTAAAGAAAATTTTAATTGTCTATGTCTAACGAGGTCTGAGAAAATCATTTTGGCGTGTGAATCCTACGTATGAACGAGATTTGATTTGACCGTTTGAGGTGCAGGTAATAATAATAGAATTATCTAGCAAGATAAACGTATAAATGAGAAATATTGGCTCTTCTTCGTTTATACAAACAATTCAGGTTATCATACAATTCCAAATTTACAGAAATATATACATGCAGAATCATACCAAATGTTCATTAATGTGTTAAATTTGATTACACGATTGTAAATTTGATACTTTTTTACTTGAATTAAAGTATTAATAAATGAAATAAAAAATTTTCATGGAATATTTTAGATTATTAATTTACAATTTTTTTTTACGTCGAAGCTCTTTATTTTACCGAAAAATATAATAAATACCTATTTTTCCAGCCATACTCTGCATCTTTCTTATTGTTTAATTATTTTGTGTACACAATTTATTCCTCAAATCTAATCAATGATACTTTCTATTTAAAATTATATGATTTGATAATTAATCTTATATTCTTGTTGAATATTTTAAACAACGAGATTACAATGAAAAAGTAGCACTGAGTCAGAGGAACCCATTAAGAATTCATCCATGTATCAATCTTTATTCTATATACAGCACACATTTAAGAAATTTGTTAAAGTACATTTTAAAGTTGCACACTCTATTTGGGTTCTGAGAAAACAAAAAAAAAGTGGAAAAAAGTATAAAATGAAAAAGGATGTTCAAAGTAAATGAACACAAAAAGGATTAATATTTTTTTTTATTCCATTGATGTTTTTATGAATTAAATTTTTATAAGATTTAAATTTATGTTCAAACCCAAAATTTTAAAAATGCCATAAATATATTTTTTGTAAGTTTCTAAACCTGCCCCATCTCACCTAGTACAGTTTTCTATTTATCGACGGGTATGGAATGAGGAGTTTTTAAATAGAAAATGAAGCAGTAATCATAGATTTTATTTATACAATTGAAGTATTAAGTAGTGAAGTACTATAGATTTTACAGTTGAAATAATAACTAAGAATGACTCAGATAAACCAAGTTTTTAAAATAAAAACTAAAAACTAATGGTGCTATAAACTATAGCCCCAAACTTACATCAAATAAAACAAGATTCGCCATTCCGCAAATCATAAAAATTTAGAATTCATTGCAACTGATTTCATTTAATATCCACTAAGCATTCTAAACAACTTCACGTTTATAATCATAAAAAATTCGAAATTGAAGCGTTTGTATAAAAACTGCGATGTAAGGAATAAGTGAGGAGACGAACTATGAAAGCTAGAGGTCGGCTAGAGGAGATGTTACGAATCCCATTATTATGGAATGCCTGAAATCGTATATGAAATTTAGAACAGGATTAAACAAATATTAAACCAGAAATATATTCTAAACAATATGAAGATTTTCAGATACTCCCAAAAAAATGTTTAAACAAAACGTTTTTTTTTGTTTTAAGAGACATACAACATAGATTTTATTTATTTTTAAAAAGATTTTTGGACGAAAGTGTTAAGTGAACAAATGAATTTATATTTTTAAGCAACTTCCCAATTTTCAATTGACATCCCACACAAGGGGAGGGGGGGGGGTTAAAACATTCTCTCAAACTCCAAATCAAATACTCCTTTTTCATCTCATATACTATTAACAGCAACGAAGCAGTGTGGCGGATTTTTGGTTTTCTTATACCCAAACACGAACTAACTGTTCAAAGTATAGTAGTACATTTGGGAAATGGACAGAGAGTTTATTGCACAAAAGACACCGCTAGAAAAATTGCAAGCGAACTACCTAAGAATACAACATAACAGCTTTTTCCAAGTGTGCCAAACGAATCCATTCGTTCAATCAAAAATATTACTATATGTCGACGTTCCTACACATATGTGGAACACAACAAAAAATCTTTCAACGATGAAAACAAGGAATTCCAAGTATATGATAAACTAAGAATAATGAAAACTAACGCACTAGGCCGACTATACATCGTTCATCCGAACAACACTGAATGTTTGTATCTACGGATATTGCTACATGAAATACGGGGTTTAACAAGTTTCACAGATTTCAAGACTGTTGACGGTTACCTATGCCAAACGTACGGAGAAGCATGCCAACGCTTAGGACTAATGGAAAACGACAACCACTGGGAATTAACACCACAAGACGCCTCACTCGTAACCTCAGCTGAACATTTTTTTATTATTCGCCATAATACTAACAACCTGTAAACCATCGAATTCAAAACAGCTAAGGGACGCCTTCAAAGAGAATAAGTGATGGCATACTATACCAAATCTGACAAGCTCATACAGAACTAGCCATCGAATTCAACGACAACATCTTCAATGAAACACTCATTCGCCTAGAAGACAAATGTTTAGCAATAAAAAGCTAGACCTTAGTACAACTTGGGATGCCAGCACTACAATAAGATGCTTTCAGTGTGATAAAATTCGAAATTACAAAGGAAAAAAACTACAACATCAACGAACTACATCAATACTTCGCTTATAACAAACCACTCCTCAATGATAATAAAAAAAATTTACAACGGTATCTTGGACAGGATCAAGAACAACACTGGTAATTATTTACTATTAATTATTTAATATATTAATATTTCAGAGTTATCTTGGACCGGATCAACAACAACACTGGTAATTATTTAATATATTAATACATATCAGGCAGCACCGGGAAAACGTTTCTAATAAATCTATTGCTGGCAGAAATACGTGCTAAACACATTGCAATTACAATGGCATTATCCGGCATTGCCGCCACACTAATGGAAAGAGGACGAAATGCCCATTCCGCCCTACAACTACCGTTGAATATAGCCGAAGAACAATTCCCAGTATGTAAAATCTCAAGAGCATATGAACGGGGTGAACGTCTAAAACAAGCTAAAATTATCTTCTCAGACGAATGCACAATGGCACATAAAAATGACTCGAAGTCATGGAAAGAACATTGCAAGACTTTCAAGAAAATTCGGAAGTGATTGAAAAGCTCTATTTATACTCTTGGGAGATTGTCAATGAACACTTCCAGTTATCCAGAAGTCAACACGAGCAGACGAAATCAATGCATGTTTAAAAAAATATCTCTGGCCACATATAAAAAACTCTGGCGACATATAAAAATAATACGCCTAATAAAAAATATGAAAGATGAACTATTGAAAGAAGAAACAACAACACATTATGCTCAAAAATTTTTACAAATAAGCAAAGACGGCTATATTAACCTACTGACCAGACGGCTGGCCTAATTGAACTTAACAGTGATTTCTGCAACATAGCCACTACTAAGAACGAAGTTATCGACCATATTTATCCAAATATTGTTCACAATTATACCAATCCGGAGTGGCTATTTGAGAGGGCAATTTTGGTAACTAAAAATAATATTGTCGACGATATCAACTTTAATATTCAAAATAAAATTCCCGGTGAAGAAAGAATATACAAATCGATCGACACGATGGTAAACGTTGCAAAAAGTGTCGTCTTCCCTACAGAATTTTTAAACTTTTGCAAGTAACAGGAAACCGTCCAGGAAGGCAGTATCTTCGACTGTAAATTGGATCTCCGATCATACTATTAAGAAATCTCAACTCATTAAAATTATGTAATGGAACAAGGATGATAATACTATCGAATAACATTATCGAAGCCGAACTTATGACTGGAAAAAACAAAGGACACGCGGTATTCATCCCCAGAATACTTCTAATCTCTACTGAACTGCCATTCCAATTTAAAAGTCTGCAATTTCCAATCAAATTAGCCTACAATTAACAAAGAGCAATGATAAACTTAAAACATTGCGGCATAAACCTCAAAAAATCCTGCTTTTTTGACGGTCAGCTATACGTAGCTTGCTCTCGAGTAGGAAACACGAAAAATTTGTACATACGTACCCCGGATAACAAAATGAAAAACGTTGTTTATTATACTTGTATTATTATACTTATGTACTATTACCATGTACTATTATAGAGTCGGCGAAAGCGGGTCTCTTTGTCAGACTTCTATATATAGTACATATTTTTTATTATATTATTTACATCTGATCCACCTGTGTTGTTGTTAGAGCTTCCTATAACACTTTTTCTCTAAAATGTTATTCTTTTTAGTAATCATCGAAGAATTCTGAATTCTTCAACTTTTTCTATCATTTTCCTTAGATTGGAAGAGATCTTTCGTAAAAACGTTTTGAAACGTTGTTTATAAACAAGTATAGTTAGAATATGTTTTCAATCAAAAATGTTTACCTGTTATATTTTGAAGTTTATCCTTTTATTCCAACTACCACATAATCTCACATCAACTGACTGAGTGAAGCCGGGTACCTCAGTTAGTAAATAAATAGGTATAAGCATTAGTCAATGTATGAAATTACAATTGGACTCTTTCAAATGGATATAGTACATCAATGCCGAGTTTCACGCTGTGAATAATTGACTCCATTAAAATTTTTCGCACGTGACGTCGCGTTGTCAGCTCCCTGACGTCGCGTTGTCAGCTTCTCTGGAATATTTTGCACAAGCAATAAAACTTACATTTTGTAACCACCAGCAAATAATATATGCCGAGAATGAGGACATCATTGTTCGATGGAATTCTCGCCGTCAGGTATTGAAATGCAATTGAGAAGGTAGACCGTTCGCAACATTTTATGTTTCACCCTGTTTCCATGTATGATATGAAATTTTAAATTAAAATAATAGTGTGATATTATGCAGTTTAGTATGCAATAATTATAGTGTTATAATAAACATAAATTGATTATTATGGAAGTGGAAGAAATCTCTCTGGTCAGAAATGTATTTTCGACTGAAGTGTGTAAATTAAAATATAACAGTTTCTATTTATATTATTGCCCTCAATATATGTACATTTGAAAAAAAATATATCCTCCAAAACTAATAGTGCATTGGTATTTGTTTCTATCACGCCGTCATGGAACACACTTGGTATAGATAAATATAGAACAGCCTGTCGTTAGAGGAGAAAATCACATTTTCGTTAAATGAAAGGATATATATATATATATATATATATATATATATATATATATATATATATATATATATATACATACACAATAAAATAGATTTGCACGAAAATTACAAGTCCTTAAATCTATTAATAAAGTAACTACTTCTGAAACAGCGTTAGTAACGTTGTATAATATTGCTTTTAATAATAGTCCTAGGAATCTTCCAATAGCTGAGTAAACAGGCTACAAAATAATCACATTCGAATTTCGAGTTTACTATTTTAATATTTAAAATATCTTGGCGATATTTATATTGATGACTTGATTCTAAACATCCTTGATAGTTCTTATCGCCATAGATTTTCTAACGTTAACCAAACATTTTCCTCAATTGAGAAATTTGTTTACTTGATGGGAGATATTATTATTTCTAAATGGACAAGAAAATTGGTATACTCACAAAATAGATTAGATAATAACACATATAATTTAAGGATAACCAATAAGACCAATGGTTATATGTCAAACTTTTTTCTATCCCTTTTTTATAAAGAAATTTAATATATATCCATACCTTTGATAAACCATTCTTGCACATGTAATCGTAAATAAATTGGGTAATAGTCGCTTGCAACGGACGAGGACTAAAATTATCATTAGATACTGAACGTGAATCACTCTAACTTTTACCTTCACTCGTTCAACGGACAACGGATCCTTGCAAACAAAAATAGTTTTAGCCAAAGTGTCTGAAAATTATTTTACACAGTAGCTTTTAATAGCGTCAGAAATATTGTGCAATTTATTGTGGCTTTCAGATACATACGTATTTACACTTTATCATCTTTCATCTCGCAGTCATGAATTACACTCCGAAGAAAAGAACAACATTCTAATCTCTCAGAATTGAAGGATAATGTATGAATGAATCAACTAAATATAAATGTAGAAACTACAATGATGAAACAATAAAAACTGCCCAGGTAAAAATTTGTTTCAAGTTCATCTACGGAAAAAAAACAAAAAAAATGTTTAACTGTTCACTTTTAAATACCATACACCCGTTCTACAAAAAAGTATACATACGACATTTTGTAAAACTAAAACTTTTGTCTATCAAGTTTTCTTCACCACTTATTAACATAAAAATTATAAATTAATATTTTCCACTCATATTGTATAAGATGGGTACGTCATGTAGTATAACGTCGCGGAAGCGCTAATAGATTTCTAACGGAAATGATCCAACTACTGATAAACCACTAATTTAATCGCCGATCTTTGGATGATCTTAAATACAAAATATTCCTCCCCATATAGAGCGTAAGTAATAAAAATATCCTACGAGATTCACATATCACGGTAAAGCCTGCCATTGGATTTTTTTATATATTAATAACAATATATACAAAAATCCATTTGTATTAAATAATAATTTTCATTCCACAACAGTATCAAGTATCAATGTTTTAAACATATTTCGATATATTTCGTTTACCTAGTAATTTAGTACCTGGTATTCAATTCGTCGTGTATATAAATATTTAATTACGAATATATATATGACTTAAATGGTTTGAACTTCTAAAATCATGACCATTTAATTACGAGTATATGACCTAATTACAATTGGTGTCACCATGTGTCAACATCAGATTCAGCATTTTGAATCATCGGAAATCGAAAAATCTGTGATTGTGGTACTCTTTGAGGGTAAAGAAAACTCGTTCTCACCTTTTAGTGTAATATGCTGAATACTTTACATTACGATTCGTTGTTCCACCTTCCATTTCTTACAGTGGGTTCCTGAATTAGTTTCAACAAATAATTTCAATTTACTAAAATTACGTGAGCATCATCTTTAACTTTTAAATTTCGAATTTTTTATTTTTTAATTTGTTGTCTTAATTGTTTTTCTTTTTTTTTCTCGTACTCTTTTCTTAATAACAAAATTATTAGGCACAAGTAAATGAAACTACGTGATGTAGTATTATTTCTACTTTATTTTTTTGTATTGTAATTGTAAATGGTTTTTTTTGTGTTGTTGAAAGAAAGTAGAAATAATACTACATCACGTAGTTTCATTTAATTGTGAATATTGAATTTCTACAAAATTAACGCCAAATATGTTCAAAATTATTAGGTTAGTAATAACCATGCAAGTAACAATATGTTATGATAATAAAATATCTTTCCGTAAAGAAAAGCTTCAATGAAATGTATTTCCGTTTTTTTTATGAATTTTATATTAATTCCGAAATTGAGAAAAATTTGAAAAATAAAAGGACCAAGAACTTTCCATTAAATCACTAAGTTGCAGTTCATGAATTTATTTTTAATACTTGGATCCTTCTCTGGAACCGTTTCCAGGTCATCTAATTTTTTTTCTTTAATCCTATGCTATTATTTAGTCCACATTTGAATTAAATATTTTTATCCCCCAAACGGGCCATTTTAGGATCATATTTTCTGTACATGCGATATATCATTATATTTAAAAAGCGGTTGTAAGGAGGGTTGCATAATATTCTTCTTTTTAAACTTGTCAATTTTAATTGGAACTTAAGGTACCCAAAAACGTGTAGTGACTTTAGTGACCCCCTCCCCTCAGCTTATTCATAGAGAACATAAAATGAATAACAAATAAATCCATATAATTAGTCCATTTTAGGGTTAATAACTCACGACAGGTTTAATTGTAATATTGACAATTCAGCATTTTTCCTTACATTTAAGACAGATATACAAAACAACATGTTTACGTAGTGAAACATAATTATTTATATTTTTAATAGCTTAACCGAAACAATGTACACCTTTAGATGTTCAAACTTTTTTATGTACTTAAACGTATATAGAACCTCAACTCCCCCTCCTTGCAGACTGTATGGAATGAGAATTCTATTTTACACTTATTTAACAGGTTTAACAAATACTTCCGTCGAGATATGCTGGGTAAATTCGCCACTTTCTACCGATGTACTTAGTACAGTTACAGCTATCAAACAACTGCTTAAACAAAGGTGATAAAATTATCGCATATGGAAACAATGGAAATTGCAACGTCAGAATTTTTTTCAAGATTATGTGTTATATATTTTTTCACTGTACAAAACGGGCAACAAATATTGTAAAAATACCCTTGACAATTCTTTACGATGGATAAGAATTAATCAATACTAATTATTGCTGAATTAATCAATACTAATTATGATGCAGTATCAACTATGGAATGAAACTCGATGATAATTCCTTGTAATTTATCATTCAAAGTTGAACTTTACTGGAATTAAACGAAGTTTAATTCGTCAGAGTACGTCGACAAAAAAAACTCACGCACGCAGTATATTTCTAGGCAAAATGCGTCAAATGCACAAAATACACTAGCGCATTGTATGTAGTTTGGACATTTGACCCGTCAACATAACGTTACAATTAGATGAAATTGTTTTATTTATTCTATTTTCAAATCGCCAAATTTTTATCACTTAGTTGGTGATTGAAAATGCATTAAAGTTATTATAAGAAAGGATGACTATTTCTTTAAATTAATTCTAATTTGTTCTATAAAATTGTTGTTTATATAATTGTTTAACTTATGCAATTACGGTACATGCTCGTTAATAAAAATTAGGAGCAGAAAAATGAAACCAAACAGACAAATAGTAATGTAAGAGAAATGTATGGTCATGCTTGTCTCCTACTCAGGATCTACTAATTCTATTTGAATATAACTTACGTTTTCATTTTTGGATTTATATTTATCGGGATACAATAACTATGCGCTACAGCAACGCCTGCCGGCCCGCCAACGCTCTCGGCAGTCGCAATCGCGGCCGACGAGGGCAGCGCGTATGCAGCTTGCAAGTATATCAAGTGTGCTAATGAACACAGGAAAGAGCAGACAAACAGACAGTCCACTTTAAATGGTATGGGATTTTATTAGTTTAAACCATATAGGGCTCTTTTTAAACATACATAATTTTACACAACATAGTAGGGTCTTTTGAGACACTTATTTCTCCCTTAAAATAGAGATATTGGTCTCACCTTTCATTTCTTTTTCATTTTTCTCTTAAAATAATCGTGCTAACTTCAATATACTGCGCCAAATAGTCGAAGAAATTTTCTTATGAAGTTTAACCATTCTTCTTAACTGACCTCATTGTGTAAAAATGGTTAAAATACATCATATATTAGAACGAACATCATCTATCAACTAGTAAAATGGTTTTTAAAATCGATTCGTAATTTTATATTTTACACAGAAATAACAATCCCTGCAAGAAGTAATCATTTATTATATTAGAGTAGATTTATACTTTGTTAAATTATGCCCTCTTATAAAATATTGTACCGGTTCGAATGAAACATCTACAAATCTGGAATGGAAACTAAAATCGAAGGAAAGGAAAATCTCACTAGGATGACTAAATTTAACAATATTAACATCTTAAAATTTTGGGTCGCATAATTACAGATATAATATACTCGTTTGCCCAAACGTTTGTTTAATGATACACAAGCAATTCAAGCATATATTCACTTCAAATATCGCACACCTAGCTCGTTGGATTATTTAAACAAATTATCCGCGGCGAGCACTGGTAATAATGAATGCTCCGCACAACAGCGTTGAGATTGAATCAAGAATTCGTATCATAATAAATAGCGATGCACGCCATCCGGAATCATGCGGAGACGTGTAATATTCAAGGAACGTAATAAAACGTTCAACAATGCCTCCGAAAAGCAGAGACTTTTGCTTGTTCCTTATCCATTCGGCAAAGGCAAACACGTTATCAAACATACTTGATATTTTTAGAAGTTCCCATAATATTCGAATGTGCAGTTATTTATTCACCTTTTTTTCTTTATCGCTCATAATAAAAACTAAAAATATGGTCGTATATAGAAATAGTGAAAATAGTGTGATAAATGATGGCTTTAATTACCAAAATATTTTTTTTTAAAGTTTTTATTACTTCAATTGAGTTTTCGAAAATTTCCTATATGTACATATATATATTATGTTAATGCTAATAAAGTCTCATTTTCATTTCAAAAGTTATTTTATTTTTGGTATACATGTATGGTCGATTACACAAGCGTCATTTGTAGTCAACATATTGTAAAGGTAACATTACTTCCTTACAATATTCTTAGAATCAGACTGAGTAAATTGGTATGTTCGAGCATAAGATAATCCACTCCTTCAATTTTTTATTGTGTAAAATATTAAACAATGGGCAAAAAATATTAAAGTCTTAGGGTGAGAAATCCTGAGCGTACTTTGGATGAAGAAACAGAGTAAATTCAAGAGAAAGTATTTTTTCACGCCACACTTTTCCTACACGGACACACGCATATATCAACCCACTTCAATAGTCGATGAGGTATTAGCCCGTGTTGTATATAAATAAAATATTTTTATTAGTCCCCCAAAGAATTAATTTGTTTTGCTATGGCATTATGAGAGCATATTGAGCTAGATAATATGACGTTAACTTGGAATATATTCCAATAAGCCTTTTTAATTTTCAATTTCCATCGTTCACTGTATGTTATAGCGAAGAGTATATTAGGGATCTCTATCACGATCGTTGATCTTTGTATAAGTTGCTATCCTTAATGAGTAAATCAAGGGACGTATTTCAATATTATTACTGTTAGAAATCTAGTTTTAGTTAGACTTAACACCCATTCAAAGTGCATACATTAAATGTGCTATGGAACAGTTTGAAATATACTCTTTTGCAAAAAAAACGGGCACTTATAGGAACAAACAATATCAGAGTTATTTTATTATTATTTCATGCATTTTATATGGCGATATGATGAGAATATCGTTATTTATTATGGAGATATCGTTTTTACCTACTTCAGCCATTAAAACTGCGAATAAATAAAAAAACGATGTTAAGTCCACATACGAGCGTTTTCATACTGGTACATTAAAAATGGTTAAAATGTATTTTTAAATATTTTTTAATTTAACATAAAATTTGAAAATTTGGTATCGAGTATGGCCTCCTATAGTTAATCTGCTAGGCATGCTTTCGACGACGTGTTTTATCATTTTCTGAGGAATGCCTTCCCATTCAGCAACGATCACATTTTTAAGGGCCTGAATGTTTTCTGGAGCTGGTTTTACGGCTCTGACGCGTCGTTTGAGATTATCCCCTATGTGTTCTATCGGATTGAGGTCGGGACTTCTAGCTGGCCAATCTAACCGACGAATTCCGGCCTTCTGTACATATGCATCAACGTCTCTAGAGCGATGGGTGCGAGCGTTGTCGTCCATAAAAATGGACTCGCCTCCAATTGCTGTTAACGCGGGTTGGGCATGAGGAATAAGAACCTCTGTTATGTACCTTTGCGCATTAAGTGTGCCATTTTCAATAAAAACTAACTCGGTACGGTCATTTGAGTTAATACCAGCCCAAAACATTACGGAGCCTCCACCGTAAGGGGTGATTTCCTCAAAGCACACTTCTACGAAGCGTTCTCCAGGCCTTTGTAAGACTCGCCGACATCGATCCTTATCACTAATCGATATACGAGCTTCGTCGGAGAATAAAATACTATTCCAGTCTGGTTGAGTCCATGACGAAAAATTTTGAGCGAAACTCAATATGGCAACTCGATGCTCACGGAGCAATGTAGGGCCCGAGCTGGGCGATAGCTACGTATACTGACGGTCTGAGGTCTCCTTCTGACTGTCCATAGGCTTACTCGTGTATCTCTGACGTCCTCGGAAGCCCTTGGTTGAACGGCTCACATTATACTGCTGAGACACGTAACATTGGTTACACCCTTTCTCAAGCAGCGCAATAGTTTTATTAGCTCTTATCGTTTTTTCAACCATACTGAGAACAGCAAACAGAAGTGAACTAATGCAGCAAACAGCAGTAATTTAATTAAAATTTACTCGTTAAAATAAAAAACGTAACAAATAAAAAAGAACTTAATAAGTTGGATTTCATTTACCGCTAAAAATACCTTTTTGTCAGTGAAAAAGAACTTTCATTCAAAAAGAATAAATTTTAAATTTAGAACGTTCGTTTTTATGTGCCAGAATACACTATACGCAGGTATAGTAACAATCACAGTAACAATTATAAGTAATACAACCTCTTAATAAATAATATTTTGTTAATAATATGACAAAATCAAAACCGCACGTTTTTTATGCAAAAAAGTGTATATTTAAACTTACCACACAGACAAAACAAGGTTTATTTATTTAATTTATTTAAATTATTTAAATTATATGTGGATATTGACATGTTCTCGACATGAGGAGTTGACTTTATGTGACCGATGCCGACACGTTGTCAATATAATGAACCCTTTCCAAAATTTTGTGAACATGAAAAATCGTTAAAAGTAAAAAATAAATTTTATTGAAATAAAAAATTAAATGTTTTGAGCTACGAACATTTTTTTCTCATTTATGTAGAAGTAGCAATTAAAAAAATGTCTCTGGAACTGTGAAATGTTCACATCACGCCAAATTTTTTTATTCGTTAAGTCAATACTTTGTAAATTTTTTTATCAGGAAATTGCTACCAAATTACGGAATTGTTACCATGTCTGACTTGCATACAATTCGTTTAGCTAAGTAATACATACATTTTTAACTGCGGCTTTGCTCGCATAGAATATTTTCAATTGTCAATGAACATAACTTATTCTTATTTTGTAAAGCTGCTTATTATAAGTTTTATAGTGTACTGATGATATAAAAACTTCTCTTTAAATTTAAATAATTTGTTACATAAAGTTGCCATAAAAATAAGATGCCTAACCATGCAGACAGATATAATAAATAGGATTGTAAATACTCAAGTAAATAACTCCACATATCAGAATTTATAGTGATACTGTTAAAAATGATATAGTGTAAAAGCAGTAGGGAAAGCACAATCGGTCATTAAATTGATTAAATCTATATTAGCAGATAAAATGGGAATGCATTTTCCTTGCATTTATTTGCTCATAACCACGTTAATGTTGACGGAGTCGATTATCATGATAGAAATATACATAAACTAATATTTAAACTATTGATGTCATACATTCATCTTATATTACCAGTTCCTTAATAGGACCAAACACATGAAGATACAGTTGCTAGGAATCTAATCCGACTTAGCTCACATTCGACACAGTAAACGACGCAAAAATCTCGAAAACTTCCTCAGCACGCTATAATATTTTTTGTGGTCAATAATGGTAAAGAAAGGTTCATAAGAAAGGCAGCTATTTGAATTATATTACAGACAGACGTTTACTTACCTAATAATATCCCATTCGGTGAGATATGAAAAAAGTAAAATCGTTGTCAATCTATACGTACTCAAATTTATTTTAATTGCTACGTCCATATGAAAAAAATAACTATTTTCACAGTTTCAGAGAGTAACGATAAAATAGCATAATAGTTAATCTTTTTATTATGATATTACCTAATGTATGAAATTCAAAATGTAACTTTGAAAAATTACGCCGCCTTATTATTTAAACAAAAGGAAATATTTCATTAAGTTACAAAAATGATCATTTAGACGTATATTAATCGAAATCAGTCGTTTTTGTGATGAAATATAAGATATTTTATATATTTTTATAAAAATCATTTGTAACATTATTGAAGTATATGGGGCATATAACTTTTAACACATAAATAGGATACATAATAGTTGTCTCGATTCTCAACATCAATTTAATTTTAAGTATTCGCTGCCATATATAAATGTTAAGTACTATTTCTATTTCCTTCCAGATGTAAGCACCCATTTTTCTCATAACTTATACAATTTTCTACAAGTTATTATTACTTATATGTATATTGGAGTCGCGCTTAATAAACAGAACTTGCGCCTTATTTCTGCTACCGAAGTTTTAAGCGTCATCACTTCTTGTCAATATTAGCTAGCTTGACTGCGTTGATTTAATAAATAAGTTAAAGCGTACAATCTCTACAGGCACTACTGAACTTTTTATTAAGTTTAAAGCAAATAGCGCGTCTCTTTGCATTCAGTTTTCTTTTGCGGGGTGCATTTATTATTATGCAGATAGTACAAAAATTAGTCACCGACACTATATTAAAATATAAAAATAAACCATTTCATATATATTGTTCCGTATCTCAAAAGAGAAAAGGAATCCTTTTAAGATCTAACCGTCTCTCCGACTGTCACAGGCGTTTTCCTCAGAAAGCTTTTGGCACAAAAACATGAAATTTGGCATAGTAATATATTTTGCACCCGCTTTATCACTATGATTTTTGTTCATATATCGCGTGAAATATAAAGGTGAATGGATCATCTTACATGAAAGATATGGCCTCGAGGCAAACACAAAAAATGGTTTAGAATAGTTAAAAGCCATAATATAAACTCTAGCAATATTTATTATTAATAACTTTACCAGAATTATATGCAAGAAGTTAAATCCATTAAATAAATAGCTTTTAAATGCTACTGTCAAAAAACTTTGACCAATGTACTACTCAGATATAACTTAAATACGTTCATCCACGGTCACCCAAACTTGGGATAAATGTTGATATGTGTTAATTTCACTATATTCAACAAGACACTTATACGACGCAGATAGGCGCCGATTCTAATACGACGCAAACGTGATAAGGACGTGTCACCCTTTAAAACATATCAGCTGCAATAAATTATATTTGCTTAACCTCTTTCTTTTAACAAGCAAAAGCTCTTATTTTCAATATAGCTTAAGAAAAGATAATATTGAATTCGATTTCCCAAGTGACATATTAGGAGGCTTATCCTATACGTATTTGAAGAATGGGTTGTTTCCAAAAAAAATTTATTGTTTTAGAATCTACACGAAAGTTAACACAAAAGTTTACAATTTCTTGGTTGGACATATCATATTATTTTAGTAAATGCAGACTTCAAAAAATTATATTCACGTAAAAACTAATACAACCGATTATTTGAACGACATAGCAAGATGCATTTTCTCATAAATAATTTTGGTGGATTTTTTAATGACTAAATAATTAATACTCGAAATTTTTTTCGCACAATTGAAAAGGATATATGAAAATGGCGTTAAAAATTAGTTGAGAACTTTTAATTTTATTTTAATTTCAGAAAACTGCTTTGCGAGAATGAATTATTTGAAAAACCTTTTCAAGGAATATAATACTTTTTGAAATTATTGAAGCCAAATTTGGTCAAAACCCTTTTAAATATAGAAGATAGTTCTGGCGATATTGTAAATATTAATAAAAATATGTACGCCCCTAGATCTACAAAACTGTTACAGTCTAAATTATAAAAAAAAAACTTTATTAAAAGTTCACCTAATTTTTACTTGAAAAACATTCAATAGGAATGATTCTATATCACACGGTTTTTAATAAATTGAGATAATTCTTAGGCCTCTTAAAAATGTACCAGACAATATATCTACGCGATGGACAATAATATTACTGTTTGTAAATAGTTTAACATAAATACCTTTCAAAGTGTCTAACCGTGTACGGAAGTCTCGTAGTGCGAGTTCTACTCGTACTTAACAAGCTTTATTTTCGTATCGGTTAACGGAGCTACGCCTTCGTGATACTTCGCGAACCACGTATGCTTTGAACAATTTGGTATGTAGATCCGAAATGGCAAATAATATTTATGATCGAAACGACGTAGAATTGAAAGAGAATCTCGATGGAAAATGGAAACTAAAATAAGAAAAAATTTAAAATGTCTCACGAGTTATAACTAACAGACGGATGAAATTTAAGAAAAATTTTAAATTATAACTGAATAAGATTTTATCCGAATTCACATGCAAATATTTTAATACACCATTTTTTAATAAGTTGCTAGATACTTCTCACTGTATTTACAGTACGTATTAATGTGAATTAAAAAAAAAACGCTTTGAAATCAGTTTCAAACAACCTTAGTCCCATATTTGCCATTAATAAATAATTTACACATGCGTTCAGAAGAATAATATACACGCTTCATTTTTCGAATATTACATGTTGAAGCTTAATGACTCTTAATGTTATCCGTTTTCTGTACGAAAAAAATATATATTCCGCTTTAGAAACAATAAACGTCGACATTGCAAGTGTAGTCATCATAAAATGAATGACGATAGCACAGATGGTGTCACTGCAAGTAGTATCGCGATAATAGGAAATTAAGAACACCACTTTTTAAACAAATTTGTTTAACAATAAACAGAAACCGAGAAACCTTTCATATATATATATATATATATATATATATATATACATATATATATATATATATATATATATATATATATATATATATAGAAGGAAAAAACACACTTTCGTATACAAAAAAATTAGGGCTTTTATAAAGTCATTGTTTGGTAAAGGACCTAATCGACGTTCGGTGAAATTAAGAAACAGCTGATTTAAATTACACCAGATCGTCATGATATTTTTTATTCAACATTGTGACTAGACAGATATGTTTTGTAATGAGGCGTAAATCTAATCGCCGCATATAGTATTTTTTGCTATTGTCGGTCGCGTATGGCCAAAACAACAAACAAGGCGGCATTCAGCGAGCGTATTCTGGTACAAATAACATTAAATAATTGTAATTCTAATGCAAAGATACAACACTTAGGTGGAAAAGTTAAATTCTGAAGACTATAAATAATTATTCAATTAATTTTGTTCTCATGCAGAGAATTTCTTCAGAGGCGGATAGAATTGTTTATGATAATTGATAAACTTGTCTGATTTAACTAATGATATATATCATAGAAAAAAAAAAAAAAAAATATATATATATATATATATAAACTATATTTTTAAAAATTTTGTGTTAAAATTATTAAAAATAATATTGTGCAAATATTATTAAAAATAATAACTTTTTCTATTGATTTGTTCTTAAAGGTATAGAATGAAAAGCGGCTGACATTTCAGTTATTTCACAATACGGCTAACAGTCGTACTGTCCAATTGGCAATTAGACTGGATATCATTTAGCTTATTTAGAAAATTGCTGTATTTTACATAACCGATAAGCACTTTGCAAACCGATGAATAATGTGATTTGGTTGCAAGACGTATGTTTATCTACATGTATATTTCAATCCAAATATATAAAACAATTTCCACATTTTAAATTCTGAAATATAAAACTCAATCAGACGGAATTTATTATAAACTCGTATTTTTTATTATTCGTTTCGCGTTAAGAAAAGAAAAAAATTTTTAAAAAATGGTTGCGACGCCCACATATTTAACGAAGAAATTTTCATCAGTAAGAATAAGGAACAACTTTTCCTTCATCGCTAATGAAAGAATTTCTTTTTACCTACTCGTATGTAACTAATGCAACTACATAATTTCACTAATTCATCGAATGTACCGTTTATCTACTCCAATTAATTTGAATACTATAAAAAGATAGTAAATTCTGAAAAATAAACCTAATCAAAGCTTTTATATTTTGTACAGTTAATTAATTATATTAAGGTAATGCGTGACATTATTATTATAAAATACAAAAGAAAGTTTTATTGAACCCATAACAATTTTAATAGATTTTTATTAATATCTTGATACGAACGCTTACTAAAACAATCTATCATTCAAACATAATTAATAAATATAGCATCATATGTCCTTATGCCTTCTGCTGAACCTATTTTATACTAATCACTTCCTGTTCATACTAAATTTATTTTTCCTTTTCACTTCTTATTGACATAAAATGCCTACGTATGTAAATAAAATATTCCATCAAGGCGTATTTCGCACTCTTGTCTTTTTATACTTTATAACAGATCTCAATTTATACAAATCAATAAATATTCTAGTCTTTCATTTTTTTGTTATATGTATCATTCAGCCAAAATTTAAATCTCCTTCTTTGTTCATCTTATTATGGAGAGTCTCATGCCATTTTCCAAGTTGAATATTTATAATTTCAACGAGCATATAATTATTTCTCAATTTAATTGATTCGTTCGTAAGTTTTTATAGCAGCGAGTGATTACAATAAAGAACTATTCCTGGACGAAGCAATTTTCTTAATATAATATTTACTTGGGTTTACAATATAAAGTAAGATAATCCACTCTATTTTATTTTTCCGAGGTGCGTTGCAAGAGATTACAAGAAATCTTTTAATATAGATCGTTTTCTCTGAATTTTTTGAATCTTACTTATCAAAATCATTGCACAAGCTATATTTAAAATTTCTGTACTTCGTTAATTCGTCATGTCATTTTATTCAAGTTTTTACTTCTATTGTTTTGAATACTTCTTTCCTTATAAATATGTGTATTGTTTAGCATACCCATAAATTATCCTTGCTAAATATTGCGTATTCCCAAGGAATTCAATTACGGCTAAACACGCAAAGTGCATATTGTGTTTATTACAACTGTGAGCAAATATTTCACTGAATTCGAAGAATGTATGACATTTACGATTCTCCAATTGGTAGTGATCTTTATTTCTAGTAGAGGCGTATTAATAGTTTCGTCTACTTTTAAGGTTACAAAAACTTATAAAGAACTATTTCCGTTGGTTAATTTCATTTCTTTTCATTAAATTAAACTAAATATCTATGAAATAACTCGATGACTGCTTATATGAAACTACGCTTCTGTATTACTATTTTCCACGAATTTCATTATAACTATTCAAACAGTCCTTTAATACACCTCAAAATTATGTTCCATATCACATTTCGATTTAAATACTGAAGTTATGTCCTGTTAATATAATATACCGTTTCCAGATGAAGAAATGCAAGTGAAGAAATAGGTCTCTCATATATACATGTGTATGTGTGTATATATATAAATATACATATATATATATATATATATATATATATATATATGTATTTTTTTATTAGATTAACTTGCAGATATTAGACAAACGAATTAAAAAATCGTGTCTGTCATATATGTGTACTTATAATAATAATAATAGCTTTAACTCTAACTATTTATTCTAACTATTTACTCAACTTATATCTCTTACCATTTTGTTGTGTTCATAATACGGATACATGTACCAATATAAATAAATTTCAATGATATTGTTACGAATCCAACGTAATCGCACTGCTTGCAAAAAATGTTTAAGGCAAATAAATGTTACTAAAGGACAAAACTGCGATAAAGAGCAAGGTTCAAATCATTAAAGGCGGAAGTGTTTTGCGGTGAATGCGGATGTACGAGTAAAGAGCGTGCTTCCCTGTCTTCACATCTACATGTGTACAATGATACTTCCTGCCAACGCTTTGCTTAAACTGACCACGACCTTTTCTTATAAATAGGATGTGATAAAGGTAAAGTTGTATTAAAGAATGAAGTGTAAGATGTACATAATTATTTTAAATGGATCACTGAAGATAGAAGCAATGAAACTAAAATTTAAAAAGCGGGGGAATAAATGTATGGAAATTGCATTATGTGCGTATATATAGTTAAATGTAACACTTAATCGTTCATATCTACTAGACACAAGCTCACATTAAAACTCATGTACATAATGTAAATATGTGTGTACGTGTACGTATTGAAGTGGCAACGAATATAATATATATTTCAGTATTCTGACGTCCGGCTACATTTATATTTTTTCGGTAATTACTTAAAGAAAATTAACTTATTTAAAAACTAGGTTGTTTTGATCTAACATTAAATATTGTCATTCCATATTTGTCTTAATCATTTATTTAATATGTATATAATCAAATTAAAGAGGCAGTAGATCGCAATTCAAAAATAATATTTATTCCGGATCACTAGTAAGAAGTCAATTTCTTTACTCTTTACCTGCTGCCAATTTCGGAAAATACTACACTTTTCGGCAAGTAGTTTTTCCGAGCACTACTTCTAGATCTGAGTATATACTTATTCATTTACTTACATTTCTTCGTCTGGCACGAAAAGATTTATTATGGTATATTAACAGGCACTTGGCATAACTAACAGTATTTAAATCGACATGTGATATAACATAATTTTATAACGTGTGAGTAGTGAGCAATAAAGGTTGAAGTGGAAGGAGTCACAGTGTGCCAGGTACATTTTTGAACCCTATGGCGATTACATTTAATAATAAGCAAATATATTGTAGACAACATGAAAATAACAAAATCCGCGACGTATATAACTAATTATTACCGATTTAAAATCATTTCGTGGAACACTTTCTGTTTTAAAGCACGAATTAATATGACTGAATAAAAATATTTCCCACAACTTAACTATTTATCATTATTAAATAAATTAAAATCCTGAATATATCCTTTTCAATAAAGTTTCCTGTTCAAAAAATATTCTTGAAATCTTACTAAAGTGATTTGGTACCACCGCTTTTTTCCTTAGTATCTAATTTTCTACAAAACATTTCGTAAAACCACTATATTTCTGAGGATCGAGTAAACTAAACCATTATAACCAGAACAAAATAATATTTGAAATAATTTTATATTACTATGAAAACTTGAAGAATGATTTCCAAACATACATGGTGTATTATTATAGACTATTGTAAGCATTTTTATATTTCAAGATTGTGTATGGCCCAATCGTTTTACTCTCAACCAAAGTACAAATAAATAGCTACACCTTAATGAATTAACATTCAATAAAAGCAAATAAAACGAAACGCTGTCACAGTTTCCTTTTTCCAAGCAAAGCCACAATCAGTTTAATATTGAATATTTTATAGCTAATAATAAATTTGATTAAGAAGATTTTTGATTTAATAAAACCGCTTGGACTTATTACGTGAATTAAATAAACAGCGTGGACTTATTAGGCTAAAGCTTATTTACATAGGTAAAATCGACATTATAAATAAATAGACATATAATGTTCATATAATCGATGAAATCACTAGAAAAGGATGTGGGCGAAAATAAAATTATAGCTATGACATTCGCAATTAGCTATGAATGGAGTTTTAAGGATTATGAGGGTATAATAAAACATGAGTACGTTACAATAAAAGTATCTCATCCCTTCAATAAAAAGGTATGTTTTCATATATAACATAGAAGGCGACAAAATTACGTTATATCGTTAAACAAGTGATTCCTTCTTGAACAAATTGAATTATCCACAGGTTCACAAGGAAAATGCTGACGACTTAACTGTATGATTTGCATTATTAAGGCCCGCCGATAAGCCACCGCAGGTCCTTTTGCTTTCTAATTTTGTGTTGAGAGCACATTAAAAGTAATGTGCTTAGCTGGAGTGATAATTAAGCAAATTTAGAAAAAAATAAAAGAGACATTTGTGTTACGAACAAAATCGAATTGTTGATGGCCATTTTAAATTGTTACATTTTATCAATGCATATATTCACTGTGTTCTAATTTTATAAGCGCTTTTTCTTTAAAATGTTGTTGGTCGTCACAAAACTGAGAAATAAATGACACTAGTTAGATAATAAAATATTGTGGATACCAAATTAAAACTGGTCGAATTCTGCAAATATATTATTTTATTTTTTTGTATTTACTTTATTAAATCTGTTAAAAACTTAATTCTACCTAGCACATGAACCTAATATAGGATATCCATTACCAAAATCAAAAGATCATAAATCTGAATTTTCAATATCTTTGCAGTAAAACCGTGAGACTTTTTTTTGTTTTAATTTGGAATTGATGAACATATTTTTTGTTAGAAAATTTAATATACTGAACAATTATCTTTTTTGTTTTCATATTTATGATTAAATCATTACACACGTCGAAGCCGTGATATTTTGGATTGATCACTGGTTTACGGCACTCCAAAGTCCTGAGTTCGATTCTAATCCCTCGTTGAGTCGTGCTGAAATGATATTTGTAATCACGTACTAAAGATCAATGAAGGACAGCAATGCCTCTGGTGCATGAAGCTACGCACCGCGAATGCCAAAACGTCTGCCAAATGTGGCGATTATGAGTATTACCTCCAACGGTACGTGCCTTGGAACATTCGACGGAGACAAGCTGTTAACGATAATTACTCCAAAGTCGGAGGTATGTATTCTATGTGACGGTTAATTTTGATACTTTCGTTTATATTGAGCTAGAGGTATAACAGTAGCCTCACCAAACATTTTTTTAGATGCACAAATATTTAGGGCACGTAAAAGTGGGAATGAAAATGAAAAATTTATTTAAACAGTACAAATTTATTACTAAGACTAGCTGGCCTTACCTGTTTTGCCAATTAAAAAGGGAACCGCGGCTTCATTTTCTTTTATTCACTTCTGTATAGAATAATTATTTATAGTAAGCAATTTTCCAAAAATCGTGGAATGGATTAAAATTTAATTATTTCGGAATTTCCATGCAACTTGCTACCATTATTTTCACACATTCAGGGGTCGACTTTCTATAAATATTATCATAGTGAGTACTTAGAAGCAAAAGGAAACATATGTGCCAAATTTCATGTTTGTAGACTTTTAATCCTGGAGATATTGTAATGAGTTAGTTAGTTAATAAGTGATATTTGGCTTTTATATAACAGAATAAATGAATTTTATGAGTTGAATTATGTGATCGCGTGCGCAGCCTAACTAGTAGACACGACTACTGACTTGGGTGATACATTCTGTGTCATATTCGACTTCGCCGCGTCCCCGTAACTTTTTTATTTGTTCCGTTAACCCGCTCTTAAGCTTGTTCGATTGGAACCTGATTTACTTTATCGAGTCCTTTTTCATTATTTTTATTTATACATATCCTTCTACTAAAGTTTTAATGCTCGATTTGTTATGATTTTTAATTTTCTATGGCTTAGGCCTATTGAAATAAAAACTTTTATTTTTTGTGCTCAATTCGCTTTATGAAACTCGACATTCCTTTCACGTGCGTTTACGAATAGCCCTATCTCGTTTCTTTTATAAATTGCGACTAATTCTTTGTTCGAGTGGACAGCGAATTGAAATCTAATTAAGTAACCAGCACTCAATCCAGCGGGCTTGTGTGGAGAGAAGTCGCTTTTATCTACATTTTGACGCCAAACGACCTAAGAAATAAGTTGTAACAAAAACAACGAACACGTAATTTTTTTATATACCTAACGGGAAACAGTGTTTGAATAATTTTGAAGACGTTTTCATGCCAAAAAATTAATTTTTATTTATTCGTACCTTTATGTGGATAAAACTTATTTCTGTGAAAATGTGTGCAGATAGAGAAAACGAAATTAAAATAATTTTTCACGTCAGTATCCATTTAACAGATTGTAAAACAGAAAGCCAGCAACTATTTAAATTTTCAGCAAATTTTATACGTATGTGAGTAAAACAAAGGTGTAAGGTTTTTTTACTATAAAACCATAATGGAAACAATAGAAATAAAAATAACCTATAATTATTATTGCGAGGTCCACGATGAAAAATCTATTAATCGCAGGCCGTATTGTGAATTAAATGAAAGTATTGATTTTCATCATTCGTTTCTCCGCATTTTTCTTGAAGCCTTAATTAACCGAGCTTGGAGGGATAATTTCATTGTTTTTATGTAAAGTATTTAAACTTAAAATCTTTAGATTATTATAGGCATCTAAATCTACGATCAAGTAGATATTGTTTTCAAAGAAACTATTATTAGGAACTTCTATTCTTTCATGCGTTTTTTTTAAAGGCGAATTTATTTGTAAGTTTGAAAGTTATTTGCAAAAATGATAAAATCAAACTGTTGAATTGTACAAAGACGAAATTATTCAATTAATCTACAATATAAAAAAATTAAAAATGAAGTATATTAGATTATATATATATATATATATATATATATATATATATATACATATATATATATATATATATATATATATATATATATATGTATATATATATATATATATATATATATATATATATATATATATATATATTTAGTTAGAATATTTATAAAATTCCACTCAAACTTTCATTTAAGTTTTAAAATTTTTAATGAACTGTCTTTTTGTCTGCTTCAAAAATACCCTTATGGACAATTAAAGCAACATAACAAATTTTGAAAAATTTTACTGCTATTTTTAAAAAGATGTAATTTTGCTAAAAATCGTTCAATTCCAATAGGAAAAATATAATTTTACATTGTTAAATGCTACTTATTTACTACTCATATAGAGTTACAGAGGAAAAGTAAAAATAAAATTCCTTTTTTTTTATTTTAGAACCTTGTATAGGGTTAAACATATTTTCTGGTAAAATCTATTGACTGCAAGAGAATCCCTTAAATTATGTGTTTTTGAATCATTAAAAGTTCATTTAAAGGTAAGTAACTAAGTTCATTTTAAAGGGTCATTCGCTATAAAGTGAAAACTCATTTTTATTTTAATTTCTCAAAATGATCAAATAATAAATATATGGGCGGTTTCAAAATCTATAATTATCGCCTTTAATATTGTACTATTCAATATTTTTAAATTTTTTTCGAGTTAATTTATGAAATCTTTATGATTTTTTTAATTATAAGTATCTTCATTGTCACACAAGACTACAGATAGCTTGAAGTTTTTTCCACCGGTCACTCAATTTGCATAACATAAATTAAAGAATTATTTCAGTAACGCAATTTTACGCGAAGTGTTCTGAGAATAAATACAGACTCATGATTAAGAATAAATATTTATCAATAAGTTTTTCTTAATTAAAATTTTTTTCTATGTTTAGCCATAGTTTTTGTCATGCTTGTCAAGTACAGACTTTTAATAATTCTTCACTTAACTGTCACAAAAATATTTTCCTTAAATTAGAGTTTTTTTTTCGGCTATAGTGCTGATATTTAAAAATATATGACACACGAGTGAGAACAGCAAGTTAGAATATAATATAAAAAAAAACACTGAAAGTCATTAGTTCATTTAGACTTTATATTATCAATGTTATCGAACAGTAAGTACAGTAGTAGCAATAGTAATATGCTTTATAACATATTCTCTTCACTGTTCTCTCTATATACTACCACTGTTGTACTGCGTCCTTGTTTCACTTCTAAAACTTCGAATGTCCTGCGTAAATCGTGGCATTTGGCTTTTCATTTTCTCTTCGTTATACTTCAGAAAATGTATAATAATGCATTGCTGATTACAGTTTCATTTATTAATATTTTTTAGAAATATTAGCAGATACTCATTCGATTACGTAGGGTAAAAGTGGGATCGTTGCCGTAGGAGCATGGATGCCTCGGAAGTAATCCGACATGGGAAGAACACGCACTGACGAGTTTAATGGAGTACATTAGGAAAGTACTAGTGCCCCACACCTCGCTGTGGAGCGTGTCAACGTATAGGACAAGACGTGTTGCTAGGTGGCGTCCAGAAGATAATCGTATTTATAATGTCTATGGCGTATTACGGATCATTGCTATTTTATCCGGTTTGCAACTTTTCATTTTTCAAGGTGCGTACAGTGAATGTATTAAATTTTAGTTGTCTATTTACATTGTATTCATAGTAAAAGGATCTCGAAATATCTGTGTCTATGAGCATAAGCGCCCTTAATGCCCTATGAGCATAGGCGCCCTTATGTTTGATAGGGAATAAACGACCTTGGGGACCTCCCCAAGGTCGTTTATAACCTATCAAGCATAAACGCGGTTTACTTAAAAATAAATGTTACTTTTTATTTTTTGTAATAGACAATGCAACGTTAGTGCATGAGAAAAAGAAATGCTCTACCATATGCTGAGTGGAATTAAGAAGGATTGATAAAACCCTGGTGACTATGGATAACGGTGAACTTGTTTTAAACAAAACAATCTGTCGGTATGCAAGAACATTAGAAAGGCGTTGTTAAACTAAAATTCTGAAAAAAACACCTTAAGTAAATACTTACCCGCAACGTCGTTTTATTTCAAAGGGCAACTATCCTGACTACAAAACTTGCATATGGGCTATCCTACACCGTAGGCAAGTAACTTCTGTCTTAGAGGCTTAAGAAATGATATTTTTTTCTTATATAGGAAGAATAAACGCTTATTTTTTGCTTGCTATTTCAAAAATCCAGGCTGATTTTATCAATAATCATTAAAATAATTTATGCAACGTATATTATTTTGAAAATAAAACTTTTTTCAAAAAGTTGGCCACCTATCCCATTTTTACCCTATCCGTATTAAGAAAATGTATCCTAATTTCGAGTAACCCATTATTTCAGAGACATACATATTATTTTTGATACATTTAACGTAATTTAACCCATGTAAAAATTGGAATTATTTTTTAACTATGCTGGTTACAATGGATATCCATAAAGAAAGAAATTTCATGTAACTATACCGTGCAAAATTGTTTCTCAGTTATTTAAAAACAGGTGTTGAAAAGCACATGCAAAGCTAACTTTAATTTTAAAATGCCATATTAAGTAGATATTACAAGAATTCTGGAAAATAAATTTATAACATGGCATTGAAACTATTCTATTTTAATGTTATCCTGGAGTAAAAAAAAATACGTGTGAGTCGAAAGAATAGACTTTTCTTGCGATGAGTGCCCTGATTTTTGAATATCGTTAAATTTTTTTTTTGTCTTTAGTAAAAAGTCAAGGCTATAATAGTTTCGCTCGAAAATGGAAAATATTATACTTAGGAAATTAAAGATAGTTGCGAAAAACCTCGTTAAAGGTTATGGTCCACGACATTATACTTCAAAATTCATTTCCCCATTAAGGAGTTATTCAAAATTCAAATTTATTATCATGATCACGGGCGAGCTAGATAAATAAGTCATCATGCGCATTACTCATAACCCAGAAATAAGATCTTTCAAACAATTACACTTCTGAAAATTATATATTGATGCATAGATGCATCACCAATGAACGCTTAATTTGAAAAGTCCTACAAAAATGTTTTTTCGCAACTTTAATTCCCTAAGTGTAATAATTCCACTTTCGAGAAAAAGGGCGTGAAAAGAATATTATGTTTTGCCCAAAAAATCAAAATTGAAATTCTACAGCATGTGAAAATTTTAAAATAAAAATACATCCGTGTGTGTTAGTTTCTATATCCTCGTATGACTACGCGTTTAAACCATTAGATAAATTGATCTACTCGTAAGTTTTTTTACAAATATCCTCGCATTTTTTTTTGTTATTTCAAATTTATTTTCCCGAAAATGGGTCTACCGACTTTTTCCAAACTTCAAACTTACGGATGCACGATACTGTGTTGTGTTTTTGTTCAAAAATTGAATACTGTATATATATCCAATCTTAAAAAGGTATGAAGTAAATTGTTTTGCTAGACGTGCATATGGTTGCCATTTTAATTCTATTAATTTATATGAGAAATATAAATAAAAAAAAAGAAATAAAAAAAAAAAAAAAGAATATATATATATATATGTATATATCTATATATATATATATATATATATATATATATATATATATGTATATATATATACATATATATATATATATAAATATATATGTATATATGTCTCATGTTTAAAAAATTCTCAAACTAATCGTTCATATGACAGATGTATTATTTTATTACAATGTATGTTCTAACAATAATATAATAAAATGTATTATGGAAGATTTTTTGGACAATGAAAAATAATTGTCCAAAAAATCTTAAAGATTTTTTAAAATATATTTTAGGGATGTATTTTTATTCTTGTTTCAATGATTTAAGAAATAAATTGAAACTTAAAAAAGTACTAATCTTCATTCCTTAGACTTGATTTCAAAAGATTTTCTCTAGATGTAATAATTTTCTCTATCCTTTGCAGAAATAGGCATATGGGTTTTGCACCTATTATTTATTTAACTTTTTTTTAGTAATTTTCATCAAAATTATTTTAAATTTGTTAGTTTTTCACTTATTTTCAATGATAAGTTTTTTTTCGTGATTTCTAAACCAGCATTGCCATTTAATGTTGGTAAAATCTATTTATAAAACTTTACTTACAAGGTGCAAACTACGATGAACATTTTGTCCCTAACATAACCTAATAATGTCATATAGTTTTGTAATATTATTATTGACTGAAGTTTTTATGTGTTTGAAGTTTATTAAAATATAAAACATACAATACGTACGTACTATTATTGCTTCAAGGTTGAATCAGCCGTAGACAACTTATAGGGTTTTCTTCACATAATAATATATTCATACCATAAGAGTCAGTTAATTGTTTATAATAATTAATACTTCGTGAGTGATTTCTCTTTATTAAGCTTTCGTGTGAAGTAAATAAATTTAGATATTTACTATGACAATAATAAATATATACAAGGTATACAAGTACGGATTGTCGACAGTGATTTTAAAATTGACGTCATTAAAATAACGATATATTGTGAACATTTTTAGTTTCATAATTTCACCGCTTTTCTTATAATGAATGTCTATTAGATTGTTAGTAATCAACAACTATTTAATAAATTTAAATCACTCAGTATTTTTTATTTCAAATTAACTAAATATATATCCTATAATTTCCAGAAATTTCAATATATTTCAATGCACTTATCTAGTACTTGGAAGGGACATTTGAAAATAACAATCAGAGTGCATTACATTCAGTTTATAACAATTTCAGTAAAATATTAAAAATACTGGCAAGAGAAATTTAAGTCCAAAGCTTCTAACTTAACTATAAAACGAATACTTACAGAGCGCTTGCAATTCATTCAGGCAGACTGTCTGTTGCGCAGGTTTACGGTTGAAATTTTATTTAATTTCCTTTGGCTTCAAGTTTCTTCAAGCACAAAACAATTTAATTTATGGGGAGTCCCAAGAAAACAAATCTAGAGATTTTGTTTTGTCTCATTTAAACTTCCGACTTTTGCCTTTGAGCTTTGATTGGGGCAATCAGTGGTTAGGTAAAAGAAAAAAATCATTATATATTGTAAACATTGCTAATTTGAGTTGTTAGCAACAAACATTTTCCATGAAATAAAAAAATTCATAAATATTATTGAAAATTTCTTAAGGTTCATTTTACATTACTAGTTACATAAACATCCATTCCGACGATCGACACGTGCGCCGGTGCGTTATCTTGTTGAAACAGGATTCCTATGCCATCTTTGAAAGTTTCTTCGGTATTTTTTCAAATATTTATCTTAATATATTTACTCTTTAAGGTGACAGTTATTATTTCAACTCATCAGTTGTTACAAATTTTCTAAAGAAACCTACAATACCAGTTTTAAGAACCAATGAGGATTTTTTCCAAATTGTGTGTTCCTCTCGTAATTCCTCAGTTAAATTATGATGTATTAATTTTAATATGGTACCTACAAGTCCATTAATTTCACAAACTCGGATATATTTATTAAGTTAAAATATCTGATAAACTCATAGTAAGAATTCTGCCGGTAAAATCTTTTGCACAATAATGTCAACTATTATCCGGAAGACAATAAGATACTAGAATATTGACTATTATATGAAACCAAACCTTGATATATGATTTGGAGTCTATTAAAACTAAATGCAAGAGAATCATTTGAATCTATTATTAAGTTGCTTTATCGAAAAAATATATAAAAAGCACCAAAACCTATTTTTAAACTACTTTATAAAAAAGTTATTTAGAGATTTATCGTAGAAATCATGAACTACCAGTTTTGTTTCGATTTAGCTGAAGATAAATTTGAGAAAAATATTTCCTTCATAATCTTCATGTTTTCCATTAAAGGAGAATTTACGTAGTTAAATAGATATTTCTTATCTATAACACGTAAAAAAGGAAACATTAATATTTTTATTCGCTTAGAGTGTTACTCAAATATGTATTTCAAATGCATGTTATTTATAAATTCACGAACAAATTATTTCAATGGATGATAAAAAATTATTTTTGACCAATAATTTTTGAATGTTAATGTTATCTATTTATTAGTTCATACATTCTTGACCAATTTGCAAACAGGTTGAATGAATTAATCAAATAATAAAATGGGAATGTTTATCAAGGTAAATATGAGGAAAACTATTAAATAGGTTTGCAAAAACTACATTAAGAATGTCAATAAAGTAAAGAACTGACGAGAATCTTACTGTAGAATTAAGTACCAGGATACCTTCTTAATACAAGAAGAATTGAGTGAGATTAGTGTGATATTAAATTAATGAAAAATAAGTAGGGATAAAAATTATAGATCTGATATTCAAAAATGTTTTAATTTTTTTGATTTCCTCTAATGCATCTGTTCTGTTGGCTCTCACAAAGACCGGATTACTACGTTCACTTCCTAAAAAAAGTATTTAGTGCTTCTACGGTCGAATATCGATAAAGCAGCTAAAATACCTAGTATATAATATTTGAAAAATCCGTAATATAAACCATAAACAGCGAAATAGCGCACAGATATTACATTAAATAAAATGAATCAAGTAGGGAATCAGCACACACTCAGACTGAAAAATGGAAATTAATATATTTTATGATGACGCGGCTCAAATTCGTGAAAAAATTTTACATGACGGTAAATTATTATTCATTAGAAAAAGAAGCTGCACAACATTTTTGTTGGCTTAAGCCGAAATTATTAAAAAAGGGTGTATAAACAATCATGCAAATTTTGTTTATTTTGGCGACTCGATCACTCGGCGACTCGACTATTCGTCATATTGTTAGACATATGACAATATTTTTAATTGTACTTAATTTTGTATTGCTTTGCTTAAATAAATTTCACACCTACCTTAACATAAATTTGAAATCGTTAAACAAAAGCAATTTCAAATCAAAAGTAGACTGAGCAAATAAACCTCCTTAATGATATTAATGTGAAACTCACAAGCGGCACTCTCAAGGATCCTATAAGCTTTGTTTTGCAAAGTAAGGGCGAGAATTTCTTCTTCGAGAAAATGTTAAGTTTATGAAATTTAATCCATCGAAATTTATTTTATGGCACAGACAAACTTATTTACGCAATATATCTGCTTCAAAATGTTGTAAATCATTCAATGTGTTGTAAATTATGCCAGTGAAATTACTTTTATTGTTATTTTTGGACCACGATTAAGAATTTTTCATGAATAAAACATTTTGGTCAACTTTCCGCGCGACTTCGTTATCATCGATTTGACAAATCCTTGCAGCAAATTATTTTGGTAGAAAAGTGATAGCAAATGATATTACCCATTTGTTTTCTCAGCCCAAATTATTACAAAGAGGATCTGATGGAACTAGAGTGACTCCAATCTATAATATTGTTCGTTGCGGCCAAAAAATGTTTCCATATAGATTTGGAATAACGTAATGATTTATCTAGGTTGTTTGCCGTTATTGGTACTATTATTATATCTAACAGGTAGTAAAATGGGGTTTAACTATATGTATTTGTCAGCGAAATTTAAAAACGATTTCATTAAGAACGACGTGCTGCCTTTAGCATGTACGCTTAGATAGTTTCTACATCGCAATAATATGTGGAATAAACCAAAATATCGAATAACAATTTGAAGTATTTACGTTTACCTAATAATCAGACCTTGTCTTCCGTTTTAGTGTACTAAATATAAAATACCTACAGTTTAGTTGCTATTGGCAAGTTGTTGAGATTTTTTTTGGTATATTTCATATTCTAACAATATCACGAATAAAACAATGAAACTTAGAGATACAAAGGTTACGTTTATCTATATATTAATAAGTGAAGATAAAACTATGTACCCAGAGGAATGTGAGATTTGGCATATTTAACATTTATATAAAGAAAGAGTACTGGAAACTAAAATTTATACATTATGTGTGTTACACGTACATTAAATTATATGTTAAAAATACAATAAACGATTCAGTGTTTACATTCAACAATAAAATATTCATTATTTACGTACATACTTTCCATGTTAAACATAATAATCTGTGGTCAAACAGTGGCATAGATTATAGAATGTCGCCAAAGAAATGCAAAATGTCAGATTGACTAACATTACATTTCATTGATATTACACGGAATTAGGGCAAACAATACACGCTGATGGCGTGTCTGTATACGCTCTCAGCTGACGTATTAGAACAAAATTAAAAAGAAAATTATATGCATTAAAATTCAAACTTAAAAATGAGTCAATTACACACAAAATAAATCAGTACCGAAATTTTACTGGGCTGTATGAAATACTTATTTACACAGTATTTTCAGGTCTCCACAAACCGGAGAGAAGTTGAAGTTTTCAAGTACCCTTTTGGCACGTAAACTTTTTTTTCTGTTTTCGCATCCACAGCGAAAACAGAAAAAAATGCGATGTAGCAGCCGTTTGGGACTGAAGATAGAAAAACACTATGATCAAAAACACGAGCGGTAAAAAGATTGCTAAATTAAATCCTAACCACTCTCTGTAATAAAAAAAATATATGACGTCGTAATAGCCAAAAAGAAATTATAAAATAATTACTTTAAAAAAATATTCAATTTGTAAAATATGAAATTTTATTTTAAATACGAATAAAAAGTTGAATAATATCATTTATATTTGAAATTCCCTATCAAATAAACAAAAAAAAATTATGCTAAATTGATTGTAGTAGTCATTCAGTCGTATGTTGTTTCTTTTCAAATACAAAACAAAATAAAATTTAGGTATGTTAAATTTATTGGCACATTGACAAAGATGATTTTAAATTACTTACTACGTCGTTTCTTTTAATGTAATTTTTATGTCAAACTACTTTTTTAATAAAGTGCGCTAAAAATGATTTAACCGGAGATATGAGTCACCTTAAATAAATAAGTTAGTCATATAAAAGACGTATAAATAACATATTTATTGAATGTCGCTGATTCGTCTCTGTTAATGATATGCTGATATTTTTGGTCAGTATAAACCTCGCAAACGTTCCCGAATATTTTATGATTATTGTGTTCATTTACGTTACTTTCAAGAAAAATTTAAAATAAACATCTAGGTTTACTAACAAAAACTGTTTATTTTATTAAGAATAAACAAGGTTTGCAAAATCCCCAACTACGCTTCATTTCTTATCCCCTATACTTACACGATTTTAGCTCCTTCAGATATTAGTTTATTTTCAAACAAATGTCATTTCCGTATCCTATCAAATGTCAAAAATTATACTCACTCGTTTCATTATATCTCTTGTTAACCGACTGATGTTAAATATCTGCAAGTTATTGGAGATAATTTTTAAATGAATGTTAAGAACATTAAACTCTCCGAGACCACTGTACTGCTGCTGTAATGAAACCGTACAATATCACGTTTACCTTTACTTCCTGATTTTTTGCTTCAGCTTCATTCAGATTATTTTCGTGAACAAATTGATATACCTGAGATTTTATCGGATTTTCTTGAAATAAATTTACCTTAACTAAAATAAAATTGGTGAATTGATTAGCGAAAAAGTTTGTTTCATTAATGGAACAAGTAAAGCATTTAAAAATAATTTTCACAACTTTTTAATCGGTAATTAAATTATTAAAAGCATTAAGGGACGATCTTAGATAATAAGGTATTACATTAAATTTGTGCATAAAGTCTCAAGTTAACCTATTCTAAATTACATTAGCACAAAATTTTGATTTGCTATGATACTAACGTTTTGTTAGCGTTATTTATACAACTATAAATAAATAACTATAAGTTTATAGTCAAGAAAACATCACCGTAGTGGGTTGAGTTGGTCACGACGCATATAGACTTTGAATGCGCGGCGCATCGCGGGAACACGGGTTTGATGCCCGGTCGCTCGTCGAACGGGGCTGTACTAGGATTCTGGTTGGCTGTAACAGCTTGCCCGGTGGTAATAAGTCCGCAATAAGTATCAATTAGATACATTAAAGTAGGTAAATATAATAAATAAATAAGAAAAAACTTCATTTTACAAATATTAGGGGGATATAATCGTGTCGAAATCAATAACAAATTTCTTTTCAACTTGTAAGAAGCTTAGCTTGCAAAGAATGAAATAGAAAAAAGGCTGATTTATAACAAAAACTACAGTTTTTTACAAAAAATAAAATTTATTTTGTAGAAGATGAGATTTTTTTTGGTTTTGTAAAGAATTTGAAAAAATTGCTTTCTTTTACGCTTGTTTAGCAATCTGAATAATAATTTTAAAATTATAATTCACTTCGATTTTTATAGAAAATAAATTTATATAGAGCGAAGACCTATTGCTAAATAAATAAAACAAAACCTTGTCATTTACTAGGCTCCAGGTAAAACTGAAATTGCATTTTAAAATACAAGGTTCACGAAGCGGAAGTAATTTAGTTTTGATATCTCTTTCCAACCATCACGAATTGCGTCGATGAAAAAGAACAGGTCTGGCTGCCCTTTCTTTACTTCCGCAATCCGTCTTTAATCTGAACTGATACGACCCTTTATTTCCGGAGCCTTTTTGTTATATTCTGTTAGCATATTGAACGGGTAATTCGCTAGTAATAATATATATTACTAGTAATGCTCACCCGCTTCACTGGGTATATTTAAGTATATAAGAAATACTTAACTATACATTTAGGTTCTATATTTCCAATTATTTTATAACGTATCAATGATTTATTACTGAGGAAAAGTAGTTTGCTTCGTTTTATCTTTTGGTATATATGTACCCATATTATGTGCATATGGGTTCTATGAAAATTATATATCTAGGACGTAACGAAAAAGTATTTGAAAAGAGATTGAAATTTCCTGAACTCAGAATAAATGCTAGCTGCATTTATTCTAAGTTCAGGAAATTTACAGGCAAAAATATTGAAATTACTTAACCGATAGAAAAACTAAAAATTATTAAAAAACTAAATTTATTCCATTATTCGTGATTTTTTTTTATTTTTACATTTTTTATATTTATTGAGCGTCTGTTAAAAGAGGTTGAAAATATAAATTTTAATACTACATATTTCCCACTAACAAGGGTCTTTGTTTTTTTGTCCGGTAGAATAATTTGGTTTTGGTTTTGCGCTTGACATAAAAACTTTGTTATTTTGGGCCAATTAAAATATAATGTACTATATTTTAAATGGCCCGAAAAATATGTGAATATAATGAACAAATCTGGTCGTCAAAAATGCGTCATATCTCATAGCATCATCCACATACTTCATAGCATCTTGAGTTCGCTCATGTATATAGCGAGTTCCACCAGTGAAAGAAGATGGCAATACAACCATGTTTCCCAACTCTGAAAACTTTACAACGTTCTTATCGTAGCGTATTTTAATTGTTACGAATAAAATTAAGTTTTTTAATCTCAAATTTTGCCTACATGTCGACTAAAACCACAGTTACCAAATTGAATTTTTCCCACGTTGCTCTTTAAAAATGTTACATGCGTCTCCTCCGATCAATATCTGATTCGAAGGAGATAGTAATTGTAGAAATTAGTCTGATGGCACTAAGTGACGGCTCCAGCACGCTACCAAAATACCAGAAGATAAATCGTGAATCCATGGTTTCTTCAAACTAAATAAAAATAAATTAAATACCAATGCAGTATAAAATTTTTCAATAAATAAAATTGTTTCATTTCCACATAATATTTATACTCACAAATGCGACTATAATTACGAAATGAAATTAATTTTTTCTAAGAATCACAATATTTGTGCGCTCTTTTAGACTGATATCAAAAACATAACATAAATTAAAATGAAGTAAATGTGTAATATATTACGTTTACCAATGATCTACAAAATGTTTAAAAGAAATTGGCCCTAACATTTTATTATATCTAATGATATTTCATTGGATGATATATAATTAGATATAATGCCAAGTTTTGAAATATATATTTGGTCTTCCTTTCGTTAAACTCCTCTAAAACATTTTACCCGATGTAAAAATATAATTGAAGTTATTGGAGGAATTCTGCAAAAATAACTTGGTTATATGCATATATCAATATAAATGGTAGAGGATGTTGTATACCTTTTGTGACATAACTCATTCTGAGTTTAAAAATTAGTGGGCTTAATATCCCTGATGGACTTCAACTTTGAAAATACTTGTTATGTCTCAATCAATTTTTTTTATTAGGCCAGTCTAGTTTTATAGAATAAAATGAGTTCTTAGTGTTTACCATATTATTTACTTGGATACAATCGTGCCTGTATATAATGCATACAATCGAAAGCCTATTGGAGCTCGATAAAAACGAAATGAAGATATTTCTTTAGCGTATGGTACTTTTCTAAAAACGAATGCGTCCGTCGTTTTGCATGGACATTCTCTCCTATGTTAAGGGGGTGGGAAATGAGATTTGATTCCTCTATATTTCTCACATTACGATGTACTTACATAATGAAACTAGGCTGTTGTTACTCTACACGTCTGGTATCTCCACATCCTGATACCCTTGCTATTGTTACACCTAATTCAGCCCTCGGTTTCGTGGTGTTGCAAGCTTTATGTCTAGACTGCTTTGGAATGACAAGATTACACAAAATCATATTTAAGCCATTCAAATTTGCAAAGGGAGTCCGGCGGGGATAAATTCTATAACCAACACCTCCTTAATGCATTCGGATAATACATAATGTGAGCTACACTCGTATGTTATGTAAAAAAATTATTAATTAATATTTGCAAATAGTTTAATACAAATAATATGCACCCTAAAATGTCAATATGTGCGTAAGTAAATGAAGAAACCTCGCAGTGTAAGTTCGAATCCTATTTACCAAGTTAATTTTTTTAATTGCATCATAAAGAAAAATTCGACGATTTTTAAAATGACTATCTGTAGATCTATTAAAACTTAATCTAAAGAAGAATGGGATACAACGTTTTCTCAACATTTTATGTTCTTCCAATAACGCATAATAAGGAAAACAATGTTAGTCCATTTGCAGAATATAAATCCTTACAGTTACTATGAGAAAATATGGGTTTTTGATACTTTTGATGCCTTCTTCAGATTAACTTTTATTGTCCCTAACAAGCTTTATAGATGTTGAACGGATTTTAAAAACCTTAATATAACTTAATACGATTTAAGAAGGACCTCTCTAGATATCGCTGGATCTAAGTTAAGTCACGCCATAAAAGGGGATTTAAAATATATTCATCTCTAGAACGAAAAATGTAATTTCATAAATTTAATGTAAAAAAATATAATTTAGGATATTTTCAATCCTCATTTGATTTCGAGGGGAACGTTTCAATGAGATAAATAATATGCAATTCACTTTCAGTTTGCTGAGTAATACTGAAAATGTTTGTATACTATTCTTTGAGCGTTTATATCACCGGGCGATACATACAACGATACAACCCTGAGTTTATTAATATCTGTATGTTAATTTTTATTTACGAATAGTAACTTATGTTATTTTCAATTAGCAAGGATATATACTCGAAAATTATGTTATTTACGTAAAGTTATTTATTACAGAAATATAAATCACAAAATTGTAAACAATCTTATCTGCTATGCTATGTTACTGTACCTAAAGTTTATAAATTTTCAGATTGTTTATTTCTAGTTTTAAATTGTTATGACATCACATGCTGAGAAGTAAAAAATAAAAATAGTTCAAAATAAACATCACAGTCATTACAGACATATGAATGGCCACAATAGTTACAACAGGTATGTACATTACAAATTTTATTAATAGGACTTAATATCTAAACATTTAGGATATTTGAGATTTTTTGAATTCTCAACAATTTACAAAGTTCACAATAATGCACCTAAAACAGCAGTCAATAACTTACTTTATTAATATTTTAATTATTGTTCTGTACAATAATAAGTACCATCTTTACCTTGTTTACTGGATTATTGGATAAAGAAAATCTTCAATTTTTTTTTTAACCCTTCGTTTCATTTAGCTTTTTTCCCTTTTCAATTTGTTATACATTTTTGTTAGTAACAATATTATAAGCATTAGAAATAGCCATGCTTGTAGCAAGGTGTCATGATAGTAAAATATATTTCAATAAAGAAGAGCTTTAATGAAATATATTTTGTATTTTTTTATTACAAATATAAAATATTTATTAAAAATTTTATAAATTGGTGAAAATTTCAAAAATTTTAAATGCCCAAAGTTTTACAAACAATATTCTAATAAATTACTAGTTGCAGTGCATTAGTGTATTTTTAATATTTGGACCCGTCCCCGGAATCGTTCCTATGTCATCTCAATGTTTATCGTGAAAACGTCTATTCTTTCATTAGTTAGGTGATTGCCAGTGAACTCTTGTTACAAAATATACACAAATAAGTCTTTTATTTATTAAATATTAACAATTAATGCTACTAACTAGGAGACTAACAATGCGTTAACAATTGTTGAACCCACAACCGATAAGAATATCCATTGATATTTGTTGAGCAGCATTTGTTTACATGTGAGATCATAGAACTACTGTACGTATATGCACATAATTGTCGCGAATTAGACTTGTTTAAAGTTATAAATTTGTGCAGCGTAAAAACGTATTTAGCCAAGATATTGATTTAAAGAACTTGGGGAACACTATTAGAAAGTAAAGTGAGACAATAAAAATATTCGCCGAAATATAAGTAAAAATCGGTATAAAGTGGAAGAATACATAAAACACTTGTTATGATGTTATGTCGACGTTTTCATGAAAAATCCATAGCGCGGATCTGGATTGCACCTTTCTGTCTTTTTAATTATTACAGAAACCGTATAAAAAACATAACTTTAAAACGGCGAAAATAAGAATTGTCGGTTATATTTTTATTAAACAATATTTTTTGGTCCACACTTAAATTAAACATTTTTGATCCATTTAGAATAAATATTTCTACACGGACACACGCATATATCAACCCAGTTCAATAGCTGATGAGGTATTAGCCCGTGTAGTAAATAAATAAAATATTTCCATTAGTCCCCCAAAGAATTAATTTGTTTTATTATGAGAGCATAGTAAGCTAGAAAATATGACGTTAACTTAGAATATATTCCAATAAGCCTTTTTAATTTTCTTAAATTTGATTTAGGAAGTCACTTTATATAAGGATTATCGAATAGTTGAATATTTCCTTTATAAATGCACTTATTCACTAATATATTTGTAGCTTGTTGCTTCGCTCACTTCGTGTATAAAATAATTGTCCTTAAAAATGCCATAAAATATATCGGAATTTTGTTAAAACTTTTTTCAGAAATTTTCCGAGTTAATATCGACATGATAATGAGTATTTTTATGAACAGTGCGAATTATACGTAAATAGAAATGGCATTTGAGAAACAAATCAGCCTGTGTAAGTAATATAAAAATTATAGTAACAAAATGTACATAATTGTAAAAAAATATATAAAACATTATTTTTGTAACAAGTACACTTTTCACAATTAAATGAAACTACGTGAAAGTACACTTTTGTCGAAATGAATTTTCGCTGGTCTTATATAATATGAAAAAAACTAATAATATGATTTCTTTGCATAAAAACCACTAACGAAATAATTCGTTAAACAATTTTACCGCTAAAATTTTGTAAAAGTTTTACCGATAAAATTACACGATTTCTCAAAAAACTCCGTGAAATTACATTAGGATTCTCGGAGTTTTTAATTTAAAGGCTGTAATTATAAATACGTCCTATAGTTCAACTTTTCTTTCAATTAAAAAAAAAGGAAAATTCACTTTCACTGATCTTCAGTCATACCTAACTGTAAGATACTTACATTGAAATAATTTTCACAACACTGCATGATTGTTTTTGATGAATAATTGTCATAGCAACCGCACTGCTGTTTAGAGCTAATTATTTCATATTTTTTTTATTACAACACATTGTTTAAACACTTTAGCCGATCACCTTGTTGGCGTAAGTTCGCACATGAGCCCAGAACAATAATATATACGCATGCTTTTTTAATATTGCATATTGAAGTTAGAGGACGCTTCATTTTATCCGTTTTCTGTACGAAAAAAGTAAATTCACTTTAGAAATATTAAACGTCGACATTGCAAGTATAGTATCATAAAGGTAAATAACGGTAGCATAGATGGTGTCACTGCAAGTAGTATCGCAATAATGAAATATTCAAAACACCAATCTTTAACCAATTTTTTTCAATAAGAAATGAAAACATTTCATGTGTATATATGTATATATATATATGTATGTATATATATATATATATATATATATATATATATATATATATGCGCGTGTGTGTATGTGTGTAAGTATGTATATAACTAACCATGATCCACGTCCAAAAAAAAGAATCTACCTTGCCATGTCGAAACTGCGAGCATAATGCGGTCGTAAATAATTCTTTGTTCTTCATTTATTAGTGGGACATTGCGAGTAACAATCGCTGCCATTTCCACAGTATTATATTGTAGTTCGCGATTCATTACAGTGTTTATTAAATCAGATGCACTTCGACTTGGCGAATGCATACCGAAACGACTTGGTAATTGGGCAATGATCTCACTTGCTCACAATGATAGCACATATTTTCAATAGCAATCAATGCTTCATTATACATAGCGTCGCAAAATAGTATCGTTAAATCGTTGCACAGTGTACGATGTTGATGCAAAATATCATCACTCATTGAATTTTTGTGATTATCCCACAATGTCTCTGCTTGGGCCAGGAAACATGTAGTCTACACTATAGTAAACAGTAGACGAATTTGTTTTGCTGTACAGTTCAGTGCTACTTCAGCAAACATACATTCCCACTGGTTGTCGTCTTCCAGCAAGCCAAGTGCAAGACATGCATCTTTATACGTTGGATACTGTTGTTCATACACTTTACGTATATCTTGAAATGACAATGGGCCGGTGACATTAACCAACAACAGTCGAAGATGAAAGCACTCAGTCTGCCTTGAATTAACTGTAAATACTCGTCCCAAGGTGTTTGATTTAAATAAACCGGGACATGCCATGCTTGCGGGGCATCCATTTTGTTGTTTGAGCCCATGTGAAATAGTGTGGTACTTCTAAATAGAGTAATGTCCGTGCAAAGGCACCAAAAGCATCCGCACGATTACACAATTCAAAAAATTCTGTGAGTATAGTTTTTGGTGGACTACACGATCATTCGCTGTCTCGTTCGTAAAATATACGCGCTGGCCTTTCTCAAGATGAACGGCTAAATGAATAACTGCTGGATCTCGTTCATGAATTGGGAAACCAAAAATACGCCAAACATTTCATTGGAGCTAATATACCGGCCAATTTGGTAGAGCGTTATTTCATCATTTTTATTCACTGGAGGAGCATTCTCATTGGTATTTTCAACTCGAAATACAGCCTTTATTCACATACTTGCAAATGTATTTTATGCCCTTCACTGAACTGCAGAACTCAACGTTGATATAAGCATTGTATGTTTTGCTCAGCAGAAGCGAATATGGCACCACCCAACGATTGTCTATGTCAATGTCTATGTTGTTTATATTTTTAATTAATTATTGTCTGCCATTATCGGGACTTCTTCGACGATATATTGGATTTCCGTCATCATTTGTAATCGTATCGTTAGTCAAATTTTTAGGAAAACTTTTGGTACATTTTCCATCTGCCATGCAAGGTGATAAACGATTCAGATTACCGCAATGGCCATGAATCTTGTTTGCTGTAACAATATCAAATAGGAATTGATCAGTAGACGGATCTGGAAGTTCCGCAGAAATTATACAATCGATTTCTTCAGGACGGATTTTGTCAATGAACCAAACCAAAATGTGTGCATGAGGTAATCCCCGCTTTTGCCATTCAATCGAATACATCCAACAACGTGGGGTACCAAAAACATGTAATTTTGTAATAAAATTTTTTAAAGACTTTAATTTTTGTCTGAAAAAACGTGCTGTAATGTCATGACGATGTATTTGATTTTGTCAAGGTACGATAATCAACGATGTAATCTCTGGCCATTTCGGATTACACGTGAACGTAATAAATAAACATGCTCGTCCATATTTGCACACGAAAGTCATAGCAACCTGTATGTATTCTTGCATATGACGTGGATTGCCTATATACGATGATGGTAAAATGACAGAGTTGCCAATTTCGGCGGCATTGGCATTGTTGATAACAGCATCTCGCAAGTGAATGTATTCTTCCACACGCAGCTTTTTTTTATTATATCGCAAGTATCGTAGTCGTTCGCTCCCTATCTTCACGTACATGTCGACCATGAATTGTTGACAAAGCTCATGACATCGTAGAGTGACGTTATCCTGACCACGTCTTATCATCAACTGATACGCATAATAATCGTTGAACTAACATTCTTGTTTGTATCGGCTCCTGTAATAACGAATTAATAAATATTAGTTAACAGTAGCTAAGTTTATTGAATTAATTAATAAATTAACTTTTTGTTAAATGAGTAATGATCAAGTTCATAATGAATATAGTACCTGTTGCGGGATCTCGGTGTTTAATATTTATGCAATATCCGTCATGTCCCTTCCAGAACATTAATGGATATTGGAGAGAGTCATATGAACGGTGTGTATCAGCAATGAACTGGAGGTTATTATTTCTTCTACGAATCACGATTTCTCGTATCGATGCCAAGCATGATTCCAGCGACGTCGTTAACAACAGGTGCGTTAATGTGTTCTCCAGCCAGTTTTATCAGGATTGATGACAATAGCATGATTATCACTTTGTAATTTATGCATGTGTGATTTGAATACTTTCAATAATTCATTGTGCTCATTTAATAGAGCGTCCAGGTCGCTGACGATGCATCTTGCAAAAAGTGAATTATGGTTATTGTAGTTACAACTTGCGTCCACGCGTGCATCCTCACCGCCCATAAAGTAAAATAATTGTAAAAATTTTGTGTGGTTCGTTTGTCATTGGCAGCAATGAACCCACTTTGCGATAAATTTGGGCTTTGATTTTAAATGTTTAATTAAATTATTGACCACTAACAGCACTGTTCTTAACTATTTCTGTTGCTCCGAATGATGTCATTTGAAAACATGAATTGAATGTTCGAATTGACTTCAGGAACAGGCTAGAATCTGGATCCGTGCTGTTAAGTAAACCGTTCAATGGTTCAGGTGGTGTTTAAATTGCTGGTAGTTGCACCTTTCCTAGTTGCGCAACACATCCCAGCTGTCTCATTTTTAAATTTAATAGTATTACAATGCGGGCATTCCTTATCCATATCACCAACTACCACTTTCGAATGAACATAATATTGAATATCGGCCTCATACTCGAATGCTAGACACAACAATGAATCAGATGTAAATAATCCATGTACCTGTTGGCGTTATTGATCATTTGCTCTGCGTCTATTAACTGCAAAACGGCGTGCTTGTCTTTGTTGTAACCTTCTATGTTCATTTCGTTCAGCTCGTGCATCTCCTGATTCTGCTTGATGTAATGGCGCCATTCTCTCACGCGCATTAGTATTTTCTTACTGTCTTTCTTCTTCTGTTCTTTGAGCTCTTTTGTCTTTCTTATTACTATTTCCCATGCTTGCAGCTCTACATGTGTTACGGTCCAAAGAAGCCCCTTTGCGTCTTTGTGGCATTATTCACTGTTCATAACACACATAAATAGAAAAAATTAAATTATTTTATGATGAAAAAAATTATAGTAATAATGCATTTATTGACTTCTATTTATAGTAATACTTCTTTATCGATTTATGAGAGAAATTTTATAGAAATGTAAAAATAATCGTCACTTTTTTCAGATACGCGCCATTTTCTTTACCAAAATTCAGTAGTTATGTCAAAAATAATATTTTATTAATAAAGTAATTGAATAAAAAGACTTACTTTAATTAAAGTTAATGTATAATAAAATTGAAAATAATTATTCTTTCTTTTGATAGATCCAACAATAAGTGGCCGTGATTTTAGGATTTATGTATTTATTTTAGGTTAAACTCACTGTAAATCTAGCAAACATTAATTAATTTTAAAAATAAAAAAAACAAATTAACTAATTAACAAGTGTCTATTAAATTAAAAACGTTACTATTATGATTGATGCACAAACAATAATAATAGTGACCGAAAACTCTAGGTAGTGAGAAAACATATATACATTATATCTCATCCCTACTCCGTGCTGTTTACTGGGTCAGAAGTGACACCGGTAGACGCCTGGCGGATACTGATCAACTGATAATTAATCATTTATTGACCTGTATTTAAAAATTTTGAATTACTAATATCGCTATTAAAAATACCTGGGTTGAAAATTATTGAATTGCTAATATCGCTAATAAAAAATAATGGGTGTTAAAATTATTGAATTACGAATAATAAAATAGGGGTTGACGGTAGAAGGATGAAAATTTAGGTTTGTATTTATTTTTCAATACCACATCATAAATAAAAAAAACAAAAAAAAATCATTGGGCTGAACCACCCTTATAACTTAGGATTATAAAAAATAGATAACAACCTATCCTCAGACCTACCGAATATACATATTAAATTTCATCAAAATCGGTCAAGCCGTTTCGGAGGAGTACGGTAACTAAAACTGTGGCACGAGAATTATATATATATATATATAAAGTGAAACGAGCGAAGAAATGTACTCATATATCTAACATGAGTACATTTTATATGTATATGTTCTAAATCATTACACACGTCTGATACGTGGTATTTTGAATTGATCACAGGTTTACGACCCCACAAAGTCCTGAGTTTGATTTCTAACCTCTCTTTCAGTGGGGTTGAAGTGATATTCGTAATCATGTAGTTACGATACCAAATATTAATGAAGGTTAACAATACCTCTGGTGCGAGAAGCTAAGCACCGCAAACGCCAAACCGCCTGCCAAACGTGGTGATTATGGACATTACCTCCAATGATACGCGCCTTGGGAGAGGACTATGTACAACATTGGACGGAAACAAGCTGTTGACGATATTTATGTAAATGCCAGAAGTACACATTCTGCGTGACTGTTAATTTTAATACTATGGTTTTTATTGGGTACTTTGAAATAACTTTTGAAAAAGATGGATATTAGAGATATTACCGTGCCCACATCAAACGTTTTTTTAGATACCCATAGGGCACATAAATGTGGAGTAGGAAATGAAAAATTTATTTAAACAAAAACTATTTAATACAAAGACTAGCTGGCCTTACCGGTTTCGGCAAATCAAAAGGGGTCTACGGATTTATTTTGTTTTATTCATGTTTGTATACAATAATTATTTACGATCTGCATTTCCAAAAAAAATTATATATATATATATATATATATACATATATATATATATATATATATATATATATATATATATATATATACGAGTATATACTTTCTTAGTGAGTACCTAATGTGTGGTATTTGGCTTTTATATAACAGAATAAATGAATTGCATGAGTTGATTTATGTGATGGCCTTCGCAGTCCAACTAGTAGACACGACTACCGACTCGCACGCTACACTTTCGACTTTGCTGCGTCCCCGTAACTTTCTTATTCATTCTGCAACCCGGCTCTTAAGCTTCTTCAATTGGAATCTGGTTTATTTTCTCGAGTCCTTTTTCATTGCTTTCAATGTTACACAACCTTCTATTGAAATTTAAATGTTCGCTTTATGGTGATTTTTGTTGATATTCAATCTTCTATTATTGTGTGTTCAATACGAAACTCTATATTCTATTCACGTGCGTATACCAGTAAGGCCTATCTCGTTCCATTAGTAAATTGCAACTATTCTTTGTTCGAGTAGATCGCGAATCGAGATTCAATTTAGCATCCGGCACTCAACAATGCAAGCCCGCAGACCTGTGGGTGTTCGAAGACGGCATGTTAAGAAACATGAATTGACGAGTTTAATACTCTTTTAGGAAAGTATCACACACCAAACACGTCTTGTCCTATCTGCGGATGCGCTGTGAGCGAGTCCACGGACAAGACAAGACATGTCACTAGGTGGCGTCCAGAAGACAATCGTATTTATAATGCAAATCACGTATTACAGATTGTTGCTAGTTTAGCCGGTTTGCAACTTTTTATTTTACGGGGTGATTAAAGTAAATATACTTTATTTCAATTTTCCAGTTACTAAAGTATTAAATATGTTTAATTGTTTTCATAGTAATCTCTATAGGAAAACAACGGGCATCTATCCCTACCAAAAAGGACAGATGCCTCAGTATCTATTCCATATTAGAGATAAAGGTGTTTTACTTAAAAACAAAATATTTGTTTATTTTTTGTAATAGACAACACGTAAGTACACTTGGAAAACATATACTCTATCATGTGCTCAGTAGAATGGGGGTTATGGATAACGTTGAAATTAACTTGAACAAAACAGTCTATCGGTATGGAATACCAGCAAGAACAATAGGAAAGAGTTATGCAAGAAAACATTCTAAAATAACACCCTAGGTAAATACTTACCGCAACGTCGTTTTATTTCAAAAAGCAACTGTCCTGACCACAAAACTTGCATATGGGCAACTATCCTACACCGCAGGCAAGTATTCTCTTTTTAGAGGCATAAGAAATTATATTTTTCTTATATCAGTAAAACAAACGCTTGGTTTTTGTCTGCCATTTAAAAAATCCAGCACGATTGCATCAACAATCATTAAAATAATTTGCACGACGTTCATTGTATTAAAAATATAAATATAATTTACCCTATCCGTATTAAGGATTTACCCTTATTTCGACCGACTCATTATTTCAGAGACACACATAATATTTATCGTATTCTGTTAATGTCTAACTTTAATAGAATATTTTTTTGTTGGAAAAGTCAGCGATTGTAATATTTTGATTGTATTGCAAAAAAGCTGTTTTTTTTCTGACAATCTAGGAAGATATTTCATTACTGGATATATTTAACGAAATTGGAAAAAAGTTTCTTTACCCATACAACAAACAACATTTTTAAAATGATAAATTTATACTCAGTAACTGACAGTTAATGAAAATTGAAATTATTTTAGAACTTAGATGGTAATAATAAGTATTATTATACAGAAAGCAAACTCCATGCAACCATATCTTGGAAAATTCTTTCTCGATTATTTCAAAACAAATTTTCAAAAGCCCGTGTAAAGCTAACTCTTATTTTAAAATAAAATATTAGTAAGATATTTCCAGAGTTCTGGAAAAAGGAACATATTGGAATATATTCTATATATGATGCTGTTGTGGCATAAAATAAGAAAAAAATGCGTACTAGTTGAAATAATATACTTTTCTTGCGGTGACTACCCTAATTATTGAACAACTTTTGATTTTTGAACAATTTTTCTTTCGGTGAGTACCCCGATTATCAACAAAAAATTATTATCGTTAGTAAGGATTATGTCATTTAGTAAAGGTTATGGCATAACATTATACTTCCAAAGTCATTTTTCCATTAGTGTTGTTTAAAATACAAATTTATTTCATTTTTATAATCAAGAGAAAGCTAGGTAATAAAGTTGATATGCAAACTACTTATAAAACAGCTCAATTACAATTCAGTTAACATAACACAAGAACAAAATCTATCCGCGGGCATTTTCCATGCGTCTCCGAACCAATTTCACTTCTGAATACTATTGATGCATAGACCCGTATGCATCAGCAGTAAACACATAATTTATAAAATCTGACATTACAGAAATATATACTCGTAACTTTCTTTAATTTCCTAAATATAATATTATCACTTTCGAGCGTGAAGGATGTGACGAAAGTGTTATGTTTACTCTAAAAATACAAAATTGAGAGTTAGATCGAAATCAATTCTAAAGCACGTAAAAAATTCACAACAAAAAAATTGTCACATGTTTTAGTTTGTATACCCTTGCACGACTTTGTGTTTAAACCATTGGATAAATTCTGCTATTCGTAAGTTTTTTTACAAATGTCCCGCATTTATTTTTCTTTTCTTACTTAGCTCAAAATTTAAAACACTTTACATAGACAGAAAAATTGATGTCGTATTTTCTTGAAAGCAGATTCCCGATGATATAGTGATTTTTTTTTAGAATAATCTATATCTATCCAGATCTTAAAAAATGTAAGAAGTATATTTTTTTGCTGAAAATGCAAATAAACTCACGCATAGTTGCAGTTTATGATTCGAATTTAAATAGAAAGAAAGGTATGTTTTCAGAAAAAAAAAAATATATATACACGTATATATATATATATATATATATATATATATATATATATATATATATATATATATATATATATATATATATATATATATATATATATATATATATATATATATATATATATATATATATATATATATATATATATATATATATATATATATATATATATATATATATATGTATAATATGTCCCATTTTAACATTTTTCCAGAGGTAATAATTTTTTCTATCCTTTGCAGAAATTGGGAAATAGGTTTGGTACATATTTTTGATATAAACATTTTTTTCATTGTTTTTGTAAAAATCATTTTAAACTTGTTAGTTGCTTTACTTATTTTCAATAACAATTTTTTTTACGATTACTAAACCAGCGTAATTTTTTTACGATTACTAAACCAGCCAAGGTAAAACCTATTGAAAAAAATTTGCTTACAGGTTGCAAACCATGTTGAATATTTTGTCTCTTCAATAACCTAATAATGTTACACGGTTTCATAATGTTATTACTGACTGAACTTTCTACGTGTGTGAAGTTTATTAAAAAATATAATGGGCAACATGAGTACATGTTGCCCATTATATTTTTTAATTTATTGGTTTTTATTTTAGGGTTTTCTTCACATATCAATATTTTCATAATATATAAGTCGGTGTATTGTTTACAATAATTAACAGGTATTACTTTTGACGCTATCGTAAACTGATTTCCTATATGTTGAAGGCCAAGTTTTAATGCGGTTTTGTAAGCATGCACTTTTTTCTTACATTTTGCTCTCTTTCTTCATGTCAAGGAAAGTTTAACAAAATGTAATTGAAAGGGCTTCCTTTCGTTTCACTTCGACAAGTTTTCTATAACTTTATAAATGTAAAATAATCTAACACCGTTATGTCCTGTTAACTAATGCAGACACTGGACTATTTATTCTACTTAAAAAATTGTGTTACCTTTATACAGCAATACTTTATACAAAAATGTTATCCAATTGAAATGTCTACTTTGTGAGCGATTTTTCTAGTTAGCTTTCGTGTAAAGTAAATAAATTCAGAAATTTACTACGACAATGAATACTTCAGCAATACAAGTATGGATCGTCGACAGTGATCTTTAAATCGACATTATTAAAATAACTATTTATTGTGAACATTTTTAGTTTCAGAAGTTCACCGCTTCTCTTGTACTGAATATCAATTAGATTATTAATGTCCAATAAATGAAATGATTAAATATATTAAATATTTAAATCATTAAATATTTTATATTTCAAATTGAATAAATTTATATTCTGTAAGTTTCAGAAATTTCAATATATTTTAATAACATTCCACATTATTTGGAATCATCGTATGATAATATCAAAGTATATTAAATTCAATTTACAACAATATAATTAAGTAAAATATTAATAATACTGGTAACTTAAATTTAATTCCAAAGCTTCTGAATTATCTATAAAATGATCGTTTTTAGAGCGTTTGCAATTAATTCCGGCAGACTGTCTGTTGATGGATATGAGCGCAGCCTTTTTAATTTATGGGAAGTCTCAAGACAGCAAATCTAGAGATTTTGTTTTGCCTCATTTTAATTTCCGAATTTTGCCTTTAAATTTTGATTGCTGCAATCAGTGGTTACTTACAAGGAAAGCTTCATTATACATTGTAAACATCGCTAATTTGAGTTGTTGATCAATGAACATTTTCCGCAAAAAAAATTTAAATAAAAGTGTGATTATGCGTAAAACGTTATTTTAAATGATTTAAGATATTACCAGTTCATATTTCATGTTTTTATATACAATATGAACTGGTAATTTAAGGCAAATATTAAATGAAAAAAATTTTAAAAATCTTTGGTCACAAGAAGCATAGAGAAAATAAATTAAATATATAAAGACCATTACACAAACGATAGCAAATAAACCCACATATTAGCCGAAATCATATGAAACTCTATACCATATAATGAAACTTTATATGTCTAAAAATATACAAAGGCTGGTTAAAAAGTTTTAAGTCTCAACAATACAAAACTTATAACATTTATATGTACCTTATCAACAATAATGACTGACGAAAATAGTACTCTTATGTTTTATCGTAAACTTCGACCTCAACGTATTGTTCCATCGAATTTTAAGGATTGAGTTCTATTCTTATAAGCAGATCCTTCCAACTTCTCAACAAAAATTTTCTGTTGCTGCAATTATCCCACCATACCATTTTTTTATTTAGAGAAGACCTGGAAGCTTAATGATGCCAAATATGTATGGCAAGGAGGACATTCCAATACTTTAAACAACAGTTCGTCTACATTAGTCATTCCGACGATCAAAACGTGCGAAGGTGTGTTATGTTCCAACGTTTCTACTGTATTTTTCAGCTATTTAGCTTAATGAATTTAGTCTTTAAAAAGGCAATTATTGTTGCAAATAATTTGTTGTTACAAATTTTCTAAATAAATCTACAATATCGCCTCTGAGAAATAATGAACAATCTTCCATATTGTCGCTCGCGTAAGTTTTAGCCCACTATTAACAAACCATCTTAGAAATTTGCTTGGCAAACCTAATTCTTCAATGAAAATATAGTTTATTTATTATAATGAGGTACATACAAGCCCATTCATTTTACATACTCTAATAAAATGATTCCGTTAAAATAGCTGGTAAACTCATTCAGTGAATTTTGTCGGTTGAACTTCTTGCAGAATAATATTTTAACTATTATACAAAAGATAATAAAATTACTAGAATAATAAAACTATCATACTAATATATAGTTGAATATAATAATGACTACTATATTTTATATACGACGAATGGAACGTATTAAAAGGAAATTCAAGATAATCGATAGAACCCACATCAATTGAACAAAAATACTTATTATACGTGGTATAAGCTATACCTATTTGTGAGAGCTAGATACTTAGTCTCAGCATTGACGTAGTCTCTACTTTTTTCTCTTGTGGCCAAGAGTACATCATACTTTCTAAGCTAAAGACGCTGGATAGTATTTATTTATGTAATTTCTTGAATATAACAGACTAACAAAAACCTATAGAGAAGACAAATTTTCTGCAGTGTTTGAAAATATCTTCTCAAACGTGAATGGATATAGGAAAAACTATTGAAATCCAAAATACTAAGGAACTCAAGGAAAAAAAACAACAATCATTAAGTAAGCATTAAAAACTAGATCAACAAATTATTAAATATTTTTTAGTCGTTAGATATTAACAAAGCTGAAAAAAATTGAGATTCCATTACAAGCATTTTAGAAATTCACTGCAAAAAGTAGTGAAAAGTCTTGCAGAATTTTGGCCAAAGAAGTGTAGATTTATTTACATTATAACTATCATGATGGAACTTGGCCACGTTGAATAGTTTTTAGATATTAATTGCGTTAGTGATCAGAATTACATAAAAAGAAACATCACGTGGTCTTATCGATCTTATTATATGGCGAAGTGATAAAAAAATAAGAATTGATTTGCCGCTTCATCTTTATCTATAATACCGAAGAAGTGTTAATTTTTGCAATATTACATTATCCTTAGTAAATATATTTAAGGAAATTATATAAAAATATTGTATTTCTGAATATACAGCCCATCGAAAAAATTTATAGAAAGCACTAAAACATATTTTTTTAAACTAATTAATAAAACAGTTATATATAGATTTATCTTAGAAATCATAAATTATTTGTTTTCTTTGATTCAGCTGAGGATGGATTTGGGAAAAATATCTTCAAAATCTTCTTGTTTTTTATTATAGAAGAATTTACGTAATTAAATAATATTTCTTATGAGCCACCAATAACACATAATAATATGAAACATTAACTTTTTCATTTGCTTAATGTTACTCAAATATATATATATATATATATATATATATATATATATATATATATATATATATATATATATTTCAAATGCAGAGTATTTATGATTTCGCAAGTAATTTCCCTCAATTGTCGATAAAAAATATTTTTTTGCTAATTACTGTTTTATGTTTATTTTATTTATTTATTTAATAATTCAAATATCCTTGACCAATTGGCAGAGAGGTTGAAAAAGTATTCACATAACCATGTGCGATGTAAAAAAAGAGGACAATTATTCAATAAATTTGCAGAAACTTCATAATTATTAAAAATGTCAATAAATAGATTCACTGTAGAATTAGTACAATTCTTAATAAAAATATGCAGAGGAATTTTATGTAATCGGTGATTAAGGTCAACCCTCACCCAATACACGAAGCATTGCAAGAAATCAATCTGATATTAAATTAGTAGAAAGTGAATATAGTAACGAATATGTTTTAAGTTTTCGATTACCTCTAATGCGTACGTTCTCTTAGCTATTATTAAAACCGGATCGCTTCGTTCATTTCTTAAAAAAGTATCAAAATTTCTATTAACTGTCAATGATCAATAAAGTCACTAAAATATTTAATAATAATCAAATAAATATTCAATAATAGTCAATTATTTTATCGAAAGTTTAATATAAACCATAAGCACAGCGAGATGGTGCACAGGTGTTACATTAGTTAACTGAATAAAATAGGTAAAATACCACACAAATACTAATAATGAAATTAATATAATCATTAAGATGACACGAATAAAATAACTACGTTTCGTTTCTTAGCCCCTATACTTACCCGACTTTGCTACTTCGGATTTTAATTTATTTCTAAACATAAATAATACCCGTATCCTATTAAATATTACAAATTATAACATTTCAAATGAATGTCAAGAAAATTAAACTCTCTAAGAGCCCGAGCGCAGCAACATCCTACTGTAATAAAACCGTATAATATTAGGTTTGCCTTCTAATTTTTTACTCCAGATTCTTTCTGATTATTTTCATGGACAAATTGATTTAACTGAGATTTTACACAATTTTCTTAATATTAATTGAGCACAACTTAAATAAAATTGGTGAATCGATTAGAGAAAAATGTTTTTTCATTAATAGAACGAGAAAAGAATTTCAAAAATAATTTTTACAAGCGTTAAACGATGAAATTAAGTAACAGATTATCATATTAAATTTTTGCATAAAGTTTCAAAATAACAAATTCTATATTACATTTACACAAACTTATGATTTGCTATGATACTTATATCTTGTTAGTGACCCTAAATGTTTTAGGTCGAACTTTCTTAAACCTCATCTACCAAAAAGACGAAAACAATTTTGATGCCAAAGCTTTAGTGATATAATTATAAATAAATAACTTGGTAGTTCACAGTCAAGAAAACGTCACCGTAGTATACTGAGTTGATCACAAGGCATACAGACTTTGACTGCGCGGCACACCGCAGGGACCCGGGTTCGATTCCCGGCCGCTCGTCAAGCAGGGCTGAACTGAAGTTTTGGTTGGCTGTAAGATATTGCTCTCGTATCAATAAGTCCGCAATAAGTATCAATCAGATATATTAAAGTAAATAAATGTAATAAATAAATAAGGAAAAACTTCATTCTATAAATATTACCGGGGACATAATCGTATCAAAATCAATGAGAAATTTCTTGACAACGTGTAAGAAGCTTAGCTTGTCGAGTGTGAAATAGAAAAAAGTCTGATTTATAAAAAAAACAACGATTTTTTTTCATAAAAATCGATTTTAATGGAAAACCTTTATATGTAGTGAAGACCTAATGCCAAATAAACAAAACAAAACTCAAAGATTAAATTCAGAGATTAAATAAAACAAATCCTACCCTTTGCGTCTACTAGGCTAGAGATAAAACTAAAACAACATATTAAAATACAAGGGTTGCGAAACGGAAGTAGTTTAGTTTCATCTCTCTTTCAATTCATTACAAATCGATAAAAAAGAGCAGATCCGGCTGCCCTCTCGTTACATTCGCAATCCATCTTTACGAGTAAGTTGAACTGGCCCGACATTTTATTTCCGAAGCCTTTTTATGACATTCCGTTAGTGTATTCAATGACCGTAATAATTTCAATTTTATTTCCCGTACCGATTATCTGTTGATTATACACGTATTCAATTCAGGATCTTATATAGGTTTTCATTTCAGAACGAGCACTTAATTCTTGAAAAACTAGCAAAAATTAATTTCTGCTTTGTTTTGTGTGAATATGTCAGGCAGCAAAGTGAATTTGTTATGCTTAATAAACAGACCTTGTAAATTGTAAATTGTTCATTCCAATAGTACGAAGTAACGCCTCTTTTTATAGAGGTTGATGTGTGAAATGAAAAATGTATTGAATTTGGTGAGTATCTAATTTCTCTACCTAAACCACTGTCTGTGGTTGAAGCATTTCGTCAAGACTTGTTTTCCAACTAGACTAAAATATATGTTAGATTAAAATATACAATCACTATCACTTTTCTAGAGAATCACTTTAGATGAATAATGTTGAAATATATTATTTACAAGTTCAACCCCTCAGGCGATTGTTCGATTAAAATCAAATTGGACTACATATGTCCAATTTTAATTTTTTTTTAAATTAACTCGTTTTAATTTCTACAATCATTTTTTCAGAGTATATGGAAAAGTTAGTAAAATTAATATTAAAACACGTGCATTATAATTCTATAATGAAAAGGTGTTTATTGTAGCTGTGTATATTTAACCCTTTTACAAATATGTGTATGCGTGTGTGCGTGCATGCGTGCGTGCGGACATGCGTGCATGCGTGCGTGCGTGTGCGCGATAATTACATTAATATTATTAAATTTAGTTTAGGTTTTGATTTACTTTTACGGTTTGACACAGAATGACTTATCCGGTTGATACGAAACTTTCTCCTTCATATAGTTAATTGCGTCCAAATACATAGATTTTACTTATTTTTAAGATATGCGTAATAATTTCATAACTATTTAAGCGAAGAGGACCGAAGTACGTCCGTGTATATATATATATATATATATATATATATATATATATATATATATATGAGCATTCGACTTAATGCTGTTTTTATACAGCCATCGGTATAAATTATGCATATTCAGTAATTTTACTATAAATTACAAGCGTAAATTAAAAGAATTATAAACGTTGAACATCTATATATAGTTCACTTACAAATCGGTATTAATTTAGTTTTTCTGTTCGTACATAACTTATTTTCAGTGATTGTTGTTCACCTTCTTATGAAGAATTATCAGATATTTTTTGTTTGAAGAAAGAGCAGAAGGCATTGGCTATACAATTCTTCACCGAGATTTTTTTGAAGTCAAACGAAAAGAGGTATTTGATTTCTAATGATCTAGATCTAAATTTTGGTCTATACCATTGGCAAAATCATATTTTTTTAATCGTCTACTCAAGTAAACTAATAAGTAGTATTTACAATTAGAAGAAGAATTTTTACATATTATTGTGGCAGAAAACGGGAGTATAATAACTGCATAGATATTTTTCTAGTGAAGACAATTTTTGCCATATTTATCGCTAAAATAAATAATATAAACTATTAACTTTTTTGGAATACTACTCGCTTTAACTGGATCCGATTTTTATACTACATTAACTATAAGTAATAACCTGTATAAAAAACCAAAAGTACTTCCGGTGGGAAAATTTAATTTAAATATAGTCTAGTCAATGTAGCACATATTACTTCAGATAACTTCATGTTAACTGAACTCATTTTTAAAGTTCGCTTGTAGTAAATATTCTTTTCCATTGATATTTTTCTATTTAGATTTAAATGTCTGGTATAAATCGTAAATATACATCGATATTTATATATACAAGTTTGTTTGTACAAATACACATTCGTTACCGCAAAATGTTCAAGAAAAATCAGAGCTATTTGATGAATTCTTTTTCAAATACATCCTTCGGGAATGACATATAAAAACAACTTAATAGAAAATTCGTGATCAATTACGGGTTTCTTCAAAATTCCATATCCCGTACAAAAATTTTAAAAAGTATAAAATAATATAATTTCCTTTGCGTTTGTAGGAAATACGAAAATATTTCTAAGAAATAAAAATAAGTAATGATGCAATTAGGCGCGTCGATGAACACTTCGATGAAGAACGTCACGTCAAGTGGCGTTCCCGTTTCTTCAGGGGAACAAGCACCCTCGGCAAGATTTAGCTTTTATTTTATATTTTCAAAACTTGAGAAAATTATTTCATAATCCGAAGATTCGACACTTGTTAGTGGATATTAAGTACAATAAATGATTTAAACTTTCAAATTTGTTTAAAGTGTTGATCTTCGTTAAAATGTTATTTTTTGAAGAACTCTTTTTTATTTATAGGTAAAATACGTTCCACATTATTTTAATGTTCATCATACAAATTTTTATTTCTAAACATAAATTAAACCGAGCTTTTCTCAAGATCATCCAGGCTTTTAAATAGTTAGACCTCATGTAAAATATTTAAAAAATAATAATAATACTTGGAAAATATTTCTGAACAAATGAGGATTCCTTGGGATTATATTTCATTAATTTTATTACATATAGTATGTTTAATGATATATATTACATAGACAATATTTCATTAAACGTCTCTGTTTTTGAAGAGATTTTTACATATTTTTATTCGAGGCTTTCATATTGGGAATAAAAATTGGCTCTATTTTTGAGATATTTTTGAGTTTTCCTTACCCACTAATAGAAAGTTACAGTAGAAAAGGTAACTGTATGATAGATAACTTAATAATTACTTGTAAATTGTCAACTATAATTTGTAAATTGTTATTTACTTATTTTCTAATGACTACAAAAAGGTGGAATAAGTTGAAATATTATTATCTTTCATTATTACTTACAGTTTTTGTTCAAAATTGAGTATAATTGCTTGACTTACAGTTGTTTCTACAAAGAAGATAAAGCGCTGAACTGTACTAGAAATGTTAATGGCAAATCAAGTTTTCTAGGGTTGTGCAAAGGAAGTTGGATATAGAATATTCATTAAAAATTATTTATTGTAATTACTTTAGGAATTTTACGGATGCGTGCAATAATATAATTCTAATAGTTTTACAGTCGTTTACGTAATTACGTTCACGTTGCAATTCGAATTCGTAAACGCTATTACCATTAGTACTTTTGCTGTTTTAATCATTATCAAACGACCTTTATTTTTTTTGGTTTATTCCATCGAAAGTATCTATATGATACTTTCGAACTAAGATAAATATACAGAGATAAGTGAGAAAAAACCATACTACGATAAATAATCAGAGATAAGTAAGATTAATTTGTATCAAATGCGGTAGCGGTGAAACGCTACTGTGATATTTATATTTATATTTAGGTAAATATAAAATGTTCTTTTTTACAGTTCCGCGATTATATATATATTATTAACAATAAGAATATGTAATAAAACAGACCATTTATTGGATAATTTCTCAATATCTGACAATAGTGGGTCATAAATAGAAACTCATTTTCCTTCGGTATCATATGATAAGACTTTTTATTACCTTTTGTGGATTATATAACATTAGATTTAAGTATTTGGATTTAAATATTTAAAATACGAAAAAAGGATTAATTTCTTTTATATCAAGCTATTATATTTACCAGTAATGGTTTGGTTTTAGACTATATAAACTCGAAATATTAATAAATAATAAAGATGCATCCTAAAAGTTTTTTGTTTCTATTTTGAACTATATTTCTGCTATCGCGTCCGATCTGTGTAGTTTTTTAACATAATATAACAACGTGGTAATGAGTTCCAAACAATGTGACGTTAATTACGCTCATGTAAACTCCTACTTGTTGAAATAAAGTAAAAGCTCTTTCTGTTACCGTCAACCTAGGAACTGTTGATGTAACAATACACGCACAAATCCACTTGAAAATATATTTTCAAAAGGAATTGGAATTACAAATCTTGAACGTTTCAGGTGCAAAGACATATAATTGGGAGTCATTTTTTAAAAATTTACCTCACGTTCATGATAATTTATACTTAGTGGTTTTGCGAATAGTAGTTTCCGAATTTATCTAATTAATACACTCATTTTCTTTGCATCGCTGAGGGATTAATGGCAGGGAAGTGAGAGTGCAAATGGGCCATTTTAGGTAATTCGAATAAACGATTAAAGTTTGTCAAATAATTGTTTCATGTTAAATTACGTAAGAAAGAATAAAACTTTTAAAATTACTCTCAAAAATTAGTTAGAATACTTCTTGTATTAAAATTGGTATGAAAACTTTCCGTCAATAATAAAATATTAATATTTAATCCATACACTTTTCAAGTTTGACATTGAAATTTGTAATGCATAAACCTACAAATTTACACCAATAAATTCAATGAAATGCACATATTCATAAGCAATAGGCGAATATGCTTTAGAACGCCTCTTTATTGAATGTGACTGAAAGTAATTTTATATTGCTCCATTTATTATCAAAGAAAGATGCAGTCAGGTTCGTTAATTTTTAAAAAGATACAACTCCTTAAATACAGATGGATAAGTAAGTACAAAGACGATAAATAAGTAGAAGAGCGAAAGAATAAAAAACGAATCCTGGTTTTTGCAACCCTAAATAGAAAAAATGCTAATTTGAAGTCTTAAATACGGAAATATCTAAATTACATACAATGACTTCAAAACATAACGATACGAGAAGAAAGAAAAATTTATTTGTTTAAGTATATGTTTATAATTATATAAGACGCTTATAAGAGACTATAAGATGATAAATGCAAATCAACACAATCATTGGTCACAGAAAAATCTAAGTAAAAAGAAAAATATTCAGAGAGACATAAAGTTCTAAATATCCACTGTATAAGAAAATTTAAAATTTTTAAGACTCTATAAATATAAGAAATAGAAGTAATAATAAATGTAAATTTTTATGTAAAACTTTACTGATCCATGGTGCGGGTAGTTAAAAGGAATTATTTAAAATTTAGTTTCCAATGTATATGCTAGACAGACATATTGTAGACAGAGTTTAGCTCTGTCTAATCTATACGAGATTTCGAGTTCGCTTATACTTAACTCATTTCAAGAGAACATGAGGTGAATTTACTGTCCTTTATCAATTATATGTGGAGACAACTAGCAGCTGTGCGCTCGGAATTTAATTTCATTTTCGGCCCCAAGTAACATCAAATTGTAAACAGTGATTTATGAAAACTAATAATTAAGAAAATTCTAAATCCTACTTTATCTCGCTTTTTTCGCGAAAAATGGTATCGAAATAAAAGAGAATATTGTATAAGGTACAAAGTATTTTTCTTTTACTTTTACCACTTTCTTTATTTTGGATAAAGTGTAAACCTCTTTCTTTTTAATTTTATTTAATGTTTTATATTATTTAATTTATTTTATATATTATTCTACAGTTTAAGGCTTCGTGTATCTTAATAATAATCGTAGTAGAAACGGAAAGCATTGCCATGACCGATTGAGCAAAAGAAAGTTATTCGGATTGTCATTGTGATCTATTAGGAAACGTGGGAGTCTTAAGATTCGCAGTTATACAGTAAGCAACTTTCGTTTAATTCAAATTCTTTTAAAATGGAGTATTTGACACGATATGCAGTTCATGAAATATTTAAAAGTCCTGGCCAGCATTACACCAAAAGGCTATTTGTTTAATCTAGACATCATGTAGAAAAATTCAATCTTCAAAAATAAGAATGTTTTGTTGTAGAAGGACAGAAGATAGTGATACAAAATAAGTATATATAAATTAGAAATAAGTATTTCTAGTATATATATGCTAATTCATAATTTTCCTTACTTATATAAGACCTCTTTAAATCAGTTAATTTTAACCTATTAGTGTACGTTTGCGCTATCTTTTCACTGAGATGGAATTATACATTTGATGAAAATTCTACTGGCATCACAATAAAATTGAAAGATTTCGCTATATCGATAGAATTGCATAGATATTTATTTATAACTAGAAAGAATATACAAAATTATTATACAAAACGTATAATTTCACTGTCATTATGGCTGTAGGATTTAGTAACGTTGCCAGTGTAATAGTGGGTGGATCTTACTGATTGATGCCATAGTCAAAATAATAGTGAGCGTGGCATTGTGTTTTTTTGCAAATAATCATGAAAATGCAAATTCAAGCCATGCTAGACAACGCTACGCATTTTTCCATGCTAGACAACGTTTTTATTATAGAAAAAAAGTAAGTTTGCTATGTGTGGTCTTAAAGCACATATATTTTTGTATTTGATCCAAAGACACAGAAAGAAATTATTAGTATTTATGGAATGGAGTTAAGAACGTATCGTTCAGCAATCGTAGTTTTGTAACTGAAATATGTAAAAATAAAATAAAATTTAATTCAAATTTATGTGCTCTCAGTTAGACTGATTTTTTCTAACATTTTTCGAGTAAATAGACCTTATAAACAGTACAGCGTAGTTACATAAATAATAGAACTACGGCGACGAACCGATTAAAACGATTTTGAATATAATTTATAATAGTTTTCACACTTAAAATGAAGAGTTTATGACCTACACATCATCCGACTACAAAATTCTATCCATTCTAAAATAATGTTAGCCATAACTCCCTCAAATCTACATATACAGAGGGTCATAAAATTGCTGTAGTAAAGAAGTTTCTCTGTGTTCCTATAAACTATATAAAATAACTACAATTAATGCAATTTTCCCACAACTCATGTCACTGTCGAGGTATGCTACTTCAACCGTAATGCGGAGGTTAAACATCGTACAGTACATAGTACATCGGGTACCATGCAGAACTGTCAAAGCGTTACGACCAGGTGCGGCAATCCCCTTAATTAAGTTTGAATATTCAACAATACTAGTATTAATTCTCAGAAAATATATCGAGTATAATCGTGTTTCTTTTATACGGGTTCTGTTTATCTTTATAAAAACTAGAAAAAATAAGTATGATTAAGAAATAAAGGAAATTAAAAAACAAATGACTTAACATAAATAAAGGCTCGAATAAAAAGATGTAGGTCGGTCGGTAGATCGTTTTTCTTCTTATAAATAAGAAAAACAATCTCAAGGAATTAAATATTCTGATAAAAATATTAGATAATACCCATACAGAATTGTGAAAAATCTCAGGATAAATTAATGTTAGAGATCACTTAAAGTGTGAAAGAGCCTGTGATATTATAAAATAAATTTCAATTTGAAGAAACTTTAGATACCAAAGATAATAGCTTTATATTGAAAAGTTGACAACCGAAAGAACTTCAAACTCACGAATATGTTTAACTGAATTACTTTTGTACAGTTTATTTTCTTCCCTTAAGCATTTATTGTCGCTTGTTTATTTTTTTATCTTAATAAATAAAAATTCCCAATTTTTTTATAAAAATTATCACAAAAATATAATTTTATTTTTTTTAAATCAATTTCTGTTTTATTACCTGTAACTCAAAACCATGTGCATGAAATAGATGGTATACATTTCCCGGATGGTGTACGTTTCCCGGATTTTTCTATACTAAGTATTCTTCAGACATATTAAATCTTAGTTAATGAAAATACTTTAACAAAAATACGAAGCAACGTCGATCTGAAGTACTTGAAACTGAGAAATATACTGTTTTGGTTCCAAATTTTACGTTATTTTAATCTAAGATTTACTCAAAATAGACAATGTTGAACACACGAGAGACCTTAAAAATAACCAAAATGGCTTCCCAGTAGATGTAGATACGGTTAAAAGGCTATTTTAGTGGTTAGGTAGTGAATACATACAAGAAAAAAATTAAAACAATTAATTAAAGATAAACATTGCTGAATTAATGCTCACGTAAAGCAGGCTAAGGTCGAAAGGCTAAGGTCGTAGAATTAATGATTTTTAAATTAAAAATCATTATTTTCAATTCTATATATATATATACTTAAGTGTGTATTTAAAATATACTCATATAAATGTTCTGAAGGAAATTTAAATGAAATATATTTTATTAATGTATGTGCACGAAAAAATACGTGTATTTACTTATCGCCATATCGTTTCTACATTAGACTTGTACAACGCTAAGACGATAAATTATAAACATGATACCTAAGAAAGTCTCGTGGTCTTTATGAAAATAATTAGTGTTCACTCGTACATTATAAATATTCTATCTATATATCGCAGTTATCCGTACTTGCTCGGTTAATGGTGATTGAGAATATTCTTTATTTTGCCCTTAATTATTACATCATGCCTAATAGCAATATCGTAAAGGAATCAGGCAGCTCTATACCCACCTTGAATAAGATTATGTGACTTCAAGATCACATTGTCTTGTTCAAGCTTTAAAAGAAGTTGCAGACAGCGTTAACCATTATTTGGATTTATTCTGTGATTCCATTTCATGATGGCTAAAAAGCATTTTAAAATAAACATTTATTAAACAAATATGTTTTGTAATCAATCCGTTGTCTTTTATAATTATCGAATATTATAATTTATTTTTGCTTTCTAACAGAAAAATTATTTTTCTCGTCACTCTTAAGTTTCTGTGAGAATAGTTTATGCGTTTGCGAGTAACATAACAATAAATGTAAGTAACATACATAATGTCATTTACTTTAATACGATGAAACAGCTTAAAAAACGTAGGTTAAAAGTAAAGTATACACCTTAGGTGGTTTCTGCGGTTAAATTAATATAATTAGATATCAACTATCTACTGACATTAAAGCTATATTTTACTACAGACAAAAAACGATAAAGATACCTGAATTCAGAAAGGACATATACACTAAATTAAAATACTCCATATACTTTATAACATTCTCTGTAATATTGAAGAGAACTTTCTATTCCCAACAGTTGATATCCCATTGAGTCTCGGTTTGTATGATAGTTATGAAGTCGCTTGGTAATTCACGACTTAAATAGTCGTAATCTAGGAAGATTTATATTTATTCAGATTAGTGTGTATTCCTTTCTCATTTGATATTGTTATTACTTTTGTATCCTATTAGTTGTTGCTCTTATGTTAAATCTATAAATTCTTTGGTTAAATCTATAATTTGGACATTGAGTTTTCAAGAAATAATTTAATAAATATATATTTATGGAGTTAATAAGTTTTAAAATTTGCTAATTTCTATGATTAACTGCCTTATCCAACATTGTTTTGTCTACAAATAAGCGTCGAAAAAAATAAAATCATATATATTAATACGCTAAGGTTAAGATGTTACTCTCCCTTTTTAGAAAAAACCTCACAACTAATCCACATAAATTATATATCAGTTTACAGATAATTGCTTGCTCTACCGGCATCCACAACTAAAAAAATTATTATTGCTATTGTTTTTGCAAATTAATTAATTATTAAAATTATATACACAAAACAGCAATGCTGCCATCTAACGGCTCAACGTCAATATGATTGACGGTCGGTAAAATTTTTGTTTAATTTCAAATCCACTCACGTATAAATAAAGTGGCGCTTTAACTCAATGCTTTTGATACTTGCGCCTCTATATGTCAATTTTAGTAAAATATTTGTTTGATCTGTCATCTGAGCTTCATAATGGAATAAAAACGTAATAAGCAGTGTGCAAAATTGCGACTTCAAATCTAATATCAACCTTTAATTTTTCTCTTTTCTTTCCTACGCGCGTGAACAGGTTGGAAACTATTATTAAATATTACTTTAATCGTTGCTCTATTATTCTGTTAGGCTTTTTGTTTGACACTTTTTCCTCAGAAAGAAAAGTATATTTCTTTAAAAAATGTGCAACACTCGTAAATTTACTTAAAATATTATGCCCCCTATTAAATATTGTAAAATGTCAAATTCAGAAATTTTTCACTACCAAAAGTGTTCCCCAAAACCCATTAAAATTCTGTAATTGAAAACCTGTTCGATTTATTTACATTTCCTGCGTGCTTATTTCAATACAATACTTACGAGTACGATCAGTAAATGGAACGGTGATCGAGCGATATGAGGCGTATTTGAGTCGCTATTGTCGTCTGATAAGTCAGTGTGATCTGAAGCAGATCAATTGCGAATTTTGTTTCACCATTACAGCGAAACAGAATTTTCCTACAAACGAAAAAAAATGCGTACAGGTGTAAGAAATGCGCCCGAACGACTTTTGTGTTTTTCTTTACCTTTATTCTCCCTTCGTTTACCCGTATTTTTATATGACTATTATAAATATTCAAACAATTATTATAAATCTAAATTAAATTTATTCATTTATATGGCCATCAAAACTTAAAAATGTATAATATCTTTGCACTAGTAGTGGTATATCACAATAATATATGAAAATTAAACTCGGTTAGATCCATTTACGCACCCCAAATCGTCCCCCGAATATTTATGTCATTAACGATTCTAATAAATCTGAATGTAACCTTTTTTAATCCGGCAAAATGTTCATTATTTCAATTTGTTTCTGACAAAAGGGCATTCATCACATGTTCATTTTGATGTAAAAATGAACCCTCCCAAAGCCAGATGTTTTAAGAGCGGTGGCTGAATTTACAAATCGTTATTCATCCATTGTTTGGCCACTGTTTCATAAGTACATAATGTTTATTGAGGTTTTTCACAACACATGGCTTTTATGGTAGCAAATAATAAAATTTATTTGAATTGAATATCGAATTGCTTAAATATAATTCAAATGAGCTGTATGGTAAATATAAATTAGAAATTATATAATAAATATAAATTTAACATAAATACAGTAACACATCATGTATCATCTAATATGCTTCATTCAACTGTAACATAATAAATTTGACTGCCAAAAATAGATCGCCCTTAAAATAATATCGTACAGGATTTAAAAAATGATTTGGTCAATTTCAAATCCCTATCTCATTTCATTTAAAAGTTACAAGCCTCAAATATCTGAACGATCGGACGACTTTGACATAATCTATTGTAGTTATTTACAATATTTCTTTAGATTTTTATTTGAATTTACGTCCACCGAAACAAAACGGTGCATAAGTCCAATCAAAACAGAATCCAAAGTAATATTTTTCTCTAGTTGACAACGAAATTGAACACTACTAGTGTATTGTATTTTTCTTTTGTTCAAAACGTCGCAAAGTTTGACACTAAAAGTATCAAATTTACGATCTTACCAAACCAGTTTCAAGTACATATATCCATTGCATCGACCGTCATTTTAGCGGTACGTCCTAAAGTTTGTATTCATTCATTTTTGCACTTCATTTCATTTTCATGAGTTGCAAAACGGGTTTAGTTGGCGACTAATTATCTAGTATTTATTTGCTTAATAATTCTCTTAAAATATTATAAAATTAATAAAAATACATCTACATATTAAGTCTGTAATCGAAAAATTAAAATCAACAAAAAGAATTTATTAATAAATCTGTTCACCAGTTATATCCTCTAATGTTTTATATAGTGGCTCAAATTGTTATCTTGCGGAAGATTATTTACGTATGCTGTCTTAAGCCACTAGTATTTGTTTAGAGTTTATTAGCAAACACAGCAGTTGTTTGATATTTTACGTTCTAGTTCAACCCTTCTATTACCTCACAATATACCCTCTTGAATGTTATATGTTTTATTTGAAAATATGGCCTTAATATGAGACATGGGTGCAGAATTTTTTAAATTTCCTCCATTGTTCTAGACCATGCCGTCAACGCCGATGTCAATCCTATTAGTGTAATATCAGGAAGCAATAATATTAATCTTTATGAAGTCACTGATTTTTTCATATAGGTTCTGCGGAATACTATTTCAATTTCTTTATTATATTACATAGGATAAAGAAATAGAAATATTATTCCGCAGAACCTACCGATACCCAACACCATATATAAAAGTAAAAAAATGTATCCGAGTACTTAATGTTGTTCCCTACAATATTATAATTAATTTAAACTGTTAGCTACATCCAAACATGCGAATTAATATAATCTGATATTACGGAAAATTGGAAGTCTCTACGTCTAACGAGGTCTGAGAAAATCATCTAGGATAGACAAACATACGAGTGAATGGTATTATAAGGATCCATTTGAAGTACAGGTAATAGTACTAAAATTATCTAGCACATCTAAACTTATAAATGAGAAATATTGGCTCTTCTTCGTTTATATAAACAATTCAGGTATCGAACAATTTCAAATTTATAAAAATATATACATGCACAACCATACCAAAATGTTTATTGCCCATACCTTTGCAATTTTTATTTTTCAAAAAAAATTCTTATTTAGCGTGAGATGTTCATTCACGTAGATCCTTTGCATGGGCGTCGAGAGCTGATGGACTGTGTACTGAAGAAGCGACGCACGAGCGCCGCTATGATTTCGTCACGCAGACGCCGCGTAGTTAACCGCACCACGATGTTGCGCGGACGGCCCGATTTGCTGGTGGCAACGTGTTGTACACTCTGGTGGTATTGGCACATTAATAGCTGTTATGAAATTCGCCACTTTATTCAGAACATTTTCATTACTAACCTCAGGAACATTCTATATTTCAATTTTGCACTGTCGGTTAGTTTGCTCAATTTCTTCAAAATTTAATTTCAATGTAGACGGTCCCCTTTTTGGCACGTTGTTCAAAGCTTTTAGGATTTCTACAGATTTATTATCGTCTGATATGATCGCTTTTATACGGTCTTGCTCGGCAGTGTGGAAATCTAATGACTTCTGAAAATCATCGTTAATTGTGCTCGGCTCGACTGTGATTGAGTAATGAATGAGTGACAGCAAATTTTCAATTTTTGCGTCTATGTACCTCATATAGCGCTCAAAGTCTATGGGAAAATTTTCTGAACTACTCGACTTAAATTTAATTAAATATTTTCTATAGCTATTATACTTTGTTCTTAATGATTTATTATTTTTTTATGGACTTGCCAGTGATTGTTGCGTCGGCACGAGTAAGTAGCTTTTTCGTCAATTTAGTGGATGGCAATTTGCTGACAATGATGGGTCGTGCGCAGTATTTAACTAATGTCAATTTCTATTTTCACTTATATATTTGCACTTTTATTATTTCACCGAAACACCAAAAACTGACAAATATTAAACATTTAGAATAAGAATAAAAATGTATATTTATCGAGCGAATGCGCATCCGAAATGTCGACTGGTACGTAGGTAGGCGAGAAACTGAGAAATGTTAATTTGGATCACCTAGTTGTGAATTTAATACTTTTTTTATTTGAATTAAAATATTAAAAATAAAACTATTCATTTACAAATTATTTACGTCAAAATTTTGTCATATTGTCGAAAAAATATAATAAATTCCTTTTTTTTTCTTTCTTTTTTTTCTATCTTTCCTTTGTCTCCTTCCATACTACATCCTGGTATTTTTTGCCAATTTTAACTGCCTGTTAATAAAATTATCTGACTTTGTACTTAACTTGTTTAATTTATTAGATTAATCGTTTCTTATAATTATTTTGTGTTCACAAATGTTTCTCACAAATGTTAATCAATGAAATTTTCTCTTTAAAATCATATAGCTTGATACATTATTTTAATGGATTCATTTCGAGAATGTAAATCTTTTGAGGATATTATACTTCGTAGATAATATGGTGCCTATATTCGCTACTGAGGTTATTAATCTGTTGAACAAACATGTTTTAAAAATATTGCAATTAAAGAACAAGTTCTAGCTCAAGGTTTTTACTACGTTTTACACTAACATAGAATAAAATTAAACCTATATATAAAGGCGATTCTACTACTCTTCCCTAAGAAGAGGTTCATCGCTTGGGTTCGTTATAATAATATTAACACGTTCTATAGATTATATATATTTAGTATACGTTTAAGGTCAACGATACTTTATTCTGTCACAATTAACAATTTAAGGCGTTATCTGAATCTAATCTGAATTTGTGCACTTATAGAAATAACGCTAACGGTACATTCTTATGCATAGAAATATCATGCAAAATCCATTTACATTATGCCTCCTACTGATTTTTTACAGAGTGGAATCTCGATTCAGCTGAAAAAGATGCTTAAATATATGCATCAGAGGCTAGAATACCGATATCTAAGCACCATCAAGTTATTTCAACCACCATAGTCAGTTGCTTTTGAATATTGAAATCGTTTCTCTACACAAAAAATGCTGAATCTGATGATGACGCCTGTTGACTTCTAATATTTTTCAGCATAGTTATGTCCATAAGCAAAGTATTAATTTTTAATTATTTGAACTATAGCTATTAGAAGCAAAAAATAAATAAATTAACTAAATACAAATAAAATTTTCATAAATATATGGGAATATACTTATTAAAATCACCTTACAGTAATTAACGTAATTTGTTAAAAATTGAGTATGAACAAAGTTGTTTCGATTGCAGTCCAAGTGGGTTAGCAAAATTTTGCAGTTCAAATCTTAAATCTATAATCTTTAAGGCAAAGAAATGAACGTGAAAAAATAGCAATAATTCAAAGAAATACATTGAAGTTTCAGCCATGAATCGAACTTTATTCTATTTTTGCTCAGCGCACATTTAAGAAGTTTGTTAAGGTATATTTTAAAATTCTTTCATAGCAGAATTTAATAATTTACATTAATATGTATAAAAAGCTACAATAAACTGCACAATAACTCTGTAAATAATTACTGTATATTGGAGACAAATTTGCTGGGAAACTGGCTAAAACAATTTTTGTTGCCAAGAATCCGTTGAAGAATATATATATATATATATATATATATATATATATATATATATATATATATATATATATATATATATATATATATATATATGTATATATATATATGTATATATATATATATATATATATATATATATATATCCCACCGATCAATATCTAATACGACACAGATAGTAATTGTAGAAATTATTCTGAAGGCACTAAGCGACGGCTCCAGCAAGCTACCAAAATACCAGAACTAAATGAGACTGAACTAAATATTAATGCAGTAGAAAATGACAATATTTTTCAATGACAAATTTAATTATTCGTTTCCACATAATATGCATACTCACAAATACGGCTATAATCATGAAATTAAATTGATTTTTTGAAATAATTACAATATAAATTAAATCGATGTTAAAATGATAACATAAATGGAAATGAAACCAATGTGTAACTTATTATATCTATCAATGATCTACAAAGTGCATAAACAAATTAGCACAAATATTTCATTATATCTCATGGTATATCATTGGATGATATATCATTAGATATTATTCCAAGTTTTGAAACATATAATTGGTTTCTTTCGGTAATTTTAAACGCCTCTAAAGCTATTTATTCCGAAATTAAAAATTAGTGGTATTGATCCTTGATGGATTTCAACTTTGACTGTTTATTCCCGCTGATCTGATAATACTTGCCGTTATGTTACCATATAACTTATCTGAATACAATCGGGCCGGGATTTAATTCATACAATTGATTTAATCATTTACTTCATACAAAAAAAATTAAGTGAAAATGTTTCTTTGGCATATGGTACGGTTCTATAAACACTTTCACCGTATATATTGCATCAATTCCATTGGAAAATTCACACTGATTTCAAATAATGAAGCCAAGTGCCTCAGTCGTTTAGCAAGGACATTCTCTCGTATCTTAATTGGGTTGCAGATAACATTTGATTCCTATGTTGCTCCCGCATTATGGTGTACTTACATAATGGAACTATGCTTTTGTTTCTCCAGCATTGTTCCAAACTTCTGCTGGTATTTCATGGAGGTCAGCTGCTTTTTTGCTCTTCTTTTTCATTCTTGTCCTTATCTGGAGTAATGTCTTGAATCGGTTGTACATGCAGTAGGCGGGGTAGAGGAAATTATTAAAAATGTGCTCGTAGTATTTTCGCTACCTATCATTTATATTACTGCTAATATATATATATATATATATATATATATATATATATATATATATATATATATATATATATATATATATATATATATATATTATATATATATATATATATATATATATATTTATATATATATATATATATATATATATTTATATATATATATATGTATATATATATATATATATATATATATATATGTATATATATAGACTCGTTTTTAATAATTTAACTTTGATGTATTATAAAGAAAAATTTGACCATTTTTGAAATAGTAGTCTATGGGTTTATTAAAAATTATCAGAATGAAGAATGAAAGACACAGTTTTCTTAATATTTTATATTTTTCCAATTTTTAATAATAAGAAAAATAATGTTAATACATACACAAAATGTAAATCCTTACATTTTCCGAGAGAAAATATTTACTTATTTTATTTATCTACTTTAATGTATCTAATTTATACATATGGCGGACTTATTGCAACGTGAGCAATCTCTTACAGCCAACCATAACACCCGTCCAGCCCCGCTCGACGAACGGCCGGGAATCGAACCCGGGCTCCGCGGTGCGCCGCGTCGTCATAGGCCGTATGCCTTGTGAACAACCCAACCACGGCGACGACATGGGCTTTTGATCATTTTTATACCTTCTTAAATTAATTTTTATTGCCCCTATGCAAGCTTTATAGATATTAAATGAATACTATAGCCTTAATGTAATCTTAGTACGACTTCAGAAGGGCTTCTCTAGATATCGCTGGACGTAAGTTATTAACTTACGCCATGAAAACTAAGTTACATATGATGTCATTACTAGAACGAAACATGTGATTTAAAATACATTTTCAATCCTCATTTGGTTTCGCTGGTGACGTTTCACTGAAATAAATTCACCTTCAGTTTTCTGAGTAATTTAAAAATGTCCTATAATCTTCTCTGTGTTGTTATTTCACCGGGCGATACATCATAAATACGATAGGTGGTCAAAAAACTATACTCAACTAAACGTATGAGATATTTGTCATGATTAAATACTTAAATACCCAAACAAACATATGCAAAACGCTCTAAGTGTAACCATAGTGATAATGAAGAAGAATTACACATTCACACAAAAGCTTCTTTACTTCAATCACCAATTAAATTTTAATTACCAAACGGAAAAAGAAAACAATTACCAGAAGGATATAACATCAATACAAATTTAAATACGATAACAAGTATACGCAAATGTAATTTTATTTGGGTTATATAATATTAGATTTTGCCTGTGTGAAAATTGTGATGTGAAAATTGTTAGTGATAAAATGACCATCACAGGTTAGAACACGCCTCATAAATATTAATGTAATTCCATAAACTCAATGTATCAGACATAAATCTTCCAGAATTAACAACCTATACGGTCATAAATACTGCATCAAAAAATTTCCAGCAGAACTCAAGTTATAAGTGAACGGACGAAAAGACCAACAGAGAGATGTTGCATTTTACATAAATAATATTATGATTAAAGCGATGAGATCTCTCGACAACTTTGAATAATTTGATTTTCAAGCTCCGCCCCTTCCTCTTTCTGATAACGCCATGCCAGGTGCTCGGCATATTAACAAACTAAATTAACGCGTCAATAACTCGCTAGCCACATGGATGATAATTTGTGCCTATTGTGATATTTTGTTCGTTGAAATGTTAATATGGTTTTTAAATGTTACTAGAAGGCGCCATCTTTGACGAAAAACGCCCATTTTTTTAAAATTTATTATAAACTTTAGGAATATGTAGTATAACTATTTTAATATGAAGAAATAGATCAAATCTGCATTTACAATTCATGCAGACTACTTTTTTTGTTTTTATGTAACTGATATATTTAATTTTATGGTGTCTATTATTCGGTTATTTTCAGTTTATATACATATATATATATATATATATATATATATATACATATATATATATATATATATATATATATATATATATATATATATATGTACATATATATTATGGATGTAAGTATTTATGAATATGTATAAATACAGAGATATGATTATTCAAACAATTAAGTCTATGAATCTATGGTATAGTAGATTTAATTGATGTCCCGTCAAATTAGGTATTCAGCGGATTCCAGCGTCTGAATGTAAAATGGACAAAATTATAAATTCTTTACTTCCTTTTTATGTATTTTATCTAAATGTTGTAATTTTATGTAAATGTTTAATTTGAATTGTCATATTAGTTACGATGAGATTTCCCGGGTCGGAAAGTAGCCTATACCATTTTTCGGCCTGCCAACTATCTACTCGTATGTGCAAAATATCAATACGATCTGTTGCTCCATTGCGAAGTGAGAAGAAGACAAATTAACAAACTTCGGAATTTGTAACACTTATGAAGTTGTTATATTATTTAGGATGAGGTTTCTCGAGTTAAACAGTACCTATATGATTTCCTGGTCCACTAACTATCCGTGTGCATAAAATAACGTAGATTTGCTACTCCATTGCGACGTGAAAGAGGGACAAACAAAAACATTCTCGAATTTTTAATATTTGTTGGGATTGTTTTATTAGTTAAGATAAAATTTTCCAGTTAGTCATTTGCAAAGATATAGTTGATAGATCATTTCCTGATCCATCAACTATATCTTTGTAAAAATTCAGGTTGATCCGTTTTTCCGTTATGGCATGAAAAAAGAACAAACCCATTTTTGAATTTTTAGTATTTGTTGGGATTGGTAAATTAGTTACGACGAGGTCTTCAGAGTTGAAAATTAGCCTTTACAATTTCCTGGAATGCCAACTGTCTTTGTGCAGAAAATCACGTCGATATCTTGCTCTATTGAAACGTGAAAGAACAACAAACAACACTTTGGAATTTGTAATATCTTATGGGATTTTTATATTAGTTAGATTAAAATTTACCGGATTGAAAAGAAGCCTATATTATTTCCTGGTCCGCCAAATATTTGTAATTTAATTGTATTTTATTTATTGTGATATTATCTAGTATAAGAAATTCAAAATGGAACTTTAAAGAATTGCGCCGGCCTATTATTTAAAAAAAGGAAATATTTCATTAAGTTATAAAAAAGATCATTTAGATGTAAATAAATCAACATAAGTCATTTTTGTGAAGGAATCATAATGTATTTTTTATATATTTTTATAAAGAATGATTTGGAACATTATTGAATTAAATAGGGCACATAACTTTTAATACATAATATCATTTTCATTATATTCAATTTCATTTTATATATTCGCTGCCATATATATGTGTTGCGCACTATTCACTCTTTCAGCTGTAAGCACTAATTTTTCTCATAATTTGTTTGCCCTCGTGAATAATATTTCTGAATTTACACAATTTTCTACAAATTATTAGTACTTAAAAGCATATTAAGGTCGCGCTTAACAAACAGAACTTGTGCCTTATTTATGCTGCCGAAGTTTTCAGCGTCGTAACTTCTTGTGAATATTAGCTAGCTTGACTGCATCGCTTTAGTAGACAAGTTAAAACGTATACTCTTTGCAGACATTGTTGAACTTTTGATTAAGTTGAGAGCAAATGGCGCGTTTCTTTGCGATTCTTTGTTTCGCGGGGTGCATTTATTATTACGCGGATAATTAACAAAAATTAGTCACCGATACAATATTAAAATATAAAAATAAAACCGTTTCACATATTATGATTCCTTTTATGGGATTGTGCACCTCAAGAGAAAAAAGAATTACTTTTAAGATCACTCATGTGTCCTACCGTCTCTCCGTCCGTCACAGGCGTTTTGCTCAGAAACCTTTTGGCGTAAAAACTTGAAATTTGGCATGGTGATATATTTAGTAACCGCTTAACCATTATGATTTTTGTTCATATATCGCATGTAGTATGAATATAGTGAATGGCTATACTATAAGTAAGGCGAATTACTATCATAGGAAGTATGGCCTCAAAGCATACATAAATAATGGTTTACAGTAGTTAAAAACCATACCATAAACTCAGAATCTAGCCATATTTTTTATCAACATCTTAAAAAATATCAGTTGCAATAAATTCTATTTGCTTAACCTTTTATATTTAAGATTGATTAAGTAAAGGTAGTATTGGGTTCGATTTCTGAAGTGACATATTGAAAACGCATATCCTCAAGGCACTTATTTGAAGAATGGGTTATATGCCAAAAAAGCTTTGCAATTTACAGTTTTACAGTCTACACGAACGTTTACACAAAGTTTACAATATCTTGTTTAACATATTATGTTATTTTAATATTGCCATAAAACATTAACCTGATATTTTAGTGTATTTTTTTCAGTAACAGCAGATTTAAAAAAAAATTATATTCACGTAAAAACAACCAATTATTTGAACGACATAGAAATATGCATTTTCTCATAAATTATTTTTTGTCGATTTTTTAATGATTATATTATATATGTATATATATATATATATATATAGAAATAGAATTTTTTTTCACTCAATTGAAAAGTATGTATGAGAGTTACATAAAATATTGAATGAGAACTTTCACTTTATTTAATTTCAAAAAGTCTGTGAGAAAATAAATTATTCAAAAAACCTTTTTAAAAAATGCGACATTTTTTGAAATTATGCTTGTACTACTCCGCCGTGGGGCCAAATTCGGTCGAAAACCTTTAAAATCTTGTGGGATTATAAAGATTCAAATATTTATTTTTTTAAAATTTTATAAGTAGTTCTGGCGATATCGTAAGTTTTTATAAAAATATATAAGCTCTATATCTACGAAACTGCCATATAAATGCTTCTAAAAGGCCTATTTTTCAGTTAAATAAGCTTTGTTCTCTTCTTAAGGCATTTAAACTGTTCAAAATTGCACAAAACCCACTATTTGTCTTCTAAAGTAAATATTTTAAAACCATTAATTACAATATTTGGAATTGTTCATCGTTTCAACAATTAGGAAGGAATAAAGGATATTTACTTCATGAAATTGTATGCGTACGCGGTTGCTTCTTCTATCTTTTCATAATGGTGGTATTGGAAATTTAACAGTTTAAGATTGAAATCTTGGCTTACTTGCATTCATCCTAAACATGAATTTAAAAGGTAGTTGAATTGTCATCATCTATCAATAAAAAAAACAATTAGAAAAAAGTAATTACTTTTTTGATAAACCGACACTTTCCATGTGTTAAGAAAAATACCATTAAATAGAATCGAACATGTTATTCGTAACGGAAATAGGATATATCTACTTGATCACACGGAACTCATTCCTGCGCCGGATATTTAAAAGATTGGTAAATAAAAATATATGATTATTAATTATCAAGTATTCTAAAAGAAAACCACTTGATTAATTTTAGTGTTGACATTAAATACTTCGGGGCAATTCAAAAACGGAAGAAAAAATAGGCGGTAACTCTAATATAAAAAAAAACGAAAGAAAAAATAGGCGGTAACTCTAATATAAAATTTGGACTTATTTTCATGAATAATCATAGCTTTAAATAGAAATTGCTTCACATTTTGCTACTTGAGTAATAATTGTCTTACGTAATGGTATAATCGTAATACTCAATAATAAAGTCTGGTGAATCGTTGGGACCAATTTTGTATTATAATATCCTCACGATTAATTTAAGGGTGTAATATCATTTAAAATTAAAATATAAAGACAAAATATTATGTTTCGGAAATTATTATGTTTCAAGAATATGTTGTAAAAGCTAAAAAAATATAAGTAAAACAATTTCACAGCGTAAAATTAAAGGACTTTTGGAGAACAGTTATTCATATGGGTCAGTGATCTCTATATGGCCCGGCCCTTTACTCGTCTGTAAGTGACGTAAATCCTAACTAATAATAGAAATAAAAAAAGTTTAGATGTACGGCTGGATGTTTGTTATAAGCATACCCATAATTTATGAAAGCATCTATACCAAATCTACACACGAATTGATTAGTCTCGATTTATATATATTTATCCTGGAATATGAAGTACTTTTTTAGAGAGAGAGGGCATCCATCTTTTATGACGTTCATTAAGTACCTATTCGATGACTTATGTTCGGTTTTAGCATATATTCTCACATCATGCCGAATTTTAGGTGTGATTCCCGAAGGATAGTATTAAAAACTGTCTCCCCATCCTGTAACTCGATCACGATGTTAATACTGAAGACTAATCGATATCGAAAAAAAACTAGAAAATTATAGCACGTATTGAAATCTAGGCTACACTACTGTAGTCCATGCAAATAAATCCGCGGGCAGAGGCTAGTTATGGATAAAAATGAGATTTATACAATTATAAAGTACCTATGCCTGGAAAACCATGCATTTTTTATACTGGGAGATGTTAGGTGATATTTACTAAAGTTTGTACTTAGCTATGGGTAGCTGAATTTAAACTGGGAAAATTAAATCGTATATTCACCGCTATACAATGAAATACATAATAATAAATTATGACAGCTCGCGTCTAAAAACATTTTTAATGGCAAAAGAATACTCGAACACACAGCATGGATATCGACTAATTTTTTTATGAAAGTAGGGTTGCTGTATACTAGTGAATATTGTGGTACTAATATTCACAACGTATTTCTTATGCTATTCGCCACGCTGAAAAGCAAAAAGAAGCGCTTTTGAAACATGCGAAGAGCGCGTCTAGTGATACAAAAAACATTACAAGAATTAAGAAAAAAAATTAAATCTCGGTGTCAGAATCGTCACGGGCAGTTTTATTTTTAAAATGAATTTAAACAAAAACCTTTCAAGTGTATTCCTCGTAACGTTATTCGTTGTACGGTGATCAAACATCTAAAAAAACGGGCGATCTAATTTTAAAATTCCAATGAAATTGTATTCTTATGATCATTGCTGCTAACGGTACTGTAACAAGAAAATTATTTATGTAACATTTTACAACAAATAAGTCCACTATATTTTCAAGATTCAATTAAACTGGTTTAGCACACGTTTAATTTTTTTCCATCCATAAATACCCGTATACAATTGGTAGCCGTTTATTATTTATTTCAACTGCATAACTAGGACAAATGCCTTAAGAAAAATTTTCTTTTTTGGTTCGGGCAACTGATTCACGAGATATAGTCACCGTTCTGATACGTTTATTTCTATGATAAGAAAATATTTAGAGCAGTATGTAACCTAATGTCATCTATGTAAACTAAGGTGATTAAGTATGTAAATGAAAGACATTTTCATTTCAAGCGGAACGCACTTAAAAACTAAAGTTGCTTCTTTGTAAAATAAGATCATCAAGCCACGAGGCATGTTTTTATTTCAAGCAGAGTGCGCTTAAAAAAAGATGATTCTATATAAAGTAAGGTCGTCGAATAAGTAAAAATGAGGCATATTCTGATTCCTGTATATCATATTTATTACCAGTGTTTACATTACTGGTTATTGACGCATGAGTTAAGTAAAGAGGGTATATATAACTGACCTTGGTAATCTCATACTAATCAAATAACTCCCATCGAATTTAATGCAAGCTTTGATATATTGATATAAAAAACGTGGATGTTATATTTAATGAGTAGATTGTGCTTCAATAACTGAACCAACTGAATCCTAACGAATGAGACTATAGTATTTTTGGCAATAGTAGACGGAAATATGTAGGGACTTATTCACTATACACATCGACTATTAATTGTATACGAATGCCTTTTAGTCTACTGGAGCACCATTACAAAATTTTATCTCACTTGAGCCCGAAATGCTCACTAGATTCCAAAGTTTACGAAAAAAGATTAAAGCTAAATTTTAAAATTAGGTTATGGTGAAATGAAAGAAAATATAAAAATAATGAAAACCTGCCAAGTTTCAATAGAGCTCGCACTATAAACATTTTGTTCAATTTAGGCACTAATAAACATTTAAAGACAGACGGTATTGTGTGAAATTGGTTCAAAATATTAATTGTCTAATCTAAATATATTGTCTATTTGTTTAATCTAAATATATTGTATATATTGTCTATTTGTGATTGCAAAATCGAAATATATTGTCTACTATATCTATCAAAGACGTAAATACATGGTACTTATTTAAAAAATTATAACATCAATATTAATTACTAAAATGTGTCTGTAATCATCATATCAAATTTTACTGATTATGTCTTTTTTATGATTTAGGCTCAGTAGTTTTAGAAGTGAAGAGATTTTTGGATATTTTTAAAAAATTGAAAGGAATTAATATTTTAATACGTTGTTGTTTCATACAAGTTTTAAATAAATTCTTAGTAATGTTGTAGTAATAAGACTATTTGAGAATATTACGTACGATACTAAAAGATTTATTTGAAAGATTCACATATAGATCCGGATATTTTTGATTGTAAAAGAAATATTTAAAAAGCTGATATCAAAATTGTGACTCTTATAATATTATGTTATTGATAATAAATATTAAAAGATTTTTCAAAGAAATAAAAGATTGAAGTCGGTGTAATAAAATATGACTTGAATAAACGAACACATAAAAGTAATAAAAATATAATGTTTTAAAGAAAGTAATAAAGGACGAGTACCAAAAATGCAAGGATGTCTATTAATAATGCTGTATTTACAAAAGAAAAAACTACTTATAACATGAATAAATAAAATTACATAGATAAAAAATTGATCCAGTATGAGCCCATATAACAGGGATCTTGATAAATATAAATTCTTTTGTCATAGTTATAGCCTGATCATTGTATTCCCATGCTATATTTCTACAAAATAATTTAATTAATCAGCTATCTCCTGTCAACTGTAATATCTACATACTATATTCATTCTATGGTTATACCATGTAATGTCGGCACATTGTTCAAGTCAGACCAGTCCTGTGCAATGTAAATGGTGACAATTTAGAATTTATTATATAGATTTTCAATTACACTTGATTCATCTACGATTGCGAATTCCCACAATTGTTTTAATTGATCGTACACAGTTTCAAAGTCTAATTCCTCTCTCTTAAGAACAAGCTAAGAAGAAACCAGAACGACGATTATTTGAAAGTATAAGATATATTAAAAAGTACTCATAAAGTAACCGCATAATTTTAATATCAATCTTCACAGTTAAGATAATTTTACCAACTGATTAAATATTGATTGTAATAAAATGATTACTGCAACAATTAAACTGGAACGCTTTTAAAATGTGATCGCGTGTTTGAGAAATTCAATGAAATTAAATTAGTTAAAATAACCAACATCTCTTTCGGGTGGTACTTCGATACTAATACAAATCGAGAAAAAGTAAATCTTTGCAGAAGATAATTAAAATTTACTGCAGCAAAAGATACGAAATCCGACGCTATTAAAATGTAGAAGGGCCTTGAAATCCCTACAAATGTAAAATGGGAAAGTCAGTTTATATATTACTATATTATCCTACGACAGGGCAACGCTACCAAATGTGTTATGCGTATAGCTCATGTAGTGATGTTATACATAAATTACGCGATTTTTTCCCCCTGTAGAATATTAATTACCCTAAAAGAAAATTGTTCGTCTATTCCTTACTCAATCACATTTGAACAGCTGAACAAAGTTCCGTTAAATTTAGTTAAAAGTTATTTCGTTATTGTAGTTAATATATACTTTTAACTTGAGAAAGAGTAAAAATACTTGTAGAATGAAACTCATAGTATTTTGCTCAAACATTAACATTTTATACGACAACATCCCGAAAGCGTGTATGTCAAATCTATTGCTTAAGTTTATCGAAAGCACAAAGCAGATACATAAAACACAGTAAAATATTTATCTATAGGACTGTAATACCGTCACCTTAATGAATAAGTCATCTTTGTTCAAGTTTTAAAATAAGTAATACATGAAATATTTTGGTAAAACCATATAGTTTATATCAGCTGTTATATACTACAAAATCATTATTGCATTAGATTTATAATTTTTACGTTATTTTTTTGGTCGTCACAAAACAAAGATTATAGAATTAAGAGGAAGAAAATTTTAATGTTTTAAATGTTACTCAAACGACGGAACTCGTCTTGAAGTCGTTTTACATCTCTCCATGACATGTCGGTTCACACGCTCAACATTCTATTTTGGGTCATGATAATTCGATCAGTCACTTTTCACTAGCAGCGTACAAACATTATCATAGAAAAGGGATTCATATTTCCTTTCTGTAACCTCATATTTCCCATTGTATGCACGGTGTTACATGTTATGTTCTATTGAAATGTATATTTTAATCATAGTTAGTCGATCGAATTACGATGTGATGACGTTTATGTAGATAAAGAAGATTTCAATTCATCGATTAACAATGTTTGTGCCTTATGTAAATTATTTATTAATAAATAATTTGATCGTTATTAAGAAGTGTGAGTTTGTTATTATATTAAAAATTTAGTGAAAAGAACTATATAAAACTAGTTTTATAATTTATGGTAAAATATGTTTTTACATAGAGGGAAGTGTTAAAGTAGCTCCAATGATGGTTAAGATATTAGAGCCTAGATCAAGATGGTATGGTCACGTGATGCAAAGACCTAACGATGCTATCATACATAAAAGCATTTAAAGTACCCTTCTGTAACTTCCAAAATAGGGGAAAGAAAGACCCCAGTAACCCTGGTATATGAATGTCCAAACGTATATGAGGAAACTAGGTACTTCTGACGATGATATTTATTAGCGAACAAAAAAATATCGAAATGAAATGAAAAGAAACTCGAGATCAGAAAAGGAGGCTACGTATGAAATGAAAAGATGACTGTGAACAATAAGTTTGAAACAATTATTCTTAAGTATATTGTAATATTAAAACTGTCAGAAGACGTGTTATATAATCAAGCATGGATATAAATAATAAATATTCTAATTTAATGCATGTAGGAAGTAAGAAATAAAAGGTATTTTATCTATAAATTATTTTGATATTAGATGACTTGTAATTATTGAATAGAAACAAAGTTTTTCGTTCGTATAAATTTTATTTTACATTCCTTTTAATTTAACTATCGCTTTTATTAACACGTTTTATCACACTATATCCTGCGTTAGTGGTGCTAAATTTTTCTTCGAAATTGTTATTTCTTTCACTTTGTCATGTTATTTATCATGTTAATTTAACTGTATGTACATACAATGTTAATTTAATTGCGTACAATTATCTAATTCTCCCTGTAGTAAATATGGGTAGTGATCGGAATAGAAAACTAAGTTAGATATTCATAATTAATCTACTTGGATAGAAAGTGGTCAGTCTCGTTCTGATTGCTAGAAAAATATCCAGACGATAAATATCCAGACAATGCTTGTTTTGATAGCTACATATTTTATCTCAATATCGTAATGAACAAAGATTTCCAGATCTATTCCACAGTGGAGATTGAATGCGATTTGATATTTCTACACACAAAAATATAAATATCATTACAGACAAAAACACCATAATTACTAAATGAATAAGCATTGTCCGATAGTAATATAAATAAACTAACACTTGATTATGGTAATGAAAAATTTTCGTGTATGTAGTAGGCTTCATATTCACATAATTCACCATGGAATATACGTTGTATATTGTAATAAATTAAAACCATTCGTAACGCAAATCTGTTAATATTAAAAATGACCGAACATGTATGGAAACCAGAAAAATCAGTATCCACCATCTTCCCATAGACTCGAGAACATCCGTATGTTTGCACTGTTGAAATTAGACAAAGAGGAATCATGAATTAATGGTATTAAAAAATATTTGCAAACACATTCTACCAGAAAATTAAAATAATTGACTAAAACAATACATTATTTAGTTTTTTGAGAATCTGTTTTCATATTTACATTTGCATTTGTTGTCTTCTATGTCTTTTTTATCCTCTTTTAATCTTTTTTTCTTAATTTTGCTTTATTCTTACTTGCACATTTCTGATTTGTTTTAATAAGCATAAGCTTCTCTGTACACTTTAATCAAAATTTTATTATTTTATGGCAATAAATCGTACAGGTTAACTGGAGTTTCTACACTGGATAATTCGACATATGGCTGTCTAGAATAAAAGCACTCTTACCTCAAATCGATTTCAAACTTTTTAAAAGCTGTTCTCTGAAAATTATTTATTGTCCAACCGTTCGAAGAGAATGGTACAACGGTCGGAATCGTTGAAATACCTGAAATCGTGCTCGGCAACAGTTCATTGTGGAGGCAGCAGATGCCCAGCTTGGAAGTGAATCAAGTATGCGGATTCAAATAATGCGAGGATAGGCTGATGGGGAGTACATTTTAAATGACATAACCGGAGAATTATTTTAGTTTATCGTCAACCCAGCAACATTTAGTTTTCTTGATTATTTCAAACTAATAGACTCATAATCTCTCCTTGATTATTTATTATATACTTATTAGTAAGGATAGGACTTCGTCCTTTCCATAAAGTTTTGTTATTGACACTGCTAATATAAATAACAGAGATTGATTATGTAGTTTAATCAAAAATTTTAATTTCCATTTGAATATTAATTCTGGCATATTAGTGACATTTTTTCCTTTCACTCGTACTATTCATACAATATGTGGCCTATCCTTATCGACTGAAAACCGTATTTGATAATTTTGCAAATTACTTAAAATAAAAATATTGTACTGACTTCGACAGATAAATGACAGGTCTGAAAATTTTAACTTTCATTTTCCCTTTTAGAATTTGGTAGCTGATCTTAGGGTATTTTGGTGCGCTGATTTCGAATATTACTTAGACTTTCCACATCACCCTCAATTTTTTTCAAATTGAGGGTGATGTGGAAAGTATGTATGAAATCTCATAAAAAAACCAACTTTACTAAGTAAAAAAATCATATTGCAATAAAAAAACAATTATATGACTTTAAAATATTACAAATACACTTAAATGACATTAATAAATCAATTAGATTTATTAAATACTTTTGTGGTATCTTGTTTTCTTCCTTTGTCTTCTTCAATTACAGCTCCCAAGTTATCAGGAAAGTAGTCAAAGTGCAAATTAAGGAAGTTGAGTTTATTGCTCTTCAAACAACCCAGTTTTTCGAAATTGTCGATCATTTTCTTCACAATTTCCTCATAATTTGCACATTTTTGATTTTTTAGGAAATTTTTCACCACTTCTTTAAAGTTTTCCAGGTGTCTAATTCAATTTCACTTATTTTTTCATCGAAAGTTGTATATTTCATCAATTTTCTTATGTCAGTGTAAACATCTTCTTTCATTTTAGCTTCAGATAAAGATGGAAAAATTTGGTGCAGATATTTAAAATTTCTCCCACTTTATTCAGCGCCTTCGCAAATTGTTTCATCATTCCCAGTTTTTTGTGTGACCCCTTCACACAAAAAACTGGGAATGATATTAAAACTCTTAATAAAAAATGGTAGTAAAACTCTTTCGAAGGGGACTAAATTTTCTCTCACAATATTTTTGGCTCCAGAAACTAATTCAGTTCTCGGTGGCCACTCTTTCTTCATCCAATGTTATCCTCTACCTCAACTATCCCATTTACAGAGAAAGCAAGGGTACTTTGTAAAGCCAAATGGGCCTTGACCAGACAACATACATATAGTTTTCAAATCTCCAAGGACCATCCAACCGTGTTGTGCGTACTTTGTTTTATCCAACATATGTTTCAAATTGTAGCATTCTTTCAAATGTACAGAATGGGCGACTGGTAGTTAAGCATACTTATTGCCATTATGCAAAAGGACTGCTTTCAAACTTTTCTTTGTTGAGTCTATGAACAATCTCCATTCGTTCGCGTCATATTCGATGTCAAACATTTTCACTAAGCCAGGAATTTCTTCGCAGAAATTCCTTTGTTTTGGAATTGTAACCTGTTGTCTTGCAACAGCAAAAATAACAATATTCGGTGTGTTTCTGAGATTCTCTCCATAACTTAGGCGATTGTAAATCAAAGGTATTATTCTGCCCTCCCTTCCTTTTGAAGTTCACGAACGCATGTCGCACAAACTTTATGTGGGATCCACTGTTTGTCTTCTTTTACGATTGCTAAGCCGAAATACACTAGGTGGTCAGATTATTAGGGACAGTGCTCAGATTTTAGTATTTTCTACTTTAATTGAATTTTTATATGTCGACTTTTTAAATTCGATTATTTACTGAATAAAGTTTCGAACGACAACTTATAATCATCAAAACTTTATTTGTTCTTACTTAATATTATTATCAATTCAATTACGTAGAACTACGATATAATATCTATAGGTTCGTATAGTGAATAAACATGAATGTTCTGACTCTCACAATCTGTTTCCACTTTTTTTTAAGCCTGAAATAACTAAAAATCAACGGAAATTTTCATTTATTTATGAAAGGTACTTAAACTCCGAGTTGTTATATAATTACAACAATACCAGTATCTCCCCAGTAAGTCATGGGTTATTTCAACATTTGCTTTTGTTTTATTGCAATATTCTACTACTTCTGATTTTTTTGGCACTGCAATACTGATATTAAGGATTAATTGATTAAATTATTTTTTTGATAAACTAGAGTCGAGTATGATTTCGATCGAGCACGAAATCAAAGTTATATATTTATCCAGATTTCTGCCCACATTTATTATACCAAAGCCATGTTCTTATTTTCTTCCAGGTTTCTACGAATTTCACGCCACCATAATCAAAGTCTTTAGTAGAATACCTCTTAGAAAAATTATCAATTATAATAATTCTATTTCAAAACAGTCGCTTCTTCTTCTTCTATTAATTAAAAGTTTTTAATTTGAAGCATATAATATACAACACCAGTCTCTTTAACCATAGGTATACCCCAATAAATGAACATGTTTTGAGATGATCCCTTTTAAAACAACCGCTGATATTAACGAATATTGAAATATTTTTTTATTAAATTGGTGGTACTAATGGGTATTGCTACTGAAAGAAAATTAGATACTACTATACTTTGCAACATTTTTTCCCAGATAGTTAACAACAGGTGTTTACAAACCAGCGCAAATTTCACTTACTTTAGAATAATATTTTCATTGAATATCTCAAAGAATTCTTAAAAAAACAGATTGTATACGAAGGCATCGAAACTACTATGATGTCATGCTATTTTTGTATAAAATAAGAAAATAATACATGCAAGTCGAAATAGCAGACTCTGGGAGCAGTGAGTATCCCGATACTCAGATTGTTGAATAATTTGCTTAAATATTTTGCTTTTCGATAGCAGATTTATTATAAACTTCAGTGTTCCATTAACCGCTATAAAGTACCTTTTCTATATAACATCTCCAATTACAATTCCGGTAACATAGCCAAAAACAGAATCATATTGCGAGGTGTTCAAAGCTTTTTTCGGAACAATAAAACTTCTGAAAAATAGTGATGCAACTAGTAAGATTTATATGCATCACTATTGAAGCTTTCATTTAAAGAATTCTAGTGTACAAAACGTTTAATGCCAGTTCCTTTAATTTCCATAGTATCATATTTTCATTTTTGAGCAAACGTGAGGACACAATCTAAATTAATAGTTATATTAAAATCGATTCTAAAGTACTAATAGAGTATGAAAATAGCAAAATTAAGAAATATTCATGTTAATTTATTTTTATAGTCTGATACGGCCTTACGTTAAACCGCTGAATAAATTTGAATAAATTGTTCTGTTCGTGAGTTTTTTTTTTCAAACATCCTCGTTTGGTTTTTCCTTTTTACTAAATTTAAAATTTAAGGTGCTTTACATAGAGAAAAAAACTGAAATATCATTTTCTCGAAAATGATCGAAATACTTTCTTCAAACCTTTCACCCGAGATGCGTGCGGTCAAGATTATAACAGCCGTATAAAATTTTCTTCATATGTTTGTAATATTTTCAGAATAAAAAATCGTTCAGTTATTTTGAATAACTTCTATTACTTGTAGTGAGATTTTAAACGGATTTAAAATATATTGAAAGCCAATTTTTGAAAATGGTTTTGAAAACCATCCGCGGTTTCAATAATTTTTAATTCTTTGCTTTTCCTCTCTCTTCAATTAAAAATAATAAAAAAAATTAATTCAAACTGGTACCCTTACTCTCAGCTTCGATAATATCTCTATAACTACACAAATGCAATAAAATTCTTCAACACAAAAATCATCGTGTCTTACTGAAAAAATTCTAATTTCTTCTCATGAGTAATCTACAGTAGTTTGAACAGCCCTTTGGGCAGTAGCACAAAATGTGCAGCAATATTATCTAATTGAATTATTTTTTTAATTAGCTGTCATGTAAAGCCTAAATAAACATGACTTAACTGAAATTGACATTAATGAATATTTTTAAAAATCACACTTTAATCACCTTGTCAAAATATAAGTTGAGCTGTATGTAAATAAATTAATTAGTTTTAAAATTTAGTTGAATTTATGAAACACACAGTATCCTCACAAACAAAATATTCATAAACATAAAGTTCGTTCGTCTTCAAAGTAAGTAAAATTTATCCCTTCACAAATGAAATCATAGACATGTCGAATACATAAAAATAGCTTCAATAATATATCGCAAACGTGATAGATTTTCTACAATCCACAGTGTTTTCTAACAAGTAGACTTAAAACACAGATCTTAATGAATAGAACGTCTTTAAATTAATTGTATTAAAAAAATAATTAAAATAAACACACATCTGAAAATAGTTAAGATGTATTAAAACAGCTGACGAATTTATAACACGTGTGAATGAAATTTGCAAATGAATGGAATTATTAACGCTTAGGAATGTTTGGTATTTGAGTCATTGGTTCTTCATTAAAAGCACCTGTTTGCCGGTTTTCTATTTTATCGACAGGCTTTCTCTTCTTTTCTCACGTTCAAAAATTGTTTCACTCTTAAAATAAAGTATTTTAATGTTCTTTTTCATGGTGTTTCAATTTCGACTAAAAATTCTTTGCAATCGTAGGACAACCACTTTGAATTCTGAAATTGTAATAAAAAAATTACAAACAACTAATCACTAAAATTTGCCGCCATTTTTAATAATTGTTGTTAAATTCTCTTGTCATACTTAGCATGTAAGCATATCAAAATTTCAAACCGGTTGGAGGAAAGGTATGAAAAATAGATTATGAAACGTACATCCGAATATAGCAAAAGCAGGTGAAGCATGAAACACAAGCGTAGTGAAAAAATAATCTCTCTAGCTGAAATAGAAAACAAATGTTCAATTGGAGCAAGAAATAATTAATTAATAATTAATCAACACACTATGTAAACTATAGGGAAATCGCTACCGGTCTTGCATCCTAATATAAAATCCCTCGAAATTAAATCTTCAGAGTGATGGTTTAAATCCATTTTATGAAAGTAAAAAAGTCTGTATTATATTGGTTTGCTTATTTCATATTATTACAAAAATATTAATATGCGTAAAGTAAATATTAATATGCGTAAGTAAATTTTAAGTAACTGAAATTTGGACTTACATTTAATAACTTCTCTACAATGGCTGTCATTTGGGTTGATACCACTGGTGGATGAGTAAATCCAAGTAAATTATGGACACTTCTAATTGAATGTTAAAATGTAATTGAAATCGCCAAATTAAAAAGCAAAATTCAGGATAGAATTTTCATTGCTGATATTCTAAATAAGAAATAAAACCGTAACATTGTACTCAACTGCAAGGAATCATAAAAAAGATAATTGCGTTAATTTAGAATACCGAACAAAACCACGGACAAAAGTTAATTAATAAGTACACAAATATAATCAACAATTGCAGAATATATTAATGGCTAGCGGTAAAATGATAAACAAAAAATTTTTAAGTAGACACAAGTGCATTCTAAGAGCATCCGGAACCAACATTGCCGAAATAAGTGTTTTTTTTATCAGATGGCATTATACAAGTTATCATATATTTAAAAAAATTGTCTTGTCATGGGGTTACAAAAAATCTGCGCATAAAGTTCCATTTTCTATTTTTCAACATCTTAAAACTTTCATTGTAAGCATATTTCTGTAACCGTCTAGAAAATAAAGCTCTAAAACATATGAAAGGATTGCATACCGCCTAACAAGGCAAAGTTTAAAAAGATTCGTATATATAAAAACCTAAAAGTATCCTTAAATATTCGATAATATTTAATAATAGGTTGTTTGAAAATATTAAATAGATGACAGTATTTAATATATAGATGACAGTATTTAATAGTAGTTATGATATAGAGGAGAGGAGGAGGATTTATCCTCTTATATTCTATAAGAGAGGGAAATATTTGAAAGGCTTTTGGAAACAAATTGAAACTGCTGAATAGTTAGGAAACTTATTGAACATTTTAAATGACACTTTGTTCTATTTTCACTATTACAGAGAAAGTATAAAAAGCGAAAACTAACATCAAATTGTACTCAAAATAAAATAAAACTACGCCTACCGAAGACGATCAACTTATTTTATTGTGTTTTGAACAACAAGGAATCTTTATTTCATGTGACGTTACTTTAAACCATAAAAACTTATTTACATAGATATTGATATATACATAAATTATTTACTGACTTAATAAGTTAAAATAATTCCCGTTTGTTTTATAAGCCAAGGTTTTAAGCATTATTGATAAATAAATTTGTTTAGTGGAACGAGCACCACGATGGTTCCACACCAAGATCATCTCTTAGTAAACGAATCATAAAATATATAAGAATAAACAAATACCAACCTAAAGAACAACGCGACATAACAATCTACAGAAAGCTGCGTAGTAAAAAGATAAAGCTAATATTACATACAAAATTCTCCAGGCATGACGGCTCTGCGTCATATCGGGAGAATAAACAAAGCAAAAAATCATCTGTCCGTAAAATTATTAATTCAGGTCCATTTTCATTAGCTTTGCTCTATTTCGAGAGCAAACATTGTGAACTGTTAATAGGTATTCGTTTGCCAAACAGTCATACAATTCTGATAGATATATTTTAGTTTTATTAACGTCATACAGGTCTGCGCATTCAAAATTCTAGACTTTATTGAATTCTTATATTTAAGATATATATTATATTGTCCCTAGACCAACAAAGGATATTTTCATTACTATTTGTTTAAAAACATGTCTCCTTTGACTTTATAAATGCTTATATATGACTCTTCGTAACCTCTTGTATTCTTTCACGGTTCTTAGTGACACATAAAATTTTCCACACAATTTTAGAAATGTTTGCACCCAGGCAAAAAAGAAACAAAACATTATTTCCTTCTCTTTTCCATTTTTAGTACAACGTGAAAAGAACATTATTACTTCTGTCAATAGTCGACTACTGAGAATGAAAAATCAATCAGTTATTTAGAAGCAAACATATCCCCAATTTCGCAAAATCTGATATGAGATTTTTATTCAAAAATTTGTTTCTAATTAGATGATGCTATTTAGATCACTCTGGGGCTGGAAATTTCGGAGAATTTTGCAATATCTCCACTGATCATGCATACCAGAACTCAAAATGTTATATATGTCTTACCATAATCTTCTTATTAACAGATATTTCATAATTTTGTATACAGGTAACTTCAGACTAAAAATTGCAAAGTAATAAATACTATATTACGCATAGACAAACTGACAAAATATGTTTCCTGAGATAATGTTATAGAAAAACATTATTCCTATAGAAGAATGTTGGATATTAAGATAAAATATAATCTCGATATTTTACATTATTTTCGATAAATTTTACAAAGAAGAGCAGTTCTTTATTTCAACCACATCAATCTTATTATATATTTTTCTCGCTCTACATCCATTGATAATTGTCATAAAGTTCTTGGATTCTACAAGATACGGCATAACAAAAAGCTGCTCTCGTTTTATAAAGTAATCGTTACTGTTTTTATAAGAGTGCTATTAATAGTATCATCCACATACCGTTTATTACTTATAATTTCACGTCATCATGTTACCTGTCATTGCTAAACAATTCACATTCAGTATTTTCATCTATACTCTATAACAATTCATGCAACTCACACTATTTGTTTCTATCACACTATTTGTTTCGAACAATTAATAACAATATTGTGTGAAAATAAATATTGTGAGAGTTGTATAAAGTGAGAAAAAAAATTGAATTGAATAAAACGATACTCCTGTGTTTGCAAAATTTTGAAAGAGAACAGCACCAGAGCATCTCCAACCGGACGGTTAAAAAACGAATAACGATCTACCATCTAAAAACATAAGCAGTTGAATCCAGCGAAATACCTACAAATGTAATTAAAGCAAAGGGAGAAATTGGAGACTACACAATTTGTCGGTGTACATATGAAACAATGGTCTAGTAATTGATCACACTCCCTCCTTATACTTTTCCATAAATAGGTATCAATAAACAAGTGTAATAATTACAGAATGAGCTCACCCACCTCAAAGGCAAGTAAGGGGGGGGAGGGTATTAAAATGGTAAGTCCATTAGCAAAAATTGAAGGAGCACTTCAAATTCATATTTCTCGCAAGATGAGTTCAAATTTGTCGATGGTGTTTTTAATAAAAGGACAGCTCGACAATAACGTGCCGCTCTACAATAAATTACATTGCCGTTATAGCGACCTCATTTTACTGCAACGCTTTGTAAATAATAACTATCGAAATAACAAGTTTAAACTAGATATTGAGGACGATTTTTATTTCAGTCATAAAACTTCATTTTCAAAAAAGATCTGTACTTAGTATTTAATTAATTTATTTTTATTGTTCAAACTGAAATTAATTATCAAGTGGTATTTACAAAAAAATTATCGTAAATATTAAGTAACAAAAATTATTTTAATTTATAATGTGACATTCTGAGAGTACTGTCCAATCAAATTAAAGACATGAATGCACAAACAATAATCACAGTCTAATTTAAGCGCATATAAAAACACTATGGTGAAGACAAACTTAAAATAAAATAGCAGAGTCTAAGTATGTTGTAATTAAAAGTGTCTCTATAGTAAAATTTAGTCTTAAATGCAAATAAATATTTTACAGACACTATAAGAAATATAATATTTCATAAACCCTGTTACCAAAAATCTGTCAAGCAATCTCACTCTTAGGAAGTAATACTTGCGCTACGAGCTTTCCGTACATATTTAGATACTTATAAATATTTAAGGGTACATAGTATTTCCAATTAAACTGTTTCCAAACATCAATATTCACAGTTTAAAAATGTTGTCTACTACATCTTTCCCAGGCGAAAAAACAAACTAATTATAACAATTTACAATTCAACATAGAAATAGAAATCATTGATTTTTGGATTTTTTCTTACTTGTGCTATGAAACCTCACATTTTATCAGCTTTTAACATGGCGGGATAAACGGACGAATAGCCAGGCGATCGCAAAAAGTATCGTTTTATTTATTTTGAGGGACAGAATCCCAAAAAAATACCCTTATTTGATATCTATCGTCAAAAATACTCAAGTATATGTGATCATTCCTTATGTTGTCTCAAAATTAATATAATCGAAACAAACATAACAAACAACATAAAAGAAATTTTGAAACATGTATAAAACCTAACCTATTTGTGATTCCGAATGGCGTTTTAATTTTACAATTTTCATTTTAATGTGAAGAAAGTGAGTAAGATCAATAAAATGTAAAATCAGCTAAATTTAACTGTGTACATAGATTCACGCCTATTTACATAGATAAGTCAAAATTATATCGAGCAACATCATCTTAAAACAAGTTTGTAACATCAGTACATAAGCAAATCAAACTTATGTACGTAACGTTGCTTGAAAACAAATACGTATAATGTTACTTGTTTATATTTATTTATATTACCGTCCAGTCTCTTCGAAAGCGAAATAATCATTTTTTGAAGTAAAAATCATGTTTCAAGACAAAAAAATGATGGCAGGTTTTATTATCATCCAATATTTATACCTTAATTAATAATATTAAAATTCATACAAACAGGCTTTGATGCTTGCATACGTATTATATTCCATTTTAATTGTTCTTGATATCCGATGTAACATACAGCTCTACTTCCCATAATTATATTTGGCATCACCTCACCAAGTCCCAAAACAATAAAAGTTAGAACTTCGCGAGGAATCACCGAGAGATTTACACATCTATTTACCAGAGCACTCTCATTACCCGTCTTCGACGGTAAGTGAATTTCTTGTAATAAAATTACTAACTTCGACAAAGTTATAAGATTCTGAAAAGTGATTTCAAGTTCGGTAATCCTCCGCTTTGTGGTTAGTAATTTGCTGAGATATTAGTTCTGTAGTATTGAATAACTGTAGTTATAAGGCAACATATACATTTTGGATACTGCTTTATTCTCACATTGTTGCGTATTCGACTTACCACTAGTCGTCCATTAACTGTACCGTTCAGTGGTATAGGAATACTTGTGACGGTTCGAAATATAATTTAATTTGTCTTGTTAATAAATATTGTTAAATCACTTATGATACAAAGGAAAAAAACATGTAACAAAGGTATGGATGATTAATATCTTGATGCATTTATTGATTCTTTTTTAAAATTAGTGGCATGCAAGATTAATAAATGTTCATTCATTCTCTTTACTCACTTCTCGCCCTTTGTAGAAACCTATTCTTGTAAATCTATTTCTAAACATATTTATCTGTACATATGAAGAGGTGCTAACTTGCGGAGAAAGTTATTTTCGGGAGTTTGAAAATTATTTTACTTATAAATGATAGGTGCCACATGGAATATCTATGTATATATTAAGTATCTAAGAGAGCATAAGGAATTATTCCACATGGACCCTTGTTCACTAATATGTATTGAATGCCGCTCATAATATCAAATTAATAAAATAATTTCTTTTACTCGTCTTAAATATTAAAGGGTGCTACGAATGTATCTTTGGAAACTTGACTACTTTCTTAAGGAGAAATTTAATTAATGAGGGTTTACTGGAATAAACAAATGAAACCGGGAAACAATATCCACCCAGTATCTTCACCTGATTCATTACATATTAATATCTACTGACACCAATATTCGGAGCTGCTACGTACAAATTAAGTTTAACAATAAGCAAAGTATTTAACTAGCACTAGTTTACTTCAATATAGGCACTGATTTGCATCATAGGGTAGGGTAAGTAGACCCTACTTATAAAATTTATGACGTAAAATTAGTGAAATTAAGGTACTCTCTTAAAACGAGATACCTGATTACAAGGCGTTCTAAATTAGAATACATGTTTATATAAAGTAACATAAAGTACGATATTGGGAATGATATTTTAAAAAAGTTCGTTGGAATTGAAAAAAATCTAGTCAGAAAATATATACGTAAAAGTATGTTATTTGTGTATGAGGAGTAATCAAAGAATTTCAAATAAAAGTTTACTCGCACTTATCTTTTATCATAGGTATGAAATATTTCTTACGATTTTTAGAACAAATTCTAATAAAAAATACTTTTCAAATGGAATACTTATTATTTCGTACGTACGTATTATTTCTATGATATCTTATAAACTAAAAAAAACATATGGATATTTGCCAATCAATCTAAAAAATTTCCTTGGGAACCTTTATTATTTTATTGTGTTGAATACAGTCAACAGGAATAATATTATAAACTTTAAATTTCTTTATTTTGCAATTATTTTACAGCGACTAACATACTTTTTTTTTTAATTACTTATTTTTATTGGGGCAAGAAAAATCGAAGAGGAATTGGGAAAAAGAACAACCTTTCCATTTTGTTTAAATCATTGATAAACACTGTCCGCGGTTATGCAAAAAACGATGTTAGCCATATAAAAACACAAATCTCATCCATGATGTTATTACGTAGTTTTGAGTTCACTAATATATACAATATAATATATACACCTAAATATATATATACACCTAAAAATTACGGGTTTCATGAATTAAGCGAGAGGTATCTTCGTATAGGAGCAATATATCATAAAGCGTACATTTATATTGAGTACCCAATGACTGGTAACTATGTCAACAGAAATTTATATTTTATTTGATCTACCATACATTCCTTTCAATTCGACATACTATTCTGAAATCAAGTTTTGAAACTGATTTTCGTACTGTAAATATTATGTACTTTGAAGAATCCACAGTAAAAAGACTCAAGTACGAAAGATAAGTTACGATGCATGCGGGTATTCGCCCACCTTCTTTTACATCTTCTTGTTTTGCCATTCTTATTTACAAAATGCTTAAAACAAATAACAAAAACGATGCTGATCCAATTCAAGATTGTCAAAATTCTATGGCGACTTGAACTATATCAGTGGCCTCTGCTAAAAACGATTGTGATGTCACAAACAAGAAAAATTGAAGGAAACATTATTTCACGGATCTCAAAGACTCGGCGATGTTCACACATCTTCGCTTAATATGGCAATCACGGAAATCAATACGGGAAATGAAGTTAAAATATTCCAGTTCAATGCCATGAGCGTCTTGCAAGATAAATTTGGCTGACACGTAACGAAAGAATTCAGTCGACGATTACAAGTTACCTACATCGACAAGTGTGCGACGAAGATTTATTAAAACGATGCAAAGGAGTTTTGTTTGAATACGAATCAAACGCTGCAAATGAAACTGGATAAACCACACTCTTCGAAGTACCTGTAAAAAAAGCATGACTTTTAGAAGCAGATTGGCGGCAAACTATCTTCATGAAACTTGGACTGAAGCGAAACACGATGTTCGGAAACGATCAGCATTGCAAAGCTACGTGGACGTCATTTATTTCTTCAAAAAGGCAAGTGATCTCAACAAGGAAATATAGTTTAGTGAGTAGCAAAATTTTCATTCTTTATTACATTTCATATTGGAGAATAAATATTCTAAAAATTTTTTTTGCAAATGGGGATATATTTAAACATCAGAATCAAACTTCCTTACTCATTGTCAATCCTCTGAAACCCAGAGGCACGCGTCTGCATTACAATATTGAAAACTAAAACAAATTAAGACTCTCTGTAATACAGCTACTAACACAGGATTCTAAATCAGTTTACAGCTCAGTAAAAACTAAAACGTAATATGTTTGACGTATCATTTGATTTTTAGTTTAGTTTATTTTTTTCTTCGCATTTTTCTTATTTTATGTAAGTGTCTTTGTGTTGTTTAAATTTTATTCTTCTATATTATATTATGGCCCTAAAATTGTTCATAAAATTGGAAATAAAGCAAAGCCCATCAGTAATCACCTCTTGTAAAAAAAGAGAATAAGTGTAGCCGATTCATTGAACAATACATACGACGTATTACCCGTTTCCAAACAATTCATGGACTATATTTTTTCATTGTTAAAATAGATAATATCAACAACGTGGTAGTTTATAAATGAATCAATAGAAACTTACCTAAAAACGAAACAATTTTCTGAACAGACTTGAACTTTCACTCGTTAATGAAAATGAGAGTACATCGCTTCTTTTATCAAACAAAACTACGGATGAATTAGAAAGTATACCACCTCCTAAAATTTCCAACAAGCATACAAGATAAAGAAATAGAAAAGATGCTTTTCTCACATTTTTGAAAAGAAGCACAAGACTGTTACATCTATATAGAATTACATCTAAGCAATGTGTGCAAAACTTTTTGCCTCGAACACTCAAATGTTGTATGCACAGAATATCCTAACTTTAGAAGCAATAAAAATTTCAAAAACAATCAAACTGATTTAAGTAAAGTTAAGAATTAAAATTCCTTTGGTATGTTTTCACTTTAATTGATACATCATTAAAATTGACTTATCCAAAAATGCAACGAGGTTAGAAAATTCGAGATGGTTTTTAAAAAAGAAATTACGAAACTTGTTTTATGAAACTGAAATGGTAAGCGATGATATTGTATTACACAGGTCAAATGTCTTCAAAATTCTGTTTTTAGCACTCTTACCTCAGAAGTGACCTCGTATCACGAAAATCAAGGAAATTTAGAAAAAATAAACCATCAATTCGTTTCGTCATTTTTCTAATAGAATAAGTGTTTTTCTTTGAAACCGTTTGAGTGAGGAGTTTGATATTTAACATAGTAATGGAAATTATTGATCCGCATATTTTGCAATGGCAACAAATAAAAAAAGTGCTACGAATCTAAAAAAAATTTCGTCCCTCAAAAACTGTGAGCAGACTTCTATTAAACTGTAAACTTTAAGTTATAAAATTCGAGGAACTGGGAAGAGGAGGAAGGAGAGAAAAAAATTCTTATTATTATTTACATTAAGAAGGTATATTTACGGCGAATAGTGTACCATCAATTGTACAATCGCGATTTACCACTACTTGAATGGGAGACAGCGCGAAAGTAAAGCTAAACGCGTAGAAAAAAATAGACAAGGTTAAATGTATTGAATGTGTGATAACAACAGACTTTAAGCCAAAACTGGATACATTACCACTCAAAAATAAGGCATATTGTATGCAGACAAGGCACGCATACTGTTATTTCATATTTTATTTAATGAAATAATCTTGTTTTACTTCATTTACCGCCATTTTCATCGGCCCGTAGGTATTTCAGCATGGGTTGGCTGCAGGAAAAATTTGCGCTCAAACAAATGGCGTACAATTTCGCTTAATGGTACCTAATTACATAACGTTGTTAACAGCAGAAATGCAGACTTTTTTATTTTTCTTTTGAAAATGTTAAATATTTAAATCACGAGCCCTAAATTGCAAAAAATAAATTGTATACAAATTTCAACAACATTTTTCCGAACATTGAATAGATGATTAAGTGCTATTCAATATAAGATTTGATTTAGAACACCTACGTTTGATAGTGATTAATATCACTTACATTTATAGATTTACCAATAGCTCCGATCGTTTCTGGTCAAAATGTTTGAATCAGTTTCAAAAATATTACCAAAGAATGGAATGTTTAACACATACTCAAAAACTACGGGTATATTAGTAACTGTAGTAGTACATATACAAATATTTTTAGGCGCTCCATGTTAGAAGTATTATAGTATGGTGTGCCTGATTTCATTTTGAACAGCTTTCCAAATAGTTTTAATCATTATTTGGACTACGGCAGCTTTTAGTTAGTTCCATGAATTCATTTTAATTTTAAAAATAAGATTTGCATAATCCTTAATTTTACAAATGGATACAATCGTAAAATTACATAATTTGTTCTAAACTTACATTTTATTTTGAAACGATATTATGTCCATGGGGAGGGGGTATCAACCCCATGACACCTGGGTTCGTAGTTTTGTGTGGCGAATATTCCCGTAGGCCGCTGGTTAGTTTTGTGCCTAGCGCCGTCCTATCAATGACCTTGTTGCAAATTGACCTTTGTACGATGAGTACAATGTTTGACATAATTTAGGTGTCAAAACACAGTAAGAAACATTTTGTTATATATATATATATATATATATATATATATATATACATATATATATTTATATATATATATATACATAGTACAATGAATAAGAATATTCTTAACAAATAAGTGTTTATTCGAATTCAGCTTTAAAGGACGGCTGATCAGAAATCCTATAAATACACATGTTACACTAATTCTAAAAATACTAATAAAATAACTTTAAAAACGTTTTACTTAGTTACAATTAAGATCAAAATATTCGTAATCAACACAAATATTTAGAAAGTTGAAATGACTTGTAGGAACGGTGATCATAATAAATCAGGTCGGTCATTAAATATACATTTTTACTAGTAAGTATTATATACTAATAGTTTCATTAAGGTTTTGGTATAATCATCATGACGTCACCGACCTTTGTGATGGAAATCATTTAACGCATATTTGTGAATACATGCATACATAGGTATTTATTAATTAGAAATGAGGACAGCGAGTGTATCATTATATAAATTATATTACTGATGACACGTAATATGTAAATATGAATATGTCAAGATACAACGATTACACAGCCAAATGTTGCTTTAATCAGAATATCCCCCCTGTGTTTATTATTTTATCTAGTCTACGGTATATTTCTGCTTCTAAGTTCATAATAATTAGTTTCAATACACCATATAACTATATGCATGGCATATGGAAATTAATAAATCCGCCAGTATTTCGAAACGAAGTTTTAAATGTTACAGAATATCTCTGGTGGGTTATATAGAGAGAGTAACGTTCGGTTTTCCATTCAGTTAGCAATTGAAATATGGCGAGTAAAAAAAAAAACAAAGGAAATATGAAATTAGTGAAGAGTCAAACACAAATTAAATTTATAAATCAAATGTATTAGACGTTTAATTTGTAAACTTTAAAAAATCTTATTGAAACAAACGCCACGTTAAGGTTGCATTGTTTGAAAAAAATATCATCATGTTTAAGAAATGCCACAGAAAACCTTGGAGCTTTGGAAATCTTTGGAGAAAAAATAAAAATATTTCCTCTTTGGCTACCACATAAGCTAATGATTTTGAAGTATAATAACCTTTAACAAAAAAAACATTCTCTTTTTTGCTCACTGACTATTTAGACGATATTTACGTACCTCCCGGGTAAAAATTTAAATCGACCCCAAATATTTGCTAACCTTTAAAAGGTCAAGGATTTGCTTAAGAGCAAATCCTAGAGAGTTATTCAAAAGGAAATTCTTAGACGGAAGTAAATAAATAAAATAAGCCTAACGCTAGTTATGATTTGGCTGGCAGCTTAGGTTTTAGTAGAACTGTCAATGAAAAAGTAAATTTCGATTAAACGTCAAGATTTTAATTTTATATCAAAGCTTTCTAGAAATGTAGTGTTTCGTTTAAAGACTTTGATGTTTTTTTTCCTTACAATATTCACTGAAAATATGACTGAATTTGCTAATTTGGTTTATACAAAGTAAAATTAATTTAGCACCAACAGAATATCAGAAGTTTCTGGAATACATTGAAACATACATAATACATTTTAAAAATTTAGGAGGAAAAAGTAACATAAATTATGAAAAACTCTGTTAGATAAGCTTATTTAAATTTATACAGAAAACTATATCATTGATTCTAGAAAACATAATTTTCTGACGTTCATAATATTTTACGACTGCGAAACAGTCACACAATAAACGTACATGATGAAAAATAATATGAATATTTGTAAACAATTGAATGGATATACTTGAATGTTTAAAAATCATATATATCCAAATATCCCACCACAACCACGTGAAAAAAAAAGTTTAGTTCTATGCCATATTCATTTTCTTCGGCAATATAAGGATTGAGGTCGAAATTGTTAACATTAGAATAAAAATTCGAATGTTAAATTAATTTCTAGATCATGGTATTATAGGGGTATTCATATGGCAAATGGTGAACTCCAATACCTTTTATTTAAAATAGTAATATGACTGTACATTTTTTAATTTTATTTAGCAAGATTTTAATTTTCGTAAGAAGTATGAAAATATCCTGATTAAAATTAAATATTTTAAAATGTTCAATTCGAAATTTGTGTCATAGTTTTTCGACTTTCCATATGTATACACTCTTACAAACGACTCCTGCAGATAAGTTTGTAATTTTATAAAAAATATCAATGTTTGATGTGAACTTCCAATCTCGATAGAACAAAGCTATTGTATTTTATTTTATTGTATTATTCTATACGAAGAATCTTGCTGTGTTGTTTTGCATGATATTTGAGATAATAAATAGGCTTAAACGCCTCAGGCTTAGACCAAAAACGTAAAAAAGTTTTTCACTTTATTTACACATTTCAAATTTCTAGCTTAAGGGGAAATAGCCAGTGAGTCATATAAATAAGATGTTTTCGGAGGACATATCTCTTAAATGCCTGAAAAAAGCCGTAAAAGCCCATATATTTTACAGGACATGATTTTGGTATAAATGCTAATAAACTACACGAAAAAGACTAGGAAAAGTCTATATTGTATTGAATCCAGTTGTTACAAGAATCCGTTTTTATGGAACTTTTAAATGAAGAAACTTAAAAAATAAGTTCCTTACAAGTTTTATTTAAATAGCCAATCATGCACTTGAGAAATCTTGTATTCTTAATATGAAAATTTTGATTATTTTACCCAATAGGTTGCGAATGCTATTTATACAAAACTTTTTAATCAGCAAGACGAAATAAAGCATACATGGTTATCCTTTGCATCCTTCATACCCAGATGTAACGTATAAAGCCAATAATGCAGGCCCGACAGGACAGTCGAAAAAGACACGAAAAATTTAAAATGAGCGAAATTGATAAAAAAGAGAATTGATAAAAAGAGAACAATTGTCGGTTAACAGTTAATTTTTAATTAATTTAAAAAATAACTACACATTAAAAAAACAATGGGAATTAACTATTTTGTGTAATCATTACGCACTTAGTCAAAATTGTTATGTTAGCTTCATTTTCTACATAAATTCTAAATAAATATGTAATACATGAACCTTTACGAAAATAGCTTTTTTGTTTTATATTATGATCAGAAATTTTAATTTGTTGTTTGTTTTTTCCTGATGGTCAATCGCTAAATTGTTCGCTCTTTAAATTCTAAGAAATACCATATTTTTTTAAAAATCTTTTTCTGTAAGGTCAGTTGCATTATATTCGCTCCTTTAGTTTTCCTACCTCTACAGAAATATATACTGCACGACGTGTACCTGCACAAATTTTGCTGGCATACTACTGTATGCCTAGATATACAAAACTCTCTTTTTGTTATGAGACCTACTCGTCCTTAACATTTTTTTAATATGTCAGTTTTTAATAAATAATTCTATAAATTATTTGAAACGTATATATTATTTGAAGCTTTCGTTGCAAGCTTGCTTTATAATGATATTTTTAAAACTACATTCACAGAAAATAGCAAACGCTTCTGTTCACATACTATTTGTTTTATATTACTATATTTGCGTAGAGATTGAACAATCCTCGTCTAGGCACTAATCACCAATCAAACCGCAGATAACATCATCTTACAACAAAATACTGAACCTGCGTGAGTATTAGAACTGGATATCAAAAAATTACTAACAACACTAACACTCATCGATTACTAAGAGGAGCGACAAGTTAAGCGATGCAGGGGTAAATTAAATTATGCGGTGAAAAAAAATTTTCTTTACTGGTGAAGTCGATGTACAAAGCGAGTTCCGCCATCCTAATTTCAACGTATTTCCCTACTTTTTTCGATATATTCCACTTGTTCAATACGAGAGGTCGGAATGTTGTTTTAAAATAATATGTATTTCTAAAGTCCATAAAAAGTGATAAAATATGTTTATTAAATAACTTTTGATCTATTAAGGTATATAAAATCAAATATACTGAAATGTAAAGGTAATTGAATGGTATTATAGGGAGAACAGTATTAGTGAAAGTAAAAAACCTGTGTGTTTTTGAAACTTGTATTTTAAAACAACACCTACAAATCAATAGACCAGATAGTCAGATGGAATTAAAGAGTAATATTAATACATAGTAAATTGTGCCTTAACAAAATAAACACAGTTTTCACTAACTTTAACCTGAACACCTTTAAACTCTATAATAAGAGTCTTGTTAAATTTTTCATGACGCATTTTTAGCTCAAACGTACTAAACAAACATATATATATATATATATATATATATATATATATATATATATATATATATATATATATGTATATATATGTATATATATGTATATATATATATATATATATATATATGTATAGTGGCATTTAAATAAATTTCGAAACTGGTTAGTGGGAAAGAACTTTCACTAACATGAACATTATTCCATATGTAACTTTTATTGCCCAGAACACTGGAAATGTGATATATAAATAAAAATATCTTTTTTTGATTTGTTTATCTTCTAAAAAAAATCCAAATACTTCCTTATACAATAAAATGTAATATACATTTTTTATTATAAATCTACTTTTAATAATAATTTTCCGACTATGACACCACACAATTTTACACCTGACCAATTTGAATTGATTCCAATTAATATACTATTTCTGCATCAGCAATTCTACTACTTGAGTAATTATGTCGTCTGTCAGAGTCAATAAAATAATGTTATACACATTTATTATTCTACTGAAATTCATCTCCGAAATTTCAGAATTTTTTTCTATTTGTCTATGTCTTCTCAAAAAAATTATGAAATTTAAATTTCTACCACGTTTACCATGTTTTACTTAAAATATAATAAAAATAAAGTAAGATTCATTAAAGTATAATAAGCACAAAGTAATATTTAAGCTCGATATCTAAACTGTATTTCACTTCTCAATGATCCAAATCCTTTTATAGAATTATATCAGTAGTAATATTCACGGCCATCCGATGATGTTTACTCTGTTTATCAAGGGAGTCCAATTATAAGCTGTCGACAATATATTAGCATTACTAGAAAGACGATTACTATACATTCATAGGCGAAATCCCTTTTTGTTAATAAGTACTTACCATTTAATTCGGCGTAGCTCGTAATGTAATTTCGCGTAGCTCATGAAGAATCTACTTATTTCCCATGATCGTATAATGGATTTTTCCCAAAGTCGCTTTCCTGATTGGTTATTAGACATTCTTCGGACTTTCTTGATGATGACTTCATAAAAGTACAATTAAATCTTTAGTTAAGAGTATGCTTAAAATGATCACGTTATGAGGATACTTAAACATTTGGAACAGCAATTTTATATGAATACTAAAAATGGAATAAAAAATATGGGAATGTAATAAAAGTAACAAGTAAAATCAGGTAAGTATTAAAACTCCACTTTCCAACATTAATTGAGGATAACGATTAAGCATAACTCAATAATTTTTATATGCAGTAGTGTACATCGTTTTTTATTTAATTGCAAATCGTTTTTTAGCTTAATATGCAAGTTCCTGATTTCATACAAGAAGGAAGCTTTAATACATATGACAGTCCATGTTTACTATTCTGGCAAAAATTTCCCTGCACAAAGTCCAGTTTGATGACATTTATTAAATTACAGTATAAACAAATATATAAACTGATATACTGAAAAAATGTCCCTCGTTGTGTAATAAAGAAGCTTGTCTAATACTGATCGATTGCTATTTTATACATGTACTTACAACTTATAATCCAGGCAAGCACCCTTTTATCACTGCAATCTTTTGCAATATAAATCCATCTCACCAGTTCTTGATATTTTCTTTGTTTTACTTGACTCAGTGCTCGCTGAGTGTTTATATTTAAAGACCATCTGGAGTCCCATAATGCTTCAGAATCTCAAGATCTTTTAACATTATTACGTATTTATTATTTTTGATGCGTCGCTTCATATAATAATCTTTTTTCTTTCCTTTGTTATTTCTTTTTCATTTTTATTTTCGTGCCATAATAATAAACGAATTTATCAAAAGTAAACTCAATAAAATTAATCACTAATTTGATTTTGTTTAACCCTAAAATATTCTACAGTAATGGTAGAATTGAAATTTCTGTTTAATTATTTATTTTTAAAGTACTTTTACGTTCTTCGTAAAGAGTATTTCAAAATATCCTTCCTTTTTTGGGTGCCTTCATCATTTGAAAATTGTTTTGAATTTTTGAGGAAATTTTAAGTTTAAATTAGACAATCGGTCTAGAAATTTAAAATTTTATGTGAAATAGCACTGAAAATACCATCACGATGCTTGTCTTCAGAATAGATCGTAATAAAATCAGTATCTATTTCACTTAAAATGTGGTTAGCTTTTTGGTCACCTGAAAAATGCGAATAATGAGAGACTTAAAAGGGTAATTCGCGCAACATCAGTGAATAAATCTGTTAAATATTAATAGAGATCATCAGACATGGATCCTCTCCCTGCTTAAGACATATGAAAGTTTAAACACATGCAAGTTTAAACCTAAGGGTAAACTGAGTAAGCATTAAATGGCATGGAGCCATCGAATCAAGTAACGCAAATATCAAATATGAATCACGTCCGAGTACAAGAAACTTTCATAAAAGACCAGTAAAGAAATGGTCTTATCATTTGTTCTTTGTGTTATCTAAACAATTCCCACCGATAAAAATACATTAGAGTGCCCACATCACTAGTCTATAGCGAAGACAAAATTCAGAGTGTGAATATTTTTAATAATTTTGTCTATTGTCATATTATCTTTTTCACGAATAATAACATGTTCCACTTATAATTAATTAGATCGAGTTTGGTCAAGAGCATGTAAAATTTATTTTTTTTTATTTCTTTTATTGTTATTTCACACTCCTTAGACTTAAATTTTCTCGAATTAAATGACAGTCCCGTGCGACAAGGATTCTGTACTTATACAATATTGTAGCAACTTTATAAAGAATTAAATTTTTGAAGAAATAATTTAAAAGTTCCAATATATTTCCATATCTGCAAAAATTAATTAGCCATCGTGAATCCTTTAACACAACTTCAATTTAAATATCTAAATCTTTTGCATCAAATTATCAAATCATTATTTCAGAAATCCAGAACTTTTGCTAATAATTGCATTATTATATTCAGTTTTAAGGAGGACACAGATTTTTTTCAAACCTAAAATATTTCTCTTAACTCTCGGTAGCGACAGATGGTAGTTGCTTTTTTCTCATCATCTAAAGTCATCTAAAATTGATTTTAAAAATATAAAAATAGATTCCAAAAAGCTACGACGAAGAGACAGACAAATGCAAAGTGGTAAGTGTTCCTTTTTATTGAATACCTAAGACACGGAACAATAAAAATGTAAAGATCCTAAATTCGAGCGTTGCCCATGATTTTATGCATACAAAAAAGTTCACGAATCGTTTTCGAATATATGAGAGATCCCCATCCATCTTGCTTTATGTACTATTAAACATAATGTCAAACTCAGTTTTCCATTCATGTGTTCAAACTATTATCGTATTTATATTTCACAAAAATACAACCGAAACGGTTCAGTAACGACAATTTAGCTGGAATTATAATAAATAAAACAAATTAATTAAATTACACAAACTACAATATCTCACCTGGACATATTTCAAAAAGTTCATTCTCACTCATCAAAAACAGATTCAACTCTAGTTCAACCACGATAATGTGATTGAACACTTATATATTAGAGGAAAGTTGGGATATGCAACATCATCCGATTCTAGATGCCAGTATGGCAAAAATATGATGAATCGATATAGTCATAATTATACTGTCATTTAGCATACAACTACTGCTTAAAAATCGTTCAAAAATAAACAGATCTCCGCTAGCTAATCATATATTTTACGTTATTTCGCCAACACATATTAATCTGCTTTCTTAGAATATCTCTAGAGAATAAAAGGTTAGAGCAGCGGTGGAATCGAATATCGACACTTCCGCCGACACTTTAACTCGTCGTTGAAAAGCGAGCAACAAGTTGACCAGGATTTCACCTGAAGTGCTTTCTGCACTTTCAGACAATTAGTAGTTCGTTAGTAAAGGATTGACACGCGAAGGATTGTTACATATAACTACAGAGTCGTAGGATTTCTAATACGTACAGATCAATAAACAAGGAGGAAGAAAACTGCAAAAAAGACGGGAAAATTGAAAATTGATGAACAAGTAGTGCACAAATAAAATTAAATGGTTCTTTAGGTTCGTAGGGTACGGTGGTATTTTGACTACGAGTATTCTGAATTACATTACCATCGCCTGATGCTGTTATCTTAAAACTAATGTGCTGAAACTAAAAATGGGAAACGCGCTTCAAATTGGAGTGATTATATTTTATTACCATAAAGGGGTTTACAACTTAAGTAGAAATATTCATATTGTACTCAAGGTAGTTTACATTTGAGTTTATCTGCTAGGAAGTTATGATTTTATTTCTGTTGAACTATTTTGAAATATTAATATTATTTTTGTGTATGGTTATGTATGGTTAAAAATCTGCTACTTTAGGATTATCTGGCATATAATTATTAACTTATGAAACAATTTTAGAATCGTTAATAATACCCTCCAGGCAAATTAAATAAAATAATGGTTTATTTTTGTACCAAACTTTGGATTCTGATTCATGTTATTAAATACAAAAGACAACACCTTTCGTAACTAGGAAAAAATTTCAAATTTAAAACTGAAAACAATTTTTGTAAAAAACAGCTGTAACAATCACCGTAGTGATTTTAAAAAGATTCCGTCTTTTCCTCTTGGTTCTGGAAACCCTGAAAATATAGTATTTGACAAGGTCAGTTCGCTCGGGTTTACAATAGAGTTTATGGCGCACATTAAGTGTTTTGTATTAATATGAAACAAACAAAGTAATCAAACACAGATTTTTTTCATTACATAAAATGGATTTAAACCAGCACTCTGCAGATTTAATTTCAGGTAATTTTTATATTAAGCTACAAGACTTGTACCGATTTCTTCAAAGATTAGATTTTATGTTATTTATTTCCTGTTCCTATGGAACATTTATTTTTTGTTTCACCTAGAGAGATTATTTTTTCACTACGTTTGTGTTTAAGACTTTACCTGCTTTTACTATATCCGGATATAAGTTGTATAATCTAATTTCCGTAACTTTCTTCTAACCGATCGACTTAAATTTTTGACATTCATACATGACAAGTATGATAAGCATAATTGAAAATGATAGCCATTTTACATCAGTAGGTACCATTAATTTTTTACTACTCTTTGCAAAATAAATGTGGCTGCGCTGAGGTGACAAAATATTTTTTGGTCGGAACACCACAAAGGAGGACAAAAATATTTTATTTTATAAAAGAGAAAATATTTTTGGTCGTGATATATTACAAAAGATGTTTAAATTTATAAATACCGAGGTATAGAAAAGAAGCGAGGCATGCCGATAAAATGGAAAACCGGCAGACAGGTGCTACGAATGGATGATCAATGGCTCAAATATATAATCAATATTCCTCACAGTTAATAATTCCATTTAGTTACTAATTTCATTCATACATGTTATAAATTCATTAGCTGTGTGTATATGTTATTGAAACCTTTTTTTTATATACTAGATATGTTTAGAATTTCATTTTTATGGGGATAGATTTTGCTCCCTTTGAGGACGCACGAATTTGATATTGATAAAAACATATTGTTTTTGAAGATACTTTCCGTTTCATAAATTTATTTAAAGGTGTCATTAAATTTCATACGGGGGTTTAATAATTAGTACGAACAAGATATTGATATGGATATGGTGGACATGAATGCGGGCGATGCAGATTTATTCAGGAATAATTTTTTTCTTGTATTACGCATAAGTATAGTACTTACATGAATTTACATGTGCTACGGCATTGGCTCGTTTCCACTGTTGACGTGACGATAATATCGTATCGTGTCGTGAATAAATTTGGAAATACATATGCTCTTTTACATTTTTATAATTTTACAAAAGAAAGAGATAATTAGGAAAAATAGTTCACGCTCGCTTCGTTAAGTATATTATTTATGTTAGATTGCCACATTTCTTACGTTTATCGAAATAAAAAAACCCACATATTTATGTATTTAGATTAACGTACTTCATTTAAATTACGTATAATACGTCTAAAATAAAATAAGATATTACTTTCGGACAAAAATACGTTTACTCTAATCATGACGCACTAAAAGAGATTGTAGTGACGCACTGTATATATGTGTATGTATGTTTATCTACGCGTTTGAAAGAAAGAATGGATATATTTTGGAAATCAAATGTATGGGTATAATATTTATAACTTATTAAAGGTACAACAAATCGTAATCTACTTTCTCTATCAAATGCCAATCTATATACGATTTTTTTATTCCTTGTGAAAGGGACGCGAGTATGTAAACATCAATGGGAAATACGATTTCAATTACCCACTCGACGTATATAACGAGAGCATTTTTCAAGTGAATAGCGCACTCGTAGATGTCCCGTTCCATCTAAAGGTCAAGAACATTTATTTTCCATCCAAATGGAGATTCGAGAGTCACTCAAATTATCTTCGGTGTGCAGTTTTCCATGAAACCTATTACTATCACGAAAAAAAATTTGGGATACGTTTTGAAATTACAATGTTTGTCATATTATTAACTTTTATATGTTGTGTGAAAGGAATGTCAATCATAAACATATATTAAGAATTTATTTTCAATTAATAAAATCGTGTAATTTCAATTTTAAACTAATTTAAAATTAACTCACTGACAAAGTGATAGTTTTTGCTGCAAAATGATTATATCGTATTAAAATTAAAACTGTGAAATAACTTGAAACTTGAGAACTCAAACAGAGAAATTCTACCAAGAAATAACTTAACTGTATTAGAATCATTCATAAATATTGAACTAACTTGAAGAATACCGACAAACACATATGTATTTTTTGCTATGACATTATGAAGTGCTGTAAAAATAATTTATTAGTTTCGAACTTACTCAAAACAAATCGGCACTGAATCTGCATTTCATGTAAATGAATCTGCATTTATTGAAATCAGGAATAATATTTAATTTTTAATTTACTGCTATAGTACTCCTGTCTAAAACATAAATGTGACAAATTAGACAAGTCCTATTTATCAGCCGAAAAAAGGTTGATATTAAAATAACCGTCGAGTTTCAACTAGTTAAATAAAAACACTGAGGAATTAGAATGAAATTAAAATTTGAAGTATAAAGATATGCATAAAGTTGATAAGTTTCCAAGTTGATAACAAAATTTTAAAATTTGATTCTAGCAAATTATCAAAATCAAGAGAAACATTTTATTTCAAATAAGAAAACTTACCACAATGCTTATACTGTTTACTATTTCCTTACGTGTTGAAAGTTTTGACATTGCATGTCAAATAGATCTCCAGTTAGCCGGTTGTCAAATTTAGTATGAAATGTTTAATAAAATACACACTGTCAAGAAATGTTTTATATTATCCCTGGTATGCATTTATATCATTTGTATGGAAGGTTAACGAAAAAAAAATAACTAAACTAGTAATAACCCATAGATATTTGCATGGTGTTTTTTCGAAGTTCAACCATTCGTTTAGTGCATACTAGTATCAACATACCGTGACAAGTTGATATTTAAATCTTAGACATATTGCCTAACACCAACTAGCTAGGAATAAGTACACTTTTTTCATTGTTGTACTCTGTTATTTTTACCACTCATACGGCAACCCTTGAATGCAGCTATCATATTGTGAATACGAATTTGGGTGACTTACAGTTTACATATATATATATTTATATATATATATATATATATATATATATATATATATATATATATGTATATATATATATATGTGTATATATATATATATATATATATATATAGTATGTAGATATATATGTAATTTGTCTTTGGCTCTTTCAAATTTGTTTGAAGTGAATATGATACGTAATTTATAGCTTTCATGACATCACGTCACTACATCAAAGCTTGCCTAAAATTCACTAAAATCTGAAGTTGTGATACGGAATGTTCATATATCCTTGTTTATTGATCTGTACGTATTAGAAATCCTACGACTCTGTAGTTATATGTAATAATCCTTCGCGTGTCAATCCTTTACTAACGAACTACTAATTGTCTGAAAGTGCAGAAAGCACTTCAGGTGAAATCCTGGTCAACTTGTTGCTCGCTTTTCAACGACGAGTTAAAGTGTCGGCGGAAGTGTCGATATTCGATTCCACCGCTGCTCTAACCTTTTATTCTCTAGAGATATTCTAAGAAAGCAGATTAATATGTGTTGGCGAAATACCGTAAAATATATGATTAGCTAGCGGAGATCTGTTTATTTTTGAACGATTTTTAAGCAGTAGTTGTATGCTAAATGAAAGTATAATTATGACTATATCGATTCATCATATTTTTGCCATACTGGCATCTAGAATCGGATGATGTTGCATATCCCAACTTTCCTCTAATATATAAGTGTTCAATCACATTATCGTGGTTGAACTAGAGTTGAATCTGTTTTTGATGAGTGAGAATGAACTTTTTGAAATATGTCCAGGTGAGATATTGTAGTTTGTGTAATTTAATTAATTTGTTTTATTTATTATAATTCCAGCTAAATTGTCGTTACTGAACCGTTTCGGTTGTATTTTTGTGAAATATAAATACGATAATAGTTTGAACACATGAATGGAAAACTGAGTTTGACATTATGTTTAATAGTACATAAAGCAAGATGGATGGGGATCTCTCATATATTCGAAAACGATTCGTGAACTTTTTTGTATACATAAAATCATGGGCAACGCTCGAATTTAGGATCTTTACATTTTTATTGTTCCGTGTCTTAGGTATTCAATAAAAAGGAACACTTACCACTTTGCATTTGTCTGTCTCTTCGTCGTAGCTTTTTGGAATCTATTTTTATATTTTTAATATCAATTTTAGATGACTTTAGATGATGAGAAAAAAGCAACTACCATCTGTCGCTACCGAGAGTTAAGAGAAATATTTTAGGTTTGAAAAAAATCTGTGTCCTCCTTAAAACTGAATATAATAATGCAATTATTAGCAAAAGTTCTGGATTTGTGAAATAATGATTTGATAATTTGATGCAAAAGATTTAGATATTTAAATTGAAGTTGTGTTAAAGGATTCACGATGGCTAATTAATTTTTGCAGATATGGAAATATATTGGAACTTTTAAATTATTTCTTCAAAAATTTAATTCTTTATAAAGTTGCTACAATATTTTATAAGTACAGAATCCTTGTCGCACGGGACTGTCATTTAATTCGAGAAAATTTAAGTCTAAGGAGTGTGAAATAACAATAAAAGAAATAAAAAAAAATAAATTTTACATGCTCTTGACCAAACTCGATCTAATTAATTATAAGTGGGACATGTTATTATTCGTGAAAAAGATAATATGACACTAGACAAAATTATTAAAAATATTCACACTCTGAATTTTGTCTTCGCTATAGACTAGTGATGTGGGCACTCTAATGTATTTTTATCGGTGGGAATTGTTTAGATAACACAAAGAACAAATGATAAGACCATTTCTTTACTGGTCTTTTATGAAAGTTTCTTGTACTCGGACGTGATTCATATTTGATATTTGCGTTACTTGATTCGATGGCTCCATGCCATTTAATGCTTACTCAGTTGACCCTTAGGTTTAAACATGCATATGTTTAAACTTTCATATGTCTTAAGCAGGGAGAGGATCCATGTCTGATGATCTCTATTAATATTTAACAGATTTATTCACTGATGTTGCGCGAATTACCCTTTTAAGTCTCTCATTATTCGCATGTTTCAGGTGACCAAAAAGCTAACCACATTTTAAGTGTAATAGATACTGATTTTATTACGATCTATTCTGAAGACAAGCATCGTGATGGTATTTTCAGTGCTATTTCACATAAAATTTTAAATTTCTAGACCGATTGTCTAATTTAAACTTAAAATTTCCTCAAAAATTCAAAACAATTTTCAAATGATGAAGGCACCCAAAAAAGGAAGGATATTTTGAAATACTCTTCTTCGTAAAAGTACTTTAAAAATAAATAATTAAACAGAAATTTCAATTCTACCATTACTGGAGAATATCTTAGGGTTAAACAAAATCAAATTAGTGATTAATTTTATTGAGTTTACTTTTAATAAATTCGTTTATTATTATGGCACGAAAATAAAAATGAAAAAGAAATAACAAAGGAAAGAAAAAATATTATTATATGAAGCGACGCATCAAAAATAATAAATACGTAATAATGTTAAAAGATCTTGAGATTCTGAAGCATTATGGGACTCCAGATGGTCTTTAAATATAAACACTCAGCGAGCACTAAGTCAAGTAAAACAAAGAAAATATCAAGAACTGGTGAGATGGATTTATATTGCAAAAGATTGCAGTGATAAAAGGGTGCTTGCCTGGATTATAAGTTGTAAGTACATGTATAAAATAGCAATCGATCAGTATTAGACAAGCTTCTTTATTACATGACGAGGGACACTTTTTCAGTATATCAGTTTATATATTTGTTTACACTGTAATTTAATAAATATCATATCAAGCATCCTCTTAACTAAAGATTTAATTGTACTTTTATGAAGTCATCATCAAGAAAGTCCGAAGAATGTCTAATAACCAATCAGGAAAGCGACTTTGGGAAAAATCCATTATACGATCATGGAAAATAAGTAGATTCTTCATGAGCTACGCGAAATTACATTACGAGCTACGCCGAATTAAATGGTAAGTACTTATTAACAAAAAGGGATTTCGCCTATGAATGTATAGTAATCGTCTTTCTAGTAATGCTAGTATATTGTCGACAGCTTATAATTGGACTCCCTTGATAAATAGAGTAAACATCATCGGATGACCGTGAATATTACTACTGATATAATTCTATAAAAGGATTTGGATCATTGAGAAGTGAAATACAGTTTAGATATCGAGCTTAAATATTACTTTGTGCTTATTGTACTTTAATGAATCTTACTTTATTTTTATTATATTTTAAGTAAAACTTGGTAAACGTGGTAGAAATTTAAATTTCATAATTTTTTTGAGAAGACATAGACAAATAGAAAAAAATTCTGAAATTTCGGAGATGAATTTCAGTAGATTAATAAATGTGTATAACATTATTTTCTTGACTCTGACCGACGACATAATTACGCAAGTAGTAGAATTGCTGATGCAGAAATAGTATATTAATTTTTTTTTTGATTTATCACATTTCCAGTGTTCTGGGCAATAAGAGTTACATATGGAATATTTTCTAAAAATGTTCATGTTAGTGAAAATTCTTTCCCACTAACCAGTTTCAAAATTTATGTAAATGCCACTTTACATATATATTTATATATATATATATATATATATATATATATATATATATATATCGAAATTTTACACATATACATAGAAATTTCAATGAAACCGTCCCCGTCCTCTCATAAAGGAAAATTACTTAACCTCCTTTGTTGAGCGATGTACTTCACGCATACTTGCATTAGATAAAATATATTAGATGAAATTTGTGCGGTCGAGAGCGGTCACGCGGAAGATGTCGTAATGTGGAGGCCGTCAAATATTGGGATTTAGGAAGCTGAAATTAGTTTCATATCATTTCCGTCTAATCACCGGTAGTCGTCAGCAGATTAAAATAATCTCTGCCCGTAGACTGAAATACTTGTCTAGAATGACAAAAGTGCATAAATATTTAAGTGTATAAATATTTAAGTGTACGTAGTGTTTGTAATTAAACTATTTACAAACATCAATTATGCACAACGTGAATACATTGCCTACTTTCACGGGCGTAAAAACAAGTTAAAGATAAAAATTTCCAATTCCACGTAGAACTAGAAATATTAATTTTTTGATTTTCCCCTTATTTGTGCTGTGAGATTTTAAATTATACCGACTTTCAAGATGAACGGACAAAAGGACCACCGTTTTATTCATTTTGAGGGACAGAATCTAAAATGGCAGAATGCTTTATGATCAACAAATATTTAAACCCTTAATATTAATATAAAAAACATACATACATGCTGTGATGTTTGCATACGTATTATCTTCACGTTTTATTTTTTTCATTTCGCAATGTCTTCACATCTTATTTATGTATGTGATTGAAACTAACTTTGAATTTATAGAACATATCTGATATAAACAGTCGAATAATTATTTGTGAATTATTAGCATTCTTGGTATTTTCTATTTTTTTTCCTTGAGTTGCATCAAATTAAATAATAATATGAAACAAAGAAATATCCATGTGCCAATATACCACAAAACTTATCACCTCTTCACATACGATATCCAATGTGACGTGCAACTCTACTTCCTGTAATCACATTTGACATCTCCTCATCCAAGTTCCAAAACAATGAAAGTTAAAACTTTGCGGGGAGCCACTCAGAGAGTTTTACACATCTATTTACCAAAGCACTCTCAATACCCGTCTTCGGCGGCAAGTGATTTTCTTGTAATGACGTTACTAACTTCGATAAAGTTATAAGATTATTTACCGAAATTCAAATACATGTGCGGTAAGTTTAACCTCCACTGTCTAGTTAGATTTTTTTCAGATATTAATTCTCTAATATTAAATAACTATAATATATAAAACCAAGTATGCATTTTGGATGCCGTTTTATTGTAACATTCTCGCGTATTCGATTTAAAAATAGTCATCCATTAACCGTATCGTTCAGTGGTATAGGTATACTTACAAGTGGTGAAAGAGAGTTAGAGCCACGCAATATTAAAAAAATGCTTATACTTTCTTTCTACTTACTTCTCACTTTTAATTGAAAACTTCGTCCTTGTAAGTCTATTACTAAATATATTTACCTGTACATATACAGAGATGCTAACTTATGAACAAAGTTATGTTGTGGGATTTGAAAATGATTTTACATATAAACAATAGGACATATCACGTATCTAAGAGAGCGTAAGGAATTATGCCACATGGACGCTTGTTCACCGATATCCACTGAATGTCGCTAGTAATATGAAATTAATAAAATAATTTGATTTATTCATCTTAAACATTAAAGGGTGACACGGAAGTATATTTAAGACCGTGACTATCTCCATAAGTGAGAAATTGAAATAATTTAATGGGGATTCACTGAAATAAAAAAAATTAAATCTGTAAACAATATCCATCCAATGCCTTACCTAACTCACTGCCTCTCAATATATATTATTCCTTGACTCCAACATTCATAAGTGGGCATATCTAAGTAAACATTAACAGTAAGCGATGTATTTAAGCAGTATTAGTTAACTCTAATATCTAACAGTGACTTACAGCATGGGGTGGGCATACTTATGAAAGTGAACGACACAAAATTATAAGTTAAATAATTCATAAGACGATTCATACAAGTGTTCTAAATTACAATATATATATGCATATATATATATATATATATATATATATATATATATATATATATATATATATATATATATGTATTTATATACATATATATATATATATGTATATATATATGTATTAATTGTAGAAGTATGTATTATAAATGAACTCCTATATATATTTCAAATAAGAGTTTAATCCTATTTATCTTTTCCCATAAGTACGAAATATTCCTTACGAGTTTTAATACAAGTTCTTAAAAAATACTTTTTCAATGTGAAACTACGTAAGCATTTTTTCTACAATACCTTACAAACTAAAAAATATATACATATATTTCCTTTATTTATTAACCGACGTCAAAAACAGCAGGAGATTTCTTGGTGGTTATCCCATATAAATATGATGATGATCGGACGATGAGGTCCGGTAATGATCGATAGAACTCCTTAACGAACGGTATGGTATGGTACGTTTGCTAGTAGTAAATTTTAATGGACAGAATAACTGCACCATCGACCAGATCAGGGTCTGATCATGAGTTCTAAAGATGAATAACATAACTTCTTAATGGATGGTAATAAATCAATCGTGATTCAATAGATTTGTTACTTGTTAATAGTAACTTTAGTTGTTATTTAGCAAAATCTGATATCATTATTTTGGATATGCATAAGTAAACTCTTCAAATGGTAATTGTTACTTCGCAAAATCTGATATTGGACTTTAGATTTGGAGAGCGGAACTCCTCAATGGATTACAACTAACCACAGACGGCTACTACTTTCACTTCGCTTCTGTGTGTTGTTGATAACTAATTTTAGACAAAGAGGAAATTATCTATATACTTGCTTTTGCCCGTGACTTAAATAATTATACAATAAATGAATCATTTATTTTTGAAATCGGTGCCAACACCGCCTATCACCTTAAACAATTGTAAAATTTTATATTATAAATACGCCCTTCGTGAATATATTTCGTATTACTAATATATTAAAAGGGAGGGTTTTAAATTTACATTAGAAATTAAATTATAAATTTGGAAAAGTTTATCGAGAGTGCTGGCACTGACTTCAAAAATGAGTAACTAAGCTATATAATACGAATAGGTACCTATTTTGAGTTACTTATTTTTTACTTTTTGTACCTACCTTTTTGAAATCAGTTTTTAAAAGATATTTTATTTTAATGCCTTCATTATTTTCTTGTGTACAATATAATCATTTAATCAGAAAATTTCAAAGGTTTACTCGTACTTATATCTTACCATAGGTATGAAATATTTCTAACGAGTTTTAAAACAACTTTTAACAAAAATACTTTTCCAATGAAATACTATGTAAGCATTATTTCTATGATATCTTATACACTGCAAAATATACACATATATTTGCCAATCAACGCCAAAATGTTTCCTTTATACTTTCATTCTTTATTTATATCGATTATAGAATAAAGGGATAATATTATCAACATTCAATTTCTTTCCTTTGCACTTATACAGACTAACTTTATACGGACTAACATTAGGTATACTTATTCCTATCGGGGAAACAAAAATCGAAGAGACATTGTGAGAAATGACAATCTTCCCATTTTGATTTAAATCATTAATAAATTCTCACTATATACAAAAAACGACGTTAACCGTATAAAAATACTTAGTACATCCATGCTGTTATTGGGTAGTTTTGTGTTCACTAATTTAGCAACTAATATACATTTTACATAGTTGCAGTTAGAAATTGTGGCTTTAATGTTTCAAGAAAAAGTGTTTTTCTTAAAGGGGCAATATACCAAAAATCCTAGTAAGTACTGAATGACAGGTTTCTAAATCAACAAAAAATGATCTTGTATTTGATCCACTATATATTCCTTTCAATTCAACATACTATTCTGAAACAGAGTTTTTAAAACAGTTGACCGCTCTGTAACTAAGTACCCAGAGTTTGGAGGACCCAGACCTTCTTTCGCATCTTCTTATTTGGTCATAGTTGAAAATGCTTAACACAAATAATTAAAATGATGCAGATCTGATTAGAGGTTACCAAAATTCTATAACAACTTGAATTATGTCAGTGGCTTCTGTCTATAAGACGATAAGAGTATTGATATGCAACTCAAACTGAATGATTTGCAGATAGAGAAAATTCATTCTGGATTTAAAACTAAATTGCGTACCCTGACTTTTAAACTAAAACAAGTATCACGTCACAGATCAAAAAAATTGAAGGTACCGTCGTTTTACGGATCACCAAGGCTATGGCAATTTTCACACATCTTCGCCTTGTACGACAGTCACTGAAATCGACACGGGGAATGGAGTTAAAATATTCTAGTTCAATGCTAAGACTATCCTGCGAGATAGGTTTGAGACATCAAACGTAACGAAAGACATCAGCGACAGGAAGTTTTATATATCGACAATTATACGACAAAAACTTATTAAAACCATGCAAGGAAGGGTTTGCTCGGATACCAATCACAAGCTGCAAATTAAACTGGATAAACCATACGCTTCGGAGTAGAATACACACGAGAAAAACGTGGCCTATAGAATCAGATCGGCGGCAAACTATCTTGTTGATATATGGAGTCGAGCGAAACATGATTCTTCATGTTAATATTATATTTTATGTTTGAAAATATTTGCTATAAAATATTTTTGCAGAAGGGAAAAAATTGAAACAACAGCATCAACCTTCCTTACTCCTTGTCGATCCCTTGAGGCCCAGAGGCATATATTTATTTTAAAATATTAGAAACTAAAAGCAATAGCAAATTAAGACTCTATAGCTGAAGGATACTAATTATATTTACGACTCGTTACTTCCTTTAGTCTGCGCCAGGTGCTCTTACAGAGAGAAGATATCAAAATTCACAAGGCCATTCCGAATAGACTAAAAGCTGAAATGTCTTATTTTACATACATTCCTTTTAAAAGCTAAATTACTAAAATTTATAAACTTATTTTATATACGTGCCTTTGTGTTATTTCATTTTGACAAATAATAAACCGAGAAGAAAATCTATTAGCATGAGAATAGATTTAAGAAATTCAGTACACAATTACTGTTGTTGCAAGATCCAATAAAGTTGATTTTACTTTTGAAGCGAGGAAAGACAGAAAATACTAGAGTCAATTAGAGGAGATATAAAAACGTATTTGCAGAAAGACAGGTTTGAAAAATTGTAATTACAGTACAGAGGGAAATGAAAACGAAGAAGAAAATTTGTAGAAAAAACTAAATGTTACGGAAAAGATAAGCAAAACTTTCTGAATTCTACCTTCTAATGATACCTTAAGACAAGATAAATCAAGTTAAGTCTCCTATATCATATTATGGTACAAAACAGACCAAGTGGAAACAAAAAAAAACCCATTAGTAATCACCTTTTGTAAAAAAAAAGTAATAGGTGTGATCGCTGTATTGGAAAATACATATGACGTGAAATTCCCACCTAATCGTCGATTATATTTTTTCATTATTAAAACTAAGTAGATAATATAAGCAGCATGGAATTCATATGTGAATCAATAGAAACATACCTAAAAGCGGAACAATTTTCTGAATAGATTTGGACTTTCACTCTTCGATGAAAATGAGAATGAACCGCTTCATTCATTCAAGATCTAACTAACTAGGCTTAACATCACCTGAGATTTCCAACATGCATAAAAAATTGCAAGATAAAAAGATGCTACCATGACATTTTTCAAAAGGAGCGAAAGGCTATTACCTCTCTACAGAATTACATCTAAACAAAGTGGGCAAAACTTTTTGGCACGGATGTTAAAATCTTGTATTCGCAGGATATCTTAATTTCAGAAGCAATAAAAATCATAAAACTAATTTAAGTAAAATTTAGAATTAAAATTCCTTTAGCATATTATCACTTTGACGAAATATTCATAAAAATTGACTTTTCCAAAAATACAACGAGATTAAAAAATTCGGGATCGTTTTGAAAGAAGAAATTGGGAAACATGTTTTATGAAGCGGAAATAGTAAGCGATGACTTTATTATACAGAAAAAATGTCTTCAAAATTCTATCTATTTTTAGAGCTCCGTACCTCAGAAGTCAATATGAAAATTAAGAAAATATAGTTAAAAATAGAAACATCAATGCATTCTTACATTTTCTAATAGAATAGTTGTTTTTCTTAGGAAAGTTTGAGTAAAGTATATGATGTTTAACATAGTAATGGAGATTACTGAGCGCATATTTAAAAAATTAAAAAATTTTGGTAATAATTAAAAAAAAATGTTGGCGCGCAAAACATCTGTACAAACTTTTGTTAAATTTAAATGATTGAAGTTCAAGTCAATATACAAATATCGTAATCGTTATTTTTGTCACAAGAATCTATTTTCTGTGTGAAAGACATTTTCAAAAATCCATTTGTAAATAACTCAATGACAAAACATAAAAAATTTAATCTATTTCCAAACCAAATTTTTTGAATTCGGGTTTAACCTTATTACGTAATAAAGCAAATTATGCTGTTGTACATCATATACTCACGGGTTAATTCAAGATATTGTATAGTTAAAATAAATTGGAGATGAACATTAGAGCTTAGTTTCAACATGTGGAAGTGAATAACTAAAATAACGTATGATAGTAAATATTAAAAGCAGAAGGCGTTAACTAATTCTTGTTAAATAAAAAATTTGAATTTTGAGAAAAAATATTTCCATAATAAAATTCGAGTATACTTAACACAGGTAGTGGTATGTGTATTTACCACTATCTGTGTTAAGGATATTAGCAGTGAGCGTGGTATTCCACCGTCGCGATTATGATTAGCGCCATCACATCAACGGTCTCTGTTGCACAGTAACGTTTGTAAGGTGCCATTTAAGTTGATTACAGTGTTTGAAATAATTTAGGTGTCAAAACATAATAAGAAATATTCTATTTTATGGAAACTACGAGAAAATTCGATGTACATTCTCATTCATTAAAGGTTACCTCTTTGATTCACTGCTTTACATTAAGAAATCATACAAGATTAAAATACAATTTAACAATCTGATTACGACATAAATTTAATCCGGAGAGCAATAACATATACGTAGTTATGTATGTGTACGGATATATATATATATATATATATATATATATATATATATATATACATATATATATATATATATATATATATACATATACACATATATATATATATATATATATATATGTATATATATACATATATCGAAAATAAATATTCGGATTCAGATTAAAATGTTGGACCGATCAGAAAGCCATGCATTTACGTCAAAAGGTATTTCAACAACATAATAAATATTCTTCGATCATATAAATACAAATAAAATACTAACTAATACTTTAGAATAATACTTGAGAATATCTTTAAAAGGTGTCAATCAGGGACGAATTATAAAAAGTTAATAAGATTGAAATGTCTTGGACAGAACGCCGGTATAATAAATCAGATCGGTCATTAAATATATATCTTTAATTGGCGAAACGATACAATAATGTTCATTGTCGCTAACATCAGGTTAAAGTACAATGCGATATCGAAACCTATTCGATAAAATTTACTAAGCCGGGCAACTTATTATCTTATATTTAAAATTTTTCAAACAGATGAAATGTAAATTTCAATATCTTTTTTTTTCATTTAATTTTAAAACAATAAAACGTTTTACAATTTGATAGCGGAAAGGCATCATGTGTTTTTTTTTACAAAAATCAAGCCCTTGTGTAATGACATAACGCCATGTGATGCCATATATCCTACAATACTTTCGTACCTAAAAGTAAACTGAAATAAAACAATAAGTATATTAACAAATAATATCACATCCAGTTATCCATCCACAACAATATGTTATTGTAAATTTAATTAACAACCTTATCGACCTTATTAATAGTTTGGTCAAATACCTAAATTGAATGTCGAATATAATCATAACCAAAAGAACTCTTGGTTTTCTTATTCTGATTATATATTAATAATAAATGTACACGATGATTCTGACTTAAAATCGTTATTTCATATTTCATTTTCCGTTACACGACAGTTCTAAAGTTAAACAAAAATTATTATAGATATTTAATTTATCTTAATTAATATAGTACTGAAGTAACCATGTTGTAAAGTTTATATTTAACTCTAAATTACATTACGCTGGCTGATTTAATTAAACAAAGCCCATTCCATAATATTAAACTAAATGACAAAGTCATGTCAATAGATCCTTGAGAAGTTTTAAGGTAAGACCGCACATTCGATTTCCGAATCGAAAAACTCAAATACGTGAAAAACGACACATGTTCAGAAAATATTTCGTTCGAAATGGAATTGAATGTGAATCGTATATTAAAAAATTCATATAGTTTTATTGCATTCGGGCAAAAATAAAAATATTTAAACACATCCACTACCAGAGGATGTAATCGCACAGTTAAATTTACGAAATTATATCATGTAACTAATTAAAATGCAGTGATAAACGAAGCTAATAATATTCGAACCTAACATGTCTTTATAAAATATTGTGTTTTATATGGTAATTATCTGTCAAAAATATACCACGCAAAAACAAAAAGGATACACGCGAACTACTTATTCCTTTTTAATTACTGCGTTATGATTACCTCGAGTTCTTTACACAATCATTACATTAAAATAAACTGAATTTTATCCAGGAAATTAGGAGCAAACGTAATTGCAGTCGCTGCATATTAGTTGATACTATCGTATTTTATTTGTGGAAAATAAATAGTTACTGCTTAGACACATTTCGTTCTGTCGTTATCGTAGTTTAGAATACCAATCAGTTACACTTGTAGCTTTTCATTTGCTTTTCACAGCGTAATTAAAAAATTACGAAATATTTACTACAGTTTAGAGTCTACACGAATGCAGAATAGCGTCATTTTATCATTGCCTTATCACAAACATAAATAATGCCAATTGCCGTAATCTGACAGAAACAAAATATTTATCATATTTTTTCATAGCCGCTGCAGTTACGAAGAATATTTGGTCGTGAATTAGTTGAAAAATCTTAATACAAATACTTTTATTATGTTTAATTCACCTAATACCAAATACGTCTAGTGAGGTAAATTTTAATTTCAGTCAGTTAACAAGTCAATAAATATTGAATATTTATCACAATTTGATAGTGTTCATTCTCAATCAAATAACCCCGTATCTTATATTCTATGTCAGTGCCAAATAATTAGTGCTAAAGTAAACAAAATTTAATTTATTTTAATACTAATTTATCAAACATAGCCCGTTTTTATTCCAATTTGCTTTTGAAACTGATATTAAATTGTTCAGTTCTATGAAGCGTGTTTCGTTTAAATATAATGCTTTAGTTTTATTTAATCATCAACGTTTTTCGATATAAAATTAATTTAATAAATAAACAAATTGGCAGCTTCTTAATTTTGATCTTTTAAGATATTACGACTTTATTTGTAACTATTTAAACGAAAATGGTAAAAATTAAAACTGAATCCAAAATTTTAAAGCATTGAATTCATACTAACTCATTTACATCCTTTAACAGACATATATAATGAGTGTATTCTTATATAAATGATATTACTGAGGAGACGTACGTGTATTTATGCATATACTAGCAGAATTTTTAGTGTTAATGATTAGTTATGTAGTTATAGTTAGTATATATGTGCATATATAGCAGTCCATAACAAGTCCATAACAGTCCACAACATAAAAAATTCACACAATCATCTCTCAACACAGCTAGTCCCACCGAGAGAAACCGACCAAAACGTTAGAAAGGCTGAATAATATAATTTTTATCTACACAGGCAACAAAAGTGGTGGTAATTGAATAGGTTTTATGCTGAAAGACCATATGAAATTTCATATTACTGAGTTTCAACCAATTTAAAATAGGGCTGCATAGACAACATAACTAACCTTATTCAAGTTTACGCACCTACAGAAAAGTCTAAGGAAGAAGAGATACATTTCTAGGATCAACTTAGACCGGCGTTAGAGTATATAGAATCAGACACGATTATTATGGGTGATTTCATTACCATAGTGGGCGATTCTACTCTGAAAGTAGAAATGTGATGGGGCCTTGGGGTTATCACTCAAAAAGAAGCAAAAGAGAAATGTTACTTGTAGAATTATGTACACCAGAAAAAAAAAGGGCGTGGTGCTCACTATACCATAAGACTATTAATGAAATTGATTACTTCATAACATACAATAAAAATAAAATACAGGATATTAATATAATAAATACATCTCATCCGACAGATCATAGACTCGTTCGTGCTAAATTTCCCCAAAATTTTTATGGAAAATTTAGCAAGCAAAACCCTGAAAATATTTTAAAAATAAAATATTTAGTTTCATGACTCAGGAAGAAAAAATTATTAAAAAAATCATATTATGAAGCAACTCTGTCTTTGAATAAAACTGAACAAGTACAAGGAATATACTCGAATTTAAATAAAATGATTAAGGAAACATTTGCATCTCTATCAAAAAAATCTGCAATAAAAAACAAATTTTAAATATTACTCCGGATATTCCAGGATATTCCAGGTAGGAAAAATAAAACAAAATATGAAAAGAAAACATTGTCCAAATTACGTAAGAAAAATAGAAAGAAATTATCAAAAGCAAAAATTAGCTATTATCGAAGAAGAATTGAAAAATAATAGCTGAGTAAATAGAGGACAGACGCATTTAAAACCGCTATAACATGGATCCCCTCATTAAAAACATCTACAGGCAGTACTTCTACCCGGAGAGAAGAGCTCTTGGGTGTTGCTTCAGAATTTTACGAGAGATTGTACAGCAACGCCTATAAGCATTGAGAAATTCATATCACCTAAAACTATAAAAACAATGAAGGGACACCTTTATTCATGGAAAGCAAAATAAATAAGGATATAAACTCGTTCAAATTTATGAAAAGTTCATGTCAAGACGGAATTACAAACGACATTTTAGAAACGTTACCAGAACCTATTAATCCTGTACTCACAAACGTATTTAATTAAATCTTATTATACAAAAAGTTTCCAACTGTTTAAGAGACATTCGTCATAAAACTATTATATAAAAAAGGTGACCTAGAAAATATTAGCAATTATAGACCCGAGATATGTACTTCAAACAACATACAAATTATTTACACTAATGATAACAAATAGAATAACACTGATATTATAATTTCACCAACCAAAGGATCGAACGAAAAATATATTCACTCTAACTAAAATTCTGCAAAAATATTCAGAGTATGATAAATTATTATATATCGCATTTGTTGATTACTCTAAGGCATTTGATTCTATAATACATTCATATTTATGGAAAGCCCTAAATGAAGACGGAATACCAAAAAATGACATCAAAATTTTACAAGAAATATATAACAAAAATAAAGCAGTTTTAAAATTGAAGACAAGGGAAATTCTTCAAAATTGAACGCGGTGTAAGACAGAGTCCCCAATATCTCCTAATTTATTTACAACCTTAATAGAGAATATTTTCCGTAATTTGAGTTGGGATACAATGGGCATACAAATAAACGGAGAATGCTTGAACCACTTACGCTAATGATTTTTATACGATACTAATATGGTATTATCATGTAAAAATCATAAGCATCTGGTATGTATCTTACAATTCCTTGAAAGGGAGATTAAAAATCTGGTTTAGAAAGGAACAAAAGCAATATATGCGTAATGACAAATAATAACAGGATCAAATATTTTAGACCAGGTCGAAACCTACGTGTATCTAGGACAGCAAATCTTATTTATGAATCAAATATTTACCGAAGTAAATAGACGGATTGAAATAGCGTAGTCAAGCTATTGGTCATTAAACCACAAATCCAAATTACCGACTTTCCTAATATGGACGCTGGGGCGAATCCGTATTGAACTGGTGGCCGCGCGGCAAACCTAGTCGCCGCGGTCGTTCCCTTCGTCACTGGAGTGTCGATAATGTACGTGTCGCAGGCTAGGACTATGATCACGAAGAACTGAAAGGAATGGCAATACATGGAGGAGGCCTTCATCCGACAATGGGTGCCCCAATGACTTGAGTGTAAATATTATTTTAACTATGACAAAATTATTAATTTATTGAAATTAAATAAATTTTTACATTATTTTCTTTTATATATCCGAAACATCTTTTTTTTATTTAGTTAAAGTATTTTAGATTAATATTAATATTCAATTGAATGTAAGTACGCTTCTACAAGCATAATTATGAATTCCAAAACAACATGGATTTATTAATTACGATGTGCATGGCAAATCGTAATTAATAAATCCGCCATTATTTCGCAGCATTTTTTAAACGTAATAGGAAATTATCTAAATTATTTGGTAGTTTATATAAAGAGAGCGACGTTCAATTTTCTGTTCAGTTGGAAACTGGAATTCAATAGTAAAAAAAACAAAGAATGTATACTCACTTCCATTATTTTTTATAGAGCGACCTAACATTAATTTATATCATCATTAATTTATGAACATGAAAAAACCTTATTGAAACAAATGCCACGTTAAGTTTGCATTATTGGAAAAAAACCGTGGCATGTTTCTAAATTGCCACATAAAACCTTGGAGCTCTGGAAAGCTTTGGTGATAAAGTAAAAATATTTCCTGTTTGGCTATCACAAAATTAGAGATTTTGAAGCTGAACTACATATACCTTCAAAAATATCATCTTTTTCGCTCACTAGTTATTTGGATGATGTTTATTTGGACGAAGTCGGCGCCAACTATTTGCTGAACATGAATTATTTCGAATAATCCCAAATTACTTCAGATCAAAGATTTGCTTTTAATGTTTATCCAAAAGGAAATTGTTAGACCGAAATAAATAAAGAGAATTCGACCAAAGCTAGTCAGGATTTCGCTGGCAGCTTTAGTTTTAGTATAAATGTCAATGACAAAGTAAATTTTGATTAAAGGTCAAGATCTTTTATTTACTTCTTAACTTTCTAGAATTATAATATATCACTTAGTAACCTAGATATTTTTTCTTCCTCGCAATATTATATTTGGATTTTTTTAATTTGGTTCATTCAAAATAAAATAAATTTAGCACCAACTTAGCATAAGTAGTTTCTGGAATACACTGTATTGCCCCTAAATGTTTAAATGTTATATGTACATGTAGTATATATAACATTTTGAACATTTAGTGGATAATAGTAATCTAAAATTATGAAAATAACGGAGTTTCTGTAAGCTTCATTAAATCTAGAAGGAAAACATACTGATGATTACAGAACACATAGTTTTTAGAATTTTATGATATTTTACGATTGCCAAAGAGCTAAGCAATAAATATACATGAAAAATAATATTATTTTTCGTAAATAATTGAATGGAAAATGTAGCTACACTTGAATTTTTATAACTTGTGTATATACAAATATACCAGCTTAGACAATAACGTGAAACATAAGTCTAGGTCAAAGTTTTATTAATTTGCATGGTCAATAAAAGGATTGGGACCGAAAATCTTAACAAGTTCTGTTTTAATATTAATTTAATTTCTAGTTCATGATATTACATGGGTATACATGTACTGGTGAACTCCAACCTTTCTTTTTTTCCTTTTAGTTAAAATGACTAATCGATATTTATTTTATTTGGCAAATTTTAAGTTTTCGTAACAGGTGGCGAAACATTCTAAGAAGAAGCAAATATCGTAAAATATTCATTTTAAGGTTTTTCGACTTTCTTTACATACCTACTCTTTCAAACAACTCCTGCAAATAAATTTGTCATTTTATATAAAGTATATGTTTTTCACATGAATTTCCAATATAGATAGATCAAAGCTATTGTATTTCAAGCATGGTTACCCCTTTTAAATTATGTTAATCTCTCATTTTGCTAGGTTTCTATATGAAGGCTCTTGTTGTGCGTGATAAATGAGACAATAAATAAACTTAGATGCCTCAGGCTGCGATGGAAAATAGCAAAAAAAAATTCGCTTTATTTAATGCAGAATATCTACAATTGTCCCATATTTCAACTTTCTAGCTCAAGGAGAATCAGTCGATGAGTAAACGAAATAAGATATTTTCAGAGGATATATCTCTCAAATACCTGAAGGTAAAAGCGCATAAGTTTTACAAGATACAGTTTTGGGATAAACATTCATAAACGGCACAAAAGGGACTAGGAATACTCCATTTAGTATTTGATCCAGTTATTACAAGAATAAAAATCTTGTATTCTTTTATGAAAATTTATATTATTTTTCCTAATAGATTGTTAATGTCATTTTTATAAAGAACAAGTTCAGCAATGGAGTGGAAAAGTAAGATATGCGGAGAAAAGAAATTTTCTTTACTGGTGAAGCCGCTGTACAATACGAGTTCAGCCATCGTAACTTCTACTCATTTCCCTATTTCTTTCAATATACCGCCTTTTTTCAACACGGGAAATGTAGGTTAAAAATAACATGTAGTTTTAAATTCCACACAGGAATTGCTAAAATAACTTTTTTGAATAATCTTTGATGTGTTAAGATATATCATCAAACCTATATATCAAACCTATATACAATATTAGTGAAAGTTACAGTTAAACATAATTGGTAGAAACGGTGTTTTAAAGAGACACCTATAATTCAATAGGTCAGATGGATTTAAAAAGCAATATTAATACATAGTACATTGAGTCTTACCAAAATAAATACAGTTTTGACTAACTTTAACCTGAATACCTTTAACCTCTTAGTTTAACTCTAATAAGAGCTTTGTTAAATTTTTCTTTGGGAATTTTTATCCCAAACGTACTAATTTTGAGAGCAAAGTTGCCAAGGAATTGAACATTAGATGAAAAATGTTTATTTGTATGTGCGAATCGACGATGAAATTTGTTACGGTTATCCCTTAATGTGTTTTAAATAAGGTCGTGGTGTCTAATATGGTGCCACTATTACACCCAAAGATTAGCGTATGAAGCAAAAAATACTGTTACGAGAAATGAAAAACGGATTTGAAAAATTTCACAAAGGCGTCAAGAAAAGAATAATAATTTCACTCCTGAAAATCATCATATAATTTGGAAATTATGGAAAAGAACTAAGGCAAAATTATTTACAATACTTACCAGTTCTACACATTAAGCTATATACAAATACAAATGTAACAAAAAATTGCTACACGTCTTGGTAAAGCTTTGCCAAGCATTTATTTATTGAGAGTAGATAACTACTTGCGACAAAATCTTGAATTTTTGAATGCGGCAAGAACTGATAAAAATGTCACCTTCATTAAAACCATTTAAAATAATGAACACTTTTCGATAGTAAGGAAATAGAGAACTTCAAGTAGACATTCCGCCAACAGGAGTAGTAGTTATAACATTTTTACAGCTATTTAATGATGTAATATCTCGTTTACGTTTGAAGCTCTATATATTTTTCAAAAAATGTCATAGTAGTCAAAGCCGCTGGTTTTAAGATCATAGGAGATCATTTAAAATAATTTCAAGTAAACAGATTCTTCGATGGTTGCGAAGATTTTATTTGTGTCATCAAACCATATGCTTCATTAATTTCTAAAAACTGTTCTTTGACATTTTGAAAAAACTGAAGGGTTTGACATTCTGAAGAAACGCGTTTTTTTGCTTTTTGTGAAAAAGTAATTGAATAGTAAAAGTAATTGATTAAATCACAAACAACTAAAACATGATATCGTGGCAAGTTATGATATAAAGGCTTACCTACTTTATTGCTGAAATTAGTATATACATAATTGTCTAATATAATACAAGTAATTATTAAAACGCTCCGTGGTAGGAAAATATAAGTATGTGAGCATTGATTATTTATTAGGATATCAGTATGAGAGCACTGAATTAGGACATTATTCTTTCATGCTCTGGGAACGTGATGATCTACTCTTCTCTCAATTTCTTTATATACTTCTCACAATAAATCCTAATCGACTATCTTAGTTACTATTTGACATAAGTATAGCAATGATGTTGAGTATAATTAAAATATTTTGTCGCCAATTAATTGCATAATATGATCTATCGCCTTTATGAACATTTCTTTTAATTTAACGTTTTGAAGCTCTTTACTATTATCAGCGAATCACATTTAGTCAGTTGCACTGAAGACCGACTGCTCAAAATCACCACTTCTCCATATATTTCGAATCGAGTCTGTAATGACGGGAAAGGAATATTGATCAATCGAAATTTTTTTCATAAAAGTAAATCATTTTTATATTAAATATTGTTTTATTATAAATTATACACACCAAAACCTTTAAATAAAAATTTACCGGAAAAGACTAATATAAAGCCGTACTAACTCACAACTTCAAAAGAAATACATAAAATTTGTGACGCTTCTATTTTATAAAGACCATTTTACGTCGTTAGTACTCATATATCTGAATATTATCTTAGCATATTTTTGGGGGAAATGAATGACATGCGAATGAACAGAGAGCTCCCGCATGCGAGAAATAACTCTTAGTCACAGTATGCGCTCGCTCATGAACGTGCGCTTCCGCATCTACAGTCTTGCGCTCATCAAAACAATCTGGCTTGCAAAATTTATTATTAGGTTATCAACTTATAAACTCGCCATCTCTGTACACCAACCTTTCAACTTTTTGTATGTAGTCAAAAAAATCAATCGTTAATTGTATAAGGTAAAGATACCAGCAGAGCCGCTGGTTTCTCGTACTTGTCGCCAATGTATAGACCGAGTTAAAGTACCGTCCTTGTAGAAATCTCTGCGCCGTTAACTGAAAAATCGGTGAAGTTCGATTTTGATATGACTTTCGTCTTTAAATTTGCTATCGCGTATATTATTAGACGGAGAACGAAAGAGATGGTGGTTAGATGGTAAGCATACCGTACGGTAGCATACCGTCCATCCAAGTGACAATAATTTTCCATGCATTACTTTTGATACGTGGGTTCGAGCAATGTCATGTAAAAAATAAACTATGCTTTGATTTGAAGGAAGTTTAGTAGTAATTTTGCTCAATTGTTCAAAATAAATATTAGCTGTAATTGTACTGTTAGCTTGAAAGAGTTCCCAATGATTAGCTCAATTAATAAAATTTTGTTTATACCCCACCGTGCACTCAAAAGTATATTTTGTCCAATATTATATTTTGGTCTAGGTACACCTTTTTCCCCAGCTCCTAGATATTGGCGTTTACGTAAAAAATTAAGATAAGCCGCCTTTCATCTCCCGTAACCAGACACTTTAGCCTCTCTTTGGTGCGATGGGGATTTAGTAGCTCCAAGCACACATTAGCTCTCCTCTAATATTGAAAATGTATTAGCTATTTCTTTTTCGAAGCATGAAGTTGTTTTTCCATTGCAGTTGTTTTTCTATTGCCATTGCTGAACAACGCGAACTTAATCTGGGATTTGTTTCATCTGGGATTTTTCTCAATAAATTGTAGGTTGCTTTGGACAAGGTTTATCGGACAGGTCAAAACTCCCTTCTTTTTATCTCTAGATACAGTGCTGGACTGTATCGTAAGAGGGCATAACTTCACCCACATTTCTTTATATATTGCATGATGCGTCGCTACTTTTTCCCCCTAAATGACATTCATGAAAAAAGAGTCCTTTAAGTTCACTTCGAAATACTTCTATTTCTAATTTATTCTTTACTCCTCGATTATCCAATTGCAAACTGAACAGAAATATTCTTTACCCTATAACATTTCAGAAATCGGTCGAAAAAAGTGGCGGGTTTATCAGTTGCCAATCTAATATTTTTTTATGTATCTTAAACATGTTCTTAAAGTTACAGGTGGCGTAAATTTTTTATTAACATTATAACTTATTTACCTAATCAGCAACTCCCGAGAAAGAGACAAGCCTCACATAGACACCTGATAAATTTTACATTTATAATATTTATTTTATAATGTATAACGCAAATTGTAGACATTAACTTTTGACTGCTTGAAGGTGGAGACTTTATATCTTTCGCGTAACCTGTCCGGGCGCACTAATGCCAACTAATATATCTTATCTAAAGCGAGGCTACGTGAATTACAACGCTCAGCAATGGAGGTTAAGTGTTTTAAATTTATGGGGGACGAAGACAGTTTCATTGTAATTTATATACATGTATATATATATATATATATATATATATATATATATATATATATATATATATGTATATATATATATATATATTATGACCCGTCTGGTTGTACTGGTTTCTCTTCGATATCTTTAAAACGAAATTTTAAAATGGTGGATATTATTATTCTTGTCTTCAATTATTCACGATTCTGAGTTTAATTATTTTTTACTAAATTATCAAAGGTATGGACATCAAAGTTGTGTGATACTATAAGATTTGCTTAGAAGTATAAAAGTATCCTCATGACGTGAATATTTTAAGTGTACTTTTAATTAATGATTTTACTATACCTTTATGCAGTCAATGTCAACAAAATCTGTAAAATGTTTAATAACAAACCAATACTGTACTTAGAAAAAAAAATAATTTTACGACCATAGAACATAAGCAGACTCTTTATGAGCTACGCCGAAATATTGCGAATTAAACAATAAATAATTATTAATAAAACGAAACTGTGCCTGGATATATCATAATCGCCTTTTTAATAATGTTAGTATGTAGACGGTAACTCACAACTGGACTCCACTGATGAACAGAGTTAACGACATATGACAGCTGTGAATATAACAAGGTTGGATCACTAAGAAATGAAATCCACTTTATACATTGAGCTTAAATATTAAAATCAAATATTGATAACTTGGTAATTATTGTACTTTCATGAAACTTACCGTATTTTTATTACATAATTTAAGCCAAACCTGATAAACGTGGCAGAAATTTTAATTTCATAATTTTTGTGAGAAGGAGAATCACAATTCTGAATATTCACTTTTTAGGCTATTGTTATCAAATTTTAGAGATGAATTTCAGTAGAGTAGTATACGTATATGACATTATTTGATTCTGACTAAAATAAGTGAAGCACGAGTAATATTTTAATTTTCATCAGTTTAGATTCGTCAGGTGCAAAATATTGTGTGGTTATAATTGCGAAATTATTATTAAAAGTTAATTTTAAATGAAAAATGTATATTCGATTTAGAAGAATATATTTTATATTTAGGATTTTCTTATAAGGTGAAAATAAACAATATACGGTCGTTCCGATATTCATGTAACTGCCAAGCTCATATATATATATATATATATATATATATATATATATATATATATATATATATAGAAAAATAATATCCACCGTTTAAAAATTTCGTTTTAAAGATATCGAAGAGAAATCAGTATGACCAGACGGGTCATAATTGAGTCTTCTAGCAATACAGACCGATAACGAATTTCTATGAAATGTAGATTGAAGTCTTTCTGAAAGCTAAAAACCGATGTTTAATTGATTCCATACTAAAATATTATAAAACCTAATATTTAGAGGAAATTAAAACCACAAATAAGGTACCATAATATAAAATCTGTGAAACATTTGTAACAACAATTTTATATGAATACTCAAAATTGGAAAAAAAATATGGAAATGTAATAAAAATATCAGTTATAGCAGATAATTAGAATTCTTCTAATCATATATAATAAGAAATATACACTTTATATAGGGTAAACTATGGAGATATACCACCCTTTTTATTTAAATGTAAATATAATATACGTTAATGTATTAAACCTTATTGTAGTATAAAAGCATAAAGAAATAAAAAGCTTTCAGGCACATATAACATTTGAAAAATAATTGTTTAGTGTAAGTTGGGACAGTAGCGTCTCTCCCATCGTGTAGAGGATGCCACATGCCTTATGCCTTGTCATTGAAGTTCTTCTTCCGTAAAATTGCTCTACCACAATCATTGGAGTTTGGAGAGTACATGAAGCAACTTTCATGAAGCCTTTTTAAGAACTTGGAACACTTAATCCAGTCAGACTTCTTTTGGGTTCGAAAATAATTCTCCCAGCACTCAACGCAATTGTTTTCATCCTGCCCAATAGGCCCTGGATCTTGTTCCTTTCGTGTTACTTTTGTTAGATTAAATGTTTCAACAGCAGTATTCATCAGTTTCATCTATTTGATGATCTCTTTTATTAAATCAGGATCATCAGTTTTACTTTGTCCATTGACAGGAGAAGTCAGGATGTATGGTTTGAGTTTACGTTTAACGGTTGAAACTGGCACCTTTATAATTGGAGGATCTTCTTCAAGAATTTTTGTTAGAATTTCTTAAGACACAATGGCTGGTCCGCAATGAAATGCTGAGATAGAAACTTGAGTTGGAGGAGTAGCTACAACCCCAAATCCAGATGACGACGGCGAAAGAATTTCACCGAAAGAAGGTCTTGAAGCAGAAGGTTCGGCTTTTGATGCAGAGGTAGAATTTTTATCAGTATCAGATGACGGAGTAGGTGAGCTCTCAGGTAGACGAGAAATGGCAAAGAAGTGTAAATAAGTTGATCCCACAAACTCTGAAAACTGATTGTGGTGTTCCCACCGAAGCTGCTTTTCTCCCATGCACAACCAATAAGAGCTGCAATCGTCTTGTTATTTTTCAGTCTTTCTGAATCCATAATTTTTGCTTCCTGGTTGTAATATGTTTTTACAGGTTTAAAGAAGCTGTACTAAACTTGTAATGCTTGAGTTGCATGACTAGGCAAACATACCGCAATGACGTTTTTTTTCATTGGCTAAGTCCAAAAAAATATTATCGGAGGTATGACCACCTAATATGAACAAAGTCATGCCCTCTTTAGGTTTGCATGGTAAAAAAATATCTTTGAATCATTTTATAGAAAACTCAGTAATTATGTATGCAAACTTCCTGTTCATGTACATATCTGAACTGTTTGGAAGATCATCAAAAAACTCAGCTTTTCGATTGAACCCATTATCAGTGCTGGAGATAAAAATAAGCCTTCAGCATTGCAGTAAGCATTGTAGTAGTGATTGTCTCTCCTTTCTCGCGAGTCGTGTCAACATGAACGTCTTTAAATCCGTTTGGCGTCAGTAATTTGCTAGGTATATTTATCAACTGGATTCCGCTCTCATCAATATTGAAAATATTTCCTGGCTTATCCACTAAATTATTGTCAGTCATTTTTTTTTCAGATGCTTGAAAAAGTTGCTTACTCTGTCTCTATTCATACCTTGCGTTCTTTCAGTAGACAGTCCTTCAATCTGTCTAAGTGCGATATCCTTGTACCTCTCGAGAAAAGATTGTAGCTACTGGCTTCCCGCTTTAAACTTTCCCTTCAAAACATTATGTAATTTAATCCTAGTTTTTACACAAAATTGTACGCCAGTACTCATGTGGAATCCCTGGTATGTGAATCCAGCAGCAGAGAGACATTTAACGTAATTTGCAAGACGTCTTTCATTATCGACGCCGAGGTACGTTACAAAAATTTTTTTACTTTAGTTAATACCTTCATAAAATTTTTTAAAATCCCTCCTTATTCCTTCTCTACATCCTAAAATAAACCTCTGTACAAAATTTCAACTTTCTAGATCCAGCAGTTTAAACTTTGCATTGATGAGTCAGTCAGTGAATGAATGAGTCATGACTTCTCTTTTCATGTATAAATATAGGCAATATTTAGGCGAAAATTACCTTACGATCCTAATCCAGATTTAGGTATATTTTCAGATTGCATTTATTTTAACAATGTCCGGATAGGTAATGAAAATTTCTTTCCACCTCATGATTTGAAATTTCACTCTTTCTTACTTTTTCTATCGCTACTCGTAAATCTTACCCTGTCCATTGTCCTCTATTCACTCCTACCTTCCTAAGATATTTTCTTAACTTTCAAAAATAAGCAAAAACTGAAAAACATAATTCACCGAAAACTGAATAACGAATGACATGGCGTCTCTCCGAATCACGTGGGAGAGATGTCACGTCTATTATAACATACTATAAAAATAATATTACCAATTGTAGTAAATTACGGCGCTCAGGAAGCACATGAAACATTATTAATGGCGTACTCACTTGTTATGATCATAGGGCACACAATTATCCTAAAGAAATGAGCATAGTTCCAAAACTTTTGAGTAAATATTTGGGGCAAAAAAAGTTTATACACAGATTACTTGACACTCGTCCTTGACAGCCGAGTGGGCACTGCGCTGTCTGTTCGGTTCCAGGTGGCTCTACCGAATGACGATTACATTAGTATTGTCTCTTTTACTCCTTCGGAGATATAAAGTATATGGCATCTCTCTCGCTGTGGCGTCTCTTCCCAGTTTACTCTACTTAAAACTATTGCATCACGTGAACTGGTGGTAAATTTAGAAGGATTTCCATAAGTTTGAGGTTTCAGTCTTGAGGTTATTTTACAAATCCAGAATATTTTCTAATAGTTGTATTATTACCTATATTCTATTCTAAGGAGATGAAGTTCACAGATTTTTTTTCTTTTCATTGGAAAGATGACTTTTTAGTCAAAGTAGATACAGAGAGTAATTGATTTTGTGACACTGTTTGTCATTAAAAATTGATTTGAAAAAATAAAAAATACCATATCTTAAGCCATAGCTTTACTTTTTTATATCTGTCTGTTTGTTATAACGAACAGACAGATATCAAAAAGTTGGTATATATTTCTTTTTATTGAATAAGATAGAAAATACGAAACAGGTGATTATTCTAAATTCAATAGCCTGCCTAATTTTTTTTATGAATAAAAAAAAGTTCACGGATCGTTTTCGAATCTATGAGAGAGTTTTAACTATTTACTATTATGTTCTCAACATTTTAGTTAATTTTCCTTATAATTAAAAAAAATCACCAAGTTGCGGTCAAGAAGCATAAACATTTAAAAGAAATTATATTCTAGGCAGAAGAGTATTTGGACAAAAATTTATTACAAAACACTACTTTAGAAAAACAATAAAGTAAAGTCAAATAATGACGTATAAAAATAAATTATATTGATACGCTTAGATTTTCCTACAGAAACGAATTTATCAATAACACCGACGCATTATTTTTCTCAGTAACTTTATTTTACATCAGCTTCTACTCGTTAGAAAGTTTATGTGAATATTGGAATCGGTTTACTCCCGAGAAATTTTCGATGATATATAATATAACAAAACCTATAAAGCGCGAGTAGAACTCGCACTGCGAGGGTTCTGGACATATTGAAACACAAATAAAAATTAATGTATACACAATATTTCTATTAGATTATTAATAAATATTACTTTCATGATGTAACGATATTGCCTACTATACCTTTCACAAACGTAAAAACATAGTACGTATTTCAAAAATTATAAAGGATATAGTTATGCTATAATTTTCCAGTCAGATTTTACTAACCCTGTTTATTCTTTACTTTCGGTTTAATAGTTTTGGAGATAAGGATAAGACGGAGGACAAAACAATGCTCTTTATTCGCAAAATTTTCCGGGAGATGTTTTTTTTAATTTGCTGCTCAAAATTATAAACACAAGGTTCGAGTTCTTCACATCAAGTTTTCCACGTGAAAAAAAGAATGTTTGAATTTTTTATTTAAACATTTAATTCTCATACGAATATTTTGTAAAAGTTATCTAGTGCTTCGCCTAGTTGCAAGGTTTCTAAAAAAATCGGCTATGAAAGAAGGAAAGAATAAATTATTAATAATTTATTCGACCTCCTAAGTTGAAACTTTTACTTGGATAGTATACAAGTTGTGGATACCTGGAAAGTTATATTATTAGAAAATTAGACATTAGCAGCTGTTTACATAGTCACAAAAATTATGACATGATATTTCTTTGCTAATTTCTTTACACAAAAAACAACATAATTCTGGGACACTAAAATGTTTTTTCTTGGAATTCATTTCATCTCCTAAAAATATCCTTGGCCTTCGATCTTTGTCTATTCTTATGTCAATATTTTCATTTTAAATTTACACCACAGACGCATAAACCATTCAGCTTGTTTTATGTGCTATTAAATATGATGTCAAACTCTATTCATGTATTCTCTATTCAAATTATTATCGTATTTATATTTATTTACATACAGATACAAAAAGACGACAGTAACTCACTAAAACGGGTCAATAACAACAATTTGGTGAATTACAAGAAATAAAATAAATTAATTAACTTAACGAAACTACAAAATGTAAGACTGACATGTTTCAAAAAGTTTATTCTCACTCATCAGAAATATAGATCGACAGATTGAACACTAATAAACTGAGGGAATATGGAGAATTCCAATATTATTCTATTCTAGATGCCAGTATTGCAAAAATATGAAGAATCGATCGACGTCAGTATTAAGGTATTGTAGTCAACATTTTACTGTTATTTAACATATAAAATCGTCCAAAAATAAAAAGACTTCCGCCCACTGATCATATGTTTTACGTTATTTCACTAACACTTATGAATCCGCTTTTTATGCACTAAATATGGTTTCTGTAGCTTTGTATGGTATAAGTGAATAAAAGAAGATGTCAATGAAGCTACAGAAAAAATCTGGCGGGAATGGAAGGTTAGAGCAGCGGTTAAACCGGATATCAACACACTTCCGCCGACACTTTAACTAGTCGTTCGAAAAGTGAGTAACAAACTCACCAAGTTTTCACCTGAGGTGCAGGAAGTAAACAATTCGTTCGTGAAGGATTTGTATGTGAGTAGGATTTCTTTGTTATACAGATCAATAAACAACGTGAATATTAGATGTCATAACTTCAGAACTTGGTGAACTTCAGGCAAGTTTTTATGTCACGAAGTGACGTCATGAAAGGTAGCAATTACATCTCAAATCTCCAAAAAAAATTGAGAAAGAGCCCTAAAAGGATTAATTATATATGTTTATGTGTGTATGTACAAGTATTATATATACATATATATATATATATATATATATATATATATATATATAAATAAACTAAAGTTCGCCACTTCAATCCATAATAGTGCATCACATATTTTGCTTTAAATCATCACAATTTTTTCTGAAATCTATAAATTATAACATGGAAACGAATTAAATCGTTTCTTTCGATAAATATTATAAATGTAGTAATACTGCATAATAACTCTTCTTAGTGAACGAAGTTAAATTTAACTTTTCAGACTATCCCTTTCATTTTCATAATTTATATAAAAAGGTTAAAAAAGAAAAAATTATAAACAATTAAATTTGAAAAGCAAGCTCGTTTACACTTTGTAAATCCTAATTATTTTCATTTCAAAATCTTTAACATTCGCCGATGATATTTAACACACATAATATTTAAAATTATAGAAAATACTATCATCGATTTAGAAAATACACCTATCGGAATAACTATTAATATGATATTTTTATATTTATTATTAATATTACTCTATTTATAATTTCAAAGTGAATATTCGTGGATTATTTATTATTTGATGTGGCAAATCTCACAAATTTCTTTGACCAATCAGAATATATGAATGTATTGAAAACAATTAGTTTGGCCAAATGACATTTAATTTCTATTAAATGCGCGTCTCTTGTTTTTGTTAAATATTTGTATTATTTGTAAAACCGAGTGAGTGTAATTACAAATATGTCGTTTTAGTGCTTGTGATATAATAGCTTGCAATATAATATTAGTGTATACCGAATGCCATTCCAAAACTAACGAAACCTTTAGAACCTACGCTGAATTCTATCCGAATCGGCAACACTTTTACTCAATGTAAAAGCTAAGTAGTTATTTACACTCCAATGAAATCAGGCGGTGTACTCCAATAATACGGATAAGTATGGAAGAAAATGTGCTACATTATTTTAGAAGGGAGCCACATTCGAGTACAAGACCCTGTGGTAGATTCCTAAATTAAAGTTATATGTCAATGGACATAATTTAAACTAAGACTTCCATTATCCGTACGGTATTGAAAAAACACAAGAAGTGGAGACTACAGATGAATTTAAGTAAGTGATTGGCGAATTGTAATAAAAAAAACTTTCATAAAACTACTTGAAAAAACCTAATGACTTTATTATAGCTTTAGATATATATATATATATATATATATATATATATATATATATATATATATATATATATATCACTGAATTCACTTTCTGTAATAAACACTGCAAAATTGTAATACGAGCACAGCAATACATGTACTCGTCCGATCGAATACTAATTTCAATAATATTATCTGTTTAATTTTATTCCATATGCAGTAGACACATTTCAACATCTGACGTAAATTCCTTTTATGATTCCACTGTCATTTAGAATAAAATTAAAACTGTATGTGAAATTAAATCTGTATTAAATCCGTATCCACGATATGTCATTTGCATTCAAAGGTTGCCGTATGAAAGGTACTAATGTCAGGTTAAAACAATGAAAAATTGCACTTATTTTTAGCTAGTACGTTGAGATTTCAATATCAGCTTGCCATAAATTGTGGGTACTAGCTGAATTTCGAAAAAAAACATACCGTGCAAATGTCTAATGGTTATTATTGGTTTAGTTATTAATTTTTCCGAACACCTTCCATTCAGGTGATGTAAAACGTTTCTTCACCATGTGTATATTATTAAGCATTTCATACTATATGTGACAACCCTCTAACTCGAGACTTACTTGGCATGCAAAGTTAAAATATTTACGTACGCAAGGAATCAGCAGACACTACAATGCATCCTGGTAAGTATTATTCCCTGAAATAAAAGTTTTACTTTATTTTGATGACTTGCTGAAATGAAGCATAAACGTTTTATTACCCACATAGATACGTTCATGTGTGGCTTTTAAGTTTTACTCTATTTAAATTTATAACCTAACATTTTAACTTCATTCTAGTTCCGTATTAAGTATTTTTATTCAATTATTTGAAACTTAACAGTTATTTTAATTTCAACTCTTTTTTTGACTGACATAATGAAAGGACTTCCCAATTTTTTCACATTTGTGTTCATGACAGAATAATTATAGCAGTATTGAATATATTTGGCGTTAATTTTGCAGAAATGCATTATTCACAATTAAATGAAACTGCGTGATGTAGTATTATTTCTATTTTTTTTAAGTTCTTTACCACGACCTAGGTTTCGTTGTATTACAACATCTTCAGGTGAGAGCTATTAGCAAAGATTAAGAGACAGCATAGATTAAGATATAGATATCTTCTTCTATCTTAACGGGTTCAAAAAAGTCTACGCATGAGGTTCTATTTTCAATTTTTCGAAGAAATCATATCTAAAAACTTTCAATGAGCGTTTTCTTTAACCGTCTAGAAAATACATCTCTAAAACATAGACATGTCTAAACAGATGTGCCCGTTGTACAATAAAGGCGAAGTTTAAAGATATTGGGATGTAAAAACCTTAAAGTATCAGCAAATATTCTACGACATTTAGTAATATATTATTAGAAAATGTTAAAAGGTATATAGATGACAGTATTCAGTAGCATTTACAATTTAGAGGACAGTATTTGGCAGAAAACAACGTTTAAGAATGTATACAGGCGGATATAAAAATATAGATCGCCCCCCTAATGTAACATATCCGATAAACATTAATTATATCGTAAGCAGTATAAAAATTAAGATTTATTTTAATGTTACCTTCCGTTAGCAAGGACTGGTCTTGTCAAAATATTATATTTTTACGATTTAGGAAACCAAAAGGAAAAAACGGAACCTTTTTAAGATCACTCAAGTGTCTGCCACAGTCGTTTTTTCGCAAAAATTGTTGAAGGCATAAACTTAAATTTTTTCCTAGTTGCGAAACGTATTGTCCAGTATATTTAATAATAAGAATTATAATCGAAAGTTTGGTATGGAAATAAATCATTTTTTTATTTCAGTCATTATTGATTATTCTAAAACTTTTATCGTATTCCCAGTAGTTCTGACGATATTGTGTAAAATATTAGCAAAAACCAAGCCAATGGCGGATCCATTTCCTAAACTGGTAAAGTTAAAACATTGATAAATCAGGGTTATTGAAAATTAACGGAATCTACTAAAAATTATGTAACTGATTCTATTGTAGCTTTTAAAAAATTCATGGTAATAAAACCAAACTATGTAATATTTTTACATGTTGGAAAATAATATCAATATTTGTCACAAATTAAACTACGTGATGTAGTATTATTTGTACTTTCTCTAAGTTCATTACCACGACCTAGGTTTCGTTGTATTACATCTTCAGGTGGGCTATTAGCAAAGATTAACTCTTAGGAACATCCAACAGCATTTATATGTTTCATAACAATAGCGGAAGCCGGGTTTGTGTGGGTTTTCCCACTTCTTACGTTAGTGAGTTTATTGTAGGTTTTATTATATTTCCGAGAGTTATACGATATACAAGTATTTTAATGAGGGTAATAAATTAAATTAATGTTATTCTACGAGGTTATACAATGCAAATGCAAAATTTTTTTATGTCTATTCATTTCTAATGTTTCTAGGATATTAAGTTTATTGCCTTTTGTATTTATTTGTAATATATAAGGTTCATTATTAATATGTGGGTGATGATTATTTTCAATGAGGTGTTGTGCAAAGTGAGATGTATCTGGTTTGTTATTTCGCCAGCTGGCAATTTGTTCTTTGTATCTGATGGTAAAATCTCTTCCTGTTTGGCCTATGTATACACTATTACAGTCGTTACATTTAAGTTTATAGATACCACAACTTTTACCCAAGTTATTTAAAGTACTATAAGCACATGTGGTATTATTTATATTTTTATTATTAGTTGAGTGTTTTCCTAATTTGAGTGATACATTATTTATGTACGGGATGGATTTATAGTAAATTTTATTATTATTTGGTACGACCGGGTATATTTACAAGAATGTATTAAAATTTTTCGTGATTGATTGTGATACAGTGTTGTGACAATTTATGGGTTATAATTAAATTTTGGAAGACGATACAAAGCATTTGGTTTAACATAACGTGCATAAAGTGTAATCTTACACCGAATCATGTGAAAATCAAGACTAGTGGAACAACTCGAGCAGCCCACAAAGCAACAGAAAAAGCCGTCACCACCTGGCTGAAGGAAGAAATTCGAGAAGCTATCATCAAGCGAGACATCATAAACCTCGGCTTAAAGGTAATACACTCTTCTTTAATATATCTCATTCACTTTATAGAATTTGACACTTTACACTATAAAATTAGAAATGACGTCAGTGACATAATGAAAAACATAACACAAAAACAATTAAACAAAATTAAAACACTAAAAGTAAAACTATATTCAATAAATATTTGTAATTACTTTAACAGAAATACTTTTTTTAACAGAATACTTTACCCGTTTAAACTTTTAAAGCTACATAAGTAAGTGTTTGCAGAACATAAGAGGTTTAATTAATGCTCGTTTCGGTCAAAATCAGAACGTTCTAAAAGAATAAATATGATGTAAACCACCCTGAGTATGACAGTCAATTGTGAAAACATTTTTAAATAAGTTGAAAAACCCTTTATGGCAATTAAATATCATGGTTCAAATTTGAAGTGCATCCCCCAAAATTAGTTACTATATTTTGAGGCATGGTTCACCTAAATTTTCACTTAAACCTAGTCAGAATACTAGTAGTTTGAATAGTCCTAACCTATGAATAGAAATATTCTTTTAATTTTATCTATGCATCACGTAAGCCCCAGTTTCACGCAACCTACAAAAATACCAAAGAAAATAATGTGTACGAGACCGCATATATAAATAAAATAAAAAATATACAAGTCTAAAGAGAGTATAACTAAATATCAAAGGTAATAAAATCATACCGTACAAAAATTGTACATAGTCATGTTCTATTTTAATTTAATATCAACTCTCGCCAACATAGGATTAGATAAAACTGTCAAAATATTTCTGCGTAACTTTAGTGTGATATAATTTATGTAATAGGCCATTAACTGAGAGATCAATATTATTAAATGAAATCTGTCATAAGTTTATCACAGGAAAAATACTACAGTAACAGATGACTTATATTTTTATATAATTCCTTACTTAGAAATAGTATAGTATTGTTATAAAGTAACTTTTTTATTTATGAAACAAAATAATTTTGCATAAAATGCATAATGCATTATGCCTTTCAGCTATGTCTTTTAAAAATAGAAAGCAAACAACGGAATATATCCTTTTACATTCCATAAACGAGGTAAATATTTGGAAGTTATTTAGAAAAACCATGAGACGGTTCAATAGAAAAATAATGACGGTTCAATAGAAAAATATTGGTTCAATAGAAAAATATTAAACAATATAATATTAAAATATAAGAAGCGAAAGTTAAAACAAAATTGTACTTAAAAGAAAATAAAATTGCGCCCTGTTAGATAACCGTTCTTCGTAAATGTTAGACGACCATCCTTCGCAATAAATTTAAGTTATCAGTTCCATAAATAAAGGAAACGATCTGCTTTAGAGTAAACACCGCATCCTGTTTTAGTTTCCAAATGTTAGATAACCACACTTTTGTAATAAATAATATTGTTATCAGTTTAGTTGTCATCCCTACAAATAAGTAGACGATCTGTTTCTAAGTAAGCATCCCATTAATCTTGTTTCCAACGATTAGTCCATATCCCCAAAAACATGTATCTGTCAACTAGTCAAAGTAATATATTTAAAATATTAGTTTGTTTTCAAACATTATCTGTACGTTATCTGTAAGTCCTAGAATATAAATACTCACTGATTAAGCATAAGAGACACACTTCACTTGTAACACTTGTACTAGTAACATCTCTGTATCTTTGTATATTTCTATTTTCTTGTATAATAAATAAGTTCAAATTAAATAATTGTTTTAAAAAGTCAATTGAACCTTCCGTCACATAACAATTTGGCGCGGTCGGTAGGATACACATTTCAGCTGCATAAAGACAATGTTCAACGTGCGTTTAGGACAAGCATCGCCAACTACGTGCGGTACTCGAAGAGTTTCAACTACCTTGCCGGACCAGCATGCGCATCTAGATATTGCTTCTGTGGTGAGTGGTTAAATAGTGTACTTATTCTAAATCCTCTTCCTCATCCAATTCTTATAATTATAATTAGTCGATATATATTACCTGTAATAATTTTCCTACCCCCTATTGTATTTATACATATATTTATAATCATAGATCTTACTTTAGTATCCTTAAGTTCAACTAAAACTACCAATATGCAGGATACATTAGATCAAAAACCCCCGACCGAAACGTTGAATCTAGGATAATTAATAAATTTAATACCCGATTTTAATACAGAACACAATACAGACATATACTGGTTCATTCGCTCATGCGACGTAGCATTCACACTCGCTCCATTATCAGCACACCAATCTTTATTAGTTTACGCCCTAAATAATATAATAGGCTCCAGAGCGGCCGATGTTCATTCTAAACAATTTCTTTCTTGGGAAAGCTTAAAAAATTTCCTTATAGAAAAATTTTCAAATGTAAAAACTTTAGCTCATTTAAATTTAGAACTACAAGCTATGTTCCAAAAACCCAACGAAACAATAATCGATTATTTCCACAGAGTTGATCAATCTAGAAGTAAAATTATGGAAAAGATCACAGCGGAAGTAAATGATAGTACAATCGCGGGTAGAAAAGCCTGTACCGAAGAAATGGCACTGAACGTGTTCGTGAACGGTCTCTCTTCTGACATTGGTATAATGCTTCGGACGAAAGAATTCACTGGTTTATCCGATCCGAGATTCGCGATGCAAGAAGATAAGATTCGCCATATGAATCAAGCGAGACAATTCCTATATTAATTTAACTCGCCTAAAAACAACCGCAGACCCTTACTACCTCCATTCTTTTCTAATCAGATTCCAATAAGATAACAACTCTTGGTTTCTACTACCCCAAACCCCCAAAAGTTTTGCATTTACTGTAAAAACCTTGGTCATGTCATTGCCGATTATCGTAAACGTGCCTATAATAATTCTATACGGCAATCACAAAACTCGAGAAATTTTAATGTGAATTCTTTAAACTCACAAGTGGCCTTCGAACTGGGCACATCGTCGGAAACCGCTTCAGCTCATCACTCACGGAATATCGAACCTACTCCAATCCTCGAAAACCTTCAAATAAACCAATAATTTCAAAAAAGATACTAACCTCTCGTGAAAAACCTACTCATAATAATTTAATTATATATAAAATGCCAACTCGCGACGTTTCAACGCAAACCACTGATTCAATCTCGATTCCTTTAGCTCACGAACAGGGTAACCAGCCCCAAACTCTCAGCTACACTGAATCAAATTCTAAATCCAATTCTACTAAATCTAAATCAAAATCCAATTTCATTTCAAATACCAATTCAAATTCTTGTAAATCGAAATTATTACGCAATCCATCAAAAGCTAGATCTAAATTCCGTTCAAAACCGAAAACTAAAAACCTCGCAATGAAAACTTACAATATCTCCTTCCTTAATATACCGCCTGAAAATCTATTACATTGTAAGTTTCATGTAGACGGCCAACCCATAACGTTACTTGTAGACACGGGTGCCGCTATATCAGTTATAGGTCGAGAAAAAATTGACAATAACATTCTCGATGCGTCGAATACTGTCTCTATCGTAGGTGTATCAAATCAGCAATCGACAACCCAGACGTACGGTACTACCAATCTCTCATTAGACCAGCTTCCCTCACATAAATTCCATGCGGCAAATCTAAATATCGAAGCAGACGGAATTCTTGGAAACGACTTCATGTCAAGGTTTAATGTCCATATACATGTAAAATCGAAAACAATGCGTATTCATAATCGAACGTATTCATTATTCCTTTTCGGAAATAATAATCAAAGCTCAAAAGAAAACAAATAAATTCTTCATAGCCGGGCAGAAACAGTAATAACATGTCTAACGAATAATTCCTTTGTTATCACTTGTGTCAATACTAAAGATAATGATGTAATAATTTCAACACCTATAGTAAATGTTTATCCCTATAGCGATTTTGTAAATACGCAAATACACAGTACTAATTACCTACCCTTCAATTTTTTCAAGTCGAGCAACTCACTAGATAGAAATAATGAAGTAGCAAGTCTCGTGAGGCGTGACCATCTTAACAAAGAAGAATCTGAGTCTCTAAATAAAGTCATAAATGAATTTACGGACATTTTTTATGTAGAAGGAGACCCCCCCCCCCCTTACGTTTACAAGTCAAACTAAACACCAAATTCCTACTACGTCAGATAACCCTTTACACACCAAAACTTATAGATTTCCCCAGGTTCATGAAAAAGAAGTCAAAACTCAGATCCAGAAACTACTTGACCTAACAGTTCGCCATGGACAAGCCCTATATGGGTAGTTCCAAAAAAACTCGACGCATCAGAAAAACAAAAATGGCGGATAGTCATAGACTATCATAAACTTAATGAAGTTACAGTAGGTGACAGCTATCCTTTACCTAACATAACGGATATATTAGACAAGTTAGGACATTCTATTTATTTTACAACCCTAGATCTAGTTTCCGGATTCCATCAAATAGAGCTAGATTCCAAAGATATCCCTAAAACAGCATTCAGCACACCTTATGGACATTATGAATTCTTACGTATGCCTTTTGGTCTGAAAAATGCACCCGCTACCTCCCAACGTGCAATAGACAATGTCCTTTGTAGACTTCAGGGCGAACGTTGTTTTGTTTACCTCGACGACATAGTTATCTTCGCATCTAGCCTACAAGAACACGAACAAAAATTAAAAGAAGTTTTCTCTAGACTCCGTAAATATCAATTAAAAATCCAACCTGATAAATGCGAATTCTTAAGGCATGAAGTAAGTTACTTAGGCCACATTATTTCCAACGAAGGCGTAAAACCTAACCCCTCCAAAATAGAAGCAGTACAGAACTTCCCTACACCTAAATCTTGTAAAGATATCGTTCCTAGGCCTTACAGGCTACTACCGTAGATTCATCACAAACTTCAGTAAGCTAACTCTCTAACCTCTTACAAGTCTCTTAAAGAAGGATGTACCCTTTACATAGGGAGATTCACAGGAAAAAGCATTTAACGATTGCAAACGTATTCTAAGAGACCCTCCACTTTTACAATACCCAAATTTTGACAAGGAATTCATTTTAACAACCGATGCTTCTTTATACGCGATTGGTGCGGTTCTCTTGCAACAAGAAATTGGCAAAGATTTGCCTATAGCATATGCCTCAAGAACCCTTAACAAAGCAGAAACTAATTATTCACACACACAATAGAACGCAAACTCTTAGCTATCGTGTGGGCCACGAAACATTTCAGACCCTACCTCTACGGTAGAAAATTTAAAATTGTAACAGATCATAAGCCTCTAACTTCTTAGTAAAAGACCCCGGTAGTCGCCTAGTTCGATGGAGATTAAAATTGGAAGAATTCGATTACGAAATAATTTACAAATGTGGCACCAAAAACACAAATGCCGATGCTCTTTCAAGACTCCATGTTCAAACCATGAATCAATTACAACCACCGATCCTCAATTAGATACATTACAATTAAATTACGAGCATTATTCCTCCAATCCTTATTCAACTTATAATATACCCAAGCTTAAATTTACCCCCGATAACCTCTTTGATGAAAGACATAAAATTATCCTTATACCCATTTCAGACGAATTGTCTGAAAACAATAATCTTTCCTGCGAAGCCCTGATTCTATGTACTAAAATCCAACTTTATCTAGAAAAACCTAAATCACTTTAAGAAATTGACCTACTAGTATAATAACAAAACAAACAAAATAATAAACAAAATTTATATCTTGGTTCCACTCGACCCCATCACTTCGATCCATGGGACTCAGAAGGTTACTTTAAGCTCCTTTATTCTTGTTTAAGTAATTATAATTGCGATATTTCACATATACCCAATCTTAAATATGACAAAACCTGTAAGATGCAAGGACATGAACAATATCACATAACTGCATACCTAGCCGATATCTTCGACACGAATATAACTATATGTGAAAATAAAGTAACAACAACAAACCCACAAGAAATACCTAACATCTTAAAAACATACCACGACCAACCCCTTTCGGACACAGAGGTGTTATAGAAACTACCAGAAAAATTCGTAATGATTTCTTTTGGAAAGGTATGACTAATGACATAAAAAACTACGTTGAATCTTGCTTAGTACGTCAAAGAAATAAAATTCAAAGAAAAAGTTTTAAAGCCCCTATGGTTATAACTTCACAAGCCACTGAACCGTTTAAACGCGTTTCGATCGATTTAGATTCTTACTCCGATATCACGAACGACTATAATAAATATATTCTCACTTTGCAAGACGAACTGAATAGATACGTACAAGCATATGCTATTCCTGACAAAGAAGCAATTACCGTAGCAAAACAGATTTTAACTTTTGCTCAGCATTTCGGCGTTCCCCGCAGGTTCCATTCGGACCAAGGCAGCGAATTTATGAATAATGTCTAAAACAACTCATCAAATTTCTAGGCACCCATCACACTTTTAATACAGCCTATAATCCACAATCAAATGGTGCTCTAGAACGTTTCCATGCAACACTTAGAGAGCATATAAGGATGTACTATGCTCATAAATCTCCCAATTGGGATCAGATAATTCATTTTGCCATTATATGCCACAATACTTCTGTCAACCAATCTACTGGTTATACAGCTTATGAACTATTGTTTGGTTACAAACCTCGTTTATTTTACTCAATGAAAGAAATTTCCGACTACACAGCTCACGACTATCTTCGAGATCTCAATGAACGGTTACGTATAGCTCGTCAAGCAGCTATTAATAATGCTCGTACAATGAAAGAAAAAGCAAAAATTCGATATGACAGTCAAATAAAGAACCCCAATTCGTATACCCTAGGCCAACAAGTTATGCTTCGTGTTCCTAATCCAAATAACTTAAACCCTAAATGGGATGGGCCCTATGAGATATTCAGAATTGGTTTCAATGAAAGCTACGTCATCCGTAAATCAGGCCGAAACCAATTAGTTCATGCCAATAGACTCAGACCCTATATCTAACATGTACCACTATCTAATATAATAATTTCATGATCACAAATCTCACTATTCTTTCAGGTTAGCCTTGCTGACCCACAGTCAATTGCCATTTAAATACCCAAAATACTTTTCTCCTATAATACATTCTATAATAAAACTATTTTGTTATATATTACATAGACTATACCTCCAAATTACACCGACACCGTCAAACAAAAGACACCGTCAGAGAAATAACCGATACTGAAATACTGATATCTCCTTTTCCAGGTCCTCCACGTTAATAATTGTGGGATCGACTATAAAAAAAACCTATTCCATCCCACTTTGGTTTATTCTATAATTACGAAAATGAAGTCGTAATTTCCGAAGGATCCTGGAAACTAATAATTTACAAAGATTTAAAACCACTATTTATCGCCCGTGATTCCCTAAAAAGACTAGGGAACAATTTCAAAAATAACATGACCAAGTATCCTATCCTCCGTCATATCCAACATACAAATTCATTCCTAAATATTAACTTGGATAGGATAAACTCGCGGTTATCAGAATTAAAATTTTACCTTGGCGAAAATTCTCGCGTAAAAAGAGAAATTTTCGATGGTTTAGGTTCAGTACTCAAATGGCTTATTGGTACACCCGATGCTAAAGACGCCACCAGATATAATGATTGTATAAATAAATTAGAAAAACAGGAATTAGGTCTAACGAATCTTATGGAAAAACAAATGCAAATAATATCATCCACTATAAAGAACTTTAACGAAACTATATTTAAAATCTCTTATGACGAACAAATAATCAACGAGGACATCAATCGATTAAATAATTTTTTCAATACTACTGGAAAACTAATATTAAACATAAAAGCCAAGGAAGAAATATCATCAATATCCATTCGAATTTTAGAACTAGTCTTGAACCTAGAACAAGAAATCGACGATTGCATGAGTAGCATTCTTTTTACTAAATCCGGAACAATACATCCTTCCATTATAACGTTAGAGAAACTTTACAACGAATTACTATTGTCAAATCATTTGAGAGCTAACAAAAGATTAGTTACATCTGTTTCAATCAAAAACATACATACGATCCTAGAATCAGCAACTATATCGGCTTATGTATATGCAAACCGTTTAGTTTATACATTGGAATTTCCCCTTATTCAAAATCATATATTCACATTATATCATCTTTATTCTGTCCCCATAAAACACCCCGACTCCCTATTCCACTCAACCTTAATTCCCGAGTACACTTATTTAGGCACGAACGCCAATGGTCAGTAATATATTGTCAACAACGATCTTCGTAACTGCAAAAAAATATGCTTCAAAGAAAATGATATGCTACAACTATATCATTCACAACACAGCAAGTAATCCCACATTCGAAGTCGAGATTTTATACACCGCCTCAACAAAGATGCCAGACTCCTGCGTACCAACGACATTCCCTGCAAACATCGACGTATTTCAACCACTGGGAGATAACAACTGGTTATATATCCTAAGTAAAGAAACACAGAGTGTTCTTCAGTGTGAAACAAAACCAGAGCACCATCTGCTACAAGAAACAGGGATACTAACTCTGCAACCTAACTGCAAATTATTCACTGAAAGCATGACTTTCACTACTAACGACACAGTATCAACAAATATCAGTCACCCAGTAGTCCTGCCGGATATTCGAATCGACGATTGCTTAGAAAACGTAGAGGACATTCCGAATCATCCACAGTTAATTCCAATTCAATTAAATAGAGTCCCATTAGACTCATTAAATAATGTTCGAGATAAAATCGAAGAATACGCCGACCAACTATCGAAGTTAAAAAAGCAAACATTTCTACAACGCAATCAAACAACATTCTCATGGTTTACTCTTATATTTATATCTACTATAATTATATACGTGACATATAAATACTGCCGGTTTCCATGGACATTACTACTGCGCGGATGGCGAAATAATGATCCTGATTTAACTAATCGATCTGGTTGTGTAACAATCTTCAATAATTGTTATGACAACTCACTAAGAAGAAATCGTTCCCATATGGAAATCCCAATGAATATGAAAACACCTCAACTACCAACAAATATTCCTGAAGACGAAGACTCCGACAACATTCCATCGTCATCATCATGCTCAAAAAGATTAGGCAGGACGGCCCAATCTTTATTCTAACAGGGGAAGAATGTTAGATAACCGTTCTTCGTACATGTTAGACGACCATCCTTCGCAATAAATTTAAGTTATCAGTTCCATAAATAAAGGAATCGATCTGCTTCAGAGTAAACACCGCATCCTGTTTTAGTTTCCAAATGTTAGATTACCACACTTTTGTAATAAATAATATTGTTATCAATTTAGTTGTCATCCCTACAAATAAGTAGACCATCTGTTTCTAAGCATACCATTAATCTTGTTTCCAACGATTAATCCATATCCCCAAAAATATGTATCTGTCAACTAGTCAAAGTAATATATTTAAAATATTAATTTGTTTTCAAACATTATCTGTACGTTATCTGTAAGTCCTAGAATATAAATAGTCACTGATTAAGCATAAGAGACACACTTCACTTGTAACACTTGTACTAGTAACATCTCTGTATTTTTGTATATTTCTATTATCTTTTATAATAAATAAGTTCAAATTAAATAATTGTTTTAAAAAGTCAATTTAACCTTCCGTCACATAACAGCCCACCGAACACGTTGAAAAATTACCGAAAATTAACGAACACGTTTAAATGATTAGGCAATTATTTCTATTAAGGTCAATGGTTATTGTTAAGGTCAAAAAATATTATTACCATCTTCAGTATATTCGTGGTGCGGTATTATTTTTTCTGAGTATCCGTGCTTCACTCGTTCAACTTACTTAATTGTGCTTTGAACAGCAAGGAATTTTTATTACACATCACTTATTTTAAAAAAGCCAAGAAATAATTTATATAGATATTGATCTATATAAATTATTTCTTGACTTAATAAGATAAAATAATTCCCATTCTTTTTATGGCATCAAGTTCTGAGCGTGAGACACCTAATTTAATAGAAAGATAAATTTATTTAGTATTATTAGAAGGCACACCACGATTGTTCCATACAAAGGCCATTGTTTAATAAACGAATTATAAAATATATAATAGTAAACAAATACCCCAAAGAATAAAAATACTTTTTAATAATTAAATAAAATTTTCCTGGAACTCATCTCTCTACATAAAGCTACGTTATAAAAAGACAAATCTAATATCACACATAGAATTCTTACGCTACTCCGCGCCATATTGTGAGAATAAACAAAGCAAAAAAATCATCACTCTGTAAAATAATTGATACAGGTCCATTGCTCTATTTCGAAAGAGTAAACATTTAGAACTATCAATAGGTATTCGTTTGCCAAACAGGAATTTAAATAACATAGGCAGACGCTTTTGTTTGACGTGTAATAACTTCTCAAATATTTAATAATCAAAGCGTAAGTTTACGTCTTTCATAGAAGGATATATTTTTATACGTATATTTTAAGCATATTAGTGTTACCTTGAAAGTATGATAGATATATTTTAGTTTTATTAACGTCATACGGGCCTGAGTATTTGAAATTCTAGACGTTATCGAATTCTTGTATTTAGGGTGCGTAATATTGTGTGTTCAGACCGCCAAAGGAAACTTTCATAAGTATTTGTTTATAAACACGTCTCCTCTAATTAATTCAATATTTATATATTTGACTCTTCGTAACCTTTAAATAATAGTTATAAAACATAAAATATTTTACAGAATTTCAGACATGCTTGTAGTCAGAAAATTCATTGCAAAAAAGATCCAAAACATATTATGTTATGGGTTTAGTCCTAGTTTTTTTCCATTTTTAGTACAAATTAAAATGAACATTATTTCTTTTGCTTGTTGTCTACTACTGAGAATGAGAAATTAAATAGTTATTTAGAATCCGACATATGCTCAAGTTTCTAAAAATCTGATATAACATTATTATTTAACAAATTCATTCTAATTAGATGATACCATTTAAATTGCTCTCGTGTTAGAAATATTTGAAAATTTTACTATATTCCATTGAGCATGCATACTAGGAATATAATGTTTATATATGTGTAAACATATTTTCATAATTTTGTAAATAAATTATTTCATAAGAAAAAATGCAAAGTAATCATATTTTATACATGGACAAACCAGAAAAAAAATGTTCCGCGAGAAAATTTCATAGGAAAATATTGTGTGTATATTGGAATCTTGAAAATTAAATCAATTATAATCGCGATATTTTGCATTATTTCCTATGTATAATACAAATATGAGCAAACTAACGCATAATAAAATAAACCGATACCGGTTTTTGGTTATCAACTTTCCCATCAAAATTTTAGTTAACTGAAATCGTCCATGTGCACAGATATTATGTTACATAGTTGTTGTGTTCTCGCTTTTGTGGATACTTACATTCAAGCACATAAAAAACCGGTAAAGTTTGTTTTTGCCATTAATTCAACTTTTAGATATATCTGTAGACGATAATCTAACAAAATTTTCATGGTATATTACAAATACGTAAAATAAGCAATGACTTTGGGTCAGTACATTTTTTTTTTTATTTCAACCACATCCTTCTTCTTTTAATTGTTCTTGCCTGCATCCATTAATAATTGTGACAAAATTCTTGGATTATACAAAATACGCCACAATAAAAAGCAGCTTTCATTTTACTAAGTAAACGTCATTTCTTTCATAAGAGTGCAATTAATTGCATCATTCAAATCCAGGCAGAATCACTTATCATTTCACGTCATTATGCCTCTTGTCATTCCTGAATAATTTACATTCTGTATTTCCAGTTAAGCGAGTAAAAACATTAAACTGATTGAAACGTCATTAAAATATAATGTATTCAAAAACTGATTGAAAAGTCATTAAAATATAATGTATTCATTTAAATACATAACCAAATATATCTTTTAATTCGATAAACGTAAGAAGATAATATACTTACCAAAACGAGCGTGAACTTACCATTCCTAATGTTTTTCTTTTACACAATATTTACACAATTTCCGAGATAACGACAAGACACGATGTTACGATTTAAGGAAGGAGTATAATATATAGGATAGCAGCAAGACAAGGGGCGTCTTTGATACCGGCATACCGTGGACGTCAATAAATAACGAGTCAGTGTGTAACACAAGAAATAATTGGTATATGAGTGAACCTGCATTAATATCCACCATATCCATATCGATATCTTGTTCGTATTAATTATTAAACCCCTGTATGAAATTTAATGACACTTTTAATTAAATTTATGAAACGGTAAGTATCCTCAAAAGCAATATGTTTTTATCAATTTCAAATTCGTGCGTCCTCGAAGTGAGCAAAATCTATCCCTATAAACATTAAATCATAAACGTCCCTAAAACATAAAAAAGGCTTCAACAATATATCCCAAATGTGATTAGTTTTCTGCACTTCACAATGTTATCTAACAAGCAGAATTGAAAACAATTGCAATAAAAAAATATATATATTTGAAATAATGAAAAAAACACACATCTGAAAATATTTAAAATGCATTAAAACAGCTGATGAATTTATGAATGAAATTAATAACGTAATGAAATTGTTAACATTCAGGACCGTTGGTTATATATTTGAGCCCTTGATTATTCAGTAGTAGCACCAGTCTGCCGGTTTTCTATTTTATCGGCATAATTCGCTATTTTTCTCTACCTCGGGATTTATAAATTTGTTGTACTATCTCAGACCAAAAATATTTTCTCTTTTAAAATAAAATATTTGTAATGTCCTCCTTTGTCTTGTTTCAGTTTCGACCAAAAATTATTTTGTCATCTTTATTTTATTTTGCAAATTATAGTAAAAAATTAGTAATACCTATTGATAAAGAAACCGCCGTCATCTTTAATTATTGTTATTAAATCCTATTGTCATAGTTACCATGTATGCATAACAAAATTTCAAGTCAATCAGTTAAAGGAAAGTTATAAAAATAAATTATAAAACGTATATCCGGCTTTAGCAACAGCAGGTGAAGCATGACATACAAGCGTGGTAAAAAATAATCTCTTTAGATAAAATAGAACAGAAATGTTCATGGGAGCAGGAAATAAATAGCAAAATATCTAAACTATAAAGAAATCGCTAAATGACACGTCACCGACCTTGCAAACTAATATCGTAACCAGAGATGTTGATTTATTGAGATGAAACCATCAGAGTGCCGGTTTAAATCCATTTTATGAAAGTAAAAAAATTGTGTTACATTAATTAGTTCATTTCATATTGTTACAGAAACTTTAATATGCGCCATAAATCCTACTGAAAACCAAAGTCTGTGTAAACTTTAAGCCACTGAAATTTAGGTTTACATTTAGTAAACTTCCTTTAAATACTACCGTTTTGGTTTGATACCACTGGTAGACGTGTTAAACCAAGTAAATTTTAGCTCCATCTAATTCAGTGTTAAAATATACCTTAAATTACTAAGTTTAATGACTAAATGAGAAAAAAAAGAAAAAAATCCATCCATGCTGAAAAATATTACCAAGATCAAACCGTGACCTTTAACTACGAGGAATTATGACAAAAATAATTTCGTTAATTTAGGAGACCAAAAAAAGCCACGAGCAAAAGTTAGTAGCACTGAATTTCAATTCGGGTGTTGTTGATAACCAATTTCAGGCAAAGCAGAAATTATCTATATACTGAAGTTGCCCGTGACTTTTAATATTTATACAATATTTACCAAAGAAAGTAATTGAATGTTAGTTATAGTGTGATAATTAATATTATTAATCACTAAAAATTCTAAAATGAAATATCGTTTAAAAAACTGAGTTGAAAAAAGTACGTACTTTTTAGTAAAAAAATATTGACTCAAGGTAGGTACATATTTGCAATAAATAACTGAGTTACTTATTTTTGAAGTCGGTGCCAGCAGCGCCGATCAACCATCGTACCCTACTAACGTAAACATCCTTTCAATTTTATTTGCGCATCACTTATCTTCCTTAATTTCCTAATACAAGAATTATAAAAAGGAAGGTTACAACATACCGAGTGCATAAATAAAATAGAAACATGTATAAATCTAAAGAGATTACACCAAAATAAAAAGGTAAAAGTATCGTATAGTGCCAAAATTGTATATAGACATGTTCTATTTTAATTAAATAGCATTTCTTGCTAAAATTGGATTAGATAAAAAGGTCACAATACTTGTGTGTAACTTTAATGTGATACAACTTAAGTGTTAAACCGTTAACTGTGAAGTCAATATTGTTATATTAAATCTGTCGTAAGTATAGCACAGTAATAACCATACTACAGTAACACATAAAATTAAAATTGAATATTTATTACGATAAGCCTGTATGCAAGTTGACTATTTATAACATATTACACATATTTTATTACTCAGAAATAGTGTGGAGTTGTTATGAAATAACTTCATTAGTAATGAAGCAAAATATTTATTTGGTCATAAATTCCATAATGCGTCATGCTTTGTTACATACGTCTTTAAAAATATAGAGGAATCAAAGGGATCTATCTTTCATACCCTATGAGAGAGAGAAATATTTGGAAGGTTTTAAAAAAAATGAAGCAACTCAATAGTAAAAATATTGAATATTATAAACGATTCTACATTCTAATTTTACTATTATTGCGAAAAGTTTAAGAAGCGAAGGAATTCAAAAATTAAAATATAAAATTGCACACGTCGAAAAAAATATCAAAATGTTTAATATTTCCTACATATTTATATATTATACACACCCATAAACCATCCAGTAAATTCTGATTAATATTTAGTTAAATAAAATGAAATCTAGAAATAAACTGACATCTTACCTTTATATTATTACCCGATTTTTTCTCTCTTATTGGAGTCAAAAAATAGGGTAAATAAATATAGAACTTAAGACAACGTCAAAAAGATTGAATTAAATCATATTCAGTTTGTTCGCACGGATGTGAATAGACTGCATATTATTTTACTTTGACTTTATATCCAACTCGCGGTATCACCCTGCGACTGTTATTATTTCTGAGTTTTGATGCTTCACTGGTGAAATTACTTTATTGTGCATTGAAGATCGGACCGCCGACAAAGAATTTTTCTTTCACAAGACATTATTTTTAAAAGCAAAGTAAGAAAGCACGCGCATGACAATGTTTCCATACAAAGATCATCGCTTAGCAAAGAATCACAAAATATATAAGGATAAATAAAATTCCAAAGAATAAAAACTCTATATAATAATCAAATAAAACGTTTTCCTAACAATTCATCTGTCTACATAGTAATAAGTTAAAGCAAATATCACGTTCATGCGCTGTTCCGCGTCATATCAGGAGAACGAAGAAAGCAAAAATGATTGACCTGTATAATAATCGATACTGGTCCATTCTTGTTCGTTCTCTTTGCTCTATTTGAAGAAAGCAAACATTTTGAACCGTCATGAGGTATTCGTTTTCCAAACAGCGAATTCAAATAAAATAGGCAAATGCTTTTGTTTGATGTGTAACAACCTCTCAAATATTTAATAAACACAGCGTATGTTTACGTGTTTCTTATAAGAATATATTTTTATACATACATTTTAAATATATTTCTGTTATCTTGAAACTTTCATTACTATTTCTTTATCAACACATCACATTTAACTTTTTAAAAATCGTTCTCCAATTGCTTCCATCTAATATTTTTTTGTATTTTTTATCTACGCTCCTAAAAGTCAATTATGTTAATAACGCATAAAATATTGGCAGAATTTTCGATGATAGTTTCCAATCGGAAAATTCATTTTAAATAAAAAACAAAATATTATTTCACAATTTTGTTTCCTTTGTCAGCATTACTTGAAAAGAATTTTATTACTTCTGAAAATTATCACCGACAGATAATGAAAAATGAAACATTTATTTGGAAGCAAGCATATCCTCAAGGTTTGCGAAATATCATGTAAGGTTATTAATTAGCAAATTCCTTCTGATGAGGTGATACTATTTAGACGGCTCTCGTGCTGAAAATCTTGTAAATTTCATAGCACGTTCATTTATAATACGTCCAGAGTATATATATTCGTGTTAACAGTAGAGTATATTGTCTCCTATCGCAGACACGCTTGGCGGAAAAAGAAAATTACCTATTGTGACGACACTAGTCCTAGGATTCCGGCCGATATTTCTGTGTAAGATCATCGTCATAATCTTACTGATCGATATTTTCATAATTTTGTACATATGTAATTTTATGCGACAAACCGTAACAAAGAAGTTTCCTAAGAAAATGTTGTAGAAAAATGTTACGTCTCTTGTGGGAAAGTTAAACAATCAATATTTTAGTAAATAATCCGCGAGCAAAAACGTTAATCCGACTGAAATGTAACTTCAGTGGTCTCAAAAAGAGAATATACCAGATCGTCGGGAACGCTCGACTAGATGTTCTACGAACTGAAGAGCTTGAGAGGTAACCCACATTGCTTCAGATGAACCACTGGAGCGAGATGTACTGCAGGATATTGCTCTTGTTTTATTTGGAACGAGCTAACACATTATTACTCGACGCGCATCGGATTGTGGGTGGAACGCTAATATGTGTAAAAGTATATAGTCGGTGTCGGAATACGTGGATCACTGTGCAATACTTGTCATGTAAGAACTTGTTAAAAGTGGATTGTTACATTTACAATCTTGGAATACGTATAACATTTTCAAACATTGGAATAGTTCAGTTAAAGTTGTACATCAAGCATTGAAAAGCAGGGTAATGACATAACTTATATCTAAATTACGCACTTTTGGAAAACCACAAAGCAGATTTTTGAGTATAACATTTAAAGAGATTTAGCATTTATCGATAAAAAAACAATAGCAACCAAAATGTTTCAAAACAAAATTAAAAACGCCAACTACTTAATTATAATACTTTATATTGACGCATGCATATCCAAAATCCAACAAAAAGTTTTAAATTTATTTTTATTGCTTACATAAATCGGTAAATATTTTGAAGCAAAAATTTACAATTTCGAAGGAACCATTACATTACGCATATTATTAATTTACATACTTGATTTTTGTTTTTTAATTGCTATATAAATTAAGATCAAAGTAAACTTAGATGAGATCATAACTTTAAATTAGAAAAAATATATGCGGGGATCTGAAAAGAAATTCGCAAACCATTAAAACAGAGCGACATTCAACAAAACAATATCGACAACATCTAATCCGACAGCATCTTCTTCACAGATGCAACTAAAGCAGAATCGAGTAAGTCGACGGATGAAAAACGAACAAAGATTTACAATCGAAGAAACATAAAGCAATTGGCGGACAAAGTACCTAGCAATGTAATTAAACTAATGGGAGTAACTGTAAACTATCCCCAATCTGCTACGGTAAATATAAAACTCAAAATGGTCTAGCAATTGGTTACACTCCCTCCTTATACCCCTCCATAAAGAAGTATCGATAAAAAAGAGTAATAATTACAAACTGATCTTCTCTAACGCAAATAAGGTAGAATAGCTAAATGGCCTTACTTTCACTTCTCTAACAGCAGACTTCAGACGAGCCCATTCCAAGAGATTATTGCCAGAATAGTTAAGAGTTGCATTTATTTGGACTGCAAGATTTATGAGGCTTATTAACCGCACATAGGTTTTAAAAATCTAGAAAAATAGGTTAACCAAAACAAAAAGGTTCGTCTCATAAAGGATTAAAGTTTCAACTTAATTTTCGAGGTAACTCAAACAATCAATATGATTATAATTCTTTTTAGAAATAAAAATTCTCATCTAGAAATTTAGACTCTCTTTTAAAAATAAACGGACGATCTGTCAAAGAAATTAAACTATAAAAAATCTCTCGGGTCATGGAAAAATGCACTCTTTATATAACATAGCTTTTACGTTATGATTTTAGATATCCTCATTTTTTACATAAACCAAAATATATCAGAAAGGAATTATTCTACCGACAGGCAACAATAATACTAATCATAATTTTAAATTTCTATAAATGTAATTTCCAAGCGGCTACTATATTTCTCCTTTTCTTCATTTTTGTGAATAACTTTTTTTATTCTATAAGAAGGGAAAAAAGTTTCCAACAAAAGGTATAAAGTAAACGTAAGAACATTCCATGAAACTCCTTTTATTATATTTCTAAAGTTAAAATGATTACCATCAGAAATAGTTATTTTACTACACGTTTATAAACTTAATGATTAAATTATTAATTATAAATCAGCCCCTTTTCGTTTAAATATCGATTTACTTATTACCTGGATAAGCACCAACGGAATTGAAATTCGTGTATCAGTGTACCTCCTTAATGTACCTTAATGTCTTATTAAATCAAATTAAATCTAATAAAATTTACATCGTTTGTACTCGTACATAACAGAACCAAATGGACGAGTTGCGTTTGTTCAATATAAATGAAATAAGCTTTTAAAATGTGCTAACCTAAATTTCTGAATAAGGAAGATCATTAGCGGCTTTGTGACGGCTGTATATTAAACAATGCTTTTTATTCAGCATCGCTTTGAAGGACGAGAATAATTTCGCATCATCACTAAGTGTAACAAGCTGGTTTTGTGAACAATTAAAATAAGAGTATGATAAACAGTTGAAAATGTTATTGGATATTTGCCTTGTGTTACGAGTATACAAAAAATATGCAGAATCACGTCTTGAGAAAAGTAATTAATTCTCTTTACTTAATTGTATAACTAGTAACACAGTTACATAATTTAACTTGAATATTATAATAAGGGAATGTTAAAATTCATAATATACTATCGGCCAATTTTTTTCTTTATCACACGACTTCATAACACGCCTCCAATAGAATCTATGCTGAAGGATCCCAAAAATTTAAAGCATCGATAAATAATTTCATATGATTTCTGTCGATTTAAATCCTCCAGACTTCTTTAAACTAACAAATTTATGTACATCGTTGACTATTTGTATTTTGCTGTGTTTAGCATATGATCGATTAGCACTTTTATTGTTCACTCTTTTTTAAGATATGGATAAAGATTTTTGTGACATATTCATAATAAACGTAATGTTTCACTGTATTTTTATAATATTTGTAATGGAAACGAGAAATTAATTGGTGTAACAATCACAAAATGATACAGATCGCAATCCGCAATCCGTTTTGATGTCATTTAACATTCTGAGTTGTTGGTTTATAAAATAGTGATATTCTTACCTAATTTTAGTGACATTGTCATTTCAAATGTCAGAAATTGGAAAAATATTTAAAAATTTGAAGGAACATATTTCAACATCTCGTTGAACTTATACATGCGCATAATTTCATCTTCATATCTCTTGTAAAGTGAGTTCAAGTTCGTCGATGGCCTTACATTAGAAAGGACGGAAAGGAAATAACGTTCCGCTCTACAATAAATAACGTTGCCGTTACAGCGACATTGAGATGCCGTTATAGCATAACAATTGAAATAATTTGTTAAAATTAGAAATTGACGACAATTTTTATTTCAGTTACAAAATTTTATTCTCAAAAAACATTTGAAGTTAGTTTTTACTTTATTTTTTTATCAATTTTCTTATTGTGAAGCACTTTAAGAATAACCATTATGCCAAAAAAAAACAAAAAATGAGTAATGTCAGGAAATTAATTATCAAGAAATATCCTTTATTAAGTACCTAAAAATTAATTTTAATTTTAATACGGCATTATCAAATAAAATTAAAGACGTAAAAACACAATCAATAATAACATTCTAATTTCAAGCACATGTAAAACATTATGGTGAATATAATATTAAAATAATACCCTAAATAGTCTAAGTACGTTGTAATTAAAAGTGTCTCTATGATGAAAATTTAGCTTTAATTCAAATGAATATTTTCTAAGCACAATAAAAAATGTAATATTTCATAAACCCTCTTACCAAAAATCTGTCAAACGATCTCGCTCTTAGAGATTAAAACTCGCACCACGGGGTACCTGTACACATTTAGGAACTATAAATATTTAAGTGTATATAGTACTCCTAATTAAACTATTTACAAACATCAATTATTTACAACGTAAATATATTACTAACGTACACGTAACGTATTATAGCGTGAAAGGAATAGTATATTACTTACATAATATACTATTCCTTTCACAGGCGTAAAAACTAAACTATAAAAATTTCCAATTCCGCATAGGATCAGAAATAATTAATTTTTGGATTTTCTCTTTACTCATGCTGTGAAACCTCCCATTATACTGACTTTCAAGATTCTAATCTTATATATAGACGAACAGACAACCAAGTTATCCTACAAAAGTACCTTTTTTCAATTTGAGCGTCAGAAATAAAAAAAATGACAATTATTTCATATTTTTCGTAACAAAATACTCCAGTCATCTATACGATCATTCATCATGTTCTTTCAAAATTAACATAATTGAAATAAACACAACTACCAACATAAAAGCATCAGTTGATCAAGTTTTATGCTGTTTTGAAACAAGCATAAAACTTGATCAACTGATTTTTCCGAATTGCCTTTCAATTTTACCATTTTCATTTTATTGTGAAGAAACTGCGTACATATTTTCAAAGCAACATCATCTTAAAACGAGTTCTTAACATCAGTATATGAGCATATAAAACTTATGTATATAACATTGCTTGAAATCTTATGTACATAACGTCCCTTGAATACAAATCACCGCGTATAACGTATCTTGTGCATCCTTATTTATATAATCGTCTTTACCACCCAGTGACTTCGAAAGCGGAATAATCATTTTTTGAAGTAAAAATTATGTTTCAAGACAAACAAAAAATAACCGAATGATTATGATGATCTAATATTTGTACTTTAATTATTATTATAAATATATATATAAGGTTTTGATCCTTGTATACGTATTATCTTCATATTTTAATTTTTCATTTCACAATGTCTTCACATCTTACTTTATGAATGTGATTGAAACTTTCTTTAATTTTGAATGGATGCAACATATTTGCTATGAACAGTTGAATAATTAGTTGTAAATTTTTAGGAATTATGGTTTGGTATTTTCTATATTTTTTTCACGCATAAAATGAAATAACAATATGAAAGAAAAAGATATTCCCATGCCATTATGCTTCAAAATATTAAAACATCTCCCCCCCCCCCACCCTATCCGATGTGACGAGCAACTCCACTTCCCGTAATTACACCTAACATCACCTCACCCCAGACCCAAAACAATAAATTCGCGGGGAATCAGGAAGAGATTTACACATCTATTTACCAGAGCACTCCCATTACCCGCCTTCGACGGTAAGTGAATTTCTTGTAATAAAGTTACTAACTTCTATAAAGTTATAAGATTCTGAAAAGTGAACTCTAGTTTCGTCACTGAAATTCAAATATATGTGAGGTAAGTATATCCTCCATTTCTTGATTAGACATTTTGTTTAGATGATACTAGAGAATTAATCTCTAGTATTAAATAAATATAGTATAAGAAACAACGTATGCATTTTGGATGCCGCTTTATTGTCACATTCTCGCTTATTCGTCTTACCAATAGACGTTTATTAACTGTACCGTTCAAAAAGGAATAAGAAGTGAAAACATAATTTTGTTTGTCCTATGTATAAATATTATTAAATTATTTATAAAAAAGCAAAAAAAAACATGCAACAAATGTATATAACATCAATATGGTAATGCATTTTTTTATTCTATTTTGAAATTAGTGTGATACAATATTAATAAATGCTTATTCGTTCTCATTACTTACTTCTCACCCTTTATTGGAAACTTCCTTCTTGTATGTATATTTCTAAACAAATTTATCTATACATATGAACACTTATCGTATGTTTGAAAATTATTCTATATTTAAATCATAGGTGCCATATGAAATATTTATTTATATATCGTATGTCTAAGAGACAACAACTTAAATGTTGGACGCAACATTTATTTTTTAATATAGTTTATTTTTTGCACTTTTCTTATTTTATATAAGTGCCTTTGAATGGTTTTAGTTTTCTTTTGACAAATAATGAAAGAGAATCTATTAGTATAAATATTGATTTAAGAAATTCGGAAATACAATGACAATTGATGCAAGACCTAATAAAGTTGATGTTCCTTTCGAAGCTGGCAACGGTACAAATAACCAGATATTAGATAGAGAAGATATAAAAAAGTTATCAGAAAAAGGCACTGTTAAAAAATTATGATTACAGCGTGGAAAGAAATGAAAACGAAGACGAAAATTTGCAGGAAGGACTAAATGTTACAGAAAACATCTAGAAGTCTACACTACACTAAGTTATAGAAATGAGTGAGATGAACACTAGTTTATAGAAAATAAATCATGACAATTCAAGACAAAACATATCAAGTCAAGTCTTCTATATCATATTGTGATACTGATGGATCATGAAATTGGGTATAAACAAAAGCCCATCAGTACTCGTCTCTTGTAACAAAAAAAGAATAGTCGAGGTTTTGAAAAAAACACAAAATATTACGCAATTTCAACAGATTCATCAACTTTATTTCTTCATTGTTTAAATAGCATGGAAATGCATATGTTAAAACAATTGAAACATACCTAAACGGAACCATTTTCTAAATAGACTTTGACTTTCATTCATCGATGAAAATGAGAGTACATCGCTTCTTTCGCATAAAATATTAACAAATCGGGAGAATTTGTAAGTCTATTATATCCTGAGATTTCCAACATACATAACAGATGCTATTCTCACATTTTTCAAAAGGAGCATAAGACTATTACATATATATAGAACTACATCTAGACAAGTGTGCAAAAGTTTTTGCCTCAAATATACAAATTTTGCCTGCACAGAATATCTTAATTTCAGAACCAATATAAATTTTAAAAAAATCATAAAACTGATTTAAGTGTATTATTCTTTAAGTGTAATAGCTTGTATCGCAGCTACACAATTGTATCTGATTTCCTTTTGGTCGGTTTCTGAAATACTTCTAATATTTTTATGAGCAACGGCAGCTTTTAGTTAGTTCCATAAATTAACTTCAAATTTAAAAAATAAGAATCGCATAACGCCTATTTTTACAAACAAATAAAGCTTGTTTAAAATGTTAGAAATTTTTAGACGGAAAATAAAGAAAAATAAGCCTAACACTAGTCAGGATGGCTGGCAGTTTTGGTTTTAGTAGAACAGTAAATGACAAAGTAAAAATCGACTAAATGCCAAGATTTTTGTTTTAATTCGTAACTTTCTAGAAATCTAGTGTTTTACTTAGACACTTCGATGTTGTTTTTTTCCTCACGATATTCATTGAAAATATATCTGGATTTGCAAATTTGATTTATAGAAAATAAATTCAATTTAGTACTAGTACAATCAAAAAAAGTTTGCACAGTACACTTACACCTATATAAAACATTTTAAGCATTTAGGGGAAACAGAAACCTAAAATTATAAAAATGGAGTTTTAAGCTTAAACCTGCATAAATTTATAAGGAAAGTTATACCGATAATTTAAGAACACGTTGTTTTCAGAAGTTTATGATATTTTATGGTTGCAAAATTTCTAGGCAATAAATACACATGATGGAAAATATTATTAATATTTGTAAACAACTGAATGAAAATTGTGGTTATAATTAAATATTTAAAATTTATGTCTATCCAAATATACCACCAAAGACAATAACGCGAAAAAGAAGTCTAATTCTATGCTATATTAATTTGCTACGTCAATAAAAGGATTGGTATCAAAAAGGTTAACAAGTTCTATTCTAATGTTAATTTAATTTCTAGTTCATGTTATTACATGGGTATACATATCGCAAATAGTGAACTCCAATTCTTTTATTTGAAATATCAATATAACTAGCCATTATTTAATTTTATTTGGCAAGTTTTTAGTTTTGGTAACACATATTCTAAGTATAATTAATTATTGTAAAATATTCAGTTTAAATATTGCGAAATAGTTTTTTGGCTTTTCTTACATACCTACTCTTATAAACGAATCAGTTTGTCATTTTATATAAAGTATTGATATTTTACATAAATTTCGAATATCGATAGAAGAAAGCTATGTGGTTACTCTTTGTAAAACATTCATCCTCTCGTTTTGCTAGGGTTTTACATGAAGTATCTTGTTCTACATAATATTTGAGATAATAAATAGTCTTAAACACCTTAAGATCCGATGGAAAATAGGAAAAGGTTTTCCACTATATTTACTGAATCTTCAATTGCATCACATTTCACATTTCTACAATTGTGCCATATTTCACATCTCTACAATTATGCTACAAATGTGATGATCTACAATTGTGCCACATTTCACATTTCACAGTTAGCTAGTTATCAAAATAATATATTTTAAGAGGACATACGTATGTATTAAATGCCTGAAGGTAAAAGCATGTGATTTTACATGACGTTGTTTTGGTATAAACCTTAATAAACTGCACAAAAGAGACAGGTAAAAGTCCTTAAAGCATTGGATCCAGTTCTTACAAGAATAAAAATGATACTCTTAAATAAAGTAAATGAAAAAATGAGCTCCTTAAAAGTTTTGTTTAAATCGTCAATCCACGAATGAGAAATCTTATACTGTTTTATCAAAATTCGTGTTACATTTTTTAATAGATTGTACATCCTATTTATGCAAAACTTTTTGAACAAGATAAATTAAAAAAATATGTTGCCCCTTTGTATCCTTCATACACAAACGTAACATATGAAGCCAAGAAACTCACGAGTCACGAGAAAAAACATGAAAAATTTGAAAAGAGCAAGAGATATTACCTTTAAAAAAAGAGAAGCGTTACAAACATGAAAAACAGTTAATTTTTAATTAATTAAGGAAATGGCTACACATTAAAAAAACAATCGATATTGATTACTTTTTGTAATCGTTTTTTACTTTTTGTAAAAATGTATTATGCACTTAGTAAACATTTTAATAATATTTTTATTTCCTATATAAATTGTTGATATATTGAATATATTATACATGTACGTTTACGAAGACAGCTTTTTTGTTTTGTGTTATGATCACATATTTTAATTTGTTTTTTTGCATTTCCCAAATCGTCATTCACTAAATTGTTCATTATTCTACATTTTAAAAAATACCAGATACCTTAAAAATCATAATCCTTTTCTGTATCACATGGCCCATTTCCATCGGTTTCCATTAATTTTTCTACCCCTACAGAAATATATATCGTACGACGTGTACCCTGCACGAAATTGGCTGACATACTACAGTGTGCCTAGATGTACAAAACTCTCTTTGTGGTGGGTCGTAGTCGAGCTTAACATAATCGAAAAGTTGCCAACAACACTCACTCGTCGATCACTAAGGGGCGCAACAATATAAAATAAAATATGCGGAGAAAAGAAGCTTTTTTACTGGTGACGCTTTATGTAACCGGTTCCGTCATCATACCTTCCAATTTATTCTCCTACTTTTTTCGACGTATTCCACTTTTTTATTGCAAGAGATCGGACTATAGTTTCAAAGTAACATGTGGTTTAAAGTGAAAAGACAGTGATAAAATGTTTTCATTAAATAACCTTTGCACTATTAAGGTACATCACATCAAACCTATTGAACTATACAGTAAATGGTATTTTATTATAATGAGAACATTGTTAGTGAAAGTTACGGGTGAACATAATTGGTGAAAGCCGCGTTTTAAGGAGACGCCTATAAATCAATAGGTCAGATGGGATTAAAGAGTAATTTTAATACAAAGTAAATTATGTCCTTCAAAAAGTAAATACAGTTTTTACTAACTTTAACCTAAACACATTTAACCTCTTTGAATAAGAGCCTTATTCAATTTTTCTTAATGCATTTTTAATCTAAATATACTAATTTTCGAAAACAAACTTGCCAAGGAATTGAGCGTTTGTTGCCAGAACAAAATAAAAAAAAATTATTTATTTATTTGTCATGTACGAATCACCAATGAATTTTATTACCGTTTTTCATTAAATATGTGTTTTGAGTTAAGTCGTGATAATTATACAAAAATCACTCGTAAAACAAAGGTCTAGTATGGTGCCAATATTACACCCAAAAATAACCATATAAATCATATTTGATAAATTTCACATACGTAACAAACATAGATTATAATTGACTTCAAACATAGATTATAACAGAACATGAATTATAATTTCACTTCTGGAAGTCGTCGTACCATATTAAAATTACAGAAAAACACTAAGGTAAAGTAATTTATAATACTTCAAATTTCTAAACGAAAAATTATATAATATAATGTGTATTTGTAATATTATATAATTTTATGTCAGGCCTCTTGGCGTAGCTTTTACCTAGCATTTGTTTATTGAGATTGAGAAAATGTTTATAGCAGTCAACATCGCTATTTTTCAATCCACAAACATCAGTACGCAAACACTTAGAATATTTTTTGGTTTGTTTCGTCAAAATAAACGTTTCATTAAGTTCTAAAAATTATTCTTCGTCTTTATATAGCTGACATTAGAAAATAATTAGACATAGATAATAGGCATATCTAATTTCTTTAGATTTGCTACCACTAACACAAATTATTAATATAAGGGTCCATGATGTAAAAATATAAGTATCAGAGCATGGATTATTTACTTGAATATCAGTATGAGAGCATTGAAATAAGATGCTTTTTTGCGTTTTGAAAATGTGATTCACTATGAATATCCTAGTTATTATTTGACGTAAGTATAGCAATGATGTTAGGTATAATTAAAATATTTTTTTGTCGCCAATTAATAGAAATATTTTTTCGGCCGCCTTTGATGGAACTTTCTTTAAATTTAACGTTTTGAAGCTCTTTACTATTATCAACGGATCATACTTACTCAGTCACGATGAAGACATTCTATGAATCGATATTTTCACTTCTCCATGTATGTCAAATCGAGTCTGTAATAAAGGGAAAGGACTATTGGTCAACCATAATATTATTCATAAAATTACGTACTTAAAATATTTTGTAATATAAACAACACACAATAAATGCATTAAATAAAAATTTTCCAGCACAGACCATGCCAAATCCGTCCTAACTCTCAACTTCAAAAGACAATGACATAAAATCTGTGATGCTTCAACTTTGAAACGACAAACTAATGTCCACATTTTTGTTCAGGTACCTGAATATTACCCAATCATATTTTTCCGAGAAGATGGATGACACGGATGAACAGAAAACTCACGCGTACGAGAAATAACATTTAGGGACAATACGCGCTCGCTTACGAATGTGCGCGTCCGCATCTACATAAACACTTTCTACAGTCTTACTTTTATCAGAACAATCTGGTTTGCAGAATTTATTATTTTTCTAGTATCTTAAACATGTCCTTAAAGTTAGAGGCGGTGAAAATCTTTTAGAAACAGTATAACTTATACACTTAATCATCAGTTTTGTAACTCGCTAGCAGTAGATAAGTCTCGCCACGAGACGCCTGACAAATTTTACATTTAGAACATTAATTTTGCTGCATGATTTGAAAATTGTAAACACTAACTTTTCCTTTATTTTTCCATTTTCAAATTTCGAATATCTTTCAGGAGTGAAATTACAACTTAATAATTTTAATACGTTAATTTCTGCTTCAGTAAATTTTTTGGAAATAAATGATAACCGGTATAGAACAATTTTCCAAAATTATAACTTTTTTTTTTGTGTTTATTTGCAATCAGTTCCAAACTATAAGCAGATTTTTTCTAGGTCGTTTTATCATTTCCAAGGAGCTCCTCAGCAGGAGACACCTCATCCTTCACCATCTGTCACCAATTATATCATGGCGTTTCAGTCGTTTATTGTAGGAGATGGTTGCTAACGCAGTAGCTAAATCATTTGGGTGGTTTTCCAGCCGTGTTTTATATTTATGCCCTATTAATTTTAACTCCTCCTTAATTGTTGTTATTTTCAGAGCTTTGTGGATTTCTGTGTTGGTGATGAACCATGGTGCATTGGAAATGGTTCTTAGCATACCATTTTGCAGCCTTTGCATTATGTTTAAATTGGAGTCGCTAGCACTTCCCCACAGTTGTGCACCATATGTCCATATTGGTTACAGAATCATTTTGTATATCAGCAAATTATTGTCGATTGACAATTTAGAGTTGCGTGCCATCAACCAGTAGATGTTTCTGAACCGCATGGTCAGCTCGTCTCGTTTTGATTTGATGTTCTTCTTCCAGGTCAACCTTCTGTCCAGATGCATATCGAGATATCGAACAGAATCAATCTGTGGCAGAACATTTTTTCCCAGTTTTACTGGAGCACAGCTTCCTTGCCTCAGCGTAAAAGTAACTTGAACGGATTTGGTTGTGCTGGCTTTGATTCGTTGACCCTATCGAGGCTTTTCTGCAAGACGGCAGATGCTACAATCGGATCTTTGTTGCTCGCGAGAATTGCAGTGTCGTCAGCAAAAGTAGCAGTAGTTACCTCTTTTGTTTCTGGGAGGTCTGAGATGTAGATGGTATACATGACAGGATCAAGGACAGATCCCTGTGGAACTCCCGCTATTACATCTTGGATAATTGACAATTCTCCGTCCTCTCTCACCTGGAAGATTCTGTTCATGAGGTATGACTCCATCAACAAGTAGTAACTATGCGGTAAAGACTTTTTATTTTATTGAGTAAGCCCTTATGCCATACCTTATCGAAAGCTGCCTGGACATTTAAAAATACAGCGGAGCAGTATTCCTTCTTTTCGAAAGACTGTCTAATCTTATCACAGACTCGATGCACTTGTTCCACCGTAGAATGCTGTTGTCTGAATCCAAACTGATATTTAGGTATCACCAGGTCTTTGTTGAGTATGGGTAATATTCTGCTCAGGAGGATTCTCTCAAACAACTTTGATAGCACAGGTAAGAGACTTATAGGTCTGTATGATAATGCGTCTTCCGAGGGCTTTCCTGGCTTGTGTATCATTGTTAATATGGATACCTTCCATAGATTAGGAAAGCACTGTACTCGAAGCACTCCATTGAAGAGAATAACTAAAAACACCAGTGTTTTCCTAGGAAGTTGCATGATAACTTCTTTTGTGATGAGATCGAATCCAGGGGTTTTTTTTATCTTGCAGTCCTTTTATAGCCCCTCCTCCAGTTCCTCAGTTCTCCAAATGTGACTGGTCTTGGCGGAATGGACAGTTGTAGGTCTTGCTGCAGTGTACGTTCAACTTTATTTTCGAACTCCGCATTGTTGCCTTCATTAGGAGTAAAGATGGCGGCCAGATGTTTTGCAAACATGTTAGCTTTTTCTTTGTTTGTTATATATATATATATATATATATATATATATATATATATATATATATATATATATAATTATAACTAGCTCTTGATTTTGAACGGTTTTTGAATGGATAATGTATTTAAATTTAAAGCCTGAAGTAAAATTTCATCAAACACTGATGTAAAACTTAAATATAAACAGGTCCGTTTTTATGGAGCCTTGAATGTGAAGTATATAGTAGTAGAATGTAGACAAATTTAGGAATATGTAGCTTTGTATCTCGATTTTTTAGAAATTGTATCTATCACCACACTGAATTTGGTCGTAGTGGATATTTTTCAGATTTTGTCACTGCGACATGGCAAAGCAGAATTTTAAGACTGTAAAATACAAATAACAGGTTATGCAAAGTGAAAATTCCAGTGGTTTTATAGATTCTATCATATAGCAAAACGATAAAGAGATGAAAATTTGTCGTAACTAGTTCATTGCTTTGATAAATATAATATTCTATAAATCTAGAGACAAAGCTCTAGCTCATTCATCAACACATCTCTTACAAAGCTCGGCAAGAATTAATGTTTTTCACCGACAATGTTTCGATAATAACAATATTTTATCTAGATTTTATCTTTGCCTTTGGTGTACGATTTTCCTGTTCTTTGTCCCGGATTCCTAATTGTATTTAATTTTAGTAATAGTTGGTTGCATAACTCGATCAGGGTATTTAACTTTTTTGAGATGAAATTGGCCATGTCTTCTGACGATTTGTTCCTCAAAAAAATGCTTAATTGCGGGAAGATTGTTTTTTTATTACACATACTCAGTTTTATATAGTATAAAAATAAACCATGCTTCCTTGAAGAAAAAATTATCTCTAATGAACCTTGGTGATTTTAGATATTTCAATTCAACTGAATAATGTCAATTTTCCAATTACTCCTATACTCATTGATCGTGTAAGGAGGCAAATTTCCAATGACCCATTTATAACGATTATATCACAAGAAAAATATTTGAGCTTCTCAACATGTTATGTTGAGAAGCTCAAATATTTGGGCAAATGTTTACAGCGTGTTGACATAAAATTGAATAAGAAAATTGTCTTTCTTCATAAAACTCTCTGTCGCATGAACAGATACCAATATACCAGGGAAAAATTAAAGCTAAAATATGTGCATTAGACAAACGACATATTCCGGTGATCAGGTGGAAATGACTTGGAACTAATTGCAGCTTCCTAAATCCAAATATTTGGCTCGAGATCTTCGGCATGACCTATCCCGACCGCACTAATTCTATATAATATATCTTATCTAATGCGAGCCTGTATGAATTACATTGCTCAGCAATGGAGGTTAAGTGTTTTTACTTTACGGGAGGACGGGGGTAGTTTCACTAAAATTTCTATGTTTAATTTCCCCAATTACATAAATATGAAAATCGGCTGGTGGAAAACAATTTTCACTAATATGAATATTTTTATAAAATTGTTTATGTTGCCTTTATTGCCCAGCGCACTGGAAACGAGATATATCAACAAAAGTACGTTGTCTACTTTCATCTTATCGAAAAAATTTCAAATATAAAAGAATTTTCGTACCGACTGAAATCTAATGTACATATTTTTTATTATAAATAAATTTTTAATAAAAATTACTAAGATTAACTTTTAATAATAATTACATTAGTCGTTTCAATTGATTCAGATTAAACTATTACTCCTACGGCAGCAATTCTATTTCTTGCATACTTACGTTATCTACGTCAGAGTCAAGAAAATCACGTTACATACGTTTACGACTCTATTGAAATTCATCTCTGAAATTTGATAAGTAAAAGCCAAAAAAGAGAATATTCAGAATTTTTGCTTATTTTTCTATTTGTTTATGTGATTTACCAAGTTTTGCTTAAATTATATAATACAACATAAGTTATATTTTATGAAAGTACATTAATTACCAAGTAATTTTAATATTTAAGCTCGATATTTGAAGTATATTTCGTTTCTCAATGATCCAAATCCTTTTAAAGAATTGTATTCGACAGTAATATTTAGACAACGTTGACTCTGTTCATCAAATAAATCCAAATGTGCGCTGTCGACAACATACTAGCATTACTAAAAAGGCGATTATGGTATATTTATAGGCGTAGTCTCGTTTTATTAATAATTACTAACTATTTCATTTACAATATGTTAGCGTTGTTCATGTAGAATCTACTTGTGTTCCATGATCGTATAATCGATTTTGTCCAAAAGTTCCTTTGTAATTTTAAAATTTCCTTTGTAATATTTACTAAATAACGCTATTATGATTTTTTTCGTATGTTTCATATGCGCAGTTAAAACATTTAGGAATTAAGAACCTACTTAATATTTCGGAGATTCATATTGTACGAAGGAGACACAGTATTATTATACCATGCTTGCGACATGTTTTATAACATTTTGAAGGACTTTTGCGGTGGTATTCCGTTTAATGAAGTCGATAAAAAATATATAGCAAAACGATAAAGTGATGAGATTTTATCGTGACCAGTTCATTGTTTTGATAAATATAATATTGTATAAAACTCTAACTAAGTCATTAATATTTCTCTTACAAACCTCATTAAAGTAATTAAAATTTTCTTTAAAGTGATTAAAGATCATAGTGCTTTCAATATGTTTTCTTTTATTGACGTAATTAATTTACATGTTCTTAAAAATTGCATTACTTTTGTATTAAAATTTAAAGCGTTGTAATAATGTAACATACTAATGTGCAGTCAAATGTGATGAAATTAGAAGGGTTCTATTTTTCTATCTATTCCATTTGGCTACCGAGTCCTAATAAATAAAAACATAAAGACAAGGCAAAAAAGAATGGGACATTTTAAAGATATTTTTAAAGGAATCATTCACGAAACATGGCTTCCCATATTTTTTTTTAAATCTATATATTTTCGAGATAGACCCTACATCAATGTTTCATACAAAGGTAAACAAATAAATCCCCTGGCATAATAGATAGTTCTTATTAAAATTGCATTAAGATCAACTTGGTAAGCTTTAAATGACATAAAGCAATAGAAAGATGGCATGCAAATACTCATGTTCGATTAAAAGAGACTTTCATATAAGATCTGTAAAGAAATGCTCGTATAATTTGTTCTGTCCTAAATAATTATCACCAAGGCAAATCTATTAAAGTACTCATATAATTAGTCTAAATCACAAAACAAAACTCGGTGTCTAAATATTTGTCTGAATTTTGTCTTTTATCATACTCATATTTTAAACGTATAATAATATGTTCCACTTGTAATTACTTCAATTGCGTTTCATGAAGGGTATTCAATTTTTCGTTTCTTGTGTTATTATTCTACAATTTTTCTGACAATAATGTTTTTATAATAATCCTTAAATATTTTTAACCAATGGTAAATAAGAACGATTAGTTGCAACTAGTATTCTGTACAAACAAACGTTCACTTTTTTATCTAGTAACTTTATAAAGAATTGGATAATTAAAGAAATAATTAAAACGTTTCAACATAATTCAAAACATGCAAAAATAAATTATACATTGCGAATTATTTAATCAAACTTTGATTTTATATATTTAAATCTACTACATCAAATGAACTGGTGCTAAATTTAAAGGGATTTCAATAATTTTGCTTCAATCTTGAGGTTATTTCAAAAATCAACTTTTTCTAATAATCGCCATTATTATAATTGGTGTTAAGGAGTCGAAGTACACAGGTTTTTTTTTCTATTGGTTGGAAATATTTTACCCACAGTGGGGACTGGGCATGATGTTTTCTGTGAGTTGTTTTTTCAGTTTTCAGCGGGGATTGTTTTTTTGATACGATTAGCCACCTAAAATTGATTTGTAAAATCAATAAAATAGATATCAAAAAACGATGACAAATAGAGGCATACAAAGTAGCAAATATTTCTTTCTATTTAATAAAATAGGGAATTCTGAAAAAATTAGAATTCTAAATTCAAATTCTACCTATGTTCTTTACGTATTTTAAAAAGCTCACGAATCTATGAGGTTTAACTATTTGCTATTGCATTCCCGACATTTTTGTTAATTTTCATTATAATTACAAAAATCACCAAGTTGCGGCCAAGAGCCTTCACATACAAGGGTATTTGGAGATAAATTTATTACAAAACATTACTTTGGAAAAATAGATAAATAATAAATTATATCGATAAGCTTACATTTTCCGACGGAAAGAAATTTACCAATAACACCAACTCATTATTATATCACTTAGCATCGAGTACTTGCAGCATGCAGGTGTACGTCTACCCAAAATGCTTTCCACCTTTTTTAATCTATGTTTGGGCCACTCCTACTTGCCTGACAATATGATGCGTACTATAGTCGTACCAATCATAAAAAATAACACTGGTGATGCATCGGATGTGGATAACTACAGACCGATCTCTCTAGCCACTTCACTTCAGGCCCGGTCTTTCCACCGAGAGTGTTATTTTGTGTCTCAAGCAGACTGTACAGTACTACAGGAGTAGGAAGACCCCGGTGTATGCATGCTACTTCGATTTATCGAAAGCCTTCGATCTTGTTTCGTACGATGTCCTGTGGGATAATCTAAAACAGGAAACTAGTTTACCTAGGGAAATTGTACAATTATTTATGCACTGGTTTAGCAATCAAAAGAATTTTGTGAGACGGGCAGGATCTCTCTCGTGTGAATACGGGCTGGATTGTGGTGTGAGGCAAGGGGGATTGACCTCTCCCACCATCTTCAGCTTGTATGTCAACCGACTGATCGGTGAGCTCAGCAGCACTGGTGTCGGATGTCACATAGATGGAGTATGTGTAAATAACATCAGCTACGCAGACGATATGGTGTTGCTGAGCCCATCGATTGGTGCCCTACGAATGCTCTTAAAAATTTGTGAGTCCTACGCGGTGACCCATGATTTGAAATACAATACGAAGAAAAGTGAAATAATGATATTCAGGCCGGACAACAATCGATACACTTTTGTCCCTAATTTCACTCTCTGTGGTACAGTTCTAAAGAAAGTTGAGGAATTTAAATACTTGGGCCACTGGGTCACCGAGGACCTTAAGGACGATAATACGATGTTGAAAGAGAGCGCAGGGCGCTGTCTGTCCGATGCAATATGTTGGCCCTCAGGTTTTCACGGTGCACAGGCACTGTCAAAATTGCGCTTTTTAAAGCATGTTGTCAATGATTTTACACCTGCAGCATGTGGGTCAACTTTACGCAGCGGATATATAGCAACCTGCGTGTGCAATATAATAATGCGTTCCGGGTGTTGGTGGGACTGCCGCGTTACTGTAGTGCCTCTGCGATATTCGCTTTGGCTGACACAGACGGGTTTGCGACCATTATGCGCAAACGGTGCGCTTCCATTATGCACCGTACGCGCGGCAGTCTGCGCGCGCTGGCAGACGGGTGGGACTCTCCGGTGCTGGCTCGGTGGATACGGCTGCACGCAGTATAGCCGGTCACCATCATCGGGGACTCCAACCGGGTTGCCATTTACTTATTATTATTATATTATTATCACTAACATTAGTTTGTAAGTTTGCTATTGTATCTACTAACATTATATGGATGTAAAAATCTGAAATAAAAATTTATTATTATTATTATTTTCCTCAGGAACTTTATTTTATATCAGCTTCTACTTGTTACAAAGTTTACATAAATATTGGAATCGGTTTACTCCCGGGACACTTTCGATAATATATAGTATAATAAAATCTACCAAGTGCGAGTAGAACTCGTATTGCAAGGATTCTGTACATTATTGCGAGGATTCTGTACGTTATTTAAGCATAAGTAAATATTCATAGGTACATTTTATTTATATCAGAATATCAATAAAATTTTACAACGTAAATATATTGCCTACTATATCTTAAACACGTGTAAAATTATGATACACATTTAAAAAATTATAAGATATACGATATAGTTTTCCTGTAATCTTCCAGTCAGATTTTGCCAACCCTGTGTTTTCATGACATTTGGTATTTAGCCAAAAGTCATGACTCAAAAAGTTTCGAAAACAAGGGTCAGGGAAAGATAACGCTCTATTTTGGCATATTTTTTGGACGATGCTTTTAAATAAGCAATTTAAATTATGAAAACAATTTTTTAATTCCTCATAACATTTCATTTTCAAATAGAAAAACAAATGATACAAATATGAATAAAAAATATTTCGGTATTATATTTACACCCACGTGTAATTCTTGTGTAAATATTTTTAAAAGTTAATTAGTGCGGGATATGTGGAGTAATAAAATGCATTACTTTGTATGGGCGCAAAGTTTCAGAGAAAATCGGTTTTGATGGATGGAAAGACAAACAGATACATGAGTGATTTCAGAAGAGTTCCGTTTTTCACTTTGAAGTATAGACCCCCCCCCCCCAATGATTTAAATAACTCGAAATAATAACTAACTGAAACATTATGTGTAAACTTGACAGAGAAAAATATAAGCAAACACGTGAGTAGTTTCATTAAATTTCATTTTTAATTAGAAGTATAGAAACCTAATAATTTAAATTAACTCGTCCCTAATAATTTAAATTAATTAGTTGTTAACCTTCCAAGAGAAAAACGGGACAGACAGACGAATGATCTCCTAAAAGTTTTGTTTTTCACATTAACTCCAAATAATAACTAACTGAAATACTGCGTATCAACTTAACAGAAGAAATACAGAGAGGCACGTGAGTGATATAAGAGTTCCGTTTTTCATTTTGAAGTATAGGACCATAATAATTTAAAATTATCTCGAAATAATAACTAAGTGATATATTGCGTGTCAACTTAACAGAAAGAAAGACAGATAGATAAGTGAGTAATATAAGAGTTCCGTTTTTCATTTTGAAGTGTAGGACCATAATCATTTAAAATTATTTCGAAATAACAACTAACTGAAATATTGCGTGTCAACTTAACAGAAAGGAAGACAGAGTGACACGTGTGATATAAGAGTTCCGTTTTTCACTTTGAAGTGTAGGACCATAATCATTTAAAATTATCTCGAAATAATAACTAACTGAAATATTGCGTGTCAACTTAACAGAAAGAAATACAGAGAGACACGTGAGTGATATAAGAGTTCCTTTTTTCAATTTGAAGTGTAGGACCATAATAACTTAAAATTATCTCGAAATAATAACTAAGTGAAATATTGCGTCAACTTAGCAGAAATAAAGACAGAGAGACATGTGAGTTATATAAGAGTTCCGTTTTTCACTTTGAAGTATAGGTCCATAATAATTTAAAATTATCTTCAAATAATAACTAACTGGATTATTGCGTGTAAATCTACCAGAAACAAAGACAGGCAGACGCAGAATGATATCGTCAGAGCTCAGTTTTCCATTTTGAAGAGTAGAAAATAATATAATTGGGTTCATAAATCCTTTCTTAATTTACAGAATAACCTTTCAATTACATTTATGGTTTTGTAACAAAATCAAGAAAATTTCTCTTTTATAAAAAAAAGTAAATCATACAGCGAGAGTTCAAATTTGAAATAAAAAACATATCGCATTCATTTAATTCAAATTTATCCAAATTTGAAATATGCTTACATTTAATTCCTGTTGATAAATCGGTACCTTTGAATACGGATTTATGCGATCATCAGAATAGACTTATTGAATAAAAAAGGTATCTCTTGTGCTCAAATTGTGTAATGAATATATAAAATATATTCAAATTATATTACGTATTGACGTAAGCCATTAAATTTATGTCATAAAAGTGATGCAACGATTTATATTACTCAACAGAAATTAATTAGTTCTTAACTTACGGTTATTTTCACGTAGTTTTAATTTTGTTTTAATTGCGTTCAAATTTAACAGTTAATATTAATAATAAAAAATTAACTACTTTTGAAAAAGTATTACCATATTATTTTATAAATCCTCTAAAGATCATTGAATACTTTCATTTATAATGGAAACACGTTCCCCGTTTCTAGTTTAAATGAATTACCTCGACCATAACTAAATATTGAGAGCATAAACCTGTCACTTCGACACCGTCGTCGCTAATCTATTTCGTTATTACGATCTGATTTATTGTTCGGCGACAGGATATAACCGAATCGCTCCTTTCAATATACCACTTTCGATAAACTTCAATTCATATCATATTCCCGTCAATATAGAGACGACATGTGACATAGACTTTGAAATTTCGGAAGTTCGATACATGAAGTTTGTAGCGTCTCCTAATTTCTTTGGATTTTACGTTTATTAGATTATAACATGGAATTCTGTTTTCGCCACCCCGCTTTAACTTATAGAGTGTTTCCAGTTCGAAAGCTATTATTCTCACTAAACTATATTATTTACCGCATTTTGATAGATTTAATTACTGGTGATATAATATTGTAGCAAATACGAAGTACAAGCGGTGGCTTAAAAGAAAGCTTAAATAAACCAACTGACTGTGAAGTTATTGACTATGAGTTTCAAGAATTCTTTTATAATTCGTGAAACTCATAGTCGATAACGATTATCCATTAATGTATGAATAAATAAATAATAATACGTACTTAATTATCCAAAATACCAGATGAATCATAGTTATTAGTTTAACTAAGAATAAATTGTGATTTTCTAAATATACAAATATGAAAATAACGTACCTGAATATAAATATTATAATAAGATGCACAACACTGACTCCAAGCATCAATATGTAATTGAATACATATTTTAATTATTTCTATCAGTGTACTTTTAGTTAAAAATTATTTACATGATGTATAGCCGAGCCAAGACACGAATCTAACATGCATTTGATGGAAAATGATTAGATATGTAATTCATCATCGGGTCTCGAAGTAAAATTTTGATTTTTATTTACACGGGTGTAAATAAACATCAACGAATTTTATCTCTGATATCGGTTGGAAAATATAAAGAAAAGGACGTCTGTCATAACTCTTCCCTACATTACTCGATATACAATCGTCAGGCTTCATTTTTCTGCAAGGCATCACTTAACGTTCAAAGTGATTGTGATTAAAAAGCTTTCCGTAATGTATAACTTTTACAAAGCCGCTAATGCTTTTGCGCGCTCAGAAACGGAAGTTTGAGTGGTATAAAGCTAATAAAATATATTATTGTATGTAAGCATAGCGATGAATCCGGAACGTATTTCTATTATCTGATCAAGTTTAACCATAAATAAATTCGTACACTAATTTTGCGATGAATAGTGATTCTCGTCTTTGTTATTGTTTAAAACCTTATATTGTTTATAAATACAATTATTATATAAATACATTTGTCATCTTTTAGACTCATTTTTAAACAGGTAGGTTATAAGAATGTTAGCGTAAATAAATATTTACTGAACATTTTATAAGGACATTTGACCTAGAGACTAAAGGTCAACATTAAACATTTATCAACAGACATAACATTTTCACCGCTACTTATTACTATTAATTTAGTTGCAAATTAAGATCATTTTTAATTGAGGTTGGCTTCTTAAAATACATATTTCTACACACGTCTTTTAGCGTCTTCCTTAAAGGCTCTAAAAAAATTAGTGGATTTTGTCAATAAATATCCCTTTAATATTGAATTATCCCCATTATAATAATTATTTATATTACTGGAAGAAGATTTAGACTTTTTAACCTAAAAATGGAATGGAGTAAAAACACATAACAAGTCTTGTTACGTACAATTCTTGTTATAATATATACTTATGACAATTATTTCTTAAATAAAACGTCCAATAAGTGTCTTTCTCATCTACAACTTAAATTTTCTATTTAAATTTTTCAAGAACTATGTAATGAAATTCATATCTTTTGCTAATTTACATACACAAAAAGATTCATAATTTTGAGACAATGAAAATATTTTTTTGAAATTTACTTTATTTCCTAAAATTATTCGTAGTCATCTATCATGATATGCAAATATTTCCATTTTAAATTAACACCACACATGCCCAAATCCATCTAGCCTGGTTAATGTACTTTCAAATATAATGTCAAACTAGTTTCCCATCCATGTATTCAAATTATTGTCGTGTTTATATTAATTTATTTATTTACATACAATTACAAAAATATCGCAGAAACTCATTGAAACGGTTCAAAAACTATAATATGGGTCATATAAAATAAATTAATTAGTTTAATGAAACTACAATATTTAAAGTTGACATATTTCAAGAAGTTTAATTTCACTAATCATAAACAGATCTAACTATAGTTCAATCAATTGATTGAACACTTGTATAGCGTGGGAAAGTGGGAAATTCCAAAATTATTCGGAGTTTCAGTATATTCTAGATGTCAGTATGGCAAAAATATAATGAATCGACAAACATCAGAATTATCTCATCATAGTCAAAATTTTACTGTCATTTAGAATACAACTACTTAAATTTGTCAAAAAATAAACGGATTTCCACCCGGTAATCCTGAAGTGGAGAAAGTAAACAATTATTTGTTCCTTCGTAAAGAATTTGGACGTGAAGGATTGTACAAATTCTACGACCCTCTACAGGTCGTAGTATAATCTTGTTCATCGTAACTTCAGATTTCAGTAAATGTTTAGCTAACAATTACATGTCATAGTTACATTTTATATATACATGTAAATATATATATATATATATATATATATATATATATATATATATAATTTAAACCACTTTAAAAACTGCATCTAGGGAGTTTTGTACTAAGTGATCGATAGCATTTTAATAAAACAACCTAATATAAGTACAATAATACGTGTAATTTTCCAATCGATTACTAGCCAGAATAATATTATCTGTTTTTTGTTATTCCATATCATAATAGAAACATTTTAACATCTGACGAAAATCCCTTATATGTGTCCACTTAACATTCAGAGTAAACTTAAAACTGTAAGTCATCTAAATTAGTATTCACGATATGGCTGTTGCATTAAAAGGTTACCGTATGAAGTGGTACTAATATCATAGTACAGCGATAAAAAAGTACACTTATTCTTGTTAGACAATTAGATTAGTTCCTGATAGACGATAACATTCTCGATGTTGTATGATGAGTATCAACATGACATGATCTGTTGGTATTAGCATGTACTAAGCGGCCAATTTAACTTCAAAAAAATATATATATCGTGCAAATGCCTCATGTTTATTATTGATTTAGGTATAACATTTTTCGAACATCTTCTATACAGATGATATAAATGCATACCACAGATAATATAAAACATTTCTTCACGTATTAATAAAATTTTCCAAATTGTAAATTATATTTCAGAATAAGTTTATGGCAAGTTTTTGATAACTATGCAGCAATTTATACTGCGTTTGACAATCCTCTAATTGAGACCTTTTTGATATACACAGTTAAAATAATTACGTTTGCAAAAAAGTAGTAGACGCTACAATACATGCTCGTAAGTTTTCCCCTGTAATAAAATGTTTTATTTGATTTTGAAGACTTGCCGAAATCAGATATAAAAGTTATGTTTACAACTAAAAATCTTTAGTAAATTTATGAAACGGAAAGCATCCTCACAAACAAAATGTCTATAAACATCAAGTTCCTCCAGTTCGAAGTCCATTTCCTAAACTGACAAAGTTAAAGTAACTGATTCCAAATCCTATAACTTTTGAGAAATTTACGGTAATTACGTATCTGTAAAATACTAACCATGCAATATTTTTACATGTTGGAAAATAATATCAATATTTGTAAGTAGTTTAAAAGAAGTATTTTTTGCCCTTACACGTTTAAATTTTCACAAGCACATACATAAGTGTCTGAGGAACCCATATACTTAACAGATTTCACTAATACTCGTTTCGATAGAGTTAACTTTGAAAGTAAAAGAAAGAAAAAAGAATAATAAATTATCATTAGTCACAAAAAAAACAAGTAGCTTTAGCTATGTTTATAAGCACGCGTATATTTGTTTATAAGCGAAAATTTGGGCATTACTCTTAAAATATCATAACTTCTCGAAAGACAAACTCTACCATAAAGCACCTTGTCTAAGACAGTCAATGTAAAAATAATTTTTAAGAAATTATAAAACCCTTTATGGCAATAAAATGTTATCGCTCAAATTTGGAGTACGTTTCCCAATTTTAGTTTTAACAAATTAGTTTTAAGACAATCGCGGCAGGCGATAGATTATACTGTAATATATGTAAAAATATTACTATCAGAATATTCGTAACGTATGAACAGAAATATTCTTTTAATTTAATGTTATCTCTGGCAAAAGAGAATAATATTAAATTAAGAGGGTAGTATTACTTGGAGTAAATAGAAAGGTCACAATACTTGTGTGTAACTTTTATGTGATAAAGCTTAAGTATTAGATCATTAACTGAGAGACTAACACTCTTATAATAAATATATCTCCAGTATATAGCAGTAATAGTTATATTACAGTGAGACATAAAATTAAATTTATTATATTTTAGAATAGACTAGCTATTTCGGTCAGAAAATTTTATATATTTCGTTAATTAGAAATAGTACAGAATTATTATAAAGTCAATTCATTATTCATAAAGCAAAATATTTGCTCATAAATTCCATAATACGCATTGTGGGATTTATGAGCCTGTTATACACATCTTTTTAAAACTGAGATCGATCAAGAAGAGATATCTTCTCGTACCCTATTAGAAAGAGAAATACTTGAGAGATTATTCGGAAAAAATTTTAAACAGTTGAATATTTAGGAAAAATGTTAAACAATACTATATTCTATTTTGACCATTGTTAAGAAAGGTAGTAAAATTAAAGCGAAAAATATTAAATTAAAAGAAAATTCGGCCTACTTAATACGTTGAAAAACAAAATTATTATATTCGCAATCGTGTAAATAAACAGGATATTATTTTAGTTGGACAATATTTCCAACCCACGATTGTGAACGATTATCTTTTTTAATTCGGAGTTTTCGTGCTTCACTCGTTTAACATAATTTATGGTGTATTGAAGTTCAGACCGCCGACAAAGAATTTTTATTTCACAAGACGTTATTTTCAAAAACAAGGAAATTATTTATATAGAACATATGTCGTGAATAAGATAAGATAATTCTCATTCTGTTTAGTGCCAGTAGAACGCGCACCAAGATGGTTCCATACAAATATCATCGCTTAGTAAACGAGTCATAAAATATGTAATAACAAACAAATATAATTCGAAAGAATAAAAACGCTATATAATAATCAAATAAAAAAAAATTCTGAATATTCATCTACCTGCAGAAAGCTGCGTAGTGAAAAGTTAAATCAAATATCACATACAGAATTCATACGCTGCTTCGCGTAATATCGGGAGAATAAACAAAGCAAACGTTTATTCGGTTGCTTTGCTCTATTTGAAAAGAGTAAATATTTTGAACTATCAATAGGTCTTCCGTTTGCCGAACAGCGAATTGAAATAACATAGGCAGAGGCTTTTATTTGATGTGTAACAGATTCTCAAATATTTAATAATTAATGCATAAGTTTGCATCTTTGTTATAAAAACATATTGCAAGTAACGTACTTTTTATTAGAATGTATTTTTATACGTATATTTTAAAAATATTTGTGTCACCTTGGAATTCTGCCAAAATTCTATAAAAGCTATAGGATCCTAGTATTTGGGATATGTAGTTTTTATGTATCCAGACCGCCAAGGCAAACTTTCATTGCACTTTGTTTATAAACACGTGTCCTTTTACTTTGTATATATATATATTATATATATATATATATATATATATATATATATATATATATATATATATATATTTGACTCTTCGTTACCTTTTTTGTACTCTTCGTCGTTCTTAGATATCAATTATATTAACAACGCATAAAATATTGAACAGTATAGTCGATATGTTAGTATTCGGCGAATTCATCGCAAAAAAAAACAAACCATTTTTCATAATTTTATATCATTTTTAGTACAACTTCAAAAGAATATCAATACTTCCGCCAATTGCCGACGACAGGTAATGAAAAATTAAACAGTTATGTAGAAGCTTAATATCCTCAACTTTGCAAAATCTGACATAAGGTTATTCCTTAGCAAATTTCTTCTAATGTGTGTATATGTATGTATATATATATATATATATATATATATATATATATATATATATATATAGGTATTCAACGTCAAGATAAAACATAATCCCGATAATATGCATTATTTAGATAATAGTTTATATTTTCATTCAGACTAACGCGTAATAAAGCGAAGCCGATACACTTTTTCGCTGAACAATTTTACCATCAAAGTTTTAGTTACCTGAGTAAAACACATTCACATTGACTAAAACATATTTTAATCATCCATGTATACACATATTATGTTACATATTTCTTGAATACTCCCTTTATCGGATGTACTTAAGAACACAAAAGATCGCTTTTCGAATTCGAAGTTTTTTTTGGTATTAACCCAACTATACGCTATATTTAAAGACGATAATCTATTTAACTAAATGTTCATGTTATTTAACAAACGGGTAATAATAACATTGACGTTAGGATAATACATATTTTTCTTTATTTTTAGCACACCTTCTTCTTTTCATCGTTCTTTCTCCACGTCCATTTATAACCGGGATAAAATTCTTGGATTATATAAAAAAGGCTACAACAAAAAAGCTACCCTCGGCACGGCATCTTGTCTCTAGTCATTTTTGAAAAATTCTACTTTTGTATTTCCAATAACACTTCATGCAGCTTCCACACTCTTTGTTTCGACCAATCAATATTTTATTAAATAATCTCTGAGCAAAAGCATTAAACTGATTGAAACGTCACTTACGTGCTCTCACAAAGAGAATACACAAGAAGGTGTAGCTAACTAGACTCGAACTAGAACTAGGTTAGCTTAACTAGACTCACTGAAATATAAACTGACGAGTTCGGGAGGTAACCCGCATTGCTTCGCTGATGCGATATGTATTGCGGGACATTACTCTTGTTTTGTTCAGAACGAGCAAACATACTACCGCTTAGAGCGTATCGGATAGTGGATGAGACGCAAGTGTGTTTAGAAGTGAACAGTTGATATATGAATGCATGGATCCCTATGCAGTTTCATCGAGAGAAGCAAATCCGCGAAATTCGTCGTGCTTTGTATTTCACTTACGTTTTCTCATAGTCGAGTGGTGATACTCTTCACAGCCAATCAAGGTTTTGACTTTTGCATCTATGTTCGAAAATGTAGATTGCATTGCTTAGATGTAGCCATGTAATGATTTATACAGAGCGTATCCCGTATTAAGGTTTTGATCTGATGACTGTAATGAAACGTTAGTCACTTGTATGCGCTCTAGAATTCCTCGTTCGACGCAATAATATTCCTGTTTCTAACTTATTAATTTTCGAAACTAGTCTCTAAGATTAATTATGACCCTCTACCTTTTGTTCCTTGTTATTGAATATGTCATCCAAAACTTGTTTGATGGTGATGAAATCACATAAAAGTGTCTTCGACGCATCAGATAATGCGGACCACATAGTTTTCGATAATCTTTTTAAAATTAGAATATTGGAACTAGCATTTTGTAGTGCTTTTGTAAGAAGACTCCATTGTAGGTTGAAATGTCATTGGAGTACATTTCTTTTTGACTTGTAGACGATGTAACCATATCACTAGCACGTGCTACATTTTCGACCTCTCTTTGCCTTGAAGATGAAGCTTCTGGGTCTAGAGGACTTACTGCAAGTTCAACTAGTTTTTGGTCAGAAGACGATATGGCAGAATTAGGACTTTCTGTATATTCGAATGCAATGCCACTTACATTTAATGTGACTATAATGGAATTAGTTATAGATACTTATGAACCTATGACACTGTCATAATATGGACAATAAAACACAATTCTGTGTTGTCATTTTCGTTTTCATTTGTTTCAATATCCTCATTCTGAACATTAAAAAACTCAGACAGCTTACGACTTTTTATTATAACAGCTTGATTCTTCTTTTCTTTTTCATCTTTTTATTTACGCTTTACGCTTACAGAAGCATAATATCTACACGTACCTCTAGGTCTCATCTTGTATACATCACTGTATACATCACATGTATTATATACATCAATATAATATATATGTATTTGTATACATCAACAATTATATATACGTATTGTATACATCAACTCATCTCAATTTGTATAAAATAGGAAAGTATAAAATGGAGTTGGAACCTGAAAACTAATGACAAAATCCCTTCCACAATATCAATCATCAAATCTTTTAACGTTTTTTTAAACGTAAGACTGTGTGCGAACTCTGAATAAAATTTGCGCTTCTCGTTACCGTTGTTACCCAAGCAAGCAATGAGCAAGACTCTTTGTCAAGGGGTTGCATTGATGATGAATGAGAGTGATCGCGGCATACACTTACGCATTTGAAAAAAGAACTAATTTCTTTGAAACCCAAGCTATCACGAAACATGAAAATAATATTTACTTAAAAACTAAATGCCCAAACGATGACACCTATAGCTATAAAGTCAAGTACTTAAAAAAATACTTCTAAAATCGCTGCTGTTTTGGTATGCCAATGAAAAATGTTCGAGAAATAAACCTAAATTTTTTACCGCTACCAAAATTTAGTAAATATTATCAAAAATCATATATAATGTGTTGATAAAATAGCGGACAACCTCAAACACCCCAACTGATTTTTATTACAAAAAACTTACACAAGTTTTTAAATTTAATTACCGCTGAATATTTGCGAAGATACTAAATTTTTTTGATTACCTTACATTTCTTTCGAATTTGTAATTCTACACGGTAAGTGCGCGCGTCCTTGGACTGTCGAGTGCGACGTTGCCGCGATACGATAGAGTTAAATAAATTTAAAAAAGGCGTTGTTGAATATTATTTTTTAGTCAAATATGTCCCATATTTTTTAGTAGTGACATCGCTTCTACTCTTAATTCTGAACAAACTATTATCAGATTTTGCGCATTTTCATTAACACGTTGCATAACAATTTGTATCTACAAGTGGAACGAAATTGAGTTAATGGGATCATATTTCCATCAATGCAGTCCTTTAAGCAATTTCGCGTTACATCGCACCCATTCAGATTTGGCACTAAAACCTACATAATCTCGTTTTTTAAACTTTATAGAATAGGTTGGTATATGAACAAAGAAGTTAGCCACTTACCAAAATCTTCAAAGCTTATCGTTTTCACTATTTTTTTATTTAAGCAGTAGTATTTTCTGATTTTGTATTAGTCCATATTCCACAGCGATCGGCAAAACAAAACTAGTGACCCAAAAGCAAGTAAAAACTTGGAAACTATAACACGACATAAATAGTCCGGTAACAATAAGAAAACAACAAATTTTACTGTTAAATCAAAAGAAAATAAACTTATGTAATTGTGGTAGGAACGAACGACTGACTCCACTATCGACTGACTGTTGAAGTAGGCTTATGAAATGAAATATTCATTTTGCTATTTTCTTATTATTTATCATTTTAAAACTATTCTACGTGGACGGGTTATACAAACAGCTCGAATCAAAAACAATATTAGGGGATTCCCCCAGTCCTGTAAGTATGATGATGTTATGTTGCCAACTTGTAGCATAAAAATGTATCTATACAATTGCAGTATGGTTAGCGCTCACCTTGAGAACTGCTACTAGGTATGTGTCTTATATTTTTTTTAATTTGTAGTTTTTGTTTAGAACAGGCGCGGGGCCTCCCAAGGCGCGGGGTCCATAACATTTGCTGCCTCCTGTTATATGGCTAATTCGACACTGCATCTCACAAAACTCAATAACGATCTTTTGAACACAATAATTACAGACATTATTATATAATATGGGAAGTACTAAAATAAGAGAGGTCACTGAAATTTATACATTACCCAAGAAGAACATTTAGTGTTGTTAAATAATTTCTGGAAGAGTATCACTATATGAAGGTGTTGAATTTTTAACCAAAATACGGATTTTAAACTCGTAACTATTCTTGTTAAGGACAATATAGACTTACCATAATTATTTCTTAACCAAAACCTCCAACAAATGTCTTTTTCTCATCTACAATTTAAATTTTCTATGTAAGTTTTTCAACAACTCTGTAATAATATTATATTTCCTTTGTTAATTTCTTTAATCTAACTCATAATTCTGGGACATTAAAAATATGTTTCTTAGAATTCACTTTATCTATTAAAATTATCCTTGGTTTTCTAGCTTTATAATCTATTTTTAATTAACACCATAGACACACGAACCCATTTAACTTTGTTTATGTATTTTCAAATATAACATCAAATTTAGTTCTCCATTCATGTATTTATAACATTCTCGTATTTATATTTATTTACATACAGTTTCAAAAATACCACAGTAACTCACTGAAATGGTTCAATAACGACAATTTGGCTAAATTTATAACAAATAAAAAAAATTAACTAACTCAACGACAATTTATAACTTGACATATTTCAAAAAGTTTATTCTCAACCATCATAAACAAATGCAACTCTAGTTCAACCAGGATCAAGTGATTGAATACTTGTAAACGGTGGGAAGATGGGGAATTCCAATATCATTCGGTTCTAAATGTCAATAGGGCAAAAATATAATGAAACGACAAGCGCCAATATTATTATATTATAGTCCTTGTATATACCTACTTTTTATACACTAAATTTACTTTCATTTAGTGTAAAACTACTTCTTAAAAATCATCTAAAAATAAACAGAGTTCAGTCACCTAATCACATATGTTTTACATTATTTCGCCAACACTTTGAATCCGCTTTTTATACACTAAATATTGTTTCTGTAGCTATATACGCTATAGCTGAATGGAAGAAAATGTCAATCAACCTACAGATAAAATCTGGTGGCTATGTAAGACAAGAGTAACGGTCGAACCGGATATCGACACACTTCCGCCACTCTTTAGCTCGTCGTTCGACAAGCGAGCAACCAACTCACTATGATTTCACCTGAAGTACAGGAAGTAACAATTATTTGTTGTTTTATGAAGGATTTGCACGTGAAGGATTGTTATATACAGGTAAGTAAGATTTACAATATATACAGATCGATAAACAAAGTGAATATTGGGTGTCGTAACTTTAGATCCTAGTGAACCTTAAGCAAGTTTTGAAGTCATGCAGTGATCTCATGAAAACTAGCAATTACACATCATATTTACTTCAACAAATTTTGAGAAAGAGCCAAAAATAAATTGTATAACGCTTGTTTTCGATTAAACGTTTTCCGAAATGCTTCAAAACACCGCAAATAATTATTTTTGAAATGAACTAGAAAATTACTACTGGCTAACTATTGTCAATTACTTAAGTCCTATCTAACTGATAGACCATTCAAAGTGTCGTGTGAGGAAGCGTATGCAGGTTTCTGTCCACCTCGAGCAGGTACACCGCAAAAAAGTGTTTTAGGACCTCTTCTCTATCTACTGTATACGGCTGATATTCCCACTACAGAAAAACATTAATAGGCACATTTGCTGATGACATTAATGGCAACTCAACAGGCAAACAAACAGTAATGGCAACTGCAGATATGCAAAGTCAAGTCACCTAAAATTTACAAAAAATACTCGTCAAAATCAATAGATGAACCGTTGATTGTAAAATCATACTCAATGAGTCTAAAGCCATTCATACCACATTTTCAAAGAAAAATCAATACACTTGCGATACAGCAAAATACGTTGGACTCCATCTGAATAGTACGTTTAGAAATTGGAAACACCACGTTTAAGTAAAAGCTAAGCAAATCAGGTTGAAACAACAGCCAATGTTTTAGTAGTTTGGTCATCATTTCAATCTTAACCTCTACTATAAGCAACTAATTTACCTTTCTATCGTCAAATCGATCTACATGTATAATTTCCAGCTTTGGGGATGTACCAAGCAGTCATATCATAATGTAATCCAATGAAACCAAAACATATTCTTGCGTAGGTAATCACTATGCGTATCGTTATGTAACCAATTCACAACGACTTTGACATCAAAAGGATTAACGAAATCATCCAAAAACATGTTATTAAACACAAAAAAACAACTCCATACCTATACCAACTTAGAAGCTATTCGACTTATGGATATTACACATGAATTGAGAATGCGAAAACGTATTAAACCTCATGAGGTAATTCATGAATAAACTTCATAAATAAACTTAATTTATCTCGGAGCTGAACATCGGTAGAGTAAACTCGGACATGATTCACTTGAAAATATAATCTAGTACATTTCATCTATGATAATTAATTAATTATATATTAAGGTTGTATCATGCATTTCCAATAATCAATGTTTAAAAATAAAGGAAAAATATACACACATATGCACAATATTTTGATTATCCTAAGAATTATTTACTATCGATTTAATGATAATTACTTGAAACATGTAGAGTGATAAAGAAAAGATTAAGAAAATGGCATATGAAACGCATATTTACTGGGCAATGTATAATATCAACTACTTTTCAAACAGTCTCTATTGAGTTTTGTAAAAATAAGTAAGTAATGAAATTTTAATCAAATAAATTAACATAAAAAGATCTAAGGTCTTTGTTATAGCGTCAAATATATCACTATATTTACTTTTACATAATAATCACTACAAAATAGTAATATAAAAACAGGAATACATGTACTTGTTCCATCAAATACCAGCCAGAACAATATTATTTTTTTAATGTTATTCCATATGAAAGAGACACATTTCAACGGCTGACGTAAATTCCTTTTATATTTCCACTGCCATTTAGAGCAAACTTAAAACTTTAAGACACCGAAATTCGTATTCACGAAATGGTAGTTGAGTTCAAAGGTTGCCACATGAAGTACTAATATTAAAGTACACTAATGAACTAATATCTAAATACAACAAAATACACTTACTCCTAGCTAGTGGCTGTCACCCATCAATACGTTAAAATTAATATTAAGTATGATAACATTAAGATTTGAATATCAACTTGCCATGATCTGTTGGTACTAATGTGAACTGAACGGTTAGTTGAACTTCAAATAGAAAATATACATGAAAATGTCTATTGGTCTAGTAAATAATTTTTCCGAACACCTTCCATACAGATGATATAAAACGTTTCTTCACCGTCTGTATTATACTAAGCATTTCATACTACATATGACAACCCTCTAACTCGAGATTTATTTGACATACAAAGTTAAAACTTGAAATTTGTAAGAAAGTGATAAACACTAAAATACATCCTAGTAAGTCTTCTCTGAAATAAAAGATTTTACTTGATCTTCCCCATATTAAATATAAAAGTTTTGTTATCAACTTAGAAGCGTTCATGCGTACATTTTAAGTTTCATTCTTTTTAAATTTATAACTTGAAGTTTAAACATAATTCCAATTCAAAATTAAGTATTTTTATGTAAATATTTAACTACTGGAAACTTGACATTTATTTTAATTTGAATTCTTTTACCAGCTGACATTTGTACACGACATTCATGTTTTATTATGGAAGTAATTTGTGAAATTAATTATTTTCTACTATTTCAAGTATTTACACGAAATGCAGGTTAATATCGGATTTATTTTCAGTAAGTTCAAAATGTGACAAATTATTTTTACAGGATTTAATCACGCATAGTAAATATTTCCACTGTGTCTATTGATTTGTTCCAAACTAGTTCAACATTTGTGTCATTTAACTTCAAATTAGTCAGAAATTTAAATTACACGATTTTATTACTTAGTAATAAATTTTGTGATTGAGATCCCTTTCAAACAACACATAAAAGTAATAGCAGTAACAAGAAAATCGTAATTTTAACATTTATCAATTTAAGCATATAACAAAAAATCGTTATTTTAAAACACATTCCAAATTTGTTTTCATGTTAGGAATAGAATTCATAGAAAAGTAAATGCGGAGGGAAACGTGAAACAAATATCCATTTGAATCGGAGTGGAGTGGAAAAAAATATCCATTTGAATCGAAGACAAATATTCGTGTGTCTTAGATCTAGTGAGTCGTTGAAGTCGTATTTCTCATTGATGTCTATATACTCGCGTTTATTTCACAAGGAATAAAAAAATCGTATATATTGGCATTTGATAGAGAAAGAAGATTGCGTTTTGGTATAAATTTAATAAACTTTATATAATTTATACAGAAATTTGATTTCACTACAATCCCTATAGTGCGTCCTGAGCTGATTAGAGTATACGTATTTTTGTCCAAAAATAACATCTTTTTATTTTCGAAGGTAGGTTATTATAAGTCATTAAAATAAAATGCATCAATCTAAATGCATAACCAAATATCTCTTTTATTTCAATAAACATAAGAAATGTGGCAATCTAACATAAATAATATACTTAACGAAGCGAGCGTGAACTTACCATTCCTATCTCTTTCTTTTGCATAATAATACAAAAGGAACATACACGTGTTCTTAAAATTTTCCAATGTAATAACGAGACACGATATTACAACTTAACGAAAAAGTAAAATATATAGGATAACAACAAGCCAATGTGTAATGAGCTCAACATTGTAACGAGCCAGTGCCGTAGCACACCAAATCCCATATAGTTATAATACTTAGTACAACAAACAATCAATGTATGAGTGAGCCTGCATCACCCGTATTATGATCGATATCTTGTTCCTATTAATAATTAAACCCCCATTTGAAATAAATATAAAAGACTTCAATAACATATTGCAAACCTAATTGGTTTTCTGCACTCGACAATGTTATCTAGTAAACAGACTTTAAAATAAGACTTCATAAACAAATCGTTTCTAAAACAATTGTATTCAGAAAAAAACCACAGTTGAAATAATTAAAAAAGCACAAATCTAAAAATAAGTAAAATATATTAAAACAGCTAATATATTTACAATTTATAACACACGTGAATAAAATAAATAAATGAATAGAATTACTAACGCATTAGGAATATTGGTAATACATTTGAATCATTGCTCATTCATTAACAGAACTCGTTTGCCGGTTTTCTTTTTTATCGACACGCTTCGCTTCTTTTCTATACCTCGCGTTTTATAAATTTAAAGATCTTTTGTAAAATTTTGTGTCTTGAAAATGTTTTCCCCTTTTTGAAATAAAATATTTTCAACGTTCTTCTTCGCGGTGTATCGATTTCTAACAAAAAGTCTTGGCCAATCGTAGTGCAGCCACTTTGAATTCTCAAATTGTAATAAAAAAGTTAATAACAACTAATGACAAAAATCCGCCGTCAGTTATAATTATTGCTGTTAAATTCTATTGTCATGCATGATAAGTATGCATGTCTAAATTTCATATCGTTCGATTAGAGGAAAGTTACAAAAAATAGATTATAAAATTAATATCCGGCTATAGCAAAAACAGGTAAAGCGTGGGGCAGAAGCGTGGTGAAAAAATAATCTCTCTAGGTGTTTCACTGCAGTGAAATTTACTGTAAAATTTTCATAACTAGTATTCTAAATAAGAAAAAATGGAAAATCCATCCATCCAAAATCAAACTTTGACGTTTTACTTAAATACGAGGAAACAGGAAAAAGATAATGAAGTTAATATACAAGACCAAACAAAATCACAGGCAAAAGTTATATAAATACACTGAATTTCAATTCGAATTCCGGATGTTCCCTTATTGAAAGCCCTATCTACCACACTTCAGCTATTATACACACGTTGACATACAATAAGCTTATTATCGGAATCTACGATCGTAGAATATATTGGTGACTAACAGTAAAACGATAAATAAAAAACCTTCAAGCAAACACAGACGCATTCTAAGAGTAATATGCATCCTGATTACGAAACGTCTTGTCCCGCATATTTAATGATAAGAAACAAGACACAAAGCTTGGTATAAAAATAAGTATTTTTTTTTATTTCAATCGCCTGGAGGGTATTTTTGAAGGTACTAAATTTTTTTCATAATTTTATAATTGTATGCAAGGTAAATAGATCTAGTGATATTGTTGATAACATTAAGAAAAAGTCAAGTCAGTGGCGGGTCCATTTCCTAAACTAATAAAGTTAAAACAATGATAAATCGGTGTTATTGAAAATTATCAGAATCTACAAAAAAAATATGTAACTGATTCCAAATCTTATAGCTTTTGAAAAATTCCTGGTAATTGCAAACCTATATAATAGAAACCATACAAAATTTTTACATGTTGGAAAATAATATTAATATCTGTAAATACTCGTAGTTTAACAAAAATACTTTTTGCCCTTAGACGTTCAAACTTTCACTGTTACATACTCAAGTGTCTGCAGGACCCACGTATTTTACAGGTTTTATTAATACTCGTTTCGAAAGAGTTATCTTTGATAACAAGTTATTATTTGCAAAAGAGAACGAGTAGATTTAGCCTAGTTTCATAAAAATCATAACTTTTCACAAGGTAAACTAATGTAAACCACCCTGAAAAATTTTTAATAAAGTTGTAAAACCATTTATGGTACTAAAATATCATGGCTCAAACTTGAAGTGCATTTCCCAAACTTAGTTAATCAAATTGGGAAATTGAAATTAGTTACTAAAACTATGAATTTGGTACATTTACTTATATTTTCAATGAACATAAATATCCTTTTAATTTTATCTGTGACTACTATGAAGACTACTTACGACAGTTCATACGTCATTTTTTTCATTCCAATCCACCTAAATTTTATACAGATGCACTTCTACCAGTGCGGGAGACATGTAGTACAAAACGATGTTGATTATTATATCGACAATTAATTAATTTTATATTGTAAATATAATAAAAAATATAACATTAATGACCGTTCATTATTTATTAGTCAACCCAATAAAACATGTATAAATCCACAGAGGATATACCAAAATAAAAAAAGGCGAGAATACCATACAGTACCAAAATTGTACATAATCATGTCTCATTTTAACTTAATATAAACTCTCGACAAAATTTTATTTAACAAAAATATGAAAGTACTTGTGCGTAGCTTTAATATTTACAATATTAACAATATTGACCTCTCAGTTAACGGTCCAATACAACTTAAATATTAGACGGTTAACCGAGAGGTCTACATCGTTACATTAATCTGTCCTAAGTATATCACAGTAAGAACTATACCACAGTATATATAGTAGTATCTAAGTTGGATATTTATAAGAATACAGAAAATATTATTTATTTCGTTATGCAGAAATAATATAGAATTATTATGAAGTAACTTCATTATTTACTATTAGCAAAACATATTAGGAAAAATATTGAAAATTTTATATTTAATTTTGCTATTACTTATGACTTATAAAAAGGGAAGTATAAAATAAAATTGATCTTAAAAGAAAATGAAATTAGGCATACAGAACACATTGAAAAAGAAAATTATTAAAATATTTAATATTTTCCACATATTTATGCATTATTAAAATCCTTAATTCATCCAGCAAATTATGATTATTATTTTATGTAATAAACTTCAGTCAACACATGAACGGACATCGTACCTTTAAATTATTATACGATTGTATATTTCTGATTGAAAAAAATATTGAACGTATGCTAAGGTCATAAAGATAGAATTATCGTATTCAGTATATTCGCACAGATACAGTATATCCGCACAGATGCGAATAGAATATATATTATTTTACTTTGACTATATTTCCAATACACGGTATCACCCTGCAATGGTATCATTATTTCTGAGTTTTCGTGCTTCACTCGTTCAACTTACTTTATAGTGTAGTGGACGACAACAAAGTTTTACTTCACAAGACGTTATTTAAAAAAAAGGTAATTATTGATATAGATGTTATTTCTTGTGCTAATAAGATAAAATCATTCCCGTTCTTTTCACGATATCAGGTTCTGAGCGTGAGAGACAAATAAATTTGTTCACCTCCAGTATAACGCGTACCACGATGGTTCCATTCAAAGATCATCGCTTAGTAAGCGAATAATAAAATATATAATAATAAACTATTATAATCCCAAAGAATAAAAACGCTACATGATAATCAAATAAAAGTTTTCCTGAAAAATTATCTGTCAGCAGAAATCTGCGTAGTAAAAAAATAAAAAAAATCTCACATACAGAATTCATACCCTACTCCAAGTTACATAGGGAGAATAAACAAAAAACAATTTCTGTAAAATAATTGATACAGGTAGGTCATTTACTCTGCTCTTTTTCGAGAGAGCAAACGTTTTAAACAGTCAATATTTATTCGTTTGTCAAACAGTGAAATGAAATAACATAGGCAGACTCTTTTGTTTGATGTGGAACAGATTGTCAAATGTTTAATAACCAATGCGTAAGTATACTGCTTTCTTATAAGAACTTTTAGGTAACGTTGTTCTTATTAGAATATATTTTTATACGTACAATTTAAAAATATTTGTGTGATCTTGAACTTGTGATATATCTATTTTAATTCTATTAATGCCATGCACGCCCGCGTAGCCAAAATTCTGTAATTTATAGAATCCTCATATTTTGGGATATGTAGCTATTATGTATTCAGACATTTAAACTTTCATTGCAATTTTTTATAAACTTGTCTCCTTTAACCCTTTTGAATATTTCTGCATTTCACTCTTCGTAACATTATTTGTATTCTTCCATGCTTCTTAGGTGTATCTTATATGAATGAAACATAAAATATTGGACAAAATTTTACAAAAGACATAAAATATTATTTCACAGTTTTTTCCCATTTTTTAGTACAACTTAAAAAGAACATTAATACTTCTGCCAATTATCGACCACTGAAAAAGAAAAATTAATCAGTTGTTTAAAAGCAGACATATCCTCACCCTTTGCAAAATCTTTATATACGATTTAAGATCATTTCATAAATCCCTTCTATTTAGATAATGGAATTTAGATCACTCTTATACTGGAAATCTTTGAATATTTTACAATATCTCCACTGAGCGTGCGTACTAGAACTCGAAATTTTATATATGTAATACCATTACCATAACTATCTGATTAACCAATATTATCATAATTTTGTAAATAGCTAATTCCATATGAAAAATGCATAGATAAACCGAAAACAAAATGTTCCTCGAGAAAATGTTACAGAAAAATATTACCACTGTTTCGGAATGCTGAGTATTTAGATAAAACATATTCTCGATATTTTACATTATTTACGATATATTTTACAAATATGGGCAGATTAAAGTGTAATAAAGTAAAGCCGATACAGTTTTGCGGTCATCAACCTACCCATCAAAGGTTTAGTTACCTGAGAAAACGCATTCACATTGACTAAAACATATTATGTTACGTCGTTGTTGCGTTCGTACTTTTGTGGATATATTTAAGTATACAAAAACCGAAAAAGTTTTTTTTTGCCATTAATTCAACTCTGAGCTCTTTTATACATTATAATCTATCTAACTGAATATTCATATTATATTACACCTTATTGAGATAAACCATGACGTTGGGTAGACATATTTCTTTATTTAATTTAAATACAACTTTGTTTTTTCTTTGTTCTTGCTCTACATCCATTATTAATCGGGATAAACTTATCCAATTATACAAAATAAATCACAACAAAAAGCTGCTCTGGTTTTATTAAGTAATCGTCACTACTTTCATAAGAGTGTCATTAATAGTATCATCCATGTTCCGCTTATTACGTACCGTTTCACGTCAGCATGTCTCCTGTAATTTCTGAACAATTCACATTCTGTATTTCCAATCAAGTAAGCAAAAACATTAAACTGACTGAAACGTTACCCCTCTGTTTGCAAAATTTTGAAATAGAGCAACATTCAAAACAACAATAGCGACAACATCTAAACCCACAACATCTCCTCCACATATGCAACGAACCACGAACTACTATTTAAAAATATAAAGCAGCTGGAGCTGCAAAATGCCTATTAATGTAATGAAAGCAATGGGAGTAATTGAAGATTACACACCCAATCTACTATTTTATATATAAAATTCTCTAAGTAAAAAATTATCTAGTAATTTATCAGACTACCTCCATATACTTCTCCATAAAAAGTTGTTAACAAAAAAGTTTAATAATTACAGACTGATGTTCTCAACTCTAGCGCAAGTAAGGTGGAGTAGCTAAATGGCCTTAGTTTTATATCTTTAACAACAGACTGCAGTCGAGTCTATTCCAAAAAATATTTTTTCAATAAATCTATTTTAACTACACGAGAAAAATTCCCATTATGTGACAGATAATCGAAAGACTTAGAAAATCTTTCAATCCTCGTAGACACACGATATCACAACACTCGTCGTTCTACGTCTACTTCAAAATCTGCAAACCTTTTAACACAATTAAAATGTGAAGAATATAAGAGATACTGCTCGAGCAGAGTCTTAGATTAGCAATATGAGCTACGAGGGTCACAAAACTATACGAGAAGATAATATGGACTTGAAAACATACAAAAGTCAGTTCTATTGCCAGAATAGCTCAGAGTTGTATCTATTTGAGTTCCAAGATCTATAAAATTGAGAATACGAAAAAGCAATAAAAAGACGTTGTACTGTAACGGGTTTACCGTAAATAGGTCCTCAAAATCTATAAAAAATATGTTAACCAAAACAAAAAGTTCATCTTGTGAATTTTTTAGAAGTTCAAGTTTTAGTGTTCACAATTATTTTTAGAAATACAAGTTTTCTCCTAGAAATGTAGACTCTATTTTAAAACTAAGACGAATCATATCTTAAGAAATTAAACATCAAAAAATATTTCATATCAATATTCATATTCTTCATATAATAAAACTTTAAGTTCGTCATTTTACTTCCCCTAATGTTCTATCAAATATATCGGAAAAGAATTGCACGACGCACAGAAACAAATGATCCAAGCCATAATTTTACATTTCTGTAAATGTGATTTCCAAAAGATAAGGCAAATTAAAATAAAAAGAAAATATTTAAATAAATTGTACCTAAGAAATTTCCATGAACCGTCTTTTAAATTTATTTTGTCTACTTGGACAGTTTAAAAAGTGCATATTGTGACAAGTAAACAGATCATTTTACCTAATTCATATTCTGTATTTCCAATCAAGTATTGTATTTTTTTTTCTAAAAGTATTTTTACTGACGTATAATTTTAAAAAGAATAATAACTACTTAATTTTCATTACAGTACTTCAGAGAAGTATTTAAAGCACATTAGTGAGAGTGAATTACATTCAATTCAAATAATTTTTTTAAAATTCTTTGCTCCTTGTCTATCGTCATTCTATTATTCTCTGCTAGTTATCACAAAAATGTTACAATGATATCTTTCTATAAATAAACAAGATATATTTAAGTTTGTTACTTTTTTATATTAATTTCTTTGAGTTCTATTGTGCCACAGTATATTTCTACACATAGAATATTTTTTTATACTTTATCTTCATACTTTCTAAACCCTTCGTCTAGTCGATAAGAGTTTATAGTTGAAACAAATATAATAAAAATTGTGAAGTAATGTAAACTGTGGATTACAAGATAAAAAAGTTAAACTAATCCGCTAACATCTTAAGCGTGAATTTTCAAAGGACGTCAACCTCAATACCCGAATAAGAAAGATCATTAGCGGCTTTATAATGGTTGTACATTAAGGAAGGCTTTTTATTAACCGTCGCTTTGAAGGACGAGCATAATTTCGCTTAACGCTGATTTTGTACACAGTCGAAATGAGACTATAAAAAAACCATTGAAAATGGTACCGGACATTTCCATTGCGTCACGACTATTAATAAAATATAAGAATCACGCCTCAAAGAAAATTATTAATTCTCTTTACTTAACCGTATGATTAGTAACGCAGTTGAACAATTTAACCCCAATTTTATTGTTAGAAAACTTTAAACTTCACAATATAATTGGCGGCCAAAAAGCTTATTCTTTATAAAACTTATAAATATATATATATATATATATATATATATATATATATATATATATATATATAGTGCAATTTTATCTTCAATTCAATTAAATATTTTGTAGGCACAATAAGAAATATAATAATTTATAAACACTCTTCCACATTTAGGCACTTTTAGGCACATTATTTCGTACACATTTAAGCACTTATAAATATTTAAGTGTACGTAATATTTCTATTTATATATATTTACAAACATCAAATATTCAGAACGATATATTAGGCAATGCACTTAACATTGCTTACTATATCTTTCACAGGCGTAAAAACAAGCTAATTATAAAAATTTACAATGCCACGTAGAATTATGGATCACTGATGTTTAATTCGTCCCTCTACTTGTGCTGTGACACCTCCCATTATTCTAGCTTTCAAGGTTGTAGCATAGACGGACAGACAACCAAGTGATCCAAAAAGAGTATCGTTTTATTCATCAAAAAAATAGCAGTTATTACATATGTCACAAAAATAGTCAAGTCAACCATGCAATCACTCCTTATGATCTTTAAAAATTAACCTAACCGGAACAAAAATAACGATCTGTATAACAAAAGTTTTGAAGCATCTATAAAATTTGATAAACTTGTGATTCCGAATTACTTTTCAGCTTTACCATTTTCAATTTAATGTGAAGTATAAATAATATCAATAACTTGTAAAATTGGCTGAATTTAGCTGCGCACATAAGTGCACACTTGTATACAAAAGTAAGTCAAAACTATATGGAGCAACATCATCTCAAAACAAGTTCGTAATATCAGTACATAAGCATGTAAAACTTATCGATAAAACGTTGCTTGAAAACAAATACGTATAATGTGGCCTGTGCGTGTTTATTTATATGATCATCTTTATCACCCAGTGTCTTCGAAAACGGAATAATCATTCATTAAAGGAAAATTATGTTTCAGTACAAGCAAAATATGACAAAATACTTCATGATCATCAAATATTTACACATCATCATCATCATCATCATCATCATATATATTAATACGCTAAGGTTTTAAGATGTTACTCTCCCTTTTTAGAAAAAACCTCACAACTAATCCACATAAATTATATATCATTTTATAGATAATTGCTTGCTCTACCGGCATCCACAACTAAAAAATTTATTATTGCTATTGTTTTTGCAAATTAATTAATTATTAAAATTATATACACAAAACAGCAATGCTGCCATCTAACAGCTCAACGTCAATATGATTGACGGTCGGTAAAATTTTTGTTTAATTTCAAATCCACTCACGTATAAATAAAGTGGCGCTTTAGCTCAATGCTTTTGATACTTGCGCCTCTATATGTCAATTTTAGTAAAATATTTGTTTGATCTGTCATCTGAGCTTCATAATGGAATAAATAATAATGCGAAGACTTCGCACGGGTCACGCTAGTTCAATATTATTAAAGAAAAAATAATTAAGGTATCAAAGCCTGATACATATAGATTTATATAGATTTTTCCTGCCTATAACATATAGATTTTTTTAGAACAGATATTTTTTCCACTTGCAAAAAAACAGAAAGCGATAGGCAAAAAAAAGTGATGCATTTTCAAGATATTTTTTTTTAATATTTTAGGTAACACGACTTCCTAGTGGTAAATTTAGAAGGCTTTTAACAATTTTGCTTCTATCTTGAGGTTATTTCACAAACTCATAAATTTTTCTAATAATTGCATTATTGTATTCGATTTCAAAGAGGTGAAGTTCAAAGATTTTGTTTCTTTTCTTTGAATAAGATACGGAATACTAAAACGATGAATATTCTGAATTAAAACCCTGCCTATGTTTTTATTTACACAAAATAGCTCACAAATAATTTTTGAATGTACGAAAGAGTTTGACTATTTACAATTGCGTTGTCAGCATCTTAGGTAATTTTCATTATAATTGAAAATCACCAAGTTACGGTCAAGAGGCTTCAAAGCTTTAAAGGATCTACATTCCAAGCACGAAGGTATTTGGAGAGAAATTTATTACAAAACACTACCTCGAAAAAGTGGGTAACAATAAAGTAAATTCAAATAATGACATACAAAACTAAATAATATTAATAAGCTTTCGTTTTCCGACAGAAAGAAATTTACCAATAACACCGACTAATTATATATCTCAGCAACTTTATTTTAAATCAGCTTCTATTAGTTACAAAGTTTACATGAATATTGGAATCAATTGACTTCTGCGAAATTTCGATAATATATAATTTAATAAAATCTACCAAGTGCGAGTAGAACAAGGGGTTCTGTACATATTTAGATACAAATAAACATTTATGGATACATAGTATTTGTATTAGACTATTAATAAATGTTAATTTGTACAACGTAAATATATTGCCTATTTTATTTGTCATAAGCGTAAAAACATAGTACTTATTTAAAAATTAGAAGATATAGGTTAATCGATATCCTTCCAGTCAGATTTTACCAACCCTGTTTTATCATGACTTTTCGTTTAATAGTTTCAGAAATAAGGTAGAGAGGAAGATAACTCTCCATTTTCCCATAATGTTTCGATGATATTTTTAAATATGCAGTTTAAAATTATAAAAACAGTTATTGTATTCATGATAACAAGTTCCTTGAAATGGTGCAGCACATGTGCAAACATGAAAAAAGAAAGTTTTAATATTATACTTCCCCCACGTTCAATTTCTTATACGAATATATTTAATAAGTTAGCTAGTAAAAATATATGGGTTAATAACACACATTATTAAGTTTAGTTGCAACGTTTCTGAAAAAATCCGTTTTGACAGAAGAAGGGCAAACGGACACATGAATGACCTTATTAGATTTTCGTTTTTCATTTTGAAGCATAGAACCCTAATAATTTAAAATTAACTCGAAATAATAACTAATTAAAATATTGCATGTAAACTTCACAGAATTAAAGATAGTCAAACAAGTAAGTAATCTCAGAAGAGTTTTCTTTTTTACTTTGAAGTATAAAATCCTATTAAAATGATTTAAAACAACAAAAAAACTAATTGAAATACCGCGCGTAAACTTGACAAAAGGAAAAAGAAACTGGCATATCAGTGATCTCATATCAGTTCTACTTTTCACTTAGAAGTATAAAACCCTAATTATTTAAAACTAATATGAAATAATAACTAACTGAAGTATTGCGTGTAAATATAACAGATAGACAGACAGACAGACGCGAAGTGATATCCTAAGAGTTCAGTTTTTCATTTTTAAATACAGAAAATGATATATTTCGATTCATAAATCCTTTCTTCATTGGCAAACCGAGTTTTTCATTACGTATATAGTTTTACAACAAAATCAAGGAAAGTTCTCTTTTATAAAAAATAAATCGCATACCGAAAGGTACATTCAGTCTAAATTTGAAATAAATATCATATTGCTCTCCATTTGTTTCCTGTTAGTAAATCGGTACCTTTGAATAGAGATTTATGCGACTATCAGAATAGACTTATTAAAAAACATATCTCTTCTGCTCAAAATGTGTAATCCTACTACTATTATAAACGCAAAAATTTGTGAGGATGTATGGATCTTTGTTGCTATTTCACGCAAAAACTATTGACCGGATTTTGATGAAACTTTACAGTAATATATCTTATGATAAAATGACCTGTCCTCTTAGAGTTATCTTCGCGTGCGCTGCCTAGACCGTTTTCCAGCAGATAAGGATGTCATCAACGTATCTATAATAGTATAATGTTGTCGTCGCCGTGGTGTGTTGGGTTAATCACAAGGCATACGGCCTGTAACGACGCGGCGAACCGCGGAGACCCATGTTCGATTCCCGGCCATTCGTCGAGCGGGGCTGGACGGGTGTTATGGTTGGCTGTAAGAGATTGCTCACGTAGCAAGAAGTCCGCCATATGTATCAATTAGATACATTAAAGTAGATAAATAAATAAATAAAATAAATAAATAATATATAGGTCGCTAATTTACTGTTTAAGAGGCTGGTTTCTAGATTGTTCATAAATAACTCGGCTAAAAGGGGACTGAGGGGGGAGCCCATTGCAAGGCCATTGATTTGTTGAAAAAATTGTTATCGAATAAGAAATAATGTTGGTCCATGCATAATTTAAAGAGGTCTCTAATTTCCGATGCTTCAATGGGTTTCTTTTCTAAGATATCTGAAATAATATTATGGCAATCTTTTGGTGGTATATTAGAAAATAAGTTTACTACGTCGAGTGATACTAATTTACAATTGGGTGTTAGGTGTATATTTTTAATTTTATTACAAAGATCATGAGAGTTTTTGATGGTATATTTAGGCGCAAATCCGGTTTTATTTCGAAAGATCTTATTAAAGTGAAAAGCAAATTTTTTTGAGGGTGCGTTTGTGTATGAGACAACAGGTCGTATGGGTATATTTGGTTTATGAATTTTAGGTTGTCCATAGAGTATTGGGGGTCTTGGGTTCATTTCTGTAACTTTATGTTTCGCGAATTCGTTAGGAAATATGATAATACAGGTTTTAATTATTTGTTTTGCGTTATCTGCAAATGTCGTGGTGGGGTCCCTTTGTAGCCTTATGAAGTCTTCTGGTGTAAGGAAATCGTACACTATATTTTTATATTCACTTTGGTCGAGAATAACTATAGTGTTGCCTTTATCTGCTTTAGATAGGATGAGTTTATCTTTATTAATTTTAATTTGTAAATTACGTTGTGTCAAAATTTCGTCATTATTGTGTGTTTTGGTTTTAGAGTATTCTTTACATATTATATCAGCAGCTTTGTGTTTAGTAAGTGCGTCCTGGTTACTGAATGTAATCGTGGTATCTACTACTAGTGATTCTATATTTTTTTGTACAGGTGAGGTGGGAATATTATATTTGAATCCTTTATTTAAAAGTTCTAGTTCTTTATTATTCAATGTTGATTTTGAAAGGTTTACTGTTTTAGGATAAAACGTTTGTTTGGGTGTGACTTTTGGTTTCTGGGTTTTGTCTTTTAGTTTTTTTAATTTTGTTTAATTGTTTTTGTGTTATGTTTTTTTACTACGGCACTGACATCATTTCTAATTTTATAGTCTAAAGTATCAAATTCTATAGAGTGAAGGAGATAGATTAAAGAAGAATGTATTACCTTTATCCAGAGGTTTATGTTGTCTCGCTTGATGATTGCTTCCCAAATTTCTTCCTTTAGCCAGGTGATGACGGCTTTTGCTGTTGCTTTGTGGGCTACTCGAGTTATTCCACTAGTCTTGATGTTCACATGACTCGGTGTAAGATCACACTTTATGCACGTTTTGTTGAACCAAATGCTTTGTATCGTCTTCCGAAATTAAATTCGGAGTCGACGGTACAATATCGCCAATGTAGTCAAATCGGCTGTTTTCAAATGTTGAATATATTTGGCGTTAATTTTGTAGAAATTCATTATTCACAATTAAATGAAACTACCGTGATGTAGTATTATTTCTACTTTCTTTAAGCCCACACAAACCAGGCTTCCGCTATTGTACTTGCAACATATAAATGCTGTTGGATGTTCCCAAGAGTTAATCTTTGCTAATAGCCCACCTGCAGATGTTGTAATACAACGAAACCTAGGTCGAGGTAAAGAACTTAAAGAAAGTAGAAATAATACTATATAACATAGTTTCATTTAATTGTGAATAATGAATTTCTACAAAATTAACCCCAAATATATTCAATAGATAAGTAAGATCAGAATTGTATTTTTGTTTAGTTTAAGAATAAATCCAAGACAGGTTGGTTTTAATTAAAAACTGGAATTGTTTTAGTTGTTAATTTGAAAATCACTACCTATTTTTTGTTTTTTTTTTTAAGAGCACTTACGATAATGCCACGAAAGTGTAAGTCTAATCTTTCACAATGTTTTAAAGAAAATAGCTAGAAATAACGAGACGTCTCAACAAGCCGAGCTACGAAGGCTTGAACGGGCGGCGCGTGAGGCAGCACACGGAGCTGCTGAGACCTCAGAATAGTCCTAAGTATGGCGTCAACAGCATGCCGAGTATCTAGTGTCTTAACTGTCTGCAGAGACACTAGAACGGTTCCACGCACAGCGTCAATAGCATGCGGATTTTCTAGCATCTCAACGGGCTCAGAAAATCAGCGTAAACAACATGAATAGTATCTGGTATCACAAATGGCTGCAGAGGCACCAGAACAGGCCCGAGCTCGACATCAGTAGCAGGTGAGTTACAAGGCGTCCCAAATAGCCACAGAAACATTTGAAGCTGCTGAATCTTGCAGACGCGCTGTTGTTGAAAGGGCGGCACATCGACCTCAAATGTTTACAAGAAGCACGTAGAGGGTATTCGCTAAAGCTGCATTCGAATTTGACGAGACTCTTTATAATATTATATTTAAAGTAATTTTGCCCGATCTTTATAATTCAAGAACAAGTATACCATATAATAGGCAGAACCAAGACTTCACCCAGACCGTGTACTACGTAATCAATTCGAGAGACGTTTCTATATCCCCACCACAAATGAAATAACTGCCATAGTAGTCAGTGGTGAACAAACTACATCTCGGGACATCGTTGTACGAGCGCACGATGGCATGTTCACTAAGATTCCTGACACACATAGATTTTATGACGCTCTCGAGTACCCGATATTTTTTTGGAAAGGACAAAAGAAGTACAGCATTGACATTCCTCAGATAAACCAGTTACCAAACGCCCCACGCATAAAGACGCCAAGTATTTGATCTGTAAGTCTAAATTTAGAAGGGTTTTAAGAGTCTCTTTCCGAGATATGCTAATTTTCCCTATTGTGTTGGCTGAAAATATTTAAGCCATTTTACATTTATTGACGTCATCGTCTGTACTCTTGCTGTAAACAGAACTAAAAAAATCGGCAAAAAGGTTAGCAATGGAAAGACCCGTCGAAGCATTTTGCTCCATGTAGCTCACCTCGGATGGAATATTGCCAGAATTTTTTCGTTTTGATTTTGCATATGACCAGAGGAATTTTGAGTTACTAATGATTTTACTCTCAACATTACTTAAGTAGATTTTATAGCAATTTTTTATGCATTGTTTAGAGCGAGATCTTAACATGTTGAAGGTTAACTTATACATTAGATTACCGTATTTTTTGTATTTTTTATGAAATTTGTCTTTTTCTGCTATACGTTTTCTTAGACTTAATGAATACCATGACGGATATTTCATCGATTTTGTATTTTTTTAGGAACGTAATCAGATATACATTTAAAGAGCACTCCGTAAAATCTGTTTAATGCATTTTCAATATTTTATTTATTATTCAGATCTAAAATTTTATTCCAATATACTTTATTTAAATTTTCGTTAATTTTAAGATAGTCCGCTTTTTGGTTGATCTAACGCAGTTCCCCAATAAATTTTTCACTTCGTAACGGATTAAAGTATCCAAAGCCGGATGATAATCCTGTAATTTACTAAGGGGTCGTTCAGAATGACAGACAGATATTGAGGTGAAATTACTTAAAACTAGATCTATAATTCTATTGTTTACATTATCAATAAGTTATATTGTGTAAAATTAATATGATCTTGTAATAACTTAGTAAAGAATGAACATTTTTTACCTTTTGGCAAGGTGCAATTATTTTTTGCGCGCCAATCTATTTCAGGAACGTTAAAATCCCCAACTACCAAAATATCTGAATTTGCATTGGTAATACAAGCCTTATCTAAATTTGAAAGAAAACTCTCAAGCAACTTCGGAGGTGGAGCAATATAAACCGCACAAATGTTGATAACTTTTGATCCTGTGTTAGTGAGGAGTTTGATAGAAACCCAGATATCTTCTATATCACTCTCCCACCCACTATTTCGAATAGCTTCATATTTCTTTAAAACGGCAATAAGGATTCCACGACCATTATATTTATTAATTAGCGGGGCACTAGCCCTATCACGGCGAAACACCTGGTACCGTTCGTCGAAAAGCTTCGAGTCATAAATATAATGATTCAACCATGTTTCGGTTAGAATTATTATATCATAATTATTATTTAATACTTCCAAATAAAAATCTGTGGTCTTGGTTCTCAAGCATCTAACGTTCTATTAGCAGCGCCATAATTAAAACTAATGAAATATTGAAAAGACTAAAAAAAATAACTTCTACTTTATTCTATTGAGTTGTTCAGTATTATGTATAACGTGACCCGGCGAATGTTCATCTTTTCTTAAGTAGACTCTACCATTGCGCACTCAAACAAACTTAAACGAGTTTTCTTTGGCGAATATTCGCGTGACGGCGTGTAGTTGTTTTGTAGCTTGAGGAAGATGCTCGCTCACGTAAATGGAATTCTTTACATCACCGCCGATACCTAGATGAAAAGAATTCAATTTGTCTTTTGGATTCAATTTATTGAATTGTTTGACGGCAGCTAAGAATGTCTCACGGCATTGTGGACTCGACAATTTTAAGATGATTGATCTGGGTCTAGAATCTTTATCCAACTTAGCTACTCTATACACCGTAAGAATATTATTTTCTTACGATCCACCCTTTACAATTGACGAAAGTTGTATCGTAAGATTGATGAGGTTTTCAGATCGATTTTCAAGTACGCATTGAATCTCTATATTATTTTCCCTTGATTGCAGTTTAACAGCATGAAGTCTTTTCTGCAACTCATGGTATTGCGATCGAATGTGTTGATTTTCTAATTGGAGCTTTCCAATTAATTTGGATTGCTCCTCCAAGATTATTTTATATTCATAAAATTTGTTTGATACAAAGCTTATGCTTTCTTTCACGTAGCTCATCTCTTTTTCGATTCTTTTTATTAAATTGGTACTTATTTCTTCCTTCAAACTGTCAATATAGGCAGTTAATTTGTCGAAATCGACAGATAATAAAGACTGACCGTCTTTACCAGGTGTCGATACCAGGTTTGTACGTTTGCACTCTGCGCACTTCCATTTCTTTTTATTCATGTGTAACATCTCCCTAAACGTTTTCTCACGTATCCCAGTGCAGCTAAAGTGGAATTTATTCGAACAACTAGAGCATATTATCAGATCATTTATTTGAATTAAATCAACACATTTAACGCAGTTGTTTGCCATATCTGTCTATACTATTTTAGTAACAACTGTCTGCTATATATCAAGTTTTTATCCGTTGTACCTATTATTGATTAAACATTTACCTGAGCGAATGCAAAATTCAATAATATTTTGTCGTAAATATATTTAGGGCGAAGATTCGAACTCGGGTCTCATCGTTTATGATCCAGACACTGTACGACTCAGCCACCGCGACTTACAAAACAGCAAAGCAAATTAAGCGGCACGCATAACGTGTGACGATTTAACCTGCGTAGCGTAGTGACACTTTCTATTGTCTTTTGGTCTTCAAGGTCCTTTGCAACACTGGACGTACACAAACAAATTTATCCACTGTACAGTTTAATTGTTCACTGGAGTTTGTGTTTTAATATTGAACAAATAGCAATAAAAGTAGTACTTTACATTTAGTGAATATGGTAATAAAATAAAGGGAAATCTACTTAACACCTTGTGAAATTTTCGCTGAGTATGTTTCAATAAAAGTATATAAAAAGATTTTTTTTACTAAGCACGCTTGGTAACACGACTTTCCGAATCACCGCACAGGAGAACTGAGTATGGATTCTTAAGCAATTGAACCGTACAATAGGGCACGGTTTGATAAAGTAGAATCTTGTTCGGATTCAACTGACAGTTAATGACAAACAGAAATACGTTTTTAACGGTTAGTAAGTCCGACTGGCAGTCTTGACCGTGTGTGGTGCATATGGGCGTTAATTAACTGATGCATATGGGCGTCAATTAACTTCTTCTCTTGAACTAATTCTATAAAACCAATCGCCCAATTTCCATAAGTTACTGAGTTATATTAAACATGTATATAAAGATGGAACTGAGCGCTTAAGGCTCTTTCTTTAAATATAAACAAAATGCGCGCAGATAACTACATTCACTTGCAAGATGCGATGAGAAATGATGCGGATTAGGTCAAATGGTGATTGTCCCGTCATCATTTGTGATTAGCCCGAGATATCTTCACGAATACACGAAGGATGCGTTCACATATGTACGTAATTAAGGGAGGCTTGATTAATTTGTTAGAATAACATGCCTCCTGGCCAGTAATGACTAAAGAACTTATTCCTGGTCAAAATTCAATGGTCAGGCTTGACTTAATAGCCAGTGTTTAAAATAAAAGTACAGAAGTTAGTTGCTTTACTCACAAAAGGTAAAATAGTTGGTGCCACGCAGTGCTTCATCTACTCGATCGAGTAGCAAAAACAAGGTTTCCCTCAGGTTTGCTTACCGCTACCGTTAACGGAAATATTGCGTCCTGACCAAATTGACCTAATTAACCAAATTGACGTATCATATGTGCTGAGATACCAAACCCGAAAACCAATCAAAAGCTCTATGATACAGTGATCAAGAATATGATTCACAGGCCCTATGGTGTACTAAATCCTTCATCGTCGTGCATGAAGGAAGGTGAATATATTAAAAAGTATCCGAGGATGCTTTTAAAAGTTACCCAAGCTAACAGTAAAGACTCTCCTCTGCACAGGTGCAGAGCATCAGAAGATAGTGGACGCACGACGACTCAAAAATTTGAGGAGGAATACAGGAAATATTGGTAGGCAATAGTTGGTGACCCATATTCTCCTCTCTAAAATTTTTAATTATCATATAAATGTAAGTTCTATAATACGGAACGGGCGATAAAGTATATTTGCAAATATTATATAACATTATATAAAGGTGTCAACCAGGCTATTTTTAATATCCGACAGCAAGAGAATGTGATTATAAACCAGACAGATGAGGCGCAAAAATTTAGAGCCAGCCCATATGTTAATAGTAACGAAGCGACGTGACGGATCTTGGGTCTGCTTTCGCACGAGAGACACCCAACAGTCACTCGTCTCGCGATATATCTACCCAATGAGAAGGTTTACTTCACTGAAAATAATTTTAGAGAAAAATTAGAATAAAATAGACTAGAACTACACTAACTGCGGTTTTCTTGTTGTACCAAAATGACCCATTTACAAAAACATTGCTTTATGTTGATGTACCTCTATAATCTACATGGAACACATCACTAAAGGAAAGGAAACGTTGTTTACAAGGAAAACTTGTTGATGGCTGGATTGATGGCTGGCTTAATGCAAAACATTCACAATGCCGCTAATGCTTTTGCGTACTCTGGAACGGAAGTCTGAGCGGTGTAAAGCTTACTGTATTATTGTATTAAAGCGTAGCGGTAATTCTACTGCATGTTTCTATTTTCTGACCAAATTTAAACAAAAATAAATTCGTACACCATGTTGTAATAAAGAGAGATTCTCGTCATTATTATTATTTAAAACTATATTGATTATAAACAGGATTATTACATGATGATAATTATTACTTCTTACAATCATTTTTCAACAAGTCGGTAAAAAATAAATGGGTTAGCGTAAATAAATATTACTGAAAACTTTATAAGAACTTTTGACGTAGAGATTAAAGATCCACATTAAACATTTATCAACAGGTATAAAACTTTCGGCCGCAACTGTATTAATTTAGGTACAAATTTCAGTGCAACATTTTCAGTTCAGATTGTTTCCATAAAATATATAGACTGACACTCTTCTTTTAGCGTCTTCTTTGATAGGTGATTTGAATATTTAAAAGCTAGTAACAAATTAGTGGATTTTAAAAATAAATATCCGTTTTGAATTATCCCCATTTTAATAATTATGTATATTTATTAAATGATGTATTAACCATTCAATTAGCTATTATTATTAAATAAAATAATCCTGCCACATCAAACTGATATGTCATTAAAATAAAAGCAAATAAACAAGTAAAAATTATTTAACTTAAAACGGAAATATCACACAAAAAAACCTACTAAATAATTAACATCTTCATCTATCTCCATCTATCAAATTAGGCATTTGGAAAGCACATAAGTTATAGATGGTTAAAAATTAAACAATTAATAAATTAATCATAATTAGCTTTTCATCTAACAGAACAAGTGAAAAATGACATGACAAGTAAACCTGTATTTCATCGTTTCTCTAAGCAAGTTCCTTAGCAGTAAATTATTGGAATTTGAACCAGGAAGTATGTAGTTCGACGTACTATTTTTAATTTTTTTTATACTAAAATCAAACAAAATATTAACAATGAAATAAATTCTAATATTCAATGAACGTTTTGACAAATTTAAAAAATGGATACATTTTTATGTTAGCGCCATTTAAAATATTCTAAGCAACAACTAAAAGGTGCAAAGAGCCCCTTTTAAAGAAACTTTATTATTTATTTTCCTTGTAATTTCATTAGAATATTTTTCTAGTTTCGTTTTTGTAACACTCTCTTTTTTCCATACCTGGGTAAGCGGGTGGTTGGTATTTCTCAGTAAAATTGCTGTATAAATTATTCATTCTAATATTAATTTTTCTTTTTGTTTATAATTCAGGTATTATTTTTACAACAAACGATGTGTTAATAAAACTCAATAATTATGATTTCTTTTTTTTGATAACAATGTTTCATGATAATGACGGACTTGTAATTGTTACAAAATAAAATGTAAATACTAAAATAAGCAAGACTTTTGGATATTTGTAAATTTCCCAAAAAGATAAATTAGTTTTGTTCAAATAATTTTCAGCGGATTATCACTGGAAGAAGATATTGAGTTTCTAATATAAAAAAGGATCGAATAAAAACACGTAACAATTCTTATTACGAACAATATAAATTTAAGACAATTATTTCTTAACATGTGTCTTTTTCTCATTTACATCTTAAATTTTCTATGTAAGTTCATGAAAAATTCTGTAATGAAATTATATATCTTTGCTAACTTCTGAACTCTAAAAGACTCTTAATTTTGAGACATTAAAAACATTTTTCTTGGAATTCACTTTATCTCTTAAAATAATTCTATCCTCGTATATAAATATATCCGTTTTAAATTAACACCACAGACGCTCAAATCCATTAAATTTTCTTAATGCACCTTCAAACATAATGACAAACTCGATTCTTCATCCATGTATTCAAATTATTTTCGTATTTATATTAATTACTTTATTTTTATACAATCACAAAAATATCGCAGTAACTCATAGAAACGGTTCAATAACGATTATATGGCTAAAAACAAATTAATTAACTTAACGAAACTACAATATATGATGTAAACGTATTTCAAGAAGTTTAATTTCATTAATCATTAACAGATTCAATTCCAGTTCAATCAATTGACTGATCAATTGTATACCGTGGAAAAGTGGGGAATTCCAATATTTTTCGATTCTAGATGTCAGTATTGCAAAAATATAATGACTCGACAAGCGTCAGAATCATCGCATTATTGTCAAAATTTTACTGTCATTTAACATACAACTAATTCTTAAATTTGTCGAAAAATAAACAGATTTCCACTCGCCAATCATATATATCGCCAAAATTTATTTATCCGTTTTATATACACTAAATTTTGTTTTCTCAACTGTTCGTTTGTGAAGGATTGCTACATATACAGAGCCGTAGCATTTATAATATATAGAGCAGTTAACAAGGACAATATCCTCATTCATTATAACTTCAGATTTTATTAAATTTTTAAGCAAGTTTTATTTTTATTTTAAGATGGATATTATGAAAACTAGCAATTACATGTCATATTATAAATTTTAAGAAAGAGTTAAAAATTAATTATATGTATATACACACGTAGACATACATCAATATAACATAAATATAAGCAAAGTTTTCGACCTGATGTATAATTTAACATGTTTTTCCCATTCCTCATAGTAATGTAAGTAGCACACGAAAATGTGCGCGAGATTAATAGATTTTTGTAAATAGGTCTAATTTTTTTACTACTGTTCCCATTTTGCAAGAAAGTTAGATGTTTCATATTTAAATAATTATACAGGTTTTGTAATATTTACGTATATCCCGTTTCTTGAAATATTTCACTAATCTTGCGTTCCACTTTTATCACATGTATAATTTACGTGCCAGACCATCCTTATATACATAATTATGAAAATCTCTTCCACAAATATTGATTAAGAACTTTGACAAAGAATTAACACAAACAGGTTTACAAAAAAATTGACATGTTAACGCCTAAAATTAAAAAAATATTTTTTTTAGGAAAAAATGTTAGGTTATTTCCCCAACATGTGACGAGGGTGACTTGTACTCTCACCCCATTGAATAGGGTAGGGTGGAATAAAATTTTCAAAATATTGGACGGTTTGGAATGAAATTGTTTTTATACAGAGATCCGTTTATACGATATTAAGCTTTACAGTAGTCATTTTTCGGAAAACTAGTTGAATAATGAAATAAAAAGGAAATTTATCACAGCTATGTACACCCGGCTAGTTTACGAATAATAGTCGACCAACTTATAACATATAATTCAGTCGACAAGAAGTTCATGGAAACTCCATACAAGTGACTTTAGTCAACAGCAAAAACAAATTTGTGTTATAAAATCTTTATTTATTATGGCTGTAAATGACACTGTACAATATTTTTACGTAGTGAGAAATAATATACAATATTTTTACATAGTGAGAAGTAATAATAATTATATCAGGTACCATATTTTTATGCTTGAAATAAACATGATAGAGTTGAGCAAAACATGGAGAAAGTTAATTTTCGTAAATAGTTTAATAGAAATACTATGCACATTAAAATGTTTACAAGCACCTACATCTGTAAGGAACCGTCATAGTGTGAGTTCTACTTGTACTTGGCTTTTTCATATTACTATTTGCTAATCTAATGATAGCTATCTAAACGTATTCAAGCAGATGTTTAAAATATTGGGGCTTAGTTAATATTTTATTGAGATAAACAAATTTTAAACACCGGCAAATCACATGAGGCAAAATATTCTCAATATCGTTTTACTGTCATTTGAGAAAAATGATTTCTGTCAAATTTTAAAATTATAAAATTGTAGAGATCAAACGAGGTTATTTTCGTTACGATGTCATTTTCAGGACCAATATCACATATAACAAAATTCTACATTCGCAAGTAATCCTGGTACATTTTTCTCACTGCGATAAAAGGTTTTACTTGATTTTGAAAATTGTATGGAATCAAACATAAAAGTTATGTTAACAACTTAAAAACGATCATGCATGCCTTTTAAGTTTTATTCTTTTTAACTCCATAACTTCAAATTTTAATTTCATTCTTATTCCCCATTAATAAACTAATTGAGACTTGACTGTTACTTTGATTTCAAGTTACTTGATTTAATTTTTTTTCAGCTGACATAATGATCTTAAAAGGACTTTTTTCACATTTATAATTTTGACGGAATTATTATAGCAATAAATTGCAAATTAACTATTTTATATGATTTCAAGTATTTACAAGTATATTCGGGGCCGATTTGTTTCAAGTCAGTTCGAAATTCTAAGAATTATTTTTACACAATTTAATCATGTCGCAGTAAAAATTCCCTTCCGTGTCTGTTGGTTTTGATCCAAATTAGTTCAAAAGTTATGAATAATTTTAATATGATTTAACAATTTTATTGCAAATATTTCCTCTGTGTCTGACGGTTAATTTCAAATTTGTTAAAATTCACATTACGCGATTTATATATTAAAATATTTTATAATATTTTAATATATCTTAAGAATTGAGGTCCCTTTCAAATAATACAAGAAAGATAATAATATGGTAACAACGTAAAGTTAAACATATTGCTTTTACGACAACATGAAAAACATGAAATCATCATGTCCAGTATATTCGCACAGGTGCGAATAAAATTATTATTATTTTACTTTGGCTATATTTCCACCCAGCGATTACGTTATTGTTTCTGAGTTTTCGTGCTTCACTCGGTCAACATATTTTATTGTGTATTAAAGTTTAGACCGCAGGCAAGCAATTATTATAATTTATAAAAATCAATGAATAAATTAAAATAAAATAATTACCCGTTCTTTTCATGAGAGCAGGTTCTGGGCGTGAAAGATACATAATTATTAACTTGTTAAGTACGAGTAAATTCTTGTTAAGTACGAGCATTCTGAATTTTTTGGTCATCAGCCTTCAGAACGAAGTTTCAGTTACCACCAATTAAATATGCGTGGTTCACGTTCATATTTAGTAAAATAACTTAACCAGAAACTATATAGTTCAATAAACCATGAGAATCTACAATGTTAAACATAACAAAGATTGGAAAAGTTTATCTTTACTATTAATTCAAATGTGTCAATAAAACTTCATGCGTATTTCACATTATTTGGTATCAACAAACAATATTTTAAACTTACCAAAATATACATACTTTTATAATTTTACATACTCTTCAAATTTTCCTATAAATATGTTTCATTATCATAGCAAAATAATAATAGAATTGAGAAAACGTGGTAATACCCCATAAACTGTATTAATCCTCGCTAAAACTGGATACCATATAAGATAAAATAGATAAAGTATTTGAAACTCATCCGACGCTAATAAATAAGAGTCATCTTCACATGCGAGGCATGAATTTCATCATCATATACCAAATAATTCGCTGGTTAAAATGTAATAAGGATATGCGACTATAACATCCCTATACAAGTCAATATCCTTAAATGAGTCAATAATCCATGAAGAAAAACATCAAACTGACAGAAACGTCACTTCCATGCTTTCACAAAGAGAATACACAAGAGCATTGGGTACGCTCGACTAGGTTCGCTGCGATATAAACTAAAGAGCTCGAAGGGTAACCCGCATTGCTTCGGATGAATCACTGACGGAAGATGTATTGCGGGACGTTGCTCTTATTTTGTTTGGAACAAGCAAACACATTAGTGCTTAGAGCGTATAGGATAGTGGATGGGACGCAAGTACGTGTAAATGTAGATACTTGGTATAGGAATACATGGATCACTGTGCAATAATCGCCATGTAAGAACACATTAAAAGTGAATTGTTTCATTTCAAATATTGGAACACGTGTGACATTTTCAAGTATTGGAATCGATCAGTTGGAGTTATACCTCAATAACGCGATGTAATGACACAGATTATATCTAAGTTAGGCACTAATTCAACGATACGAAGAAGTAGAAATCATTCCTCGGACCACTAGTTTGCAATACTTACTATTTATTGTTATATCTATTTTGAAATATTGTCCTATTACTGAGAGATTTGGGAAATCAAAAATGTCCAATTAAAATAAAATTTAAAAAGATTTAAAATTTTGAGATTTAGCACTCATCGATAATAAACGATAGTTACAAAAACGTTTCAAAATAATTAAATATGCTAAATATTTAATTCCACTTTATATTAACGACGCATGTATGTTATGCTTACATAAATTGGCAAATATTTTGAAAAAAAATTTGACACTTTTAAGTACCAAATGATATCACGCATATTGTGAATTTATATACTTGATATTTTAATTTTTATATAACGTTACAAGCAAAGGCAAACGTAGAAGATATCATAGATAAGTTCGTAAAGTAGAATTAAAGAAATATATATGGAAATCCGGAAAGAAATTTGTAAAATTGCAAAACAGATGCGATATTTGACTCACAAATTGTACAAATTTTTAATAATTACTGCAAATCACTCTTCTGATACTCTAACGATATCTTACACCACAGCATATTTTCCATAAATGCAAATAAACAAGGACCAAGTAAATCTAAGGATGAAAAACGAACAATGATGTACCACCTAAAAATAGAAACCAATACTGACCGGCAAAATATCTACTTACATAATTAAACAAAGGAGTGCAATTGAAAATTACGTACAATGTTCTGTTGTATATATAAAAGTGAATAATGATCTAATATTTAGTTACGACCCTTCTTTATGTCTATCCATAAAATGGCATCGTCAAACAAATTGTAAAATTTGCACAGGGAGGGAGATCTTAAATGCTTATGCAAATAAGATGGAGTGTCGAAATGGCCTTACTTTCGTATCTTTAATACCTGTCTGCAGACGTACCTAATCCAAGAGATATCTTCTGAATAAGACGGTTTTGTCAAATTCAAAGATACACAAGAACAAACCCACGTTACGAGACAGATTATCAACAAATTTAGTTAAATTTAGACAATTTACTTATAGTACAATTAAGTGGTAAAGGCTATAAACAATTCTGTTCGAATTCATATCTTCGATTAGTAATAAATCTGGTATATTTTATGAGGAGACTACGAGGACGGCAAACAAGCAATTCGAGTAGATAATGTAGACTTAGAAACCCTCGAAGCTAAACTTTTCATTATTTATGAGACTCGATAATGCTAAAACACAATCTGAAGACACTGTACTATAAGAGGCTTATTATCGTACGTAGATCATAATAATCTAAGAAGACAACAGATTAACGAAAACACAAAGGTTTTTCTCATGAAGTGCTTAAAAGTCATATTAATTTTTGAGGGATTTCAAGCACATAATATGATAACGATTTTTTTGCTTGCGTCTTAAAGTTATCGTATTAGAAAGACTAAAATTATTGCCATCAAAAATATTATTATTTCAAAAACTTATAATTTTAACAGTCAAATAAGGTGCTACTTTTCTCTCAGAGGTCGGTATAATTATTATATGTATGAGACGAAGGCAAACTAAAATTTGTGTATCAGTGAATCTCCTTGAAGTATATTAGCGTCATCTTAAATGATCTTAAATTACATAAAATTTACATCATTTTTGCTTTTACAAATATAAAATCAAATGCAAGAGTTGCATCTGCTTAGTATAAACATGAAATAAACTTTCAAAGCGCAATAACATCAATTCTCGAATATGGACAATCATTAGCGGCTTTGTAATGATTGTACATTAATGAAAGCTTTTAATTCATTGTCGCTTTGAAGGATGAGAATAATTTCGTATCTGCATTAAGTGTAGCGCTGATTTTGTACACAATAGAAATGAGAGTATTAAATTTTGAAAGCTTTGTCGGAAATATTCCAGGTGTTACAAGTGTTAATAAAATAGACAAAACCATGCCTAAAGGAAAATGATGAATACTCTTCCTTTAACCGTATATTGTAAGGGAATTTAAAACTTTACAATTCACTTTTTGTCCACAATTAATTTTTTTCTTACCAGCTTCACAACCCATGCCCACTAAAATTTATGCTGATTGATTCTAAAAATATACAGCGTCCAAAAATAATCTAATCTGATTTCTGTCAATCTGAATCCTCTACTTGATTAAAAAGACAAAGTATGTACATTATTAACTATTTGTATGTGGTACCTTTTTCGTATTTATTAAATGATAGACTAAGCTTATGTGAAATCACACTTACATTCATCACTCCCTCTAACAAACCACAAGTAAAAATTTTGGTAAAAAGCAACGTCGTCGCGTTCTTTTTGTCCTTTGATATCCTGTTTTATATTAATTTATGCCACAGCGATATTCTCATCTCATTCATTGATATGATTGTTTTAATATCATAACTTGAAAAAGATACTAAACAATTTGAAAGCCCACATCATTCAGTATCCAGTTAAGGGTGTATATAGGTTTTACACAGACCATTTCACTTTTCATATCTCTCACAAGGTGAGTTCAAGGTGTTATATTAAAAACGATGGCGCGATCAAAACGTGCCGCTCAATAATAAATTATGTGGCTGTTACAGCGACATCATTTTAAACCAAAAATTGGAGATGATTTTTATTTCATTTATAACACTACACCTCCAAAATAGATCTACACTTAGTATTACTATTTAATTTATGTCAGATAAATTTTGATCAGTCTCCATAATGCTTTCCTTTATGGGTTTCCCTTTTGTTTTTTTTATCGTTGCTAAAAATAAGAAATGTGAAAAAATTAATTACCAAATATTAATTATCAAGTAGTATTTATAAAAAAAACCATTGATCAATATGTGACATTCTGAGCTTACTGGAAAATAATAATACAAATATAAATACACAAAAAATAATACACAAACTAATCGCAAGCATACGAAAAACAAACCCTGCAACAAAAGCATATAAAATTAATGTAGTAAAGTATTTATTGAATCTATTTTGAACTTAGTGTGATACAAGATTAATCAATGCTTACTCTTTCTTCCCTCTTACTCTTTTTTCTAATAAACTACATTCTTGTAAGTCTATTTCTAAACATGTTTATCGGTTCATATACAGAGGTGCTAACTTATGCACAAAGTTATCTTACGGGGTTTAAAAATTAATTTTACGTATAAATAATAGGTGTCGTATGAAATATCTATGTATACATCACGTATGTAAGAGAGTGTAAGGAATTACACCAAATGAACCCTTGTTCACCGGTATATACCGAATGCCTCCCGTAATATCAAATTAATAAAATAATTCTGTTTACACATATTCAACGTTAAATGACCAAACGAACATGAAAGTAGATTTAAAACATTTATTACTTCCACAAGGACAAAAAGGAGAAAAATTGAAATAGCTTAGTAGGGGTGCACGGAATAATCAAAAGAAATCTGCGAACAACTTTCACCCAATGCAATATCTTACCCTGATTCACTGCCTGTCAATTTATTTTACTAGGTAACTACAATATTCCGAGGCATTATGTCCAAGTTAACTTTAGCAATAAGTAAACTATTTGACAAGCATTAGTTGAGTTCAGTATTTGACAGTGATTTGCAGCATGGAGAGGGGGAGGTACAGTTATGAAAGTGGGCGACGCAAAATTAGTGAAGTTAAAATACTTTTGTAAGACGAGACAATGCGAAGGGTTCTAAATTACAATATTTACATAATGTAGCATAAATTACGTTTTTGAAATGAGATTTCAGAAGAAGTTCGTTGGAAATTACGACAAAATTGCTGAAAAAATCTTATTGTTAATATGTTAATAAAAATAAAGAAATATGATTTTATAGTATATACGTACTCTTCTAACTAGATAATTTAATTATGATTAATTTAATTATTTTATCATAAGAATAGAAAATTTCTTACGTGTTTTAAAACGACTCCTAACAAAAATACTTTTCCGATGAAAAATTAATTAAACATTGCTTCTATGATATCTTGTTAATTTAAAAAAAGCTATGGATATTCGCGAATCAGCCATGAAATTCCTCTCAATTAGCTTCATTCTTTTCTTGCATCAAATATCGTCTACAGGAATAATATTATAAATATTAAATTTCCTTTCTTTAAACTAATTGTATGTGGACTAATACTAATTATTTTTATCATGGCAACGGAAATTGAAGAGAGGCAGTGAAAACTGCAATTTCTGCAATTTGATTTAAATCGTCTATAATTTATTTTAATGTTTCTGCAAAAAACGACGTAACCATATAAATACACATAGCCAATCCATGATGTTATTGGGCAGTTTAGAGTTCACTAATTTAGCGTTCATAACTACACATTTTACAGAGTTCCATCTAGAAATTGCTGTTTTTATGATTCAAACAAAGAGTGTTTTCATAAAAGTGCAATATAGATATGGTTAACAGAAATTGATTGTTTATTTGATCCATCACGCATTCCCTTCCATTCGTCATACCATTCTAAAAAATCTTCGTAGAAATTTATCTACAAACACATACGTTAAAGAAAACAGAATTTAAAAACCCTAGTGGGAAATGAAGGTTACGATGTACACGAGTTTTTGCCGACTTTCTCTTGCATTGAATTGCAAAATTATGTAATATAAAATTATGTAATAAAGAAATATAGTTTAGAGAGGAGAAAACTTTTAATTCTTTATTGTAATGTGTCCATATCAAAAAATATTTACCACAAAATGCTTTTAGTTGTGGAGAAAAAGTTAAACACTAACATGAGCCTTCCGCACTCCTTGTCAAAAAAAACGTGTATACATTAGAATATTCAAAACTAAAAATAATAGAAAATTAAGACAACCTATAACTGAAGATCACTAATTGAGTTTACGACACGTCACTTCCCTTTAGTTTGCGCCAGGCGTTCTTACACAGAGGAGATATTATTATTCATTTGGGCCTTTTCGACCTTACTAAAAGCATAATGTGAAAGGTGCACAAAACGACTACATTTATACAGAATTACATTTAAAAAATGTGGAAAACTATTTGCTTCAAATACTCAAGTTTTTATTCGTAAAACATCATAACTTTAGAAGCAATACAAATGAAAAAAAATAATCATAAAACTTATTTAAGTGGAATTAAAAATAAAGTTCTTTTAATACGTTAATAAGAAAAATGAATAGAAATGTGTTCTCTTTAAAATATGTTTTTACTTTAATTTAAAATTCACTAAAATTGACTACTCTGAAAAAGCAACGAGATTACGAAATTCAAAATAATTTTTAGTGAGGAAATGAAGTCGAAACAATAAGCAACGACCCCCTCATTTTATTACACAGATCCATTATCTTAAAAATGCTATCCGTTTCCAACACTCCGTATCTCAATCAAATTGAACATCAAGAAAAATTATACCTTTGTAGGTCCAATAATGCGTTCTTTCATTCTAGTAAAGTGGTTTTTTCAGAAACCGTTTGAGTAAGGAATTTTATATTTAGCATAGTAAAGGAGATTATTGACCTGCATATATTGCAATAACAAGGACTTAAAAAATATACATACGAAGCTAAAAAAACTCTCTCAAAACCTACTGAACAAATTTTCATTAAATTCAAGCTTGACGCTCAAGCTAATATACAGAATACATATCGTTACTCCAGGTCATAGGCATCTATCTGTGTTCATGTTTGTTAATTTATAATATAAAAAATATCAAACATTTTGAGACAATACATCCGACAATTAATTTCTAAATAATATTTATAATAAAACACCTAGAATTTAATCTGTATTATTATACTTCAAATACAGAATTGTATTTTATCTTTATACTTCTACGAATCAAAAAGATTTTAATTCTTTTGCGCCATTGCTTCAACAATTTAACAATTCGTGCGTATATACTCCTACGCATGTTTTTAAAAGATTATAAAATTAGAAATGAGTTTTCATTTATACAATTTGCATTGGACTTCTTTATTTCATAGTAATTGTCAGCACTTTCATAATTATATATTTTCAGATTAATAAAGGGTACATATCGTTTCTAATCATAATGGTTGAACCAGTTCTAAAAATTTTACCAAAGAATATATATTGAATATATTTGGCGTTAATTTTATAGAAATTCATTATTCACAATTAAATGAAACTACGTGATGTAGTATTATTTAAACTTTATTTAAGTTCTTTAACACGACCTAGGTTTCGTTGTATTAAAACATCTTCAGGTGGGCTATTAGCAAAGATTGATCTAGCCCACCTGAAGATGTTGTAATACAACGTAAACAACAATAACAACGAATACAACGTTGTAATATAACTTAAAGAAAGTATAAATAATACTACGACAAGTAGTTTCATTTAATTGTAAAGAACTATACTCAAATATTACAGGTATATTAGTAAATGTAATAGAATATATAAAAATATTTTGGGCCTTCAAAATTTGAAGTACTATATAATATGTATTGCAGGTACATATTTGTATCTGATTTCATTTTCATCGGTATCTGAAATGTATTTAATACTATTTTGAGCAACGACAGCTTTTATTTAAGTCTATAAATATACTTAAATTTAAAAAATAAGGATCACATAATCCTTATTTTTACAAATGAATACGGCGTAATATTACGTATCGATATGAAGAAAAAATGATTTATATTTGTGACCAATATAATTCAATTTCAAAAAAAAAAGGTACATAACAGAGGTTCTTATGCTTCATGCCCAACCCGCATTAACAGCAGTTGGAGGCGAGTCCATTTTTATGGATGACAACGCTCGCTCCCACCACTCTAGAGACGTTGATGCGTATATGTAGGAGACAGGAATTCGTCGGTTAGACTGGCCAGCTACAAGTCCCGACCTCAATCCGACAGAACACATATGAGATAATCTCAAACGATGCCTCAGAGCCGTAAAACCAGCTCCAGAAAACATTCAGACCCTTAAAAATGTGATCGTCTCTGAATGGGAACGCATTCCTCAGGAAATGATAAAAAACGTCGTCGAAAGCATGCCTAGCAGATTAAGCGCATTGATTTTAGATAGAGAAGGCCATACTCGTTACTAAATTTTCAAATGTTATATTAAATTAATAACAAATATTCAAGAATAAACTTTAGCCATTTTTAATGTACCAGTATGAAAACGCTCGTCTGTGGACTTTACATCGTTTTTTTTATTTATTCGCATTTTTAATGACTGAAGTAGGTAAAAACGATATCTCAATAATAAATGACAATATTCTCATCATATCGCCATATAAAATGCATCAAATAATAATAAAATAATTCTGATATGGTTTATTCCTATAAGTGCCCGTTTTTTTTTGCAAAAGAGTATATATATATATATATATATATATATATATATATATATATGTATATATATATATATATATATATATATATATACATATATAATTATTATAAAGCAATCAAAATATCTAAATGAGAATACACCTAAATCAAATACGAGTAGAACTTGAACACTCGTAGTGTTCAGTATACACTTAGGCATTTATAAACCCTTTTCTGAATTTTTATTAAATTATATTCATGTATATTCATGTATAAGTTGATTATTGCATGAATCTTCATCAAATACCCCTAATATCATTATAAGACCTAAGATTGTTGAAAATTTTTTTTTAAATTATTCAGTATCTACTCCAGACCCTATGTCTCTTACTCAAATTTCAGATATTATGACAACTGTACCTAAAGAATCGAATTTATAGTTGCAGATATATATATATATATATATATATATATATATATATATAAAATCGGAAACCTATATATACACGGTATAGATAGGTTTCCGACGTCATGACTTTCATTTTATCCAGATTCACTTCGAGTCCTATCCACAGCTAAATTTCGTACAGTTCCTGGACTATAGTCCGTAGTTCGTCTGGATTATCAGCAAATAATCCTATATCGTCGGCAAACCTCAAGTTATTTAAACGTGTATCTGATAATATAAGACTTATTTCCCCAATCCATTTGTTTAAAAACATCTTCTATGACGAGAGTAAAAAGTCCGGATGGTATTATGTCCTCTTGCTTGACTCCTCTTCGTTTAGATACGGGTTTGCTAAATAAAGATCGCACGGATACTCTCAGATAACCTTGCTTACGCTATTTCTTAAGACCTCGCCTATTCTATTTTCTCAAGGCTATTTGCTCTTTACGCTGGTAAACGTCTAATTTGACAATCTGTTTGGACAATGGCTATGAATGTTGCGAAAGAAAACTTATCTGCCTACGTTATTTCGAAATAAAAGTCAAATACTGATAGAGAGTTGCAATTTAAATACCTATTTAATGCGATAGATTACAGAAACTTAGTTTCTAATATCGAAAAGTAGGAAGCTTGTGGAGTTTACACAAGTTTCTTTTTTTCTTCTGTTTGTAAAAAGTAACTTAAGAAAAATATGCAATGTTACTTAGATGAAGTTAAATTACATCATTTTTATTTGTTAATTCCGAAATTTTTGATAATTTCTCTTTGAAAAATAATAAAATTCCTTTCAAAGAAGAAATAAAACCGCGTAAGTGGCCAATACTCCAAATTGACATATATTTTAACAAAACTAAATTCTTTGGTAACATCAAGGGGGATTAACTATGGGCCACAATCAAAATATTCTACTGATATCGTAACAAACATCGAAGATATTAAATTTTTCACTCCGTGTAAAATTAGCTTCATGCCGCTTATGCATTTTTTCTCAGTGCCAGTTACCGATTACGCGCTATTCCACTATCCTCGACGGTATGTTTAAAATGTAATTCCATAAATATTCTCTTGCTCCCAGTATTATTAATCGATAACAATTGATTGAACTAAATAGCAATTCACATTTACGTTAACTTAATACAAATAACGGAATCATCACCGTTTGCTTTGATGTAAACAAAAATTATTCAAACTCATTCGATACTAGTTAATGTAAATCACATAGCTCGGTATCACCGTGAAAAAGTACTTATTTATTTATTTATTTATATACTTATTGCTATAGGAGCTATCTCTTACAGCCAACCACAACACCAGTCCAGCCCCGTTCCACGAACGGCCGGGAATCGACCCAATTAATTAGGGAATTACTTATAAATATTACGAACTAATATTTTTATTAGTTTTTGGGGATATGCGGAAATTATTGAAATTTGAGCTAAGGTGAAATTTTGAAAGCAAAAATAATAATATGATTAAACTGTAAAAAGGAGGAAATCTTAATTTTGTCCGATTTGTCTTAAAAAAGACTTTTAAAAAAATCACTTGCGACAAAATTCGATAAATACTACTTGTTAACAAAATTATTAGTATAATGATGATTTCTAAAATGTTTCATATCTAAAAAAACTGCTCTCATACTCCCAAACTGCAATATAAATTCGTATTGAGGAGGAAAAATGAAAATTATTTCCTGTTTGGCTACCACTTAAGCTAGAGATTTAGAAGTAATTTCCACTATTTTCCACTTCTAAAAACGTCACCCTTTTCGCTCGCTAACCAATTATTTATGCAATATTTGAGAAATATTTAAATTGGCGTAAGCCATTTGCTAAACCATGATCACTTTCGAATATTCCCAAATTGCGTTTGCGGCAAAAATTTACTCTTAATATTTACTCAAAAAGAAAATATTCGATGGAAATATGTAAAGAAAAAAAGTCTAACGCTATTCAGGATTTGGCTGGTAGCTTTGGTTTTAATAGAACAATTAATGATAAAGCAAACTTCAATTGAATGTAAACATTTTTGTTTTAATTCATAACTTTTTGAAACTCTAGTGTTACTTTAAAAGACACCGATGTTTTTTTTCTTATAATATGTATTGAAAATAGGTATACGTTTGTTAATTTTATTTATACAAAATAAAATCTATTTAGTATAAAGAAAGCGTATATAGATAGCATTTAAAATATTTAGGAGAAAATATTGTTTATATTAAAATACCCAAAAATAATAATAATATTAGTCTTTTACTATAACAGCTAGTGCAAACAATATTTTTATAATAATTTTTATTAGAATTTTTCCAAGGATATTGCGAAAAACGTATGAAAATATACATCCTATTTTCGATAATAAGGAACCTAAAATTATGAAAATATTTCTAATATTTATACTGGTAGGTTATTAATTAACAAAATCAGTATGAGAAAAGAAAATATTTGTACTTTTTTCATTTAATTAACAATAGTTGAGACAAAAACATAACCTCTAATACTCACTTCCGGCCTTTTTTTGCTTTCATCACTTCGAGAAATTTTAATCCTACACAATCAACATACCGCAAAATTGTTATTCTCACTCTTTAAATCAAAATATTGCCAAATGGGCGATCGTTTTTTTACTGATGGTATTTTTTGTCAACCAAACAATAAAATCACGACAATAACAAAAACCAAACTAATTACGTAAAAAACTGATTTATGCTAGCCACTCACACATGATGACACCCGAACGTGTCCAAATTTTTCCGTGCTCCTTCACAGCATCATAACATGTAACGCAACAAAGGGCCGAATATCCGGCCATTCGGCCTCGAAGATTGCCGAATATCTGGTATCCTGCCAAATTACTATCCGTTTCATCTCTAATATAGATATATGTAACTTTGCATCTAGATTTATTGAACATTGTATCAGTCACCAAACTGAAATTGATAGCGGTGGATATTTTTCACTTTAATAACATGGAACAGCGAAAATATAAACAATGAGAGCGCGTTCTCAAACACCTGCAGTAAACAAATGATGAGAATCGTATTCTAAAATACCTTTTTTTAACATCCCACTTGACATCGGGAAAGAATATTGCTAGATGAAAAATAACCTTAGTTATGTTGCTAGAATGACTCCTTAGAGACAATCCCTTTAAAATATCTTGCTCTCTTTTACTTATCTCTCTCTATGTTTCCTCTTCTTATTTGGGTTCCGCAACTAAATAGCGAAAAACTTCAAATTTATGAGTTTGTCATGTCGGTGTTTGTTACGCCCGTGTGTTTGGTATAGCATCATAACTCTTTAAATTGTAGTGCGTTTATAATGATTTTTATCAGAATCACTTAGATTAATTTACCAGCAAGAACATTTTAAAAAATGAACAATTTTGATGTTGATGGAAGAAAACGTTTTCTCTCGATGTCAAGTGGGATGTCACAAAAAAGGTGTTTTAGAATGGGATTCTTATCGTTTGTTTACTGTAAACAAACAAATTTTATTACCATCTACAAACTTTGTTTTTAAACACAAAGTAGCTCGGGCACGAGGCGTAATTCGTGGCAGTCAGATGTTATTCATTGGACAATATTCTTTTGCGGAATGTTGTAACGTCTACCGATGACAGGCGCGTGAAGAGAGATAGCTTTGTGCATGCGACGTGATACAAGAACGCACTCACTCATTACAGGCCATCGACCTAGTTTAGGCCGATGGACTGTAATGTGTGAACGCGTTCACCGATTAAAATATGTCTGTTTTGTTTTGTTTACAAAAAGACAGTCTTTGGATGATTGATAGAATAATGGCCAAAATAAATAACGTTTTCCATGAGCGTAAGTAAAATTGAAAAATTTGGAAGAAAATTTTCTTTAACCATATTTTTCATATCATCATGCTATACTAAATCATTTGTTCTAATAACACAAATTAAATTAAATTACCTTATTTTCAAATTTTCATCTTAATATAAGTAATGAATTTAAATTGTAATCAAATTAAATATATTATATTGTAAAACAATTTTATTTCTTTTATTATAGGCACTGTCATGCTTAAAACCAGCGGCCGTGTCAATAACACAGCCAAACTCTTTTTATCGAATTGTACATGAAATACTTAAAATATAAAACTTCGCAATCTTCAATATCTTACGAGTGTCAGATTCGCCACAAAAGTGGGTTCTCTGCAATGAAATATGTTAAGTTTATTTACTTTTGCATACTCTTTTTTATATTTTTGTGTAAACATATCGTAAAATTCTAATAGAAACTTATTTCACGTATCGGACATGTAAAAATTACGTTGATTCTGGCTAGTGTAACACAAATTTTCTGTATCCCTATTTTAAACAGTTTCGTCTGATTTTTTAAGTATGTATGTATAAAAAAGTCTTTATTATCAATATATAATTAAATTATATTAAAAGAGTAATTTTGTTTAATTTGTTTTTTAGCATTATGATTTTGTCCCGACAGTGTCAATTGATGTAACAGAAATCGATTCACCTTTCCGTGTTCTATTACGGTCCAAGCCATCATTAAACTACAGCCCAAATTATAAGTCTGGTTCTTTGCGCATGAACAAGTTTCATACAGTTAGAATTCTTAATTCGGTCGTTTTTTATGAATAAAAAAATCTCACAAATAATTTTCGAATCTGTAAGGAAATTTTAACAATTTATTATTGCTTTTTAAATATTCTGATTAGTTTGAAATGGATGTTTAAAATTACCTAATTACGAGACTTAACGTTTTTAATCGAATTATATTTCAGATTAAGGGTATTCAGAGAAAATTTTTTTACAAAATATCAACTTGGAAAAATGGAAAACAAAAAATTAAAATGAAAGTATAATGGGTGAAAATCAATCATATTAATAACCTTACGCTTCCTGAAAGTAAAAAAAGTTGCCTTCAGCAACGACACATTATTTCCCTCAGATTAATGAGATGGGAAAATTGTGGAGACGGCCTCATTTCTCCCACGCGTACTTAACTTATGGCAAGTACGGTTACCATATTATCATAATAATATATAATAAGAAAAACTGATAGTTTAAATTATAAAATACTGAAACTAACTTGTACCATTCAAGTTTTGCATAAATGAACGTCTCAAACGTTAAGTTTCAAGGAATTCTGGACTCGGTAGCTATGCTCTATAAATATTTATATTTTAAACTGGTTAAATAGAATTGATTCTCTTAAATAGTTTTCGTATCACTTTTTTAAATAATTTTTCATAGTTTTCATAAATTTACTATCGAAATCCAAGGAAACAATCAATAGTAAGTACAAAATACGATTAAGTTACAAATTCACTCGAAATAATAAGAAATCTGTAAATATATGGTTACAAGTAAATTAAACTTAAATGAACATTTCACAATAATAGTTATCAAAAAACGGTCCGCTTATCGGTTTTATATCGGCAAAGCAATCTTTCTGTTACAATTATAATTTCACAATAAAATCGACGAAAGTTTTAGGTTTAAATAAAATGTGTATCAGACACAGTATGATACATTGAGTACACATTTTGAAATATACGAATGCCTCATATTGCTCTCCATTTAATTCCGATTAATTATTCTATATTTTCGAATAAATACCAAAATACACATTCGAATAAATACAATAACGCTGAAATATATGGTAACAAAATGACGCAATGACTTATTTTACTAGATATCAATATAATTTCTGTTCCCCTCAGAGTTAAAGTTTACATTTAGTAATAACGTTTTTAGTCATAATGCAGCACATTTCTTGTTTTCAGTATAAATAAATTGTCACGACCATCACTAATATATTAAGGACATAAATCTGTCAGTTAGACGCCGTCGCCGCAAAGCTATTTCGATATTAGGACGACTTGATTTATTTGGTGAGTGACGCGATAAAATCGAGTCGCCACTTTCAAAATAACACCTTCGGTAAACGTAAATTTATATTATATTGTGATAACGTCAATTTATATAATATAGAGAGGTCGTATGACATACATTTTGGGATTTATCAAGTTCGATACAAGTATTTATAACTTGTGCTGCACGCTTATCTTAGGCGTTTACGTTTCCATTACAGAAAAAGGCACCTATAATAAGCACATTTATGTGTAGAAATTACCCATGAATTATTGATAGCAATCTTTATGACTATCAAGGATTGGATTGAAGAAAAAAAGAAGGAAATAAATGTAGTAAAATTACAGTTATCCGTAAAGAAGAGGAAAAAGAGAGAGGTGTAAGAAAAGTTATGAGAAAGCGATATAAGAAAGAAACAAAGTTCAATTCAAGCTATTAACAAACATGAAATAGTTAAAAAAGGGTTCGGAAAGAGATCAAAACGATATTTTAATGACGTGTAAAGATTTATGTCATCAAAGAAATTAATATAAGTATTTTAAGTTCAGACGATATGGCGTTTCGTCAAGTACGCCTAGCATCTATTGCTTTTTAATTAGTTAATATTATTTTTTTCGTTACAAATATAAATTATTTACCTACTCGTCTCATAATTCTTGCACTACTTTTCCTATATACTATTAAAGTAATATTTAATTTATATCTATATGGCACATGAAGATATTTAAAAAAATGTAACACCTGACAGGTCCTTATTAATGAGCACTCAAAATGAATTCAAATTCAGTTTTTTTATTCAGTAAAAACTGACATATTTTTGTTTGTCATTTATTCGATTAAACCATTAAATTGTATTGTCGTCACCCCGCTTTCGCTCAAAAAGTGTATAGTATTCCAATACTAAATCATATTAACTATTGCGTTTTTCGTAGATTTAGTCGCTTCTAATATATTTTTGTAGCTAATGCGAATTTCACGTGATGGCTAATGCGATTAGAAAATAGACGTTCCGCCAAATAATTCAGTCAGCTTAAGGGAACCAATTAATCGTTTCATTTCATTTATTATTTTTAAAACTCTTAGTCTACAATATTTTTATAATTATGCACTAATAAATAAATAAATACATCATATTACGTACTTATTCAGAACAACAAATGGTTTAATATTTTCACAGCTAAATGTTCTCTGCATTGTATTTGAACATATCTCTATTTAAGCTAGTAAATTATAAAAACATGAAAATTATTAATTCAACTGAATGTACTACGATTTTTGGAAATCATAAACATGAAAACAAACTTCGTTTAATTATAAATATTGCATGAAGATCCGTCTCACTGACCACACCTCATGTATCTTAATTATAGATTTATTTTTTTCTAAATTACTCGGAATGCAAACGCCACGCTTTAAATTTATGCAAAACAACAAGTTATCATTCAAAGCGACTGTAAATAAAAAGCTTTCCCTCATATTTCCTCCACTTTTACAAAGGCGCTAATCCTTTCGCGTGTTCGGGAATGAAAATTCGAGCCATGTAAGACCTCACTTTATTATTGTATTAAATCCACAGCATATTTCTATTATCTGATCGAGTTTGATCAAAAATAAATTCGTACGCTAACGTTGTGATAAAGAGAGGGGCACTTTTATATTTATTTACTGCGTTATTTTATTACAAATATAATTGTTACATAAACACTATTATTGTTGTTTAGAATCTACTATTTTTAAATAGGAAGTTTGTAGAAAATAAGTGTGTTATTGTAATTAAATCTAAACTGTACTTTATAAACAACAATAGATGTAGAGACTAAGGATCTATTGAAAACTATTGACCGCAACTTTATAAATAGTTGGTAAATGTATATTTCGACCATCGTCGTTCGGCGTATTCTTTTATTAGGTTGTGAACAAATTAGGGGATTTCTTAAAATAAAGATCATATTAGTAATTAATAGCCCTTAATTTAGTAATTATGTGTACTTATTATATAATGGATGGTCCACTCGATTAAAGTATTGATCATGGCAAACCATTCAGAGATTCCAGAGTTGCTTTGAAAAAACAAGCAGACCTAAAACTCAAATATCTCAACAACAAAATTTCTTTTCTGATATTCAATTATTACTATTTTCATCCTCCCCACGAAAATTATTTTCAGCATATTAATCGTATAAATTAAAATTTTGTTATAGAATATCAGTGTCATTCACATTTGGCCATATAATAACAATACACTCAAATATTTAGCATTCCTTAAATGCAGATAATATTAACATCAGCGAAATACTAGAGAGAAACTGTCTTCTACTTATTTTTATTTCATCGCATGGCATACTGATGTACAGTTTACGTTTATATTTCTTAAGTATTTCACGGCTTCGCTCGTTAGAATTTTGAAGTCTCCTACTTCCTCCTCGTTTTTTATTAGAGGGCACTACAGAAAAATATGTTGCACTGTCTTCTTCAGACATCCGCATTCACATACCTCAGTTTTGGTCAATAAGCGTAGTGGCCAATGTCGGTCTCAAGTTGTTGAGCATACTCCAAACAGATTAGCGTTCTTAAAACCCAGGACACATAAGTTCACGTTCAGCTGAAACAAGTCAGGTGGAATGATGGCATGGGATGAAGCTTCATTCAGTTTCCATTCCAGGCATGGTCCGTGGGCCACATATGCTAATGGAGTTCGAGGCTTCATCTTTATGAATAACAAAGATTATTACAAATATGAATAAAAATAATTATAACAAAGATCTGACTATATTTAGGAAAATATAGTAAGATCTTTGTTAATGGCTAACTCCGATCTCCAGCGGAACCTTACCATTTCTCCATGGAGATGATGTAGGAGGAGAAGGTCGGTGGAGCAACGTTACCGAGGATCGACAGCCACTGCGTGACAGTGAGTCTCATACATCCAATGATTAAAAGCATGGTGTTGTTCATTTGTTTGTCGATGCCAACGGTGTGTGCGCTTTTTATCTAGGCAGGAGCGCAGTATTCTGCCATTGAATATATAAACTATTCTGCCATTAAATATGTAAGCATCCAGCTGAGGCTCTTATATTACAATAAAAATAAACTATTAAATCCGAGCATGCATGATACAGGATCTCTACTATTTGGATACGTGAATCTTTAACATTTAAAAATGTATACAGAGATGTAAATTAAAAAGGAGACCCATTTCTCGTAGTAATACCAGTATCAGATATTACATATCAAAAATTAATTCATTAATATACATGACCGAAGTTAATACACTTTTAAATACATTTCCTCTTTTTGAGAATGGTTTACTTTTCACGCGAAATTTAAATATTTTATAGTTTAACAACAAAATGAGCAGGAAGTCGTTTGATTACCACGATAATTTTATTGATATGAAGGTTTTAACTTTGCGTATCTACTTCAAAAAGGACGAATAGTATGTTCGTTATAAGAAAGTGGCTATTTTTGGTACAGTATAATATTTTGATCTGACATATATATTTTTTGTCCATTATAAATATATAAAAGAAATCAAATGTTTTCCAAGGAACATCGCAAAAAAGCAATTTCTGTATATACTGCTTCTAGAAATAATTAGTTTCATGAAAATCTATCTCATAAATCTTGAGTAAAATAAAGAGCCCAAACAAGCTTACAGAAAATTTTGATATAAACCTAGTAGAAATAATACTTTCAAAATAAAATAAAAAATTCTCTATTAGGAACAATCACCACCAATATATAAATGGAAAGGTATTGTCATAACATTAGAAATATAGTTTCTTGCTTATCTCTCCCTTGCATTTATATTCTTTCTTTTATCTCATTTTTATATTGCTTTATACTGATTCGATTCTATCTAAACATATTCAGGTAGGTGTTTAAACAATTAGGGCATGATTTTTAGTGAGTCAAAAATACACTCTTTGCAAAAAAACGGGCACTTAGTTTAAATAAAAGCGAAAACAAATGAGATTTTTTGCAACAAAATGAAATAGATATAATTTACTAAGAGAAAAAAAATATTAACTTGTAAATTAGACTGACTTAAAGTGTTTTTTTTATCGTTTTGAAATTAGTCATTTCCACAAAAACGAGGAGTCTTTCAAGTGGTAATATCCTTTATTTGAAAGAGTTACAAGAGAAAGAAAATAAAATTAATATTGAGGGTGGCCTCTTGCCGAAACGACGACTGCAATTCTTCGTGGCACGTCCTGGATGAGGTTTTTTAATGATTTCTTGGGGAATACGCTTATATTCTGCTGTAATAACTGTTTTTAACTCTCGAACATTCTGTGAGGTAGAATATAGAACTCTTACATGTTGTTTTAGAAAGTCTCACAGATGTTTAATAGGATTGAGGTTAGGACTTCGTACTCGCCAATCTAAACGAGGAAACCCGACCTTGGTCAAGTAAGCGTATACTTTGCCTCCTCGGTGCATTCGAGCATTATCGTCCATGAAGAAAGCAGCAGCTCCTGTAGTAGCTAGTGCTGATTATACGTGAGGAATTAGTATTTCTCTAATGCATTCAAAGAACAATTTTCAACAAAAATTAAATCCGTACTATCTTCAAAATTTATTCCTACTCAAAACGCAGCAGAGCCTCCGCCGTGAGGCGTAATATCTTCAAAACCTACGTTTGTATAACGCTTTCCAGGTCTTCTGAACACTTTGTAGTGTTTGCAAGTGTGTTACTTATGAAATAAAGCTTCAGTAGGAAATAAAACCATAAAGGAATACCAGGAAATAAACCATTGGAGTCCAGGGACTCCAACTTGGCTGACCATGTCGTATAATTTTGTATAAACCTCGAATATACAACAAGATACCCATGGAATATTTTTGAGATCCCAGCTGGTTTTCGACTATGTATATCAACTTCTAGAAGTCTCATCCCGACAGTCCACAGGCTAATACTTACATCTCTCACTTCTTCGAGATTGTTTTTGATGTTTGCGTTGGCAGATTATTGACTTCGTAAAGCTTGGCTCACGATATATTGGGTATTCCTGGTCTCAGTATACCGTTGTCTTTCCAATATTGATCTTTTTTTTTTATCAATCGCTCTCTTGACATATTTTTTAGATCCTCTAAATACTCGTAGCAGAATGTTTTACACCAAGCCACTGCGAAACATAAGATTGAGTACAGCCTTCTTCAAGAAAAATCACTATATTACGGGCGATTATTGTTATATCTGCTACAGTACGTTCTAAAATTTATCACGAGAAACAAATTTAAACAATTCAACAGTAATATCAATAATTTTAATTTCTTAAACAGTCATTTTAAATAAATAATACTTAACCAACATCTAACCTCACAACAACAGCTAACCACAAAACGCTAACAAATCGTTTAATTCAAATCGAATATTTTTAATGTACATTCAATATTATCAAATTTCGAACGTTTTATCTTACCTGCCAGTACACTATAATATGCGGCCAAATAGTTCTGATTATTCTAATGCTATACTCAAACCCATTTTTTAAAAAAATCCCAGCTGTAAGGAGAGTTCAACGTGTTTTTTTTGCAAAAGGGTCTATTTTAAATGCAGGCGATCACGTGGGACAAAATATAACTTTTAACAGAAATATTTTAAGATGTAAAAAATATTTAGAAATATTACAAAGCTAAATATATTTTCATTATTTGAAATATTCTTTGGATATCTTTTTACCGTCATTTTAAAATATAATTTTTTTCAAATCTCGAATATTAAGGTGAGTGTGTATATATATATATATATATATATATATATATATTCGCAAGGTAACGTCTCTTGCGAATACGTTGCGAAGTCATTTTCAAGACCGGTATCGTGCACAAGCGAAATTGAGGTGTCAACCTTGCCATCTACATTCATGTATTGTCGCTTGACGTAAATGTAAATATAACTCACTGAATTAAATACCATTTTCTATTCGAATCGCGAAGGGATTTTATTTTACAACGTTTATGTCCGCGACTTTGCTCGCGTGGAATTCGGAGCAAGAAAAGTTATTGGGAATTTTTTCTTTTTTTTTTCTTTTCTCTCTCAGACCTCTATGAACGTAATGCTTATTAAAACGCTAGTAGATAGCATTTACAGCCAAATCGGTTCCGCTCGTTCCAATATTAGCGTGCACAACTGACGTAAGGCAAATATTGACGTATTTTTTTATTTGTGAACCGATTGAAATGAAACCTAAATGTTATCCCAAGCTAATCTAAATACATCACTGAAAACTGCATCCAAATCGGTTCAACCGTTATTAAGATTAGTGTGCACAACGAAGATGTACACAGACAAAGAGACAAACCGAAAAACAGACAAAAAATGTAAAAAATGTTGTTTCAAGCTTAGTAGCGTGTCTCTAGCACTTAGTTTTATTTAAAAATATTCAATATGCAGCCTCAGTTTTATTTATTAGTTATTATTTTATTATGTATACATATATATATATATATATATATATATATATATATATATATAATATAAACTAATTTTGATTATTTTCCCAAGAATTATTTAATTTATAATAAACTATAGATATTTGAAGCCAAAATTAAAATTTCCTATCGTACAATATCTATTAAATAATTCAATATGGAAATAATGGAGGTAATGTGCTCGGAAGCCCGATGGACATAAAGAATTTTGTTAACGTGTTATGGCGTAGCGTGATAAATCAATTTTCACTCCATAGTGACTAATTTAAACCACGCGTTAAACTACGTTTGCGGAGTAATCCGTAATCTACAAAAATACCATAAATCCGTAATCTTAATGAAACAAACTTATATTAAACTAGTGATTGATGATTGATCTGTATATGAGAGAGTATGATTACTTCCTCTATTTTCTACCGATTTTTTCTAGTGTTTGATATATTTCCATTCTTTGCAAATCAGAATAGACATTGCGCTTATGAAATATATCTTCCAGCTATTAGAAGGAAAAACTCTATGCCCCGTGCTATTGAGTAAACATTATTCTTCGTAACTGATAATTTCATCCGCTCATCCAATCATTACCTTTCTGCTATACTACCCACTATATGTGACATTGCGAAATAAGCGCACGGACACATGTTCGGATGTGCGTGTCCGAACGAATACCAGTCAAAATAATATTGTTTGTGTAATATGATTTCAAGTTAAATAGTCACAATTCAATAATTATAATGAATTCTACTTATAATTCCACTAGCGTTTGTAACAAACTTGAAAGTGTAAGTCACCCGAATTCATGTTTACGATATCTTACTTGTATTCAAAAGTTGTCGTTTGAAGTGATGTTAACATCAAAGCACAACAATGGAAAAATACATTTATTCCTAGATAGTTACTATTAGATGGTAACATTAAGATTTTAATATCGACTTTCCATGATCTATTGGTACTAGTTTGGCAGAACTATGATAAAAATACCATGCAATTATCCGATGGTTATTATTGGCTAAGTTATTCAGTTTTTCCGGCCTATTAAATTCAGAAGATTGAAAAATTTGATTTTAAAAAATGCTATGATATATTGAAAATGTTTGTATATACGTTTTAAATTTCAAATTTATTCTAATACATTGTAAAGAAACTACTCAAATTTGAGGCTTATTTTTATTTCATCTCTTTTTTCAGGGAATTATGACTGAATTTTCGATTAATGGTTGATGGTCTAAAAGACTATTCTCACTTTCCACATTTATGCAAATTAAGAGCAGACTTACTTCAAATAGCTTTTAAACTGACTTGTAAATTTTACATAATTTAATTATTATATCGTAAAAATGTCCTCTTACTCTATCGGTTAAGACAAACTTAGTTCAAAATTAATAAATTATTTTAACACGATTAGTAAATTTTGTAGTAAAACTACCCTCTCTCCTTTTTTTATTTACTTCTTAATAGGTCAAAACTAGTGCATCATTTCAATACCATTTAGCAATTTTGTAGTAAAAATTTCCTTTTATCTGTTTATAAGTATTGGTTTACTGCAATTTAGTTCAAAATTAATGAATTATTTTAAGAAGATTTTGTCATTTCACACTAAAAATGTCCTTTGTGTCTATCGATTCACTTTAAGTTTATTTGATAATTAATATTTTAACACATGTTAGATACATGCTACAATCATTGAGGAAGCATCATTTTAGCCGCAATCCGTCTCCAATAGATTCCATTCATAAAGCACAGGAAAGTTAATAATATTACCAAAATCCTAACTTTAAAACATACTCCAAGCTCCTTTTCGTAATAATAATAGAGCTCACAGAAATCTGTACACCGAAAGCAACGTGAGTAGCCCTCGAATCTCCATTTCAGTTGAAGATAAATTTTCTTGAGCCTTAGACGGAACAAAAAATCCACGAGAGCCCTATTTACTCGAAATATGTTGACGTTATTTACGTCGAGTGAGTCGTTGAAATCATATTTCTCGTTGATGTCTACATTCTCGTTGATGTCTACATACGAGAAATAAAGAATTCCTATATAGGCTGGCATTTGATAGAAGAAGTAGATTTCGTTTTGATATATATTCAATGAATTTTATGTGAAGCATATGGATATCTTATTTTAAATATATACTCCTCTTTTCTTTCCTTTTTGATTTGCATCAACACACGTACATGTGTGTGTATATTTACATATAGGGTGGAATTTGAGAAAGGTCAGTAAGATCAGCTACCTTAACCGTTATAGCTACACGAAAACAGACATAGAAAAATGGTAGAGTCAGCAAGATAAAATGCAATTTTCACGAAACTTTTTTTTATGGCAATTGATCTTTTTCTCATAAGGATCAAAATTCTCTACAGGACCAATTGAAGTGAATACCAGAAATCAGAAATTGCCAAAAATTGTTTTTAATGACATTTGACAACCACTCATTCTAAGTAGTAACAGAAAAGGAAACTAACCAATTCAAAACGTATGTTTTTCGAAATAAGAACAATAACAAATAGAAAAAATACCTACGACAGTAAGCGCTCAAAGTGATTGCTCCCTTGGTGGATGCATTTATTCGCACTTCTCTTTTCCAGAATGTGTAAGTAGCGCCTAAAATTTCACTTCTAGTGTTTCCATTAAAAGTGATTATAAGTATGTCTTTCAATTCTTGAATACTTTTTTTATAAACCTCATTTATTACAAATCCAAATAAAAAAAGTCTAGGGGGGTCAGATCAAGATGACGAGGACATCTAGTAGGACCGTGCGTTCCAATCCATTGTTTCCAAATCACTGTTTTAAATTCAGTATTCCAATAAACGCATTCGGCGCTCTTGTATAGGGGAGCACCATCTTACTAGAAATACACGTTTCCTACACAAGACAAAAAGCGGCCATTCATCCAAATGGTTTTGAATGTTTTCTTAAATTGTGTTTTAAAAGTATCCTAACTCAGAGTACTTTCATAAAATCGTTTCGGAACTCAGAGTACCTTCATCCATCATTACTATTTTATTTGACACAAGACCATCCCGGTAATTAAAACAGAAACAAATCTGATTAGAGCTTTTGGTAAATCTGAGGAGATATTTTACTGGCTAATAACGATTTCACTTGTTGTAGACGCCATTCTTTGAAAAATTGATTTCATCAGACTATAAAAAGTAGTTTGAAAAATTATAATCTCGTGTCATTTTTCCTCTTAGCCATCTGCAAAATAAATATCTAAGACTATTATTTCGAATATATTAATTCTTAAACTATTTGACCCCGACCACAAAATTTGTATCATTATTTCTTCCACATTTTCAGTACTTTTGTGTGCAAAATACCCACTCCTTTGGCTAGTTCTCTTGAAGATATGTCACAAAAAGCTTCTAAAAGCTTCGACGAGTGTCAAATCTGCAATCTTTATATACTCGTAAGGAACACGAAGTCGTCGGACTATTATTTTCTTAAAATTGCCAATTCTTCAAAATTCTTTAAAAGATTTAAAATAACTTTTCTATTTGACACTGTTCGCAAAGGATACTTTACTCCATATCACTTAAAAGTAGTAGAATAGTTTTTATCATATTATCAAAGGTTGGTCTCATAGACTTTTGATTCTTATAATAAAAATAATTGATTGGCCCGAAAAAAAAGGGTTCGTGAAAATCACGTTTCACCTTGCTGACCACCATTTTTGTTAAGCCGTTTTCCTGTATCTATAATGGTTAAAGCAGCTGGCCTTGTTGACTTGTTTAAAATTTCCACCTGTGTGTGTGTGTGTGTGTGTGTATATATATATACATATATTTATATATATATATATATATATATATATATATATATATATATATATATATATATATATATATATATATATATTTTTTTTATATACACATGTATATTTGTATATGCACACACACACACACATATGTGAATAAACCAACCTCAAAAAATAGGTAAAAAATAATAAACTCAAAGTAGGTACCTACTTCTTATTTACAGTAAATATCCAAGTTACTTATTTTTGAAGTCGGTGCCGCCACAGTCGACTAACTTAAACAAATTTACATTACTTTACTTTAGTTTACAATGTAAATATAAAATTTTAACTTCTAATGTACTTACAATACTAAATATATTCATAAAGGGCGTATTTATAAAATAAACATTTACTTTTGTTTAAGTTGATCGGTTAAATTAATTATTTATTGCAAAAAAATAGGAACCTATTTTGATTTAATTATTTTTTTTTTTACTTTTTTGTGCCTACTTTTTTGAAGTCGGTTTTTTTAAATATTATTTAAGAATTTTTAGTGATTACTATATGCTATTAGTTATCACAATTATTTTCTTTTTTTGAAATATTGGACATTTATTAAAAGTCACGAGCAAAAGCAAGTACGGAGATAATTTCCTCTTTAACTAAAGTTAATTATCAACAATACATAGAAATGAATCGATATTATTATCCGCCACTGGTTATCTGTTAGCCGTTAAGGAGTTCGGTTCTCCATATACGAAGTCCAATATCAGATTCTGAAAATTATAAATTACCACTTGAGGAGCTCCGTTCTTCATATCCAAAATCCAATATCAGATTTTGGAAAGTAGTAACTAAAGTAACTACTAACCAGTAGTATATATAATGAATCACAATCGATTTACCCGTTAAGGAGTTATATTATTCATCTCCGGAACTCATCATAAGACACTGACCTGGTCGATGGTGCAGTTATTTTGCAAAGTAAAAACTAATAGCAGTAATTCTTCGTCTCCAAAACGTATCATTAGACTCTGACGTGATTGATAGAGTAGTTATTTTGCAAAGTATCAACTACCAGTAGCAAATATATTGAATCACATTTAATTTACTGTCATCCGTCAAGGAGTTCCATTTTTCATCTCTAGAACTCATCATCAGATACTGACCTGGTCAACGGTATAGTTATTTGACAAAGTGAAAACTACTAGTTGCAAATATCTTTAGTCACGGTTGATTTACTAATATCCGTAAAGAAGCTCTATTTTTTATAACGAGAATTTATCATTAGACCCTGGCGTGGTAAGTGATGCAGTTATTTCCTAAAATAACAACTATCCGTAGGAAATATCTTGGATAATAGTTGATTTATTACCATTCGTTAAGGAGTTCCATCGTTCACATCCGGGTGTCATTATCAGATCGTCGTCATATTTATATGGAACCACATCTGTAGCACCCCCTTCCAAATAAAAATAGGAATCATCAAAATTGGTCGACTCGGTAAAGAATTTTCGCTGAACATACACACAAAAAGATTCTGACGAACTGAGAACCTCTTCCTTTTTTATGTCGGTTAAAAAGGAAAAAAAGGAGGAATATATATTGAAAATAAGATGTTCATACACTTCGCATCAAATTCATTAAATATAAATCAAAACACAATTTACTTTTTTTATCAAATGTTGGTCTATATACGAATTCGTTACTCCTTGTGAAATGAATGCGACGACTTCAATGACTTACTCGACGTAGATAAAGTCTGCACATTTCAAGTGAATGGGGCTCCCGTGGACCTCCCGTTCCATTTAAAGCTCGATAACATTTATTTTCGATTCAAAGAGCCACGTTGCCTTCGGTATACAGGTTTTCACGAGCCCTATTGCTATCATGGAAAAGAGTTCGGAGTACGTTTAAAATTACGATTTTTATAATATTATTAACTTTCTTGTGCTCTATGAATGAGATCTCATGGACATAGATCGCGTGTAAAATTATGCTTCTTCAATTATTGTAGCGTGTATATAATATACTTTAAAATATTTAATACCAAAGAACAAAATCTTGTAAAAATAATATATAAACTTTTAGTGAACCGACAGACACAGGAAATTTTTGCTTGAAAATGATTAAATTTTATTAACATTATTAATTAATTGTGAAAGACCAGACCAGACCAGAAAGTTAACCCAACAGACACGAAGCGGATTTTTAGCACGAAATTACTAAATGTTATTAATAAAATAATTCATCAATTTTGAATGAACTTGAAGTAAACGAACAGCGGTAGACAAAAAAGAATTTTTATTACAAGTTAATTAATCGTATCAAAATAATTCACTAATTATTATCTAAACTGAAGTTAACCGAGGGATGATAGGAAATTTTAACCATAAAATGTTCAAATCTTGTGAAATTTATAAATCAGTTTCCAAGCTATCTAAAATAATAAATCTGCTCTTAATTTGCATTTCGTGTACGTTAAAAAAAATTAAATTGAAATTGACCATTTACTGATATAATGATTGCATCAAAAACATAAATATGAAAATTCGATAACGTGTCTTTAATGAAAATTCATTCATAATTAACTGAAAAAAGAGATGAAATCAAAATATCCACTAAGTTTGTAGTTGTTTCTTTACAAGAAATTAGAATAAACTTGAAATTTAAAATGTACATGACAAATGTTTCCGCCATTACTAAATATATTTCAGCATGTTTTTTAAATCAAGTAACATCTATCATTTCAGGAAGAAAGATTGGCCAGGATGCATTGTAGGATCTACTATTTTTATGTATGTAAAGTTTTAACTTTGTACTTCAAGTAAGTTTTGAATTAGATGGGTGTTAAAAGTGTCTCGAAATTATTAGTATAAATATATATACAGTATGCGAACGGCTGTTGAGAACTTGTCAACGGGCTTATAAATTTATTCAGAAAGAAAATCAACAATTTAGAAAATGTAATACTCATATTACAGATTAGCATTATCTGTATTAACATGAAGACATGTGTCACATCAATTGTAGTATAAGTATAAATCGTCTGTATAGAATATACCTGAAAAACTGAATAACTAAGCCAATAAGAACCATCGGATAATTGCATGGTATGTTTTTATCGTAACTCTGCCAACCGTTTTCAACATACTAGTACCAATGAATCAGGGAAAATTTATATTCGAATCTTAGCGTTACCATCTAACGGCAGCTACCTAGGAAGGTATTTTTTTTTAAATTTTTTTTTTTCGTTTTTATACTTTGATATTAACATCATTTCAAATGACAAACTTTAAATGCAACTATCATATTGTAAAGACTAATTTGAGTTACACTTTAAGTTCGTCGCAAACACTATTGGAATTATAAATGAAATTTATGTTAATTGTTGAATTGTGACTATTTAATATGAAATTAAATTACACAAATAATATTATTTTGGCTAACATTCGTTCGGAAGCGCACATCCAAACGTGTGCCCGTGCGCTTATTTCAATGTTTTACAATGATTACATGAAAAAAAATTCAGTGACATAAGTTGTAGCAAAGACTTTTAGATCTTTTTATTATTATTGTTTTAGTTCAAATTTTTAGATTAAATATGAATTCAAAATACATGAGAATTACACAGATAAGAACGACACATTTCGAGAAATTAACTTTCACTCATCATAAACAAAACATACTCTGAGCAATTGAATATCGCGGGAAACTGGAGATTTTCCATATAATTTAGTTCTAGAGGTTGGTATAGAAAAAGGTGATGAATTTTTGAGCGCAGGAAATTGTCAGGTACGAAAAATAAACTTACTCAATAATACGAGGCACAAAATTTTTCTTTTTAATAAGCTCTAAGCTATAATTCATAAGCGCAACGTTTCTTCTGAGTTGCAAGAAATGGAAATCTAATATATCCAAGAGGAAATCGGGAGAAAATAGAAGGGGGACGTAATCATACTCTTCTATAATATAAGTTTATCGTATTTTTGTTATTCTTATCACTTCTCAAATGTCGTTTAACATGTGGTTTAAATTAGTTATTATGGTATTTATATAAATTCATAGACAGTCTTCTAAAATCGTTTTCTGTAACTGTAACGGTTAAGGTAGTTACTTACTGACCTGTCTCAATTTTCCACCCGTATATAAACACAAATACTCATATATGTGTATGTACATGTGTGTATGTATATATATATATATATATATATATATATATATATATATATATCGATGGTCGAACCGGAAGTTATGAGCAAAAAACCTCCTAAGCAGTTAAATACGCACTTTTGCATATTTAAAAAGTGCGTATTTAAAAATTATATACAAAATATGTATATTTCATACTTTGACTCACATTAACCAATCCTGTATAGATTCCATGCAACGTATAGGCATAAAATTTAACAAGAACATAGCTTATTAGTATGGCTATAATATAACCTCTCATTTTGTAACCGACACTGAGAAAAGATTCTGAAATTTTAATAATTTCTTATGGAATGTGGGATTCTAAAACAACTGTTCAACTTTCTATGAACCACTGTGGAAAAATAAAGAGTAATAATGATATAATGCAAATGACCTTAGGAACATTTTATAAACTTACATTTTTTTCACAATATCATCGAAAAATTTTAAAATAACTACGACTTTTTTTCTGTTTGGTCTTTTATGCCGACCCTAGTGACACAAAATAATATAAATAATATATTAATTTATATTGGTTAAATAAAATGTGAAACACTTTTTTTCTAATACCTACTTAACTTTATGTTTTCGGATATATTAGAACAACAGCAAGTGATGATACTGACAGTACTGGACAGACAAAAATCTAGTTGCCACGATCGGTTCCCAGTAAATTTGTGAATTGGAATTTGACGCAGGATCAACACAGGTTTCGACGAAGGATCGATGAATGTGAATAAATTTATATAAAAATGGAGTGCTATTTTAAAAATAATTAAAAACTTCTAAACTTTTGTATAATCCTGTTTTGCTTTAGATCCATTGCTAGAAGGTCTTCTATCAGTAATTATTGAACCACTGACGTAGATACAATCTGTATATGTATGTATGAATGTATGTATGTATATATATATATATATATATATATATATATGTATATATATATATATATGTGTATGAATATATATATACGAATATATATATATATATATATATATATATATATATATATATGATCAACGCAGGTTTCGACGCAGGATCAATTAATGTGAATAAATTTAGAGAACTGTGTCCAAAACCCAATAGTTTTGTCCAATAATGGTAGCCGCTAATTATATTGGTATTTGTTAGGATAGCTAATAGAAATCATTAAGAAAAAAAATATGCATACCAACCTTAGCTATATGGTAAGCGATAACAATATGCCTTCAACGTAAAAATCTGCTAACTTATATTCAAACAATAGATCAGGTCTTTTTAAAAACATTCACACAGATCTGAACATAAGAAAGTAAGAGGTCCTAATATCGAGTGATATTTTGTCCTCTGCCATCGGGTGATATTATCATATTGACATCTGAATAATTTTCGTCGAGTATATTTTGCGTTATATGTTTGAGTAATGTTTTTGGAGAAATCAAGTAAAACAGATCTTGTTGCCAACTTAGCTTGTTAGTTACTAAAACTACTGTTTTTCCTGAACTAAGCCGTTTTCTTAAAATCTCCAAACAACTGTATTCCATGTTCAAGAAGGGTTTCTCCCGAACCAGTCCACTAAACTACTCCATTCCGAAAAGACTTATCAAACTATAAAGATAATCAGAATCGGCATATAGTAATTCCGGAAATAAAACTATCGCAATACTGGCTCCATGTTGCGAGAAATGGTGGCCGTTATAATAAAATTCACCAAAGTATTAAAATTTAGGCTCCGTATTTCGCGATATGGATAACGATTATTATCTTTAGTTTTTCGACACGTTTTGTGCAATAATATCGAGTTCACAGGTCCACATTATCCAGATTTCTGTCACATTTCTCTAATTTAATGAACATTTCCATTGACTTAGCATACAAAATTAGAAATTAAAGATAACACAAAAGGGTCATTAACTCTATTTCATTAATAAACAGTTTTACATCTACAGAGCAATACTATGATCATAAACAGGTATTTATTTTCCTCCGAGATTATTTACTTCGTTTAAATATTGCTTTTTCGATGATATTTTTATTGCAAGATTATTTCTATGTTCATTATATGTAGATGAGCATTGACATGATTTTTCTATAATTGCTCGAATAATATGTAACTTATGATTAAATTTAAGTGATTTTTCTCTCGAATATTCAAATACCTGATAGTTTTATCATTAGTATCGAAAACAAGGCCTTTAGCTTCAAAAGTACTTCGAATCAATTTTATCATTTGATATGGGTTAAGAATTGTTACAACTTCTTTATAAAATCAATATATTGGAAATACTTATTAAACTATTAGCCTCTTTTATATTGTATCTTAAAATATTAATAGTATTTGTGTCAGCTAAGTAACCATAAAAAGTAGTAGACGCGGTATCAACTCCGACATCATAGCATTCTTTTAAATATGAGGTAATTAAATGCACGAGTTTCAGTTGGCAAACTAATTACTAAAACGTATATGCTCGTGTAACGATTACATTTTATTTTTTTGAAATGATCCATTCAAATATATTATAACAAATTCTAAAAACTTTTTTCCCACATTTTGATCGAATCAACGGTGAGGTAAAGTTCTTTTGAAAACATTACATATAATGATACTTTTAATACAGATGAAAAATAAAAATTCCGGTAAATTTAATTGGCAAAACGATAATTTCTACCTTAGAATTTAAATGGGTAACGGCGTAACGAATGCGCTCAGATATTTATAATTTATTTTGTATTTTCCTTATTATTTCCTTTCAGTTATCACTTCGTTTTTGGAGACGTTTATTTCAAACTTAACAATTATACCATGAAATTAGGAACAAACTTATCTCATTCAATTTATTGACTGTGACATTAGAAATAAATAATAAACGAAATTTATTTTTTAAAAGTGTAATGCAAATTCATAAAAAGGCCGAATTCCGTTTATTCTTATTATATAAAATGCGTTTATTATCAATCTAATAAGCAATGAAAATTATTAATTCGCCATACTATTTCATCAGTTTTTATTTGTCATTCTACCATCACCTTAATCCTTATAACATTCTTCAAAACCGCACAAATATTGTTATACTTCTATAACCAAAAGACACGCTGTTTTGAGGACTGTTACCAGATTTTACCGTAAACTTTTATTACCTTGCTCATCTATTATTTTCAACGTAAATTTGAAAATATCACCTGATTCCAATAAGTTGACGTGACATTGACAAAGTGTCATGATGCAATGATTATACGTTAGTGTCCTAATGCGCGAATATTAAGAATTTTATTTAGATGTTAGAAACCTCGATCACCAAAACATACTTCAGAATTCAAATCTATCAATTACTTCATACTAATATTTTTGAGTTTTAAAATAATCTAATTGTAAAAGATACCACACCAGCAAATGTATCAGTTTAGCATTATATACGCTTGTTTATAAAATTTCCACCTATGTATCTCCTCGTATAATGCTCAAAATTGAAATATGTTTTTATTTAACAATAAATTATGATGGTAAATATTGAAATTGAAACGTACTGAAACTAAATTCCGGGTCCAAATATTCTCTCGTTTAAAACTCTATTTACTACTTCAACAATAACAGACCTGTGGACATAAATAAGTACATAAATTATCTAAATCTTTGATTATGGAATATATTATTAAAAAACCTTCTAGCAAACACCGATACATTCTAAGGGGATCCCAAACCGACAATGACGTATTATGTATTTTTGTTCAGTAAGCATCATTAAAAAAATACCCTAGGCAGGGTCACTAAAATGTCTACAGGTGAGGTTTTATTTTGTATTTTCGAAATAGTAAGGGTTTTTTTAATTACAACAGTTTGAAATGTACTACTATTTAATCTGAATAATAAAAAAGCTATAAAATCTTAAAACTTTAACGGTTTAGAAAATATAAGCTCTAAAACATGTGAAAGAAAATACATGTGCACATCGCAATACAAAGACGAAGTTTAAAACGATTCGAATATAAAAAACTAGAAGTATTTTACAATATTAAAGTGTATATGGAGGACAGCATCAAGAATAGCCATTTTTACAACATTAGAGGAGAATATGGGAAATGTGGGTTGCACCCATAATACAACATATCCGAAAACTTCAATTTACATCGCATTATGAGCAACCTAAATATTGCTTGTTTCTTTGCGTTAACAGTATTGATTAAGTAAAAAATTATGTTTTTAGGATTCCGTACAACGAAAGGAAAAACTGAACCTTTATAAAATTGTCACAAGTCTGCCAGTTCATCAGTCAGAGTCGTTTTTCGTAGAAAGTATTAGAGGTAAGAACGAAAATATTATTATAGTTATAAAACGAATTGACTCGCACATTTAATAATAAAAACTAGAGACCAAATTTCGTTTAAAAAAAACCAATGTTTGCTTTCAATAGCGTGGATGATATTTTAAACTTTATTCTTCATTCAAATGTCTTTGGATTCAAAGGTCGTGGGTTTTTTTCAATACTTTTTAATTTTGCTCTTTATTTTATACTTTTTGGGGATAAGTTTAGAGACATTCATTTGCAACATAATGTCGCAGAGCTCCCTGGTGAGCTGAAACCATAACACCTATCTGAGAACAATGGCTGATTAGTCCCAAATATTTTGCAGAAACCGTGTCTAAATCGGTCAAACCATTTTGGAGATAAACGGGAACATTCGTTTGCAACAAAATTTTGCAGCGCCCCCTGATGATCTAACACCTATCTATGAACCATCGCCGATTAATCCCAAATATTGTACATATAACTGTATCTTAATCGGTTAAACCGTTTGAAAGATAAATTAAAACATTAATTTGCAAGAAAATGTTTATTTCAGCACGCCCTGGCGAGTAATACCTATATATTATCCGCGTAATACCTATCTAAAAAACTATTGACAATTATTCTCAAATATTTTGCTTAAAGCTGTATCTGAATCAGTTAAACCGTTTGAGAGATAAATGGGAATTTTCTTTTGCAACAAAATATTTATTTCGGTGCATTCTGGTGAGTAATAAACGTAATAACTAAAAACCATTGCCAATGAATCGCAAACACATCACAGAAAACTATCTAAATCGATCAAACCGTTTTGGAGATAAATGGAAACATTGGATTGCACACACAAACAAACAAACAAATAACCCTAAACGCATATATCTACTCGTAGTAATCCCAGTGAACATAAATTTTCTTTGTAACTCTGTGCGTTGCAAACGCTCCAATTTCAAGTGACCTACAAAAATTATTAAACGATAGAATGTACATGAGACGTGAATAAATCAAGCGAAAACAAGTATAAATCTAAAGAGCGTACACCAAAATAAAAAATGGTAAAAGTATCGTATGGTGCCAAAATTGTACATAGATATGCTCTATTTTAATTTAGTATTATATGTCACTAAACTGGATTAGATAAAAACGTCCCAATACATGTGAGACCTTGATTTTCCTATAACACAACTAATATGTCAAACCGATATTGAGAGGTTATATTAAATCTGACCTAAGTATACCACTGTAGTAACTATATTATAATTAATCCGTAAGAATAAAATAGGTTATGTTTTAGGATAGATTCCAGTCTGAGTTGACTACCTGTAAGAATATAAAGAACATTTTATAATTTTTTAGAGGAATACTGTTACTAATTGTTAGAGGAATCAATGGGACCGGTCTTATAGCTGAATACTTAGGAAAATTATTGAATATTCACAATTCACTGAAAATATTTTCTATTACTATTGCGGAGAGTATTATATTATTAATATTATGGATAAAGTATAGAAAAATTTGCTTATTATTCACATCCGTAATTCATCTAGTGAGTTCTAGATAATATTTTAATTAATAAAATTCGTACAAAATAGAAGGAACATCGAACCTTTAAATTATTAACCAATTGTTTCTTTCCTATCTATGCTTGCACAATTAATGCTCCGTGTCATCAGTCCCCGCTTAAATATGAATAAAATTGTATTAATATTTAAATGGGATCTCCGTCTTTATGCTTAAAAAGAGGCCCATTCGAAGCGCTTCGTGCCACCGACCACGCCGATGCCGTATCACGCCGTGCCAAGTTAAAAATTTAGAAAAACTTGTAAAAAAAAAGTTCTTCCTAGGATGATGAGAAATGTTTTTGTCGAAAAGACTGTTTCTATAAAACCAATAATTTAGAAATTATAAGGAAAAAAACAATTAAATTGTTTTAAAAAATTAATCACGCTAGAATTTTTGTTCAACCTATACCTAATTCCCAAATTTTCATGAACGTTTATCTGTTTATCGTTTATTCTGGAGAAAAGCAAATTTTAAGCAAAAAAAATGTTAAAAAGAAATAAAATGTATATGGTCGAATTCGTGCTTTCATATCCTATCATTCGAAACCCATTACGATAACCTTGAAAGATTTTTTTATTTTCCAATTTACAAATTATTCCCAGAATGAAAATTAATTGTTTTATACTTCACGTCTATAGTTGAGCCACCATACTCTTCTCTATGCCATATTTCAAACTTTTTATCGAATAGTTTCTGTAAAAATCATCTGTGCGAGACCGACAGGCGGACGAACATTGAAGTGATTCCATTAGTGTTCTGTTTTGGCAATTTTACTACTGAACACCAAAACTGCTAAACTTACAGCAACTTCAAAAGAATGTAATTCTCATGTTCAGTACATTCACACAAGTGTGAATAGACTGAACATTATTTTACTTTGACTATATTTGCAACCCACGTTACCACCGTGCGAATTTATTATTATTTTTGAGTTTTCGTACTTCACTCGTTTAACTTACTTTATTGTCTATTGAAATTCGGACCGCCGACAAAGAATTGTTATTTCACAAGACGTCAGTTTTCAAAAGCAAACAAATAAAGTATATAGATCAATGAATAAGACAAAATAATTTCCAGTTATTTTTTCACGAAATCAGGTTCTGGGCGTGAGCGACATGTGATAAACCTGTTAAGTACGCATACCTCGAGGGTTCCATACAAATTGAAGTACGAGTAAAATTTAAGAGTTTAAGGGAAATTGATATTTTTATTAAAACTATTTATAAATATTGATAGTACGTATCAAATTATTATGAAAATATTGACCTTACAAATTGAAAATTTAAAAAAAATTTCTTCTGTACGGTATCAAATGTTAAAATTTAACCTGTGCGTAGCTATAAGCTCAAAATGAACTAATTACATGAACTTTTTCTACGATAAATTAATTTATAATTATTAGATAATTGTAAATTAATTTATCGAAAGTCATTGCTTAATAATTAACCATAAAATATATAAGAAGAATGAATTATAAATTATAGGAATAGAAAACGCTACATATTAATACGATAAAATATTTTCCTCAAAATTCCGACTGCCAAACTGCATAATAAAAAAATCAAACCAAATATCAGCTACAAAACTCGTCGGCTGTTATGCGTTATTTCGAGACAATAAACAAAGCAAATATTAATTTGTGCAATAATCGATACTGGTCCATTGTTGTACGTTCGCTTTGCTCTATTTGGAGAGAGCAAACATTTTGATCTGTCATGAGGTACTCGCTTGCCAAAGAGTGCAATGAAATAATATATTCAGACCGTTTTGTTTGATATGTAACAGCTTTTTAAATATTTAATGATCAAAGTATGATGGTGTAACATTATTCACATGAAAATGTTTTTACACGCCCTTTTAAATGTCTTTGTATTATTTAGAAATTGTAATTTTTATTTATTAGAAATTCAAAATTCTATACATTATCGAACTTTCATATTTAGAATATACGGTATTAAAATTCGATAACGTATAGAATATATATATGGGTCCAGACTGCCAAAGGAAACTCTTATTACTATTTGTTTATAAACACATCTTTTACTTTTGAAATCTTTCTTTATTTAACTCTTATATATATTATATTTTACACTGATATACATATATATATATATATATTTATATATATATATATATATATATATATATATATATATATGTATGTATATATGTATATCAGTGTAAAATATAATATATATAAGAGATAATAAGAGATTCTATACGTTATCGAATTTTCATACCGTATATTCTAAATATATGGTATGAAAGGTTCGTATATACGAGCGAAACTAATTTTTCACCAATCGTTTTCAAGCTCGGTCGGTTTTTCAATTTGTATGTCGCTTTTTAAAATGGGTAAAAGCGGTGTCAATGCAATTTTTTTTTATGAATAATTTCTTACAAATAAATGAAAAAATAATAAAATATTCTGCATATGTTATATCCTACAAAGCAAGAAAATTTTAAAAAAATCTAGAACCATAAAATATCTTGATAATTTACAATGTTTAGAACATGTTTTCCAAAAATGAAGAGACTTACGATCATAAAGTAAAATTGATATAGTTTTTAGGTTATCTGCCTTCTCAATACGGATCTGGTCACCAGTCAAACATTTGTGGTTCAAATTTACATTACCTCAAACTACTTAACCGGTAAATTAAATGTATTTTAATTACCATGTACTAGATGCCACGTCATTCTTAAACTCATATTTTTATATATTTAAATATACAGAAGCTCGAAAAAGTTTAGATTTGCTATGATTTATAAGCTATATTTATAAAAGGTATATATCTAGGTATGTTTAAGATATATCACCAAGTTGTGTAAACTGTGAAATTAGGTCGATATATTTCTATATCCTTACTGCGCGTCACTCATTTTCTTATTTCTGTTATACATATATCGTGAACTACTTGGTATCTCTTTCTGTATCGTCCAAGTCCTAGTTGCAAGAATACATCCGTCGACTTCATTTTTAGTTGAATATACGTATTTTAAAAAAATCCTTCTTTTCGATGGTCTTGCACTAAACGTAATCGGGAAAAAATTCTTAGACTATACAAAACACGCCACAACAAAAAGTTGCTCCAATGTTTTATATCATTTAATCATTACTGATTCATTAAATTACCATCAATTTCATCACCTACATTCGGTTTATTACTAACCAGTTCACGTCCACCTTTCTCTTTTTTCCTGAACAATTTCATTGCTGTATTTCCAACCTTTACGGCATAAAAATAAATTACTCTCAATAGTTTTTAAATTGTCAAAATATTATTTTCCTCTATATTATCAAAATAAACAATAGAATCAAAACAAATTCGTGTGAACGTGTTGACAAGCTATAATAGTACCGCATACTTAGTGATAATCCTCGCTAAAATTGAATAAACAGCGCATAAAAAAATAGGTTTCGTATCTGTAATCATAAAATAGAAATAAAAAGGAAATATTTTCATACATGAGGTTTAATATATTAGATACATATTCTTCATGGTCTACATCAATCGTCGAGTAACAAAGAATTAAACGATATAAACGACAATAATGTCCCTTGAAGAGTAAATAATCCATGAGCAAAAATATTAAACTGACTGAAACGTCACTTACGTGCTCTCACAAAGAGAATACACAAGAGCGTTGGGTACGCTCGACTAGATACACTGCGGTATAAACTGAAGGGCTCTAGAGGTAACACATATTGCTTCGTATGAACCACTGACTCGAGACTTATTGCGAGAAGTTGCTCTTATTTTGTTTCGAAAGAGCAAACACATTAGTGCACGGTGCGTATTGGATAATGGATGGGACCCAAGTACGTGTACAACTAGATAGTCGGTAAAGGAATGCGTGGGTCACTTCGAAATTCTTGACATTCAAGAACACACTAAAATTGAAGTATTCACCTGTACGCATTTCCTTTTGAACTATTGGAATTTAACAATTACAAGTATATCTTAAATGTTAAAACGCAAGATGATAACACGTTATGTATAAGTTAGGCACTAATTAAGTGATGCAAGTCTACTCTTTCATAATATTTTACTTATATATGATTTTATATGTTTGAATGTAATATATGATTTGATTGCGGATCTTCTAAATCTTTAAAATGTTATATCAAAAATGAAGATTATTATTTATTAATAAAAGTTATAAAACTATTTCAAAATAAACTTAAAATAAGGTTACGATTTGACCGAAATTTTATTCCGACAATGCGAATGTCCGAAGCTCAACAACATTTTTAAGGCATATTTGTTGCTTATCAATATTCATAAATGTTCTGATAAAAAGATTTATAATTTGATAGGCACGAAATTATATTACATAAATGTTTAGTTGTATACTTGATATATTAATTGTTACATACTATTGAGAGTAAAAGTAAACTAACAGGAGACTGTGGAAGAGATTGCAACATATAATTAACGAAATGTATAGGGATTTGCAGAATTTGAAATAGATGTGACATTAAATTCACCAGCTTAAATCCCGGAATTGGGCAAACAAAAACATTGATTATTACAAAGTTATAAAAATAAATGATATTGTACAAATTTTGAATAACTACTTCACCACTCATCACTAGTTTTCATCTCTGTTTTCTGAAACTCAAACAATATCTAACGTTATAATATCGCCTATATAAATGCAAACGAACCAGAACCAAGTAAATCGTGGAATGAATTACGAAAACCATCTACCACCTAAAAAAGATAAAGCAATCGGAACCGGTAAAATATCATTTGGTGATGTTAAATTATTTAAAATTCATATCGTTTGACATCTTACAACACAAAAGCTCAAATACGAAAGCTGCATCTACAATGTATAAATATGAAGCAAGCTCTCAAAGCGCGCCAACCTCAATCTCCGAATAAGGAAAATCATTAGCGGGTTTGTAACGGTTGTACATTAAGCAAGGCTTTTTATTCATCATCGCTTTAAAGGAGGAAAATAATTTTTGCATCAACATTAAGTGTGATGCTGGTTTTGTACACAATCGAAATGAGAGTACAAAAAACCTTTGATGGCGGTATCGGAGACATCCCTTGTGTTACAAGTATTAATAAAATAGGCAGAATCATGTTTCAAGGAAAATGATTTATACTCTTTATTTAAACGACGTTTCTCCTTCTGAAACTTTCATCAAATTATGCGAATAACTACTGTATGAGTTAAACAATTCATCTCGAATGTTATTGCTAAGAAAATTTAAACTTTACAATTAATTTTTCGACAAAAGTTTCTCTTTATCACTTCAGTTTTATAATGTACGACTGCCAGAAACATATACCATATTTAAATAATCCAATCCGATATATGTAAAATTTATAACCTAATTCCTACCGATTTGAATTCTCTACTTGTTCAAAATGACAAATCTACGTCCATTGTTGACTATTTGTGTCGTTATTTTTTAGCGCGGCAACTTTTCATCATTTCTGCATGATTTTAACCTTATGTATTTTGACATTTTCATTTCACCAGTCCACAAAATGTTTTTAAGATATTTACAGTAAATAATTTTTTTACACTTTTAAGAAATGTTTATAATGGAAGCTTGGAATGATTCTCATGGTGCGATTTCTACCGTTGTTTGACAGATTTTTTTTTATTTTATACACATCTCAATCATATAATTACTGGAAATATCACAACTTGAAATAGATATTCAAGAATTTCACAGAATAAATTTCATTATCCCATTAAACTATATGTGAGTGCTATATGCATCATTTCATCTTCATATCTCTCACAAGATGAGTTCAAATGTTTTTATAGCGTCTTGTAATAAAAAGGTCTATTCAGCCGTAACATGCCGCTCTACAACAAATGATCATGTTACCACGATGGCTTTTAGATGCTGTCATCTAAAATCCTATAATTATCGAAATAATTATTTTAAACTAGAAGTAGAATTACTTAAAAACTTATTATACCCGATTTCGTAAAGGATGGGGCTAACAACTCCCTCCACGAATAAATTGATAATAAAATTTATATTCGATCTACATCGAATATAAAAACATCATTATATATTTTCATCAAAACATCATTTTCATTATATATTTTCTACAAAGATTTTGAGTACTTTTTAATAACAATATGAAAAGAGAGTTTCTTATGCCATCCTACAAAGCCTTAAAACATATTCCTTTTCATAGGATATTCGATGTGACGTGCAACTCTATTTCCAATAATTATCTCTGACATCATCTCACACAAGTCCCAAAGAGTTATATAAAAATAAGGCAAGTTGGAACTTCGCGGAGTGTAACTACCACCGCGAGGTTTACTCACCGATTCCAGAGCACTCTTGTTACCCGTGTTCGATGGTAAGTGGATTTCTTATAATAAAGTTACTTACTAACTTTGATAAAGTTACAAAATTCTTAAAATCGAGCCCAAACTTCGTTAGCGAACTTCAAATACATATGTGGTAATTTATGCCCCACTTTCTGGTTTGATATTTTGTTGAAATATACTATTAAATAAATGGAAAAATACATGCTATTTGAATGCCATGTTATTGTTACATCTCTTCATATTCAAATAAACAATAGTCATTATTTAACTGTACCAACAAATAATAGGTACTGGAATGCTTAGAACGCCGGGAAATAAAAATTAATTTATACCATGTACTAATATTGAAGTAATTGTAAAAAAAAGCAAAAGGTCCGCCACAAATGTTTTTTTTATTCTATTCTGAACTTAGCCTTGGATATACAAAATTAACAAATTCCTTCTTTTCCTTCCTGTGTACTTCTCACTCTTTAGTTTATACTTAAATCTTGTGAGTTCATTCTAAAGATACTTTTCTCTACATACAGAGATGCTAACTTATGGACAAAATTAGCTTATAGAGTTTGAAAATTAAAACGTACATATAAATGACAAATACCATTTGAAACTATCTACGTATGTATCAAATAACTGAGAGAGCACAAGGAATTGCCAAGTGGATGCTTGGTCACAATTATGCATTTAATGCCACTTCTAATATTAAATTAATAAACTAATTTAATTTAATTTTCTCAAATGTTAAACGTTGACATCAAAGCATCTTTAGAACCATTATAACTTCCGTACGGAAAGGAATTTAAATAGATTATTAACAGTTTACCGGAATAAACAAAGGAAATCTTTGAACAACATCAACCTAATGCAGTTTCCTATCCTGATTCATCGCCTGTCAAATTATTTTGCTACTTGACTCCAATATTCTAAGGCAGTACGTCCAATTTAACTTTAACAATAAGTAAAGTATTTAACTAGCATTAATTAACTTCAATATTTGACAGTGATTTGCAACATGGGTAGGGTATATTCATGAAAATGGATGATTAGTGAAGTTAAAATATCCTCGGTAAGATGAGATAATGGGAAGTCTTCTAAATTGTAATACATATATATATATGTAATGTAGTATAAAGTACGATTTATAAATGAGTTTTCAGAAAAAGTTTGTTGAAAATTAGGAAAAATCTACCAAAAAATCTTAATATTAAACATGTCAACTGAAATGGTAATCGATTTTATGTAGCATTAGAAATTAGAAAACATTTACTTCGGAATGTTTTTCTGGATGAGGAAAAATACAAACCCTCTAACACCAGCCCTAACCTCCCAGTTGACTCTGTCAGTTCCAGATATGCATTACAATATTCAAAAGTAAAAATAATAGCATATTAACTCTCTACAGTTGAAGGTCTCTATAACTGAGTGAGTTTGGGACTCAATAATCTACACCAGTTACCATTACAGAGAGGACGTGCTAAAATTTATTCGGGCCATCCGATCTAACCAAAAGCCTAACGTTATAATTGAGACGCTTCATTTATTTAACAGTTGTTTATTTTTTGCATTTTCTTTATTTTATTTACACATCGTTGTATCGTTTCAGTTTTATTTTGACAAATAACAGGCTAAGAAGAGAGTCTGTTCGCACGAGTATCAATTTAAGAGATTCAGATTTACAATGACTATTGTTACAAGACCTAGTAAATATCACATTTTTTTCGAAACTAATAAAGGCAAAGAATATCCCATTCTAGTTAGATATACAGAAAAGTTGTTACAGGAAGACATAGTTAAAAAGTTATGGTTACAGTTTAAAAGAGACTGAAAACGGAGAATAAAATTTCCTGAAAGGTCACTCCCGAAAAACCGTATGATGACAATTGAGTACAAAAAAAATCAAGTAAGCATTGTATATCATGTTATAATGCTGAAATAGATCCTGAAAATGGGCATAATCAAAAGCCACATCAGTTAACATCTCTCATAACAAAAAAAAGGAATTGATGTCATCGATATATTGAGGAACATGTAAGACATATTGTGAAATTTAAACCGTTTTATTGACGTTATTATTTTCATTATTAACATAACTAATATCAATACCATTGAAATGTTTATACTGAACCATAGAAATGTGCCTAGATATTAGGAAATTTTCTAAACAGACTTTCCATATCCAATGCTCATTTTATCGCTCGAATATGAGAGTACACCGCTTCTTTTACGCAAAATAATATTTAATCATTTGGCAGAATTAGAATACTTCTCACCTCGTACATTTCCCAACATAGTATTAATATATTTTTCGAAAAGAACGCAAAATTACTACAAATTTGTAGTATTATTTCAAATATTTGAAATAATACTACATCACGTAGTTTCATTTAATTGTACCTATAAATGTTATAAGCTCCTCCTTTTTCAAATTTAAAATCTTTGATTTCTACGTTGCGTAAAGATTGCTTTGATGTATAATATTATCTCACAGTGTATCAATCAAGTTTAAGAAAATATCAGTTGGTAAGTACAATGGGCAAAATAATCTTCAACAGCCTCAGAATTCGAAACGTATTCCGGTAAGTATGTCTCTGAGTACCGCTTTTTCGACTTGGTTCGGCTGTTTTTTTACGTGTATTATTTCATGAACTTGTTGATGGCAAATCAATTTCAGGACGAAACAGAAGATTTCTGCTAATATTTCTTCATTTAAAAATGAAAGAAAAACATTGGGAGAAGATAAACGGTAGCAAGGTTTCGATGAGAGCAGTATTTCTTAAAATATATATTCTCGAATATCTGAAATAAATAATAAACGAAATAGAAAACTTCAATAAAATAATAAGTTACAAAAAGTAGTACTTTCAAAATAACGACTGTCTATTCAAAATTCATTGAATTATAATACCAAAAGCCCCTGATTATACTTAAAAGTCATTTTAACTTTTACCAATTTAATGTATAAACCAAATAGTTGGCCAATATAAACGATATGGTAAATTATAATTTAAGAATTGAATTAAATTTAAGAAAGAATTGAATTTCTAACACTTACTCTAATTGAAATATTTTCAAAAGCGACACAGGTTGCACTCAGTGACAGCTCAACAAGTAGTAACTTTCAATTCGAAATATAAGTCAAATATCAAAACAATGCTATTAGCTCACCCGACGTACGTAAAAGAATCATCAGAGAGCCCGAGCATGACTCAATAGTCCTGTAAAATATATTTGGTGGGAAAGTTGGGGGTACAAATTAGTACAATGGTAAGAAAAGGGTTAAAGAGGAAATTGTAAATAATGTTTTATAAAGCCGTAATAATTAGCATTTACCTCCGTTATTTTATTACGCAGGTCAAAAAATGCTACCTCATTTTAGTCACATGAAGAGAAAGAAAAAAATATACTTTTATAGAACCGTTACTTCAAAAGTCAAAATGAAAAGATAGAAAAAATTATACCTTTATAGGACCATTATAGTGTTCTCTCATGTTTCTATTACAGCCGTTTTTCTCGGGAAATATTTGAATTAGTAATTTGATATTCAGCATAATAATGAAGAACATAATCTAAATATAAAATTTCTAACTCAAATGGTTTCTGAAAAAAACACCTGTAGTTTATAAGAAATTACAAAATTTTGGTCTAAGCCAAAAAAAAAATATTTTGTCTCACAAAAAACAACTGAAGATTTTTCATCAAATTTCAAACTTGAAGCTCATTCCAATATGTATAACTCATAGCGTTACTCTTTGTCACGGACATCTATTATCTGTGTGTTTGTTTGTTAACTTATTGTACAAAACATGTCAAACATATTGAGACAAAATTTTACAAAATTCATGGTATGATATTAATGACAAAACATAGAGTAACCGAAATCATTACAAACTGAAATTTTAAAATTCAGTTACAAACATATCGTATTATAAATTGAATTAGGACGTGGAAATATTATTTGGTCATAAGTTAGACAGAACTATAAAATTTAAGAAAAACACAGAACTCCAAATTCAAAATACCGCCTTGTTAAAACATTTGCGGTAAATAAAAAGGGAAAATTGAAATTAAATGGTAAAAGGAGAAAAGTTTAAGGTAATAAAATGTAAATAAAGGCATTACAATTGGATCATGGAATATTTTTGTGATACTCGTCAAGGATCACCATTTACCATATAATTATTTACTTAACCAGCAAGGTAGACTTACAACAACATGTATTTTTAAAAACTTCAGGAGCGAGCACGGTATTTTCACATTGTTATTTACCGTATCTAAACGGGAGACAGTGCGAACGTAAAGCTAAACGGTATATAAAGGGAGTTAAGGGCAACTTTAAGCCAAAACTGGATACATTACCGCCCCAAGATAACAGACGAAGCCTGTATACTGGAATTTCACATTTCCCTTAATGAAATATTCTTTTTTTACTTCAAATATCGGATTATAGGTATTTAATATAGACTGACGGTAGGAAAATTTTACTATAATGCAAATGGCGTACAAATTTTACTTAAAACGCCAATTACATAATGCTGTTAACAACATAAATGGAGACTTTTTTGTATTTATTTTCTCTTCATGAAAATATTTCATTTCGTCTTCATAAATTATGAGCTCCAAAATGGCGAGGAATAAATTTTATTTAAAAAAATCGACAACACTGTTCTGAGCATTAAATGGATGAGTGAGGTGTGCGCTATCTGATACCGAATAGCTGATACCGAAACGATCAGCTGCTGATACCGAATAGCTGATACCGAAACGATCAGCTGCTGATACCGAATAGCTGATACCGAAACGATCAGCTGACGATACCGAATAGCTGATACCGAAACGATCAGCTGCTGATACCGAATAGCTGATACCGAAACGATCAGCTGCTGATACCGAATAGCTGATACCGAAACGATCAGCTGCTGATACCGAATCGCTGATACAGAAAACAATATATTTAGAACATCAGCTATAAAGCTGATTTTTAATTGTATTGTTTTTCATAAAATTAATTTTCAAATATATAATTCGCTTCTATTTAATAATATTACTTCCATCAATCGAAAAGATGAAGATATTACGCCAAAAATTTGACCATTTGTACTTACGTACGTACACATGAATGTATATATGTACACTTGTAAAACTCATACAATTTGAAGTTAATTTCCATTTGGCTTTGGATTATTTTGTTTTATAGTGATTAACGGTAATTACATAATGACATACCGCGATTCGTGAATGGTTCCCATCGTTTACGGCCAAAAGGGTTGAAATGATTTCAGAAATTTTGCCGAAGAATGTAACGTAACACATATGCTTCTATATCATAAAGAAAGTCTATTATCACGCTCAGCGTACTCAGTGTAATAATGAATATATTATTATTTTGGTGATGTAAGTAATATAGACGGTATTAAAGTTACATTATTATGTTAATTTTCGATTTACACAATCTGAAAGGTGCAATTTAAGTTGAATTCAGTATCTCAAACTATTTAAGGATCGAAGCCTAGTAAGAAATATTCTACGAAATATACTTAGAAATCTCACTTAATAACTGTTACCTCTTTGACTTTCTATTATATATATATATATATATATATATATATATATATATATATATACATATACATATATGTATATATATTTGTATGTATATATATATATAAATATATATATATATATATATATATATATATATATATATATATATATTATAAGATACACACACGCACATAACAAGACACAGCCCACTGCTACTGTCCATACAAAATGTTTAAATTATATAACAATATTTCAATTATACGAATGTCTACACAAAGTACTTCCTTATAATTTAAATATCAAATTCTACACGAATAACATTTTTTTATAAACTCGTACCACTATATGAGAATATATACAAGTACAAATAAACATACGTCATTAATATTTGATTTCTTCATTCAAAGGAAAGAAAATAAATTTCTCATAAAAAGAACAAAAAGGTTTCAAATTTGATGAACGGAACGATCAGATAATCATGTATTTACGTCTCGTAGACGAAAGATATTTCGACAACATGATAAATATTAAACACTTGACAATAACTCAAAAACATATACCACTCAATTAAAATTAAAGTTACAAAATATCCAAATATCAACAAAAACATATATAAAATTAAAGAGACTTCAAGATAAAGATCATTGTAACAAATTCGATCAACTAATTAACCGCACATTATTTAACTGACAAAACAATACAAAATATTTATAGTCGCTAAGGTCAGGTTTGTTGATTTTATAAAAAAAAATAAATACCAAAACTAGTTTTACGAAACCAGATAACTTATTATTTTACATTTAAAATATTTCATACAGGTACAATATAAATTCTTATATTGACTATTCAATTAAAAAGTTTCACAATTTGTAGTGGAAAGGCATCATAATAATTTTCACAAGAGTCGAGCCATTGTAGGACGATACAACGCCATGTGATGTCATACATCCTACAATACTATAAAAGGAAACTGAAATAAACAATAAGTAAATAATAAAATAATTCTACAGCAAAATTCCACAGCAAAATTTATTATTTCAAAAAAGTGAAGTATAAAGAGAAACAACTTTTGTATGTAAAATTTAACGCCTGAAAATATCCACCGAATAAAAAAAACTTTTGCTTTGCTATATCGTTTACGAATATAATTAAATTAAAATATATAGCTACTGCTAAGGATTTTCGGAAACTGTGTGAGTTCAAGGCTTCTTTTCTCGATCGACACCAAAATAATTATATATATATATATATATATATATATATATATATATATATATATAAATATATATATACATATATATATATATATATATATATGTATTTGTGTGTATATGTATGAGTACATACAAAGGCATAAATCAACTAATACATCAGTTGATTTTTTATTTATTTCACGTTTTATTTTCGTTACGCAATATGTTGCCGAAAGTTAAAACAATTAAGTGTTGGTATTTCATTCAAGCTAACAATGTTTTAAAGTTTTATTTAATTCCATTTTACCGCTGTAACAACGTATTAAAGTTTGTATTTAATTCGTAGCTAAGTTTCGCCAGCTAATTGAATAACATGAAACACGTTCCGTAATATTGAATTGTATGTTCTCACGACAAATTGACTTTGATAGAACGTAGTTTTAAGGCCGAGGAGGCCCGTTTGTTTTCCGAATTCATTTTTCGAATTAGATAATCGAAATATATGAAAGTAACATATATTCAGAAAATAATCTGTTCGAAATCGAAAAGAATGTCTGTGGTGTATTACACATTTTATATGGTTTTCTGCTTTCGGGTTATTCCTTTCGAAAAACGATCATGTGTTCACAGCTTATTGTACAGGGTAACTATAGATATTTGATTGTTAGATTCAGTACCTATTTGAAATTTAAGGCATATTACATACACCTTTTTATAAATAATTCGCTAAGTATTCCCACTCTTCCCTATTATTAATTAATAACCATTTATTGAAGTAATGCTTTATACTGTAATGTACATTTACGATATTTTCAAGCGACTAAAGTGATTATCTTCATTCGCATTTGACATAAAACTAAAAGTGTACAAACTCATCAAATACTACATGATAGAAACGAGCAATGCGGTATCACCTAGGAAGGTACTTGTAAATAGTATTTAGAGTACTAAAAGTACTGGCAGGTTTCTTGTTTAGCTCCTGGTAAACCGTATGATTACTGTTAGGGAATATTCGTCATGATGTCACCTATTCTTGTGACGAAATATAGACAGTATTTGGTTGGCTCTCTATAAACATGCAAGCTAGTCATATTATTATCGTAAATATTAGTTACAATGAAAATGTTATAGTAAGTATAATAATATTAGTGCATTGCCCAAAGAAGAACAATTTTATTACTGTCCTATTTATTTTTATATTAGGTAAATTATATTAACCTATTTATTTTTATTTAAGGTACTATGATTTTAAATAAACTGACAGGACTGCAGATAATAATGTACACTTATAATGAAATATCAAGGTCTAAATATTTGCTAAACTAGATAAGATAGGTTATTAAGAAATTTTACTCAGTGTATCTTCCCGAGTACCTCCTTAAAGTTATAAAGGGTTTAAAGGAAATCTATATGTACATACGATGACATCAAATATTCTCATATTGCCGAACAGAAAATGAAAGACTACTGAGCCTAGTACCGTGGTAAATACGTACGGGATCTTCGTGTACTAATTAATGTGTGTCATACAGCACACCATCTAACTGACTGTATATAATCATTGTACCAACCATACGAGAATATAGAACTATGTATAAATACTAAATATATAATATGCATATATGGTTATATATATATATATTTATATAGATATATATATATATATATATACATATATATATATATATATATATATATATATATATATATATATATATATATATATATATTCTGCTCACACATTTCCATTTCAAAGAAAGATATGAAAGTATAAAAAATTCATGGCAACTCTACGGTGAACATATTTAATTTCGGGTGATGATATTTAATTATATGGGTCGTTCTTTTTTTGCAGCCTACGGTTCGTCCCCAAGAATAAAAGAACACATTTTGTATAAAAAATTCAGTCTTGTTTCTTTTTTTCATTATTGCGTTCTCAATAATAATGATATGAATCTTATTTATTAAAATTATATACATATTTTTAGAAAATTAAATGACAATTTTCGTACGAAGTAGACAGAAATCATGACAGAAGTGTTTTGCATACAAATGAAAGTTTTGCCACATTACTTGCCATATTCAGAATACTTCTCAGATCAAAAATATTTGTATGATTTGATAGAATTTAAGAATATTTCTGATATTGAGAAATGTTACTAATTTTAACACATGGCATAAATAAATTTATATATTACGATTATTTATACTGAAAAAAAAATTAATTTCTCTGCTGTCTCTCGCCATAAACATTTTTGTTGCTGTTTCATGTCACGCATCTCTCGCATGTCCTTATTGTAATTTTGAAAAAAATATTTAACGAGTTAAGTCAGGGACCTATTGTCTTTAATTTTAGTTGTTTAGTAGCTTATTACCATTCCGTGACAATGCTCACTACTCTGCCACAAGCTTGGCCCTCATATCAATGTGAGTCAAAGTATCCCACCGGTCTACTTTTCGAGATATTAAGTAAAATTATGTTCTAAAACAAATAAATAGTATGTACTAAAGCTGTTTATATTTTTATATAATTTATTTTATGATTACAACAGTATTCTAAAGCTTACTCTTTTTAAAACAAGAAATGTGACCCATTAGCATTAAGTAAAGTATTTTTATTTTTTTAACAATAGCAAAACAATACTTCATTGCTCAAAAGAAAGTTTGTTTTTTAGTTTCAGTTGCATTATTTAAAATTTAATATTTTATTATTTATGGTAATATAAAGTACAACATTTTTTTTTATAATCGAGGCGTTTATTTTTTGTCATCCTTCCTATAAATCTTGAATATTTTAGAATAGCTTGAATAAGTAATAGTACATCGATGCTGAAATCTAATAAAATCTATTATATTTTAAGAATAATATAAAATAACCGATAATTATGAAAAAAATAAATATTTTTTTTCAAAATAAAATTAAATATGACTCCAATTGGCAGTAAGAAAGAAGAATGTCCAAAATAGCATTTTAAATGTAAACAAAAACGGAATATTGAAGGGAATAAATGTTCAATGCAGATGAACTTACAGCTGATTCACCATTGTGTTTGCAGTAACAAGTTCACAAAATGTGAAATTCGATCTATTCACAGAACTATGATTAGATCAAATTTCACATTTATAAATCAAAAAACGTCATATTTTAAAGAATTCACCGCATTCGCATAAAGCCGTGAAATTATAATAACAGCAAATTTATTTTTGAATCGAGAATCAGAATTATCAGTTTGCCAATTATTTATACCTTTCGCTAGAACTAACATGTTACTTCTAGCACTCTCTGTACTCCAGTTTCTTTCGTATAATCATCGAACCTTATTCTTTCCATACACCTTGCATCGCAAAATGGTACCAAATATAAAATACCTGATTTTAAATTTTTAGATATTTGCATAAACAAATTGCGGATAATAGTATTTCCAAATTCAAAAGTGAATATTTTTACAGATCAAAACAAATGTGTAATTTTATCAAGATGGACTTTCCCTTAAGTTTGTGTTAAACCGTTTTCTAATTTTGAATAAATTCGTTCTCCGGATATTTAAATATGCTTACTTCCGCTGGAACAAGAGAAGTTTAATAAGATAACGGTTAATGGGGGTTGTTACAATTTGAATCTGTACACAGTCGTCAACTGGAAAAAGCCCGAGTAAATTTTCACCACCTAACATTATTTAAATTTGATAGTTTGAAGTGATTTTGTACTGAGAGCATTATTTTGAAATTTCAGCAGCAATACAATTGAATTTTCGAAATCATTTTAAATATATAACTATAAACTGGATAAAATATATTTTATAAACCGACTACAAAACAAGGTACTAAAAAATAAAAAATAATTAACTCAAAATAGGTACCTACTTATTCCCAATAAAAGTAAATTACTTATATTTGAAGTCGGTACCAGTACTGTTGGCAAACTTAAACAAATTTATAATGTAAATCTAAAACCTTAATTTCTAATGTACTTACAGTAGGAAATAGATTCCTAAAGGGAGTGTTTATAAAATAAAACTTTACATTTATTTAAGTTGGTCGGCAGTGCCGGCACTCACTTAAAAAATAAGTAACTTAGTTGTTTATTACGAATAAGTAGGTTCCTATTTTGGGTTAATTACTTTATACTTTTTAGTTCCTACTTTTTTGTAATATGTATATGTGTATAAATATATATATATATATATATATATATATATATATATATATATATGTGTATATATATATATATATATATATATATATATATATATATATATACATATATATAAATGTGAAATGTTTATACTGTATTTGAATATAATTATCGTTATGTCGCGTTTTATTTTCATTTTGGTATTTCATTCAAGCTAACAATGTTTTAAAATGTTTAACTTATTTTGCAAAATAACAACTACCCGTAACAAATATTTTGAATCATAGTTGATTTACTGACATTTATTAAGGATTTCCATCGTTCATTTCCGGACCTCATCCTAACCTACCCCCTAAAGTATTCTTTATCAAATAAAAAAGAATCATCCAAATCAGCATACTCGGTAAAGTATTAACGCTGAACATAAATATAGAAAAACCGACAAATACCGACAAATTGAGAAAATCCCCCTTTTGTAAAGTCGGTTAAAAATAGAAAATAAGGATTAAAAGCAACTTTACCAAGAATTTTTTTTTCATTTGGTCAGATTTTAAATAGAAAATGAATACTTGATATTATAATTAATATATATAATTATATGTATATATATATATATAAATTATATATAATTAATATATATAAACTTTGTCGAAAAAATCATGACGTCCTTTTTATTTCATACTTTAAAAACAGCGATGAGAAACAATATTTGAATTTTACTCTAACAGCTTAGTTAAATTAATTTCTTAGAACTTTACTTAATCCATTGTTTTAAACCTTGTGACCTATTTGCCACAGATGATTATGAAAAATTGTCATGCTTTAGATGCATTGGTTAGTAAAATCCTATTTCGGGTGTGGCCGAAAAATTGTAATTTTATTGACAGATTTGTTACAATCTTGTAGTTGTAAATAACTATTATTTTTAAATATTTCTGTCGATACATTTTTCTAAATCAGTTAAATTACTCGACGACCAATATGAAAATGTTTTTTTTTTAATAGAATCATTTCAGATTTGCTTTGGATATCCCTATTCATTTCCTTGTGAATTCATGGTCCCAAAAATTTAAAGAATTCGTAAAAATGTTTTCATTTCATTTAAATAAATTTTATGTATTAATGTACGTTTGTTTTTTTAAATATTCATAAGTACCTTCTTAAGCAAGATTTCCCCATACACTGAAAAAAATAACTAAAGCAAAAGCGGGTGTGGTATAAAATAATTTAATTAACGAATTGAAAACCTCACGTTTTATCCCATTTACCTTTCCTCGTTTAGCTCCTTCAGTACATACTCAACGTGCATTAGTTGTCGAAAAATAGATGTTCTTATGGTAATGAATTTCAAAATCCGTCAAATGGACCTAATTACATCATATTATTTATAACCAAACAGTTCGTGTTTTAGGTTCCTTTTCATAATAAAAAAATGTGTGCATTTTCATCGACTGTGTGTATGGAGTTAAAGAAAATACGATGTAACAGAAAATTAGATATTTCCAAAAAAACACTTTAATTAGGCTTACTCCATTTCTTGAAATAACCTATTCGGAAATACACTTTCTGTCCGTACTGAGTAAACAACACATAATGAATATATATATTTCGGTACATCCATTTCGAAATTCTAATAAATTTTCGCCTTTTTTATAGCGATACCTTTACGGAAGAGAAGAATTATAAAACATTTTATTTTATCATCCATTTTTGTTGCGTCTTTTCGCAACAAATATTGCATTCGACATTTAATCGTTACACCGGTTACTGGTAAACGCTATGAATTCACATTTATTATAATACCATTTACTGTTTTACTTTCCTGTACTCTCTCCTCAAACCTATTAAATAATTGAGTAATGTAATTAGAAAATATTCGACACTCATTCCATTGATGAAATTTTCTATTAAATTCTTATGATAAGGAATGAATTCGAAACGTTATTTTAAAATGTATTTTTCTCTTTTTGTAAGAATCTCTAAAATATGTAATGTTATGAGGTCACCTAAAATACTTTTAATCGTTAAATAACATCATGTAGTAAAATATTGAAAGTGGTGAAGGTTTGAAAACTCATAGTCATAATGCCAAAAAATAATCTGAATGGTTTCTAACCAATTCATGGTTACAAGATATGAGGAAGAAAAAGTGTTATATAGCAATTTTTTCAAACGTGAATTCGTTTAATAAAACACATCATTTCATTTAAATTTTAATAATAAAATGTGTTGGCCAATTAATTTACGGAGTGAAAAATTTAGAGTATTCTGCAAAATTATATTATAAGTTGGAGATTAGAAAAATACGTTAAGGCTAAGAATAAAAACAATCCAATACCGCGAGGTTAACGGATTACCAGGAGTAGTTCTCTGTTAACTAATTGAAAGTACAATAATATATCGTATTACCTCAAGTTTTAAACAGCGAAATGATTTTGCAAATTCTACAGAACAATAAAATATTAATAGAAAATGAAGCTCCCTCGATCGCAACGTGGTGCATATGGCTGCAATTCAATGACTATCCGACTCATTGCATAAGGTAATGAATAAGCATTTAAAATTTTCAAAAACCTTCAGTTAGGCTAACTAGTTAGGAAAGCTCGTTAAACAGTTTTTATATTTCCGATATTACTCAAACACTGAAATTGACTTATGTAGGCCAAGAATTCCCCTAATTGTGAAATTCACTTGAAGTTTTCGAAGTCAAAGATTGAAGTAAAACACCAAAGTAAATCAACAAGCCGTAAAATCAAGATAAAACACATTTTACCGAGTGAAACTGTACACAGATATGAATTGTTTTCAGAGGTCAGCCAACGTTAACCTTTATCATGTTGAATCTTTTTTGACAAATCAAAAAATGAAAAATCCTGTTATAGCATCGTACAGCATCCGGGGCGAATACATTAGCAAACTTGGGTTTAAATTAAAATGTATATTTCGACGGGTGGAAAATTGTAAAAGTAATTACTTATACTTAATTTGTATTTAATGAACATCTCAATAATATTTAAGATTTTTTTTCTATATGTCTAAGTTTGCAATTATTTTAAATGAAATTAAAATAATTTGTTGGCAGTAACGTGAATGAAACAAGATTTCTATTTAATTATTATTGATTTCTATGGAAAATTTCATCAAAAAGGAATTAGCCACGAAAAGTATATTATTTAAATTTTTCTCATTTCAGACAGAAAGTGTATTCATTAAATTAATTACATCGAAAAATCAAAATGTATTTCTTGGAATTTCTTTTAAAGTTTCAACCCAGAACTCGCAATCGACGGAAGTGAATTTAGCATTTCTCATTAAGAAAAAAACACAAAATGTACAACATAGTACGATATGATTGTGTCTATTTAGCAAAACTGAGCATTTTTTTGACAGCAACATACATTATATTGAACATTTAACCATGGAGCTAAACTAGATAAATAGGATTGGACGTGAAAAATGATAACAAAAATAAAATGAATGAGGTGTTTATCGGAATACCGATAAATGTTTTAAGTATTATTGACAATTATCCATATTTATTTAAATTTTTAATGCAATGGTTAATAATGGTAGACCTGTGTAAACAATTTTTAATATATGTACCGAAACAATTTTAATTGAAAGTTCATTGAAAGTTAATCAAATGCTAGTACCAAAAATTTTTCATATTTTCGCAATTCAGAGTTGAAAAAGGGGTTGAGATACACTGCATATTGCTTTAAAATATATTTCGCAAAAAGGATTTAAAATTGTTAAAAATGATAAATGGAAATTCAATTTCATTGTGAAATATCTATCCAATATCATTACGTTTGATAGAGCACACAAAGAAATTGCACCCAAATTTTACATATCACCCCATATAACTTTCTTTTTTATATTTTGCTTGTTTTAATTGAAATCTCTTCCTCTGAAATATTTACTTATACATAAGTTTAAAACTATAGAACCGTAAGACTGTGACAGACGCATTGACGGACTAACATTACAAAGGTATAAGAATTCCTCGTTTCTTTCCGAAACCCTAATAAATTTAATCGGATCCTCGAGTTATTTTAAAATTTTCCAGATAAGAGGGAAATCTATATGTTATTTACCATTATGTCGTTATGGAAATGAGTTACATAAATGAAACAAATATTGAAAAATGGGAAAAAATTATTTGGGATTGATAATTACAAAAAAAACTTTTCTTTTATATATAGGCTGCATCAGAAGAATGGTTTTAAATAAATTACCGCATTTATTTACACTTGACGAAAATTATCTCATTTCATTAAGGGTGAATATTGTTTTTGCAAATATGTTTAACAACTAAAACCAATGGTTCAAAATAACATATCGAGTTCTTTTGTAAAATTAATACAAAATAAAATCATATGAATTCGTCGACAAATGCAAACATCTCTAATACTTGTTAATTTTATACATACGCATTTTGAAATTTAATACGAGCATCAAACCTAATAAAAAAAATAGTATTTTTTTTAACCAGGTCATTATTTCATAACAAGGTTTTTTCCTGCACCGGATCCTGCAATGTTTTCATTGTACCCTGTACTATAATTATATATTACAAAACGGTATTTATGATCAGTCAGAGACAATATAACGAAATCACATAACAAAGAGCATAGACAAAGGTATATTGAAATTTTATTATTTCCGTGACGTACGTCGTGTGCTATGTCTAAATGACATTCATTCTGTAACGTGGATTCTGACAAAAGCTTTCGTTTCGCACGTGGAACCATTGGCGATTAGCAGATTGTAATTGTATTTAACATAGCTTTGAAATATTTTATGAAGGGTATGAATGTACCTACCGGTGAGCACTTTATTCTCTGCGTACCAGGTAAAACACATCTCTAAAATTGACGTGGCTGCGTGACTGCGTGACGTTTCTTAGAGAGAGAATTGAAATGGCTCTAAATTGTTAAAGCTTGACGAGATGAACTAGCATAACGAAGTTTCGATACATATTTAGGCGCATGTAAATATTTAAGTGTACATAGTGTTGCCATTGAACTATTTACAAATATTGATATTGTTTCTCGTCGTGTAAATGTATCGTCTAGTAAACCTTTTAACAGGCGTATAAGTATTGTTAATTTTTTACAAATTATGATATTTAAAATCATTACCTACTTTTTCAGTAAACTTTAAGTAAATTTAACTTAACGCGATTTTTTTCACAATTTTGACCGTAGCGGTTTCGTAGATTAAGGGTGTGGGATATATAGTTTTATAGACATTTTCAATAATATTTATGAAACTGTCTTATACAACATTTTGTCACTTCTAATTAACACTCCATATATGAGAAATGGAAAAATTTGAACCCCAATAGACGTTTTAGATAAATAATTTAAATATTATTGAAATATTTATGTGTTTTATCCCTAAACCATTTTCATTTTTCTAGTTGAAACGTTTTTTCGTTTTTTTTTGTTGAAGTTACTAAACCCTATTTATTTTAAAAATAAAACTATTATGAAATATACGCTTTCCAAATGTTGACTGGACTATTTAGCTTGACTATTTCTAATTTCCGAAATAAATACGGGATTATTTCAAATTTTTCCTTCTTTAACTTAATATCAATTAATTTTGAAAATATGGAATAGTCCGTTAACTTTTGCTCGCGACTTCGCTCGTGGCGATTTTTGTCAAGGTGGCGCAATTAAATTGTTGCGCCTTCGAGAAACATAATGAATTGATTTAATATAAAGGTCAAGTCATATGTTGACATGTTGTATTAAAAATGTCATATTTCTCGGATTAATACGGTAACTTAAATCATAAGTAATAGTTATAGCAAATCGTGTATAAACCCGTCTTGTTGTTTAAGCGTTATTGAGAAATTAACACTTTTTATTGTATTACCAACATTTTACCAAATAATACCAAATCTGTGTTACTCCTTCACAAATACTATACGCGCGTTAAACTTGCTTGTTATTTATTGCCTGCTTGTAAAGTTATTGGGTTGAAAACAAAAAAACTTCCAGATTTATTATATTAGTAGAGATAAGCAGGAAAGAAAAGGTATGGCAAGTATGCAGATGATTTTATTAACCTGTTGCGCTCCAATTTTTGAAAATTTAAATTTAAAATTTCGCCGATGAAAAAATATTCACTGATCGTCGTGCTTAGGTGATCTTACATTGAAGGACAAATTAGAAAAATAATATTAATTTAGTATGTTACATGATCTTTGAACTGAAAATGTAAGTTTTTTCATATTCAACTTGCTAATGCACATGTAGGCGAACACATGAGCGGAATATATCCGGACATAACCCGTATTTTACACACTTTCCATAATCGGAGTACAATTTTGAACCTACAGATTAAGCTAAATCATCAGTATTTTATTATTATTTTGAACCTACAGATTAAGCTAAATTATCAGTATTTTATTATTATTTTGAACCGACAGATTAAGCTAAATCATCAGTATTTTGAACCTACAGATTAAGCTAAATCATCAGTATTTTATTATTATTACATTATTATTGTATAAATATGCAAGAAAAATAAAAATCATGTTTTCCTCGACAGAAGATTTAAATATTTTTTGAAGGTTAAAAATGAAGAAAGTATGTAACTACACGTTATATATTTTATTAATTGTTAAGCGTGATTGATAAATTCAGTTAAACATATATTTTTGACAAGCACTCTCAAGTGCTGTTAATTGGAGGTGAGGCGGTGCACATATACTATAATATGACATTCGTCACATATATGTTACAAAATATGTAAGTGAGTCATCGCCTATCCGCGCGCGTAAGAAACAAAACGATTAAGGATATACGCAAACTGTCCCGCTGGTCGTATAAACCATTCCTTAGCAAAGAATGAAATAGAAAACGTTCCACTTAGTACGGACATATTCGTGAATTGTTATATTCATGGAGAAGCTAGTGATCGATATATTCGAACTTTATGCTTGCTTCATGCTAGATACTCTCCAGTCGGTCTAAACTCACTTGTGTATCGATATTTGCGCATATATTCGTTCATAGTTTCAGAAGACCCGTAACACAAAATTTTATGAGAACAGAAATGATAAGTATATGGAGAAAGTTAAAACAGATTTTGCAAACTCTTAATATTCAAAGTTTGGTATGAAAATTGAATTAACTTTGACAGAAAATATGTTTATATTTTCTTGTGATTTTAAACTTTCTTTCTGCATTTCATACAATAACAATTAGATTTCCTTTTTTTGTAACTTTTTATTTAGTTCAATTCAAATAAGTGAAAACCCAAATAGGCATAAATATATTTATGGTGATAAAATAGTGAAAATTATTTTTAGTAGAGATTGTAGATATCAATTAATTAACTTACACATTGCAAATGACAATTTTGAAATGCACCAGCTTTAAAAATATAATTATCTTGCATGCCAGGTCCTAAACTTGTATATAGTATGAAAAAAAGTTTTCAATATCTATGATTTTGTATAGACCAACAGTCCTGAAAATCTAGATATCTAACGAACAAAAAAATTTAATACTTTATGTTAAGGGTTTAGGTAGCGTACTCCCAACCGAACTACCCGATAAGCAAGTATGCGTGCCGCAAAAAACCCAATATTTTGTAACAGATAAATATATTTATTATTTTTATATATTCGTAACATAATTACTTAGTACGAAATGATGTCGTGAAAATGATGTATGATGTCGCACATATCTACGCGTAATTTTTATTGTGAGTAATCATTATCTAAATAATAATAATTGTCAATAATAGCAAAGGTTCATTTAGGTGAAATAAATTGATATGTGGCCTCCACAAGTATATGTGTCACACTATGGACGTCATTGTAACCAAAAAAAATTTGGTTGCACGATAATTTCTGTATATCACTTATACTGGCACTTATCACATTATTTTTTTTTTTATTTTAGATTGTGCATGGCACTCAGACCTTCGACTATAGAAAAAACAACATTATTGTGAGAAATATTACATCACATAAAAACTAATCATATTTTTCTTGTAGATTTCATTTTTATAAAGTTTTATTTTATGTAAAACTTTTTAGCGGATAGTTCTTCGGTAATAATGGACTATACCTTCAAGACGGTTTCCTCCACGAAATCGAAAGTACCTTTATCGCACACCATAAGGTTAATGGCATGATACGCAATATTTCGTTTCCTTTAATTAAATTGCCTGATTTTTGTCATTTCTGTGTAATGGACGAATAATAAAATACACGATACCTTAACTGAATGCTGCCGGAATTATCGGTTAGGTAAATTAAAAAATACATTATTTTACCATATAATTAACATAAATTAGCATTTTCGTAAGATAAAATTCAAACATTACCTTAAAGAAATTTCTTCCTAGTTTATACTATTTTTAATCAGGTGTCAGTTTATTTTGCAATGAAATTTGTTGATTTTTATTATAGTAATTTATTTTTCTTTGTAAGAAACCTGGATTTTATATTTCACTATTTCCTCGTTCTCGTGAGTATAATTGACCGTCTTTCAATTTCTTAAACTCAATAAAATGTAGCAATAATTATATTTTTGTTATAATGTTCCTGAATTAATTGGCAGCTTCATGATTTATGGCCTTTTGGTTCCTTGTGAAATAATGCATTAAATTGTCGTGGTGTTAATGAAGGAAATAAAACGAAGTAACCGGTGTTTTGTTTTATTTTAGCAATAAAATTTGTCACTACTTAGACAATGTGAAAAATAAAATAATCAATTTGATGTACAATTTATGAGATTTTTCTAGATGGAGTATTGATAGAATTTCATGTTATGAAATTGATGAAATTTTAATATAAAGTTTGTTTTGAGTAGAACAACATCTAAAATTGAAATAAAAATTAAAGTGACGACAAACTCAATTACAAGTATTTTACCTACAGTTTACAGAAAAACTATAGCAAAGATTCTATATCTCTCCGTTTTTAAGCAAAATATTGTTATGCTTGTGAAAGATGGACTATGGTGAAATATTGATTAGCATCAATATTTATAAATTGTGTAATAGTAGAAATATTATACACCTTATGCTTTAAAGTTCAAAATGTGAAATGAAATATTCGTAAGGTAAGTTTACCATTATATATTTTTTCATAGCCTTCCAACTTGCATTTTAAATTCATCTTTCATCTAACGCATATTGCTGTTGAATAACAATAGGCATATACCATTCCCTGTTTACACTGAGGACGGGATAATCTTAATCATCAGTTCAATCTTGTGATAGGCACAGCCGTTTTTCTTATAGACCAAAGTGCAACATATTTAGTGATAAAAAAAAATTTAAAAAAAAAAAACAAAATAAGCGCCCTTTAATTCGAACGAGACATAATTTTTAAAAACATGATTGCACTACGATGTAATGCCACATACTTGTAGATAAATGCATACTAACAAAGATATACACTTTTAAGCCGTGGTTAGTATTAGAAATACCATATTGTACGGATGTAGTTCATCCCATATTAATGAATCATATCAATTTATGGAATCATTTTTGTCCCAAGAATAGAAAGAGTCGGACTGTAAACAATCAGTACACCTCTTTTTACGAGTAACATTATGCGTATTTGCATTCAAATATTCACACCCATAAATATATGTTCGTTACTTATTCTCTGTCGCAAAAAATGGACAATATTTTAAAAATTCAAGTTTTTTAAAAACTTAAAACGATTAAAGAAATGGATTACGGCTCTTCTACTACTTCTGTAATTTAGGTACAAGTAAAGATCATTTTGAGTGAAAATAACGCTGTCGAGACCGAGCAACATGTGGAGTGGGCAATTAAAGGAATTGGTCCTTTGTCCGTTTAGTAAAGTTTTTTAATAATGCTTGAAAATAATAATCATCAGTCATTTTTTTATCTGAGTAGAGAGCTTTCTTTAAAAGGAAATAATTAAGTACACTAGAGAAAGGAAAAATCTACTCTATAGCTGCATCTTATAGAACATATATATTTTACTTATGTGATTAGGTTATTACTATATATAAAAATAATAAAGAAAATTTTTGAAAATTGTTTGGAAAATTTTTCTCTAAATGCAGTCAAATTCAAATGAGTTTCTTCCGAAAGTAACCACTTTTCGGGAAAGCAAAATAAAGAAATTAGAATAAATTTCGTAATATATTTAGAATGGACGTACTCTACAAAATCTTTCATGGAATTTTCTTTTCCCTCATATGGTTTCAAATAATGACACGTTAGAAATGAAATGTTCTTCAGTATTTCAATTGCTACAATTTAGGGATCACTTTATAACACATCCAATTCCGTTTCTAACTAATTTTGTATTTTCTTACTGGATAATTGCGGCTCAAACTTGGATGAAACCCTCTCATCCGGTTGTCTAATCCAATTAATTATCCATTATTTTCCTGCCAATGGATGCAAATGTCTTCGGGATATTGAAAATTAAATTTGCTAATGAAAAAAAAACATCAAGCCAAGAAATAACCATAAAGAGGCTACGACTACGGTATTTCGACAATTGTCAACAGAGCTTTGTACTGTTGTTAAATACGACCAATATAGTTAATCGATTAAAAAAATCATTCAATGTTTTTCTTTGATGACATTTTTAAGGTGCCGACTTCCTACCACCTTTTATAAATTCCCTTGTAAACTATTTATTTACAAATGAACTGAACAAAATTTAGAAAATATCGATTCTCAAAACATCATTCGAAATACTCATGGTGTTTCTAAATCAAGAGAAAACGTTTAAGAAAACAAAAATCGTATTTATGATACTCAATTACTAATCGTAGTGGTCCAAACTTTAACTATGTGTTTGTTTGAACTGTGACAGATTTTGTAATTTGACTTGATATTTATGTTTGTGTTGACTTCTATTATCTTTAGAAAGATTTGCATTACGAGTTCAATCAATTCTGGTACGATTTTCTTTAAAAGAGAGGAAAAAAATACTAATCTTACTTTAGGGTTAGTTTCATTTTTGTTAAGATAAGTGAACATAAATGAACTTATATATATAAAAATGCATATTAATGTATAAAAACATAAAATAAAGTATTACTTCACAGAAAAAAAAACACATTCAAAAATTTCATCATAATAGATGAATATACCGTGTGGCAATCAGAATTAATTTTCTTCGTTTCGATGTGTATGGTTAGACGTTTTCCTTTCCCTGAAGGCGTCTTCAAACCAGTTAACGGTCCTTACAAAAAGACCTGCCGTAATGAATGTACGAGACGTCACGCCATATAGTGCTTCCTAAGCGATATTCACTGATCCAAGTGTCATCTAAATAATACATTGTTCGCTTTTCATCTTTCATTTCTAAAACTATCCTTCTTTTTAGTACTTTGAACTGTCCTGTATCTATTTGTATAATGTGCTAAGACCAACCCTAGTACATTTTAGCCGTTGGCTTCAGCAGATTATTTACATAATTATATACATATATATATATATATATATATATACATATATATATATATATATATATATATATATATATATCTATATGTATCATAATAATTTAAGTGTAACGCATATTACGCCTCACTTATAACACTCGAATAATGCATGCGTACTCATATTTTCACCAGTGCACGCGTACTCGTATTGCGGAAATGTCACTTGCAAATAAATATTTAATCACAATTTTTAGAATATTTTGTGATGTAAACAATACATTTGCCATAGCCTTTGACGTACACATGTTACTTTCTAAACTTTTGTGCGAATCTACAAACGTAGATATTTTTTCAATAATGCTGTAGTTACTATATTATTTTCCGCTTATTCCACTATACCTCTTATAACGCATTTTTGGCAAAACTTTTAAATTACGTCATAATGAATCACCGCGTATGAAACCACTATATTTAGTGCCTTTAATATTTATAAATGCCATCGGATCCTTCTTTTGCCTTTCAGCTCCCGGCCACATCTCGGTATTCGTGATAATCTATACGAATACCGAGAAGTGGCCGGGAGCTTACAAACGAATAGTATTATTATAGATATCGTTCTCACGAGCGTATTTATGAGTGTCCAATCGCTCTACCGGGAATCAAACAATTAGCTTTTTAAATGATGGCTGGCGTTTAAGCCGATACGCTACAGACCATTATATACAAAGTCGAAGTGCGTATAAATAATGACGAACATTGACATTAAACTTTTTTTGTGAAATGTGTCCGAAACAGGAGCAAAATCTATTATAAAAAAATGTGACTGGAGTTTACACCTTGAGTACGATTGTCTTGAAATGTATAAAATATTTAACATTGTATATAAATAAAAATATCAATACCATTAAATGTAAATGGAAAATTGTTTATTAAAAAAATGCAGTCAGCATTTTTTAATTAAACAATTAATTTTTTTTAAATAATAAAATTATTTTCAAGTAAAATACAAATGAACACGATCAAATTTATACAAAAAAATTAAAAATATTTAGTAACCTCAGACTAAGAAGTTAAAGTTAAAACAGACTTTTTAATTTTGTAGGATAGAAGACACCAAATATTCACACATAATGACATTTAATGATAGCAATTCAAAAATTCTATTACTGGCATTGAAGCTGACTAGCGATATTATTCCATTCACCTATAACTAGAATATTAAAATGTGCATTAAAATTAGTTTGCACGGCGTGGTTCGCTTTACCTATAGCCAGAACGATAAAATGTGCTTTCAATTATTATGAACTCAATCATATAAGCTAGTGAGTGCTTTAATTCAGGAAGTTATCAATACGTATTTATTCTTAATATATTAATAAACAAATACTTGCAAAAAAAATATTGCATTCTGATAAATTGAATTCGAGTGCAAATGATGACAGAAGCTACATATAGTAAATATTCTGTTATTGAAATGTACGGGTCAATTTGAAAATTTAACTGCTTGTTATGGAATTAAAAAAATATGAAATTAAACATAATGTGAGCAGAAAAATTTATAAAAATAAAAGTAATGAAAATAAATATAGTACAAAAAATATCTAAATATGGTACATAAAAAATGAAAACGAAATAAAAAACAATATTTGGAAACACAAAATAGACTAAAAATGTATAAGTAAAAAAATTAAAAATCTAAAAATTTCATTCATTTTCCAATTCCCTTTCTGCAACTTCAGCATAAGCCTTCGCTTCTCGATCTTGACTTGACAAAATTTCCTTGCGAATTTCATGTAGCTCGTCGTCTCTTCGTTGTCTGCCTCACTAGTAGTAGTGTAGCTCGTCGTCTCTCGTTGCTGTCTGACCATTTCATGCCTCATGCAATTTCTTTTTAATTCTTCCGGCTGAAGTAACTGACGTTGGCTGAAAGTGAACTGGATATCTGAATGGTGGCTGCTGGTGCGTCTCCTGCATATTGGTATATTCGTGTCCACGTTCAATATGATTTCCTGTACCTCACCCCTAGGCTGATCAGCAGGAACATCTTTTGCTGCCTCGGACGATGTTTGCAAAGTTTGGGCGGCTTCAACAAATGCACATCACAAAGTTGCAAATTTTAAATTTCACCACATTTTCGCATATCAATAGAAAAAATTAAAATCATAAGTTCATAAAGAAATTTTACAATTTGTATTTTTAAAGGTAATTAAATTACAAACTAATTTCGTTTATAATACTGCTTCTTCAGCATTAAATATAAATCCGAATAAAATTCACTTGAAATAAATCATTCTAAAAACTTTCGGTAGGGGGTACCGAAAGTAACTATATTAGTCAGTTTCTAAAAAAACACTACAAATAAAATATTAATTCTACACTTATTTACCTCGATTATATTACACACGTTGTTTACCTCGATTGGATTTCTTTCTTGTCTTGCTTTTTGAAAATCGTTTAATGGGACTTCCTCAATTAGCCCTGGCTCTATTAAAGAAACAAATAAAGTACAGTTTTCTTGAGCATATTATTTAAAAAAAAGAAATTACATTCGTGCAAACAAATCAATTCTGCATTCATCAAAAAAATTAATTCCGACTTCATCTTGCACGAGAGTCCTACGAAATCTAACTACAGAGATTTAATTTATCATTACTAGTTGCACGGAGAAAAAGCGCTAATCTATTATATTTACATAAAATCATACATTGTCCCTATCTCCGCTCTCTAGTCAACTTCAACATTCGACTCAGATCCCGTAAACAATTACAGAGATTATTCGTACTACAAGTTTTTAACAATAATACCCCTTTATATAACACCATAATTCGAATGTGCCTATTGCATAACGATATTGTTTCTCAACATCCCTCCTTGAACATTTTAACCGAAATTATTAACATTTAAAAAGGAAATAAAAACTATATTATTTATAAATTAAAACCAGCTGTGATAGAATTAGTGTTTTGTTCAGTATGTAGAAAATAGTATAATTCTAAGTTAATACTTACTTTAATAATTGATCAATACATTTTGTAATATATATAATAACAAAAGTAACCATTGAAAATGTATACATAAATACTCTAACCATTTTGTGTACACATAATTAGAGTTATATTATAGTTTTACATTTTATTATACATCTACGTGACTGTAACTTGTTTCATGAGCCTTTCAATAAAAAAATATAAATACTATTTTCATTATACATTTGACTGTACTTGTCCTTTCATTAATAATTCATTTGTTAAAAGCGATACTTCCAGTCAAACAAACGACGCTTACAACTGTCAGTAAATAATTCGATATGTCAATTAAATATGTGCCTGAAATTAACTGGTTACACTATTTTTAACACCCTGAACTTCTGATTTTACTATTCATAAAACTTCATACCGGGCGCTATATATGAAAATCGATTCTTAAGGAGTAAACTCCAAAAACACAGGTATGTAGTACATACAAAATATGTATTCTGTACATCAAAATACTACCAACACTTATTTGAAAAATAATTGTTCAAAAAATTTATTTCTTTCATGACCGTTATGCCAAATATCGTACAAGTGTATTTATATTTAAAGTAATCAAAAATCGTTCTACATCAAATTGAAAACAGCTATACCAATCTAAAGCATATATGGCCTAAACGTTTTTCGAGTTGAAATTTCACGAATATTTTAAACGTCTGCCTTTTCCGTAATCAAAATGAAGGATAGTTCATTTTTACCCCTCTAAATTTAACAATTAATATCATTAAAATAATGGTGTTACACTGATATTTATAACATTTTTTGTCCCAATAATTCACCAAGTTAATGTAGTTATTATAATATAGTATTTAACGTAATTCTTGTTGTAATATATTGTAAATCGTCGTCGAGTAATCGAATATATGGTATATTTGTACCAAGCATATTTTAACTGTCCAATTGATTGATTTACAAACATTGTCTTTTAAAATGGAAAGGAGTATAATTAGCCACCTTATGAACATCAGTTAAGGATATATACTCCATGGGTAAATATTGCTGGTGGCAGCAACTCTAATGTCATAAAAAATATCTAATTTTACTGTTTTTATTTTGAAATAATAGTTAATGTAAAAAAGCCTTCGTTGCTAAATACTTTGTTAAATAAAATCAAAGGTTCTTTATAAATGACAACATATATTGGCTCTTATTTCATTTATTTATTCTAGCGAAAAATTGTGGCCATTTTTTTAAGAATGTGGGAAATGAAGTTTATTATTCAAGCCTAAATCCCTCCTTGGATTATACGGTAAAGAACGAAAGACGAAGATCGCTTAGATCTTCTTTAATAAATAATAATAAATAATTAAATCGTCATAAACTATAAAAGATAATAATAAACAAATATAAATAAAATAATGCAAAACGCTACATATTAATGAAATTTTAAAAAAATCCTGAAAACTTCGACTGTCTACACAAACCTGCGTATTAAAAAATTGAAAAGAAATATCACGTATAGAATTCGTATGCTGCCCCGCGCCATATCGGGAGAATAAACAAAGCAAAAAGTCATATGTGCAGTAATCGATACTGGTCCATTATTGTTCGTTCGCTTTGCTCTATTTGGAGAGAACAAACATTTTGAACTGTCATGAGGTACTCGCTTGCCAAAGAGCGAACTGAAGTAACACATGCAGACCTTTTTTGTTTGATATGTAATAGCTTCTCAAATATTTAATAATAAACGCGCGTGTTAATAACGTCTTAATTGTAAGAATAGATTTTTATTCGTAGATTTCACACATATTTATGTAAATTTAATATTCTTATATAAAGTAGTTAAAATTCTATATCGATTTGATTCGATTCACACTCTTAAAATTGTCCCATTAACATATTCCATTATATTAGCAAAGTAGATAATGGAAACCGTACGATTTTACAAAACATATTGACGAGGTGTGATCGTACCACATACTCCGTATTATTCTCCGCTAAAAATTTCACATAAGACAAAATATATGTTATTATTTGTAAATTATTTGATTCTAATAAATAAGAATCAATTTCATATATAAGACACCATCACCATGTAAGAAATCATTCAACGGTAAGTAAATAATAAGAATCATATGAGAGGCTGTATATATATAAGTACGACTAAATAATTCATGAGCAAAAACAGTGAACTGACTGAAACGTCACTTCCGTGCACTCAGAAAGAGAATATACAAGAACGTTGGATACGCTCGACTAGATTCGCTGCGATTTGAACTAAAGAGCTCGAGAGAGGACCCGCATTGCTTCGGATGAACCACTGACGCGCTCTTGTTTGTTTGGAACGAGCAAACACGGCGCGCATCGGATAGTTGATGAAAGTATGTGTAAAAGTAAATAGTTGGTAGCAGAATGTGTGTATCACTGTACAATATTTGACATGTATGAACACACTAAAAGTGAAGTGGTCAGATGTACGTACTACATTTTTAAATATTGGACTCGATCAGTTACTGTTGCACCTCAAGAGTGGAAATGCAGTATAACAACCTGGATTATTTCGAAATTAAGCACTAATTAAATTATAAAAACAAGTAAACATAGTCCTTTGGCCACTAGCTTATAATATTTCCCATTATATTCATCATATTGTAGTCATATCTTTTCTAAAATATATTTATATTTATATGCATCCATGTTCTATTACTAGAGTAGGGGAATCTTGAAAAATTCACAAATCGTATATTTGGGTATAAAGTTAAAAATATTTAAAACTTTAAAAAAAAAGTCACGAATTTAAAAAAAAAATTAACTATGCCAATCATTTAATTCCAACAATTTGTGAATATGCATAAATTCGAAACTCGAAGAAAAGTTGTTAAGCACATATTTGTGGAGTATTTAAATTGCTAAATATTTTTAAACAACAATTTTCCAAAGATACCAAATTATATCACACATATTTTTAATTTGCATTGATTGTACGTCTGCGAACTGCAAAATAACATCGACGGCTAGATCCATTTTTTTATATTCACTTAAGTTGTTTCCCGATTGACTTTGAAAAGGATCCAACCGTAACACTTATGTAAACATGGCGAACCTTTCCAAAATTTGTATGCCAATTTAATACGCTTTTATTTTATTAATAATTGCAAAGGATGTCCACCATAATATGGTATCATAACCTCATCAACTCTATAGCTTTCTTCGAATAGTGTGTGCTTTGCAAAATTTTCATTCAATGCATTAAAAAGTGACCTAAATTTGAAGTGACCTTTCTATTGCAATTATGTTGTAATATGGCTCTCAGAGTCTGCAGCATTTTTCCAATACATATATCATCTGGGTAGTACAATATAGTCACTTAATCAAAGAAGTCCTATCAAATATCTTATTTCATCAGATATTACGATTCCCATTTTATTCTTCTTGTTAATATACTTATTTGTGTATTGTACAAGCAAACTTATAAAATGAAAATTTGCATACTTGCTGCTTACTGCATGCATTTTCATGGCTTAAATATTGGGCGTATATCTCATGGGAACCAGTTATATATTTTAGTTTCTGATGTGATGATATTATTTGAATTGAGGGCAATGAAAATCTATAAGTTACTTGATCTTCAATTGAAGAGTTACAGCCACTAATACGTCTTCATTTCCTAACTTCAACGAGAGTCATTTCATCGTCACAATCATTATTGATTGACATATTGTAATAATGAACTGGTGATGGAGTCCTCAGTTATGAGCCAATTTTTTGGTGAAAAAATATATTGATATCAGGAATAAATGTATCCTCATCAATTTTCAAATTTTTGGCGTATTCATAAAGTTAAAATTCCCATAATCTTCCAAAAATACTTCTAACATACCAAATATAAATTTTATAAGATGTATTAGTCGATATTATCGTGACATCCATATCCATTATCCGCGTCAAAACTTTTACCTCGTGCCCAAGATGAAATTAGCCTCGCATACCACGACCGTAAAATCGGCAGGCAGAAGACCCGCCAAAATAGGCAACGCGTTCGTCGAATCGATTCTCTAAGCTTTGACCAGAGATATAAGCGGACCGCGATGCGATCTCAACACAACCCTCTAAACATGCTAGACACCAATACACCACAGAGCCCACATCGCAGGTGTATAGGTCAATATATCGAGGTGCATTGCTGTATACATAATTTTAATCGTCAAGGTATTAAGTCTACAGCCATTCTGGTTAGCTGGCTTGATTACTGGATAAAATTTGAATTAATACTGGAATATCGCCAATATTTGTTATGGTTATATCGATATAATTTTAATAATACAAAATAATTAAAACTGTTTACCAAACAAATATAAAACACATACTTTAATTTTAGTTGTTGTATACCAACAACATTGCTACATGTATTTAATGATTTTACGATAAATAAAAATCTACTCTCGAGTGACGAGTTTCTTAAGTACGTTATTAATTAATAGGTTAATTAAGGACGTACTTTTACAACGTACTTTACTTTTACCTCCATCGTTCCCGAAGCAGATTCTAAATTTCATTACTAAAAAAAACCAATTACCTCACTTCATTCTTTAAATTTCAGTTCTTCAAAAATTAAAAAATAAGTAATGATTTTATAAGTAAAAAATAAGTATTAACTCAGTGCATTACAACACAACTGTTACATTATTCCAAAAAAATTTACAATCGCAATGTCTATAATTAAGGTTTACTAAAAGTGATTTATGGGTACAAAATCTATCCTTACCTCATCATATAACACTTTCATCAAACAGAGCTGCTCAACATTTGAGGAGAAATTTAAAAAACAGTATAAATTACGAGGTCAATAAATAAAGTTTGTGATACATTATTGTAAAATAAAGTAAATAACTTAATTATGACTATAACTACTACAATACTGATTTTTAATTATGACTATAACTACTACAATACTGATTATTACAAACTAATGACTTCGGTAAGAAAACACAAACATCTTTGTTTTCAAAATTTCAGACATCATTGACTCGATAATGTGTAAAGAATTAGAGGGAAATAAGAACAATTTTGATATTAAGAGCAGATTAATAATTCAATTAACGAAACGAAAATACCGCGTACCGTTTCATTAATCCTAACGCGCGCAAATACAAATTATGTGTACGTATCTTTTTGATAAACCTAATATTTTTTCTTCAAAATTTTAAACCTTTTCTTAATATCATATTGATCAGCAATATATAATATAAAGAGCAATTATCTGATACCGTACTGGACTTCCTCATTAACTTTAACTTTGTATTCATACACATTCGTCTGTCCTTAAACTACTCCATATTACATTCTGAATGTGACCCAGTCACGTTTTGTGAAATGTTTTACACATTTGGCATATTATTATGTAGATTTGCTGTTGATCGAAATGATTTTCGTTGTCTAAACCAACTTTGTTTTGATGTTTCTTAAAGCCCTTTATTTCATACTATCTTTGAGATAGTTAGCATATACTGAGCTTGTCATAGACTTCAAACATATAAGAAGGAAAAGTTTTTAAATCAAAAGGAAAAAAGCAATTAAATATCGCAGTCCAGCTTTGATTTAAAGAATACTCAAATTGTTTCACAGAATATATTTTGTCATCTAATTTTCAGAAAACCATTGTGGTTATTTACATGTATAATACGAAAATGCCAAACACTGACGAAACATGATTCAAAAATATCTTGTTTGCAGCAACTGTATCTTTCAGACCATTCAACATATCGACAGGTCGATCCAATTTGGAAGTAGATCAAACCGTGATGATACCTTTTCATGCAAAGCCCAATTCACATTTGATTGGTAGTTACTATATTATATCTCGCTATAGCCGTAATCAAAGAACTGAAAAGTATCCAAAAGCTCTTCTTTAGTTGTCCGTCCACAAGGAACTATCCACTGGCTTCTAAATTATAAGCGCTGTATAGATAAAATTTGCCAAAGTCAAAGCGGAATAAAAATTTTGTGGAAAAGTTTTTTGTTGAACCTTTAAAACGTGTAAGAGATGAGTTGTTGCAAATATTTGGAATATTATAGATTGTGGCTGGTCTGCACTAAATAAAAACACAGAAGTTCTATCTTAATATCTTCTGTCGTTTACCTTTTTCTTTTTTAATTTATACCCATAAAACACATAGATATTAATTCTATATTTAAATAAGTTTGTGAAATATGTACTGAATCATATAATGATATGGTGAAAATTAGAATAGATATAGTTATTTGAATTTTCAATTTTATATGCGTATGTTTAAATTTTTACACGTCTAAATGTGTATGCCTTATTATTCTAGCTAATTTCATACATAATAGATTTATTTTTAATATCGCATTTGTAGATAATTGGTCGGGCCTTTCAAAAATACAACTTTAGTGAAAATTATTACTTGTGAGTTTTAACCAAAAGAAACCAAAACATATAAAAAAGACAATTATAAATCTAATCAAACATGGCACACATTAGTTAATAATCCCTATTTCACAAATCATAACAGCAAAATAACAGAACCAAATCTGAAACATAGATTTTTATTGCTCTGAAGCCACAGATTCTAAATTTGATTTTGTTCGTTATAATTATGCCTAAAGTGAGTTTCGTATAATCATCTCTGTCATACTTCTATCAAATTATTTGAGCGTGGTTAATAAATAAAATTTACATTTTCTGATAAAATATCATGTGATATTTAAAATATTATTTTTTTTAGGTTTCAAGTTTATTCTACTTGGAATTCTACTTGGAAAAAGGAAACAATCATATTACTCAAGTCAATTATTAGCCGGAGTTAAAACACATAAATATCTGTCGATTAAAAATGTTACCACGTTCTTTCTGTAAATTCTCCACACCATTCTCTAATCCTATCTGTCAATAATATTACTTCGTTTTGTGTTGCGATTGGTTGATTTTTAATTCACTTTGAATAATTTGTTTAGTATTTCTGTATAAAGTGAATTTGCAAATTAAATTACTTTCGAGTCAAATATTACATTTCAAATAAATTGATCCTCACACAATAAGCATCAAGAAAAAAATTAATGGACCCAAATAACATTCATGAGCGAATTGATTTTTTATCTAAGAAAAAGGTATAAATACCAAAATGTTTAACCAAGAAGACTAATCCGCTCCAGAGTATCTAAGACAAACAGAGTATTTTATTGCCACTTGAATTTTACTTCTTTACAAACATTTGACAAAACCTTTTATTTTAACCGTGACCGCATTCACCATTCTGGTTTTCTTTCTTCATAATTATAATATGTGATACTTCTCACGTACAATGGCATCTAAACCGTTAGTATTAGATATGATAATAGTAAAAATAATAAAAGGTAAGAGCTAGTTCAATTAGTTCGAGAATTGCTGAGAGAATTTAATGATGCGAATAGAACAAAATTTACATTACCATAAGAATATTGATCGCATAAATATTGATCAGGAAGAAGCAGCCAGATAATGGAAGAACCTCTGATTCGACATAAGAATATGACTCGTCTAATATAGAATTACGACTTCAAATGTATCAACAACAACAAAGACATTAGAATACGTACTGTTGTAAAATTAGTAATTTCGTATAATTGAATTCAAGTTAATTTAATAGACTTTAATCTCACCCAAATAGTGACTACAAATTGATCATGGTCTAGATTCTGGATCACTTAACGATTATTGATAGTACTCTTGATTTTAAGGGCACTAAATCTAAAAAGCGTTGAGGAAGTAATTTAGAATTCATAAAATATTTTTTACGTTTATTATCACTTCCACTATTCTACAACGAGGCATTAAAAGGGAATTTGCGAATTAGATTACCTGAGACTTTAAGCAATCTCAGTCCGCATTGATAATTGTGTATGGCAAGGAAATATACAGACAAGAGAATGTTGAAAGAGTCAATCAAGGTTTTCGAAAATATGCTGTCTGTGTGAACATAAAATAATAAGACTTCACATTGGCGTAATAACGTAAGATTCATACAGATTCACAAATCAAGCAAACCATATGATGAACTGTTATGTATAATGTAAAAGGAGGTCTATTTTATAGCCTGACGTTTTATGTTACCTGGTTTAACTCTAATAACTCTTATTTCAAAAATTGACACGGATGGTCACCGATAGGTGATAGTTTAAAAATAACAAAGGAAAATCTTTACCAGCTTCATGATTTTTTTATTCACCTTATTGATATTAACTGTATATTTTTAATTTTGTTAATCTTATTCACAATGTTATTCTCTTTCGAAAAAATTTCCTCCAAAATCAAAGCAAAGTTAATTGTTCTATGCAGCATCTATTTCAGTAATCCATTTTTCCATATTCTATTAATCCGACTTCTCTAAATATAAGTATTAATAATGTGATCGTGAAATCAAAGACGACTGAACACAACTACACCGAGTGCCCGAGCATCAAAAACATGCGTCAGACAAGAACCCACTAATAAACATACACCAGTTTTGCAATATAGAAACCAAGTGTCATTTTAATATACGTAAGTCAGTATACAGTGATGATAACGAGAATAGGTCATATTGCGATCTTACACGTTTTAAATGAAGTTTGTGTTTCACACTGTATCGCAAAACTGAGTCGAGGTACCTTTGAAGCATCTTACAACTGCCTCAATTATTTATTTCAATAATGACCCAATTTCTACGAAACATATTTTGCTACTTTAGCGATTTATTCATGATTTATAGACTCAAACCGCTTGTCACTCATTCTGCTTTTTCTTTTAGAGTTTTGATTATATAAAACCCTTCGATCGAAGGATACGTAAAAAGTAAATTATTAGTAGTAAATTAGCTTTCCATTGCTGATTCTCAAAAATGATCATCTTAATACATTTTTTATGAGAATCCTTTCATTAGGGTATCTTTTCCAAACTAACTGCTAGACTCACAGCCATTTTCAAAGCCAATAGGTAGGTAGGCAGGCCAGTGGTAAATAATATTAATTATGTGTATCATTTACTACGGAATTATCAACATTTCTGTGAAATTTCAAAGAAATGTAAATTTGGAACGCTGAGGTTTTTTTTACTAATCACAAACTGTATTTTGTTAAAATGCCGAGAAAATCTGTGGAGGCAATAATTGTTTCGAAACGAGTCTGGCTGAAAACGCATGATACGGCAATAACAACTATTTGGTGATTCCTATTTATCCGACTTTTTTTTCACATGAATAAACTTCTCATGTATTCTATATTCAACAAAGCGTTTTGAGATCAGTCTTATCGAGTCAGTATATTGACATTTTATAACAAGACGGACGCTGTTATTTTAGATTTCGTAAAGTTTTGTGTAACTGGAATTTAGCAATATAAAATTATTTGAAAATTGATAGTGGCGATTTATAGCGGAAGAGATAAATGCTTGTGTGTGAGACTCCTCAATAGATGAAGCCAATTCATAACGTAGCAGTGACTATGACCTAACTGCGAATTTGAAATGTTGTACCACAATATACAATATTCCTTATTTTCATGTCAAAGCAACATACTCCTTATGCGGAGCCTAGCAAGTTCGCGTTTGCCAGCAACTGAAAAAACAGCTACATGCATTTTTAAAAGTTAAAATCAAACTAACTTTTCAATCGTGTTGCGCACTATTTCCCCACAATGACATTAATTATTTTAATGTTGCCTCTTCACTAATGTAAAATAAAACGTTCATCGATGAATACTTTACGTTAAAAAAATGAAAAATTAGAATCTGAAAATGTAACCATGCAGGAATCGACAGGCTTATTAAAAATAGATTGGCAATTTTATATTAATTAACCGATGCAATCACGGTACCTTTCGCACCATTTATCAATTAAATATTCTTTATTAAGATTATAATCTATAATTCACAATAACCTACAAAACTACAAAATAGGCGATTATTTCACATCAATATTTAACAATCATTGATAAGTTGAAGATTAATTTTCTCTGATAAATAAATAAATTATAATAAATATGCATTGCTAAAAATTGTTATTGTTTTGCCATTAAAATTGGATCGAAGGCACAGACCCTCTTGTCTAATATATTTAAAATGTAAAATAATATAGATATTCTTGTTCAATATGATAATTAACATTTAATTTTACCTCACGATTTATAACTTTAATCTCAAGTTATCGAATTTTTATTCGGCGGAACATTCAGTATAATCAGAATAATATGCTATCTTTCAACTTCTTGAAGGGGACTAAATGAGGATTATCTTAGGTATAAATTGTCCGCTATAGAAGAGCGCACTGTCGGATTTTAAAAATGTTGGAAGTTTCGTGATATTAAATTCAATTTTTACGAGAGTCCTGCTTATCTTAACATTATTCCAATTTTTCCGGACCTTGTTCTCAACACAAGCGCCACCACTATACTTTGAGTGCTACTCGTAATAAAGCATATGGATGCACGGTAATGCCTCTTCACCTCGTAGCTGTTTAACACGGCCATAACTCAACTGCAAAAAATTCTAAAAGTCTGATCTTAGTTATACTAAGAGAGTAGGAAGGTGCATAAAATTTGGTGCATACTAATACGTAGCGCTTAGAATACAAATAACAGAATAACCTAAAAAGTTGCAAACATACATAGTTTGAATTCTTACAAATATTTAAACTTCTTTAATGTTCGTATAAATTTAACTAATGTTGACGTAATACTTAAATCTAATTTTGTTGTTTAACAATATTTGATAAAAAAAGAAACAATGCAAAAAACTCAAATTATTATCGAAAACGCATAGTAGTGTCCAAAAAACATTTAAGGGATGAAAAGTTCTTAACAAGACCACAATGTAAATCATAAAATACAAAAAAATATTTTTCTTGTCTCGATAGGATTCGAAACGCGCTTATTATAAACTGCTAATTTATATCCACTTTACATATTGTGAAACTGTTAAGGAAATTTCAATAATTGAGTGATATATTATTTTGTTTTTATACCGATAAAACGTCAGTTAAAATATAATAACTTTTCTTGAAATTAAAAAGATCGAAAATCTGTACATGAAAATACGTATAATATTCACAAATCTAATCGATGACTACGTTATCGTTTAATACGATCACAAGTCCTTTATTGCTTAAATACGTTTCGCTTTCAAAGTCAAATTACTGAACACTGGAAATTCCTGCAACAGACCTCAAATCTGAAATAGCCTTGCTTCTTGGGAAAGCATCACATTGTCAATAGCGTAGACTCTAACTTAATTTACTTATTCCAAAACAATAAACTGCCACAATTGTACGATGTGCTCACACTGTGATGGGCTTCCGTCGTTTAGATTAGTTGATTTATCGTCGTTAAATTTGCCGCTCTTCATGAGGCATTTGTATAAAGCGCGCCGCTCTTATTAACGCAAATGGCATTCGATTATCTCACGACCGTTACCTGAGTAATTATTTATGTTTATAAACATATTAAATATTTTATGTTTATAACAAATTTTCGAGGGGTACTTTTATTGGATACAGAATACTAATTCGGACTATTTTATCCATGATTAAGGAAATGATCATGGATAAAATAGTCCTAATTTGAATTTGTGGTTTTACTTTAAATACGTGGCTTTTCCCTTCTTCACAATGTACGCCGAGGCTTTCAATTTATTTACAATTTGGAATAATTCGCTGTAATTAAGAAAGTAAGAAGATAATATTTAGTTCGCACTACTTCAAATTGATAAATGCAATCTGTGGCCAGAACCATTTTTAGCTAGGCTCTAACAATCCATAAATAGCAAGGCACTATAATTAATAAGATTATATATTAACAGGAACACGTTTGCAAAAAGGTTATCCTTATAAAGCTCTAAGTTATGTAAAAAGTCACCGGTTGCGCTCTTGCAACAAGAATGCAAGCCTTATTTTATTTATCGCCTTTAAATATTGCGATAATTAAAATAAGTCTATAATAGATCAATCATGTAATAGATGTAATAGTTGGTTATGCACATGTTAAATATGCTTATAACGGCACAATCAGCTTACAATATTTTACATAACCAAAACGTACAGGTAATAATCGATGAATTTTTAGATCGATATTATATTTACCTGCAAAAGGATATTTCATACATCACACAAAATCAATAAAGTGCTACTAAACCTCAAAATTCATTGAAAAGTATTCTATTACGTGTTGTTGATCAATTTTACTGTTCGAACGGTAAAGGGATTCTTTAGTTGTAAACAAAATTTTTGTTATATTATTTTTTTATTTACTACTATCGGCTTTTCCTATATATTTATTTCTTCAAATTGTTTCTTGTTTAAATCATAAAGTTTTTGCACATGGCTCAATTGGAATGTTTGTAATTAGCTATGACTAACTTTGTTTTTCGTTATGAGTAGTATTTTTCAACAACCTATTTATTTTTCAAACCCTGAAGTATAAAAATTGTTCTTATAATGGTCCGTTTGTTATTCAACCTCAACTAATTCGTGACATACCGGTTTGCATTTTTTACTATCTTTCTTCGTCCACCTTGCCATTTGCTCTAAATTTTTTTAAACGTATTCTGTAAATATACTTAATATTTGAATTAATGTTTATGCCTATATTATTGTTTTGATATTATATGAAACTAAATACAACAAACGATTACCGGTACGTTTTTAAAAGACCTCCCTCGGTTTTTTTTTGTGCATCTAGCTTCAAACGTACATTTTCCTAATCAATTACAGTAAAGTTGCAGCAAAATCAATGGGATTTTAAGAAATCAGTTCGGATTTTTTTAAAGTCGCTGATCTTTATTTTACCTTACTGTTTTAACATAATCCAAGGATATTATTCATATTCTGACTATTTACTCATAATGTTTCTCTGCCTAAACACATTTTCAAAAAGAATTGAAGACAATAAGAAGAGGAAGGGAACATTGTTCTGGGAAAAAAATATCGAAACTTGAAATTAATACTGAACGCAACAAAAGTAATAATATTTGGCGGTAACAGATCTAATATGTATAATATACAAAGAAGAATGCATACGAGGAAAGAGGGATAATTTTTTCTGCCTTATTGGTCTGGATGAAGGAACAACGACGCGATTTTGGGAAAACTGTCATAAAATGATTCCCGAACTTCAAACTTCTATGTATAAACTTATTACCTCCACACCCTATTAAAAAAAATGTCAGCCGTCGTGGGATACCTCACATGTGTTAAACATTCAAATTTGTTTATATTTTCATATTGAAATATTTTTATTTCAAAGAACTGAGAACGAAAAAACAAATACTCAGATAATTGTTAATAATAAAATAGCCGACAGGACGTGAAGCTGTCCGAATTAATTCGGAAAGAACCTACAAGACGCGATGACAAGATCTCCCATCCAAACGCGCAATTAGATGTTTCACATCAAACAACTTTAATGAAACCAAACTAATACCATTATTACATATGAGCATGTAAATATAAAGATTTTGAGTATAAAAACAAACATTGTTGTAGCATATAAAAGTTATTATTAAAAAGTGCAGTAAACTGGAAAATGTTGCGATACTAATCCTATGTAATAAGATAAAAGTAATAAAATCAAGATATGGTGATACAAATAAAGCACAGCTTAATTATCCAACTCCGATTCCGCTGCGCTAAGTGGATAAACCTACATAGAGTGTAATATCCCACGTTATCGATAATCATTTTCCGGATTCAATTTTCCCAATATTAGAAGAAAAATATAGAAAATCTTCCTCGATAAATTGAGTTTTGTAACATATAGAGCATAATTTCTAGGTACGATAATCTTCAGTCCAAAAGTTACTAGTTAGAAACTACGGCTACCATTAATGGACAAAGTATATTGGGAAAAAATATATCTTAGATTCCAGTTTATCAGCCGCCCACTAATAAACAGTACATGCTTTGCATAGAACTAGTTTATCATACAAAAATCGCCTTCAAAATACTTAGTTAATGACTGAAACCATTCAGTAGTACTTTCACACAACTGATAGAATTACCGATCACATACTTATCATTCCAATTATTGATAAACTATAAATATTGATCCGTGTATATCCAAAATAAACGTAAAATAATTTGATGTTCTCACGGGGCAAAGTTTTCAGCCCAGTTTTTAACACACAGCAGGAAATAATACGAGTATATAAAAGTTAACACTAGACACCTAGATACGTAGTCCTAGCTTAAACACGAAATTACAGATATTAACTATAGCAGAGCATATCGCATTTGATGTTCGTTGCAATATCAAAGAAAACAAATTTTTATTTTTCTTACGATTTTTCGTAAGAAACACATGAGATTAAAATCGATGTGACTTATTCCGAATTTTTAAAATTTTAATTTATTTGAGTTTTTTTATATTTCCATATAAAAAATGTATGTAAAATCATTTTATGGAATGTATTAATATTATACGATTCACGAGTGGTTTTTATGAATCAAGAACTCTGCCCAAAAATACCGCAAGTTCACTTTCTTCAAATACATATGATATACATTTATAAAGCTATCCTTGATCATACCTCTGATAGTACATAAAACCACACTAACAAAAACGGCTATATTTATTTAAACATATCGATTGCGCTATAGAAGAGATCAAAATATATTGAGAATTTTTGTTTTCTTTTTCGCATGAGACAAAAACAAAAAATGACGAGTGAAAATAACCACGATGAACGCAGAGTGGTATACAAGTGTCAACATAATCTTATTCCGCCTTATAAGCGTTCTCTGCTTATATACTTCTGCGATATGATTGTTTAAACAGAAATCAATACATCCCCATACTTTTTAATGGTTGAATAAAATTTCGCACCGTTTTATGCTTACGTAATTTTATTCCCTATATAAATAGATAGACATTCATTCTATTTCGAACATTGATAAAAGGAAGCTGTCTCATTCCTTTCGCTTTTACATTAAATGCTCATTAGTTTGTACAGTTTTATTTCAACGGCAATATTATTATCTTTCACTTTTTCTATAGGCAACTAGGAAAATGATATTTACTTTACTTCGATATTTCGCGATTGAATAATCTATCTAAATAATTGTGAAAACATATGTTTAAAATTAACAGTGCAGCTACGCACTTACTTCCTTAATTCCCCTGTGTATATGTTTTAAATAAATATCACAGGAGTGCACCTTATTATGGAGATCCATTTTGAACTTCGAAGTAATGGGTGAGTAAAAAACATGACAAAGTAAAACACGGCGAAATCAGATTTCACTAGACACCAAATCCAAAATAACTTTAAAAGTTTATATACCTAATATAATAAAATATGGACACTCTGAAGTACAAATTGATTATTCGATCTAATTGAATCTTAGCACAAAAATTAATTGGGCATACTAGTATAAGATCGTAAAAATACTAATTTACAGTTTCTACGTTTTTTTTCTATGGTCCAATAGTTTTAAAATGGTGGTGATACAAAATATAAAATTACTTTGCAAAAAATTCATCGTACAATAAAAGTACATAAATTATGCATCATTAAAAAGAACTTTTAAAATGCTACAACAAGAATGCTTTTTCCAACACTTACTGAAAATAGGTAATTCGTATTTCAACCTACTTCAAATATTTATCTTTTACGTGTGCCGATACAAAAAGTATCTCCATACAACGTTATTTCATATTTTAGTGCATTCACGAAAATTTGCTAATTAATTACTTATTTTAATCTCGAATAGATATGTACGCCATCTATAACTGTAAATAGAAATAATCTGCATACATAAATAACGTTGAACAACAAAATTAACCGCTTCTGAATTTCTCCTAACGGTCGCTTAGATAGCAATGTTTTTAATAGAAATACTGAACTTTCTTCAATAAAATTATTTTTGCAACTCAGAGATATAAATACAGAAGTGGATTTCGGATAGCTTAAATTGAAAGTGTATTTTCCTCGTACACTGTTCTTCATTATTATTTTTAATTTACAGTCTGAACAGTATCTGTTATCTAAACTTCAATAATCACTTTTTTGGCTGTGGGTATTTACCATCAGTTTTATTTTACGACCTAGTAATAAAAGTTTATTTTTTAAATTATTGTTGAACATAGCCAACAGTTCTATCATTGGACTCATTAACCACTAATTATCGTAAGGCTTTTTACCCTCGAGCATGGATTTTCTTCAAGAACTCGAATTGCAATTTTTAGATGATGACAGAACTTTCCTTTATTCCTTGTGTCTCTCGAAAATAAAATGATTTACAGAAAATTTAGCTCCTCATAATCTTTTTCTTAATATATTAAATAGACCCGTATTTATACGGACATAACCCGTATTTATCTTCCACCAAAAATGTCACATAAAAGTAAGTAAACTTAATTCATATTAATTTACACGAAAAGTTAATTTCAATAATATTAGTCTAATATTACAGAGCAAGGACGAAATAAGTGCAAGGTTTCGTTTGAAAATTCAAATTGAAATGTTTTAAGTGAAATAATTACGGTAAAATTTAAAAACAAAAACTAAATAAAGAAAAGCACCCTGACTACTTGATAAGCTCGGTTTCACAACTTTAGTTGGAGCAAAGGGCTGATTTTTCTCTTTTCTAAGCTCGGATTATCCTAGGTACGTAACATCGCACACTTGATGTCAACGTAATATCAATAATTACTATAAACTATAGAATAGTAAATATTATGCAATTTTATGTGGAAAAAGAACTTACACTAGCATGAGTTTCCATAAATCTTCCTAGCAGAATTTCTGACAAGTGCAGACTTACAACGAGCTAAAAGCTTTTAGTTAGATTAAAGTTTTTACTCAAGATTTAAATTTTTATGGAATATTGTACCAGTTTCATCTACTTTCTTACAAAAATTTAGTTTTTCAATTGATCTCCATTGGTCGTATTTCCCGCGTAACGGCTTCAATCATCCTTACCGATGTAATTTATGTACATTCCTTAAAATGAAACACTAATCTGCTTACAGCTTAATTCATACACGAGAGTATAAATTAGAATTAAGATAGTGCGCAAGGAAAATAACCAAAGTATTCGATGAAAAGCGTTCAGATATTGCTTTCTAATATTTATAAGTGGATTACACGTGTGTACTCCTATATATTTCAAACCAAACGTATGAAACGTTTCATCAGACACACATATGTAATATTCTCTCCCAAATTCTACAAAAGTCTTATTTCATGCTGAAATAAATATTCTTGTTTTTTTAAGAATATTTATAATATTCTTAATTCTTACTTGTAATACAATTTAAGAAAGGATCAAATTGACGTAAGAATATATTAAAACTTAAGTATTAAACTAATTTAGTTGAAACTGTAATAGAGGTGTCTTATTAATGCAAGAATAATATCTTCTTCTTAAGCACAATTAAGCTAGTAAGATTTGCTATATGAAAAGGTTTTCGCGTATAATTGAAAAAAGTGGGCAAAAGAAAATAATCACGACGTTAAAACAAATAAAAATAATTGTGTACTATATAAACGAGCTATCGGGAGTAAATCCAGACAGAACTTTCATTAAAATGAGGCAATGCGTGGATTACACTATTAACACAAGCAAATAAGTTTAAATCTATGTTACACAAAAATGTGGGAAAAACTTATTGCATTTAAAACTATATAAATGTCACGTCCTTAGTTTTAGTATATAAATGGCTACCATTTTAGTTAAAGGTGGAAAAGCAGTTTCAGAGATGGGACAAAAAAAGTTTTTTTGCGAAGACTTGAATATCACTAGTAGGATCGTGATCAAAAGAAAATCGAAGCTATATGCATACAGTAAAAAAAGCCTATGGCATTGAATGCTGTTGTTATGGTTATATTATTAGACGGTCCACGTTTGTATGTTAAATTTCGTTCATTTTATTATGTTGGTGAGACATTATTCTCAGTATTTAATTGTTGGTCAGGACTTAATTATTTCAGTTAAACAATTGAAATTTTAGTGTGATTTTTAACAAAGAATTCATTAGCGTTGTTATATATGAAGATAGTGACGAGAATTGGACACTGACATAATAAAAATAACTATTTTATTTTCAAACACATTAATAATTCATTTTTTAATAATAATATTTTGTCTAATAATCTGAATTTTCAGACTTAATTTTTTTACTATGTTGTATCAAATAAACCTGCTCCATAAAAAAGAAAACCTTTTTTTATCAATATGTCAGTAAAGTTTCATCCCAATATATTTCGCTAATTAGACCAGAAGATTAACAAAAGAAAAAAAACCGAAGGGTTTTTGGATAAATGCATTTTCACCATAGAAGGTTTCTAATGATCTTTTATTTTAAGAGCCTCAACCCTTACGATGAGAATAATGTAAAAATATGAGATAAAATGATAAAGTTTAAGAGACAGATGAATGAAAACCATAGCGCACATAAAATTTGAATATTTTTCTGCCGCACTTTCTGCTACTTTGAAATTCGAAATTAATTTCCATATCCAACTGTAAATTTCCAGTCATATTGTCCTGTGCGTATTTTCAATTGACATATAAAACAAACGGAGAGAGCGACATTTTAAATCTATTTAATCTAATAACTTAATAAAACTGAATAGCACCCTGGCTAGATGACAAACTCGGTTTCACAGCTAAATAAGCTAGGATCTTGCCGACTACAAATGAAAACTTTTAACATAGAGCAGAGTAAACATTTTTAAAGGAAAATGTAAAGAAACCATTACATTTAATGCGTTGTGTATACGCACGCTTAATCCATTAACGTCAGCCTACATTTTTTTTCACCATCTACAAGAGTTTAAAATAAGGAAACCATATTGGCAAGGATGTTCATCTGTACATTAAAGTCAACTGATCGTAGCTACTGACCAGATATTAGAAAAATTTTCAATAATTATTTTTTTACAATACAATGTCACGCAAAGCACAATCAATCCTTACTATTTAAAAATATGAGAATAGTATAATGTTAGCGCTTTATTTTTTTATAATGGAAAAAAAATATATAAACTATTAAAAATATGTCATGGACTCCAAACTAGTTAATAATAAGCTAAAAACAATCATAATATTGTCGCGTTCTAAGATTTTTAAAGAAATCAAGAAAAAAACATTTATACGATATATAGACAAACAAAAACTAAATAAGAGAGCATTAAAACAATTAAATGAATAATATTTTCTTGGAAATAGACAAAATTAATAACTAAAGTATAACTATAGCATAACTAACAATAGCGTTGCTAAGTACAAAAATTGTATGTCAAAGATTTATGCATGAAACAATGTGCCATCTAATAATAATTTGGTTATTATATTTTATTATTGTATAACAAAATAACAGTACATTTAATATTAAAACTCTCAGATTTTGAAGAAACAACGTCGTTTAAAGTTTAACCTATCTCCTGAAAAAAATCATAAAAATTTTATCCAAAACTAATAACACAAATGCTATTAATGTCTATTAATGGCTATTAATAAATTTTTTTAAAGAAAAGTTAAAATAAAAATTTCTTATCTTTTTTTTTATGAATAACAGAATTAACGTATAAATAACGACCGCTTGCTGTGACATTCAACGGTGGCTTTGACATACCACTATTTGTCGTGGCCAAATGTGAACGTGATACGATACGATTTTTTGCAAGAGAGGGGATAGTAAATTTTTTATCGGTCCGCTGACATATAACGTATGAAAGATTGTGTATTGTTGTGAAGCTGATAACCGGACAGAGTGGAAGAAGCTTGTACATAAAATTACGAATTCTTTTCAAGAACACGACCTTCAAAAATGAAGAAAACGACCAAGAAGAATACCATATTGTTCTGTTAAGTTAATGAGTAAAAGTAGACTTCTCAATTTTTGTTTCATGTTCCTTAATAGGAAATTAAATGTGATTTAATTTTCAAATTATGTAATATGGACGCCCTAAATATTCTGTTTATAAAAATGGGTGGAACCAATATTCGAGCTTAACTGCGTATTTTTCCTTTACGCCTTAAATACAATAATAACAACAATATATAATATATCACAAGACAAAATCATATGGCTACTTATTGTACACAATTGTCCTAAAAAATTTCACTTGTTTAATTCTTTTTTATCTAATTTCTTAAAAACAGGACCGCAAGGTGAAGGCAAAATGGTGCCTTGCCATGTACAACTTGATATATGTTAAATTAGTTTACAATAGCTGAGATTTACTTTTGTCTAAAGTGTAAGACATGGATGCTAACAGACTAGTAAATTAAAATAGAAAACACCGCATGATGCGAATGTGATCGATGGGACTATAAAACAATCCCAAACCTGGCAATATAAAAGTAATTCAGAAGAATGCTCCTATCAATATTTGAACGAATTTATAGATAACCATGTCCACACACAGGTGGTTTTTATTTGTTTGGATAGCAAAAATTCACTTGTAATTTCACAAAAAGCTCCAATAGATTATTTCACTAAAAGAAAATTATTAATTTCCAAGGGTAAAATATATTGTTTGAAATGTTTAATAAAATTATTCCTGAAAAGGGGAACATCAATGAGTAAAAAGTTTATTCTAATTATGCTATGGTTAGTGCAGTAGATTAAAAAAGAAACATTTCGGTGGCATTCATTCGTTTGGAAAGGAATTTACCACAATTTAAATAATGCACCCATTCCTACATAGTTGTCAGTGACCAATTAATCTAATTCCATAATAAAAATATTAGTAACGATTAACCATATACTTATATAAGTGTAAATTAGCTGAGGTTTGTGTTAAAATAAATTTTTTGTCATCAAATGAGGTATCAATAGATAAATGTTTTAAAATAACATTCTATTCACCATTTCTATTTTCCTTATTACTTTTAAGCTTCATTTTTGAAATGTTAAGTTTAAAAACGAATGCTTCTCACAGGGATTTCACAAACTGAAAAATTCTGGGTCCCATTGGGCACTTGATAAAAATTTTCCATTTAAATTATTTCAATTAATTTGCGTAAATAATTTAAATAAATGTATATTACTACACAGATTGTACCGATACGTACTTCGCGTGTGACAAGTTTTGTCACAGTTCCCATTTTTAAAGCAAAAAACGAAGGCTAAATAGCTAGTTTTAAATTAAATTAACTACGGCAATTACTTATTTCCCCTAAATACTTTCAGACATAAAATTAAATTTTTTTTAAATCTTAGACAAGTCAAAGTTTGGAATTAATCAATATACTTTTATAGCACCACTTTTATTGTCGAAAATATTGTTTGCAATAATAATAGAAACTTATTTTAATCTTAACACAATGTTATCACTAATTTCTTGAAAGAAATTTTTTAAAATAATGCCAAGAGCTACTTTTTTTAAATCTTATAAATATATTATATCAAACTATCTCATTAACCTTTTTCATAGATACATTCTGAAATTTTAATTCGTACACCATCATATGTTATTTCCTCTCAAAGACGACTATTTATAGTTTTCAAAAATAAACACACATTATTTTTCAAAATTACTTTCTACCAAACCTCCCTACGAAGTCTTTTAAGGAATACTATAGAAACATAATTACCAGCATCAGTAAGAGGGGAGATCAAAAAGTGCGCGGAATGGGGTGCAAGGATGTTCAAGATAATTTAATGCTGTTATTTCCTTTTTAAAATATTTTCCTTTCAGGCTAATACACTTCTCAGATCGGTCGGTTAATTTATTTATTCCCTCAAAAAATGTATCTCTTTATCTTGAAAATAACCTGAAATTGCATACTTGATCTCTCCATTATCTTTATATTTTTTCCGTGAAACTCCTCTTAAATTTTGAGGAACAAATAATAGTTTCAATAGGTCAAGTTTGAGCTGCAAGTTGCGTGTTGCAATATTTTAAAGACGCACTTGTGAAGGGCAGCCATAGCTCTTATGTCAGTATAATATAAGACAAAAACTACACATGTTTTGCTAATTTCTCTAGCCTTTACTCCTTCAGTATTTCTTTAAGCTGCTCCATTAGACCATTAGAGTAGGGTGTCCTTTTTATTCCACTGCATGGGCTTCGTCACCAGTTTCAAGGTCAAGTTTCATCACCCGTAACAATTCGGTTCAAATTTTCATCCTTATCCTCTCTACAGAGATCTAAAAGTCACATGAACACTCGTGACGTTGTTGCTTTTCCGGTGGCATGAGTATTCTCGACGCTTATGCTGACTTGTGACATACCAAGATAGTAATGTAAAATATTCAAAATGGTTGTAAGAAATACTTCAACCACTTTTCCCAACTGTTTCTTATTTTATCTAGGATATCCTATAAAAGTTTTTCAACTTTTTCAACAATGTCCTCGAACGACCGTCCTGAGCGTGGATCGTTTTCCATTGAATCTCTACTTCGTTTGAAGATATTATTTCAGTGACAGTATATGCTTTTACTAAGGCAAGGGTACTCGTAAATCGATAACATCTCATTAAACACGATTTATGGTGTTTTTCCTTGCTTTGTTGTGAACTTGATGACAGAGCGAAACACAATTGTCTCTCCTTAGTCGATGATTTCTTCTACAATGAGTTGCTCGATCAATGACTGCTCAAAGATTAATAGACACAACTAAGCTGAAACTTGATATATATGCGCATACGCCACTCCTCGCCATTCCCTATATTTCACAAACTTTTTGACTAACCCTCGTATTTCCTGCGATACAATAAAGCTAATGCTTATTTCAGTTCACGTTCAAACAATAATCATTTTTAAAGGGCTGATTTTTCAGACTTGTAATGCAATCCTAGGCATATATCTGTATAATAAATATGTTAAGACATTCTTTAACAGCCAATCTTTAACATACATTATGCACTAATTAAAAGTATTTATTTACAACCTTAAAATGCACCAAAGATACTGTAAAACCAGTTTCACTAATACAATCAATTTATTTAAGATATGATTCGCAGGTGAAGCTTAACAATCAAACATCAGATTCTACCGACCTTTGGTAACATAGTCTCTTATTCGCTCACAAAGAATTTCTTGACGGTGAAAATGTTAAAAGAAGTATATTCAGTCAGTCGGGTTTTTTTTTGCTGTTAATTTTTGTTTTGTTATTTCACTTGTGTTATTTCTCGTCCCTGTTCAAAATCATTATTGAGGTATTAAATTTCTTCTCCTTTCCACATATTTGATTTGATATCATATATACTTAACTCGCTCAAAGAAAAATCTTCATACTGATATTAAGCGATGCAATCAAATATTTTCGTGGATATAACATAATTTAAAGCTTTGGTTATAGTTTTTCTTATCAAACTTAGAGCTTGAGTTCCACATTAAATTAATGGCCGTAAATTAATGGCAGAAGGCATAGAAGTTCTTGTATTTCACAAGATCTTCTTTGCCTTATGCCAGATAGTTGCTACTTAAGTCGATGCCTACGTTTACGTAGCCATGAAAATATTTTCCGGTTCAATAAAAGCAAGAACGTATTACTACTGCATAAAAGACTGGAAAAAAACTGATAAAGCTTTTGGGTACAAATTAGCACTACTTTTGAGTACAAATATCTTCTACCAGACTAATTTAATTTCAAAAGAGTCTATATATCTAGTCTAGATATCTTTGTAGGAAACCAGTTCTTCTACGCAGCGGTTTTAATTTATTTCTCCTTTGAAGATGGGTCTTTAGGTTATCTAACAGTATGTATTTGAATGAGACAACTCGTTCAGTTCAGACTTGAAATTAATTTAAGGCTTAATATATTAAAGGTTCAAAATTTACCCTTTCTATTCCCTATCATATAATTTCTGTGAATCGAAAAATACCAGTTATTCATATAAATGTACGCATATGTAAAATCATTAATTTTTTTTAACAGAACATTTTAGTTTGTCGTATATATTATTCCAACAATGTATATTTTAGACTTTATTATTAAAATATTTGTTTATTTTTTTTAAATCATTTTATGAAATGACAGAAAAATATATCAGTCGTTTACTTTCATACCGTTATTATACTTTAGTATTATTACATAAATTCAATTGCTTTAAAGTTTAAAATGTTACATCACTAAGATCTTCAAACTTATTCACATTATCGATATTTATGCGCTAATGACATCAAGTGACACTAGTGACGCGTCGCCAATAACATTTCATTTAAAATTTAACAATATGTATTCAAATTAACTTATCGCATATAGATAATTCTGCAAATGGTTAAGGTTATTATTTTGAATATTATTTTCGCATGTAATTATGACACAAAAGTGCATTTTTGGTCCCTAACGAACAATGAACGATGGAGCTTTACCACTTATCGCATTCGATCAGCGGCTGAAATATACGTCACGTTACAGGGAACAACATATTATCATAAACATTTCGCGGATAATATCCCTGTCGCGCATGCCATGGCTACTTACCATCTCCAGTTATTTTTTATGTTCTCTGACTTTTTCTATAAAGTCATATATCTTATGATGGAATCACATCGATATATAATTTATTGAAGTCTATTGTATCACGGGGTCTGCACAACAAAATAAAAAAACTACCCTGCACACATACTCATATACATATGTACATGAATCCTAAAGAAAATGTACTGCTTTTGCACGGTCATGTTATTAAGAATACATAATTTATAGTCGTCAGCGCTACGAAGTGAAGTCGGGGAAAATTGCACAAAAATATTTTCCCTGCTTGGAAACCCCTGGATACATCTTTTACATTACAGTCTATACCTACCAATATTAAAGATGCAGAAAAAATCAAATCAAATATTGTTTTATAGTTCCAATTTACATTACATAAAACGTTTTTGTTTAAATACCATGAAAGTAAATATAATACAGTACAGATGTGATAAAAATAGAAAGATATCTTACAAGTAAAAAATATCCACGTAGAAATTTAATTAATTAAAAAACCCATGAAAAATGTACTACATTTCACTCGGTCAAAAATAAGTATCCGCTTGTTTTAAGTCATTATATCTGGTAAATCTCGATAAGAAATTATCTCAAACAAATAAACATCTTAAATTCATTTTCTTTTCGACCCTAATCAACATTTTAAATCATTTGGATTTAATTTCTTTATCTGAAGATAAATATTATTTATTTAATCAACTACTTATGTTTAATTTATATTTAGTTTGAAATATTTTATAAACTCTACGCAAATAATTATTAGTGCTTGCACAGGACTGACACAGAGAATTAAAGTGTACTTCTGTATATATAATACAAACAATGGACTATTAAAGTAATACGTCAATGTATAACTTATAACAAATACTAATACGCAATTAGCTGAAATATAGGTGGAAAGCTAAACTTCGAATAATTCTAAATTGTGACTAAAAATACTTTCGAATACGAGAAAGTTAAAAAACTAATTTCGTGAGAAAATATTGTGTTCATCAAAATTAAAACAAAAACCCTTCACGTTTTCTGTCCATAAACAATATGCACTGAACGTGGAGCCAACTTATAAGGCCCACTTCTCTTCGAAAATTCTACAAGGCAAATGGTAGAAATTCAATCTAGATGATAAATTGCCGCTAGAGAAACTCAGCCGCTGATTATAAAGGTCTCGACGGGCACTATGTTTCACATGTAAAGATTTCAAAAAGATCATAATTTTCTCAACGCTGACAGATATTCGGAGAATATAACATTTCGAAAAAATATTTTTGTTTTCGATTTAACAAATTACTTTTTTAATCTGTTTTAAAAATTACTTGCTGAATGAATTTTTAGAGATTGATAAAACAATACAATTGAATATATTTTTACCAAAATTCCTTTATGATTTGAATTCTTATTTTCATTCCTTTTTTAGGATTCCGTACTTTAAGGGCAAAAAATGGAATCGTTAGGTTGAGATTTTGGTGTCTGGTTGTCCACCGCTATTTTTCTCCGTAACTGCTATTTGTAATTGCCATACCTTTAAAATTTAGCGTTGTTGTTGAAGTTGTTTGCCTTTATCCAAATTCAGTAAAATAATATTGCAAATATTTTTATTCAAAATGAGGTTCGAAATTTAGGGTTGAAACCCAAAAATAAGGTAGAAAGTTTAAGAGAGATATTATCGATTTTACCTTCCATACTTTGACAACACTCCACAAGTAAATAGGTAAATTATTTTTCTTTTGATGAATCACGTGTTTTTTTAACTTTTGACTAAACATATGCGAAAAACCACTCCTTCATTATTTCCAAATTTGTACACTAAAAAATCTTAAATAATTCTGACTGCTAGAAGATCGTATAAATATTTAAAGGAAAAATAAAACAAAGTTCCATACATTTGCAGTCTTTTAGAGAACAAAATCAGACTCTTAATTGTTTTCCTCTCACTGAGTCCGTCTTTTCTATACTATAATCATTTATATACGTACATAGTGATAGACTAAGGTCATGCAACCTCAAAATAAATCATTTATTGTAATAATAATATCCAATTATTATCGCGTCCGCTCCCAATAATACCTATTATTATATTCATTGCTTATAAAATTATGGTGGGTTAGCAGAATTTTGTACTAGATTGTGAGGTGTACTGGTATCGTTTGATTTATTATCACGCTGAAAGGTGTACAGGTAGAAATATACACAGTGTACTAACGAGATTTAAATGCAAAGAATTTCATAAGTACTAAAACTTTATAATTAGCAAAAATTGCACAAATAATGTAAGTTAATAAACACATTACATTTTATATACTTCACATTACGAAATCCTGCTTTATAAAATTATGGAGCCGACGAAAATGGAGGCAATGACAACTATCTTATACTACGACCGTTCAAAATCTTATATTATAGAGTTTAAAAATGGACGTGATTTAATCACTTTTTCCGTCACCATAAACAGTTATATACACAATCTCATAGGACTACACGACAGAATTCATCACACGATAGAATTCATCCCACCATTCATAGACCATGCGGGCCATTAAACCCCAATTCGCCATGTATGGAAAATGAACAAAAATTACCCAAAACCATACTTGGACGACACACAAACCGGAGATAATACCTATCCCAAATACAGAAGACGATCACGCAAAAAAGGTGGCTTCACCAGCAAAAATCGCAACAAAAAACCACAAGACACGTAGTGCTGGTATCACAAGTTGTACTAAGGTCTAGTTTTTTATCGCTAAACATTTATCTTCTACGCGAATGAATGTTTCATTGAAGATATCGTCGTTGAATTCGATGGTCAGTTCTGGATGAGTTTGTCAGAATTGGTACAGTATGTCATCACACATACTCTCTTTGAAGGAGTCTCTAAGCTGTTTTGGATTCGATGGGTTACATGTTGTTAGTATTATAGCGAATAAGTCTCTGATTTGTTCAGCTGAGTTTGTGAGTGAGGCTTCTTGTAATGTTAATTCCCAATGGTTATCGTATCTCTTTACGTCTAACATACCTAACTGTCAACAGTCTTGAGATCTGTGAAACTTGTTGGTCCCCTTATTTTGTGTAGCGACAACGTCCGGAGATAGAAATATTCGGCGTTATTCGGATGTACGGTGTATATTTGCAAAAAAAAACAAAGCAGAGTTCAAAGCTTTTTCTTGTTGTGTTCTACGTATGTATTGTATGGACTGGCGGAATTATTTACTTGGACGTATCAGGTGGCACCGGAAAAACGTTTCTAATAAATCAAGAGCATCTGGACAGGGTGAACTTCTAAAACAAGCTAAAATTATCTCCTTCGACGAATTCACAATGAAACATAAAAATTCAACAAAGCCGTGGACAGAATATTACAAGACTTGCGAGGAAACTCTGAAGTGATGGGAAAAGCTCTACTCATACCACCAGGAGATTTTCGACAAACACAGTTATCCCCGAGCCAACTTCTAAAACAAGCTAAAATTATCTTCTTCAACGAATGCACAATGATACATAAAAAATCACTCAAAGCTATGGACAGAATATTACAAGAAGTGATGGGAGAAGCTCTACTCATACTATCAGGAGATTTTCGAAAAACACAATTTTCGAAAAAAACGTTATCCCCGGGTCAACACCAGCCAGACACAATCAATGCATGCTTAAAAAATTGGCTCCCCTATTATACGACTCAGAAATCTCAATTAACCAAAACTATGTAATGGGACAAGGATGATCGTCAAACAACTATCGAATAACATCATCGAAGCCGAACTTATGACTGAAAAGGACAATAGACACAGTATTTATCCCCAGAATACCACTGATCTCCACTGAACTGCCGTTCCAATTTGAATGCCTGCAGTTTCCAATCAAATTAGCCTATAGTTTTACAATAAACAAAGCGCAAGGACAAACTTTAAAACATGTACCCCGGATAACAAAATGAAAAATGTTGTTTATAAGCAAGTCGTAAATAGTTAGAATACGTTTTCAATACCATTTTTTACCTCTTATATTTTAAAGTTTGTCCTTTTATTCCAACAACCGCACAATCTTATATCAACTCCCTGAGCGAAGACGGATACCCCAGCTAGTATAATAAACTTAATTTTGGTCATGATTCAAAAACTAAACTTTAAATATTTTTGAAGATATACTACTTAAGGCATGTTATGAAAAAATTATGAGAGTGAAATTTTAAGATGCGCGCACACGATGTAAGAAAATTCGATAAGATGAAGTTATTCACTTAACATATATTTACATACGTATAGTGACTGATATTCATGAGAGCTAATTGTAAATGCACAACACATATTTTATATTCATGTCAATCTATGTTATACCTGTGCGTTTAAATAATATTTTAGTAACTTAAATTAAATAGTGGTCCATATAATAAAAAACATCTATTTATTGTAATATTCTTGATAAAGCTTATAAGGTTTTTAAAATATATTTTAAGCGTGTTTCTCTAAGTCAAGTTAGGTTTCAGTATGTATTTATTTGCATCATAAATTACAAATTATTACTTTATCGCGAAAGAAGTAAAACTTCTATCGCGCATACATAAGTTCACCCACAACTTTTTTTTTTAATTGCTATAAAATTTTTTACGAAGAATGTTTCCTTTAAAATTCCCGGAAAAAAACTCAGTACAGTTTGAAATTTAATTATCTCGAAATATTTTGCTAGTGTACATAATAAATCACATCAGTTCCTTAAAAAAACCTTTTGAATAGCGAGAATTTTCTATTAAATTTTCTTTTACTTTTTGGATTAATCTACTATTTATTTGTTTCATTTCTTGTTAATATGTTTACGAAATAATAGTTATATTTACGTCAAATAACATTTATAATTAGGAAATTTAAAATTAGCATGTTCACTGTAGTCTAATGTGTTAACACGCCGCAAATAATAAAAATAGAGAGACTTTGAAGCTGGCCTTACATTACCAACAAAAAACTGACACTGAAAATATACTAAGTCTGCCTATCACCAAATACGTAAGTGTTACAATCGTAAGGGGAACTTGAAATTCAGTTAACATGACACTATTAAAAGCGACACCCTTACAAGACAAATGCGGGTAATATATATATATATATATATATATATATATATATATATATATATATATATGTATATGTATGTGTATATATATATATATATATATATATATATATATATATATATATATGTGTGTGTGTGTGTGTGTGTGTGTGTATTTATATTTATTAATAATATACTTAAAGTATTTAAATTACAAAAGAGTTTACCTAAAGTAGACCTACCACTTGGTTTGACCTACTCAGCAGTAAAGCCTGTGAGAAAAATCATATATAAAAAGGAAATAGTTTCTGAATTAAATAAAAAGGTCTAATATTTCAACACTTCCTTTATAGTTGTCAATAATTTGCTATGGGAGAACGTTAGGAGAATAATTCGAATAGGTATTATTTAAATATGATGTAACTCTCTACAGCTTGACACCGTATTACTATCACAGGTATAGGTAAAGTTGGTATAGCATAGTGACGTATAGGTTATCATTCATAGAATTTCTAGGGGCTTCTCATGCGTGGAATTCAAACTGACTGAAAGAATTTAAACGACGGTTTAGTCATAATTTTTCAATATCAAACGCTTTTTCTAATGAAAATAATCATAAAAATTGCCAAAATTGTAATTTGTAATTTGCTAAACTAAGTTATTAAAATGGGCTTGTTAATATTTTTTTGAGTTGATATTTTCTCAGTATAGAAGGCTTCAGAAGTTTGTTAGGACCAATGTAATTAATATAATAATTTAATTTGTGTTTGTACCACACGCTTATAGTAAAGTCTCATGACGAATTTCAGAAATATTTCCATGGTTATACATTGTCTTTAGATGCCTACAAATATATAAAGAGTATAAAAGGAATATATATATTCGGAATCATAGAAAAAACGTCTTTATTTCAAATATGTATAAAAGTACAACAACTCAAGATGCAATAATAATGTGTAAAGTCTCTGCACACATTTAAATGGCTAGATCTATATGGGTGGAAACAAACTGGAGTTATGTAGAAAGGAGGATATATATTGCTTATCTTTTCCATACAGAGTCGTATATCGTACGGACAAGATTGGGCATTTTTTCATTAAGTGTCGTATACAATTAATTTTAAGGTTATTAAGACTTTCATAACATTTAAGAGTATTTATTTATTACCAACTTTCAAATAAAACCAATACTAGACATGACCCTTAAAAAACAAATGGTCTCAATAGTCACACTTCTCTATAGAACACGGAAGGTTAAATTTCTTAGAGAAAGAATGTTAATATTATCGTCTTAAACACTATATACATAAATACTAAATCATCGAAGGTTATTAAAAAAAATCAAAAACATTTAAATCAGGTCAATTTCAACATGCAAGAAATATAGAATATCTATAGTTTGGTCTTGCGTTGCATACAAAAGCACCTGTCCAAAGCTGGTTGATACTGGATCTTCTTGCAACCAGCATTGTTTTAGTTTACACAAACAGTATTCTAGTACTACCAGGATTGTTTATTTCTAGCTTTCAGTTAGGTATGCGTCATTGTTTTCCCATGATTAGGACAGCATCAACTCATTCGTTATAGAATTTTAATCTGAATTGTATGATTTATATTTTGTGTTAACGTTGAAGAAATAATATTAAGTATAAGAGATAATAAAAGGGAAAATAAATTAAAAAATCTAACATTTATAACAAAATTTCCACTCACCCGTTTAATAAAAAGGGTGCATATGTTATCGACTCTTTCGTGCACATATTTTACCCTCAGGTAAGTCACTGAGGGGAGGAGGAGTTGTTTTATTCTTTTGGAAATATATACTCAGCTCATACACACCTGCCCGCTGCATACACTTGACACTAATGATTCTATGAGCAAATGTGATTTATACGAAAGAACTTCGTATTATAAAACCTCTAAACTCCCTGGCAGGATTAAAAAGAGGATGAATCACCTACAATTACGAAATTTACTACAGGCCTTTTAACCTTTGAATTTATACAGAAACCAGTTTATTCAATTTAGCAATAAAAAATTCTGAAAATAAATAAGACTTATCTCACCTCAAAGATATGTTTTTAATCTAAACAGGCTTAATATGTATAAAGAAAAAAGTGTTAAAAAACTATAAAAAAATATTTCCTTCTCTTTTAATTCATAATTATCTTTTTAATTAGATTTTCTTTTCAACAATAATCGAACATACGTTCCATTTCAATCCAACATATTGTAAATTTATGAAATAAATATGTTATTAAATACACTTCAAACGATCATTCTAAAAACTTCAAGTCACAAATTTCAAGTCACAAAAAAAAACTTCAAGTCACAAAAAAAAAAACAACAATAATCGAACATACGTTCCATTTCAATCCAACATATTTTAAATTTTTGAAATAAATATGTTATTAAATACACTTCAAACGATCATTCTAAAAACTTCAAGTCACAAATTTTTTTTTACCGGAATTAATCAGAAAGTGTACTACAAACAAAAAAGAAAATTCTCGAGAACTTTTTTGAATTCACTTTTTAATATATATTTAAGTTTGTAAATTATTAAGCAATTAATCATTTTACATAAAACTCAATTTAAAGAAAACTATTTTCGAATGAAATTCTCTTTCCAGATAACAATATTGATTCATTTTTATAAACAATAAATTAATCAAAGCAGTAGTACTAATTTTTGTTAAATATTTAAAAAAAATACATCTAAAATTTAAAAATTTATATGTTTTTCAAGAATTCAGGATCGTAACAATGATAATTTTCCATATAAAGAAATTGAAAGGAAGTAATTTTGCCATAAAACTTTGTGGTTCTCTTTTTGTGAACCATTAATTCTGCAAAAAATAAACGTTTAGCATTTTCTGATAAATTAGACTATTAAGCTTTCGTCATGAGCTTTTCGAAAGTTGTGCGTATATCAACTTAACTTCAATAAAATTTCAGCACAAAGTTGTCTTCAAAATATTTTAATGAAAATTTGTGTATTACATCAAGATCTAGGCATTTCTTCGCAAACAACGAATGCATAGTTTTGTCATCCAAATGTACATCAAGATTTTCGATTTGATTTCACATCTACCTTGTTTTGTCACACGTTTGTTTTTAAATAAAAAAAAATCTACAAAGAAATTTGCCTCTTTGTACTATTTTCTTATTTTAAACACCTCTGTTTCACAGCTCGCTTTTCAATATGTAGCTAAAGATATGTATGCTGCCTATCATTCGTAAAAAAACTGTTTATTTTCATTACACAAAAACGAATATCTTCGTAATTAAAATGAGTGAAACATTGCACTTAACCTTTATGAAGAAATAACAACTAAATCAGTAACACAAGTCTTACCATAAACAATAGATAGATACCTACCGATACAAAAACAGTAGTCAATTTTTTTGTAAAGAAAATTGTAAACACGTACTTGAAATCTTCGCCAGAGCATCAAGAAAAACAGCTGAAATCAGTGAATAATGTCTAATGCAATGAACGACAATTATATCGTCTCGTTCACATGGTAGAAAGTGACTAAAACTTACATGGTTTATAAGCTGCTCGGGAAGTGCAACGACAGAATTGCAACAAAACAAGATTTTGAGGAAACTTTATTTGCGTATCATTTTATTTATAGTGTTATTAAATAAAAATCCACAGGATCTGATCGTTTTATGCTACTTAAAACAACTTCAACATGATTTATATTTAACATTTACTGCACCGATGTTATGGAAACCTAAATCACGTCTCATATCATTTAAAATAAAAAGACATAAATCAAAATTTAGTCGACGGCTCAAATATCGTAAAAATGATTGAGGAATCTTATAAATTTTGAAAGAAATTATTTTTACTATTTTAATTTATATAGTTGCAAATCAAATATATGTTCTGTTACATAAATCACAAATTAAAAATAATAGATGATTACACATCATGTATTATTTTTACAACAATAGATTCAGTAATGACAGTTAAACAAAATGCACACTTGATACGAAAGAAAAAATGAGGGGAGAGGGATACCACCCTCACGAATGGGATTTTGTACCAACATAAAGGAAACCTGTTCCGTAATAATTTTTTTTATATATTGTTTTCATGGTGCAATCTATACGTATGAAAAATTATATACAGATCTGTTGAATAGTTGCGGTTCGAAATATAAGGATAATTTCACAAAATCATAATTATAAATATATGCACTACCAGATGATATTCGGTAATACAGATGGATTATTTAACGTAAAGATCGTGCAACCTTGCGATGTCTTGGCAATCTTTTTATTTTGTTGGGGCAAATTAATTTAAACAATTTTAACTGAAATTTCTAAAGAAAAGCTTTAAAATTTTCAAATTGACGCTTACAAAATTGGAGTATATTTTATATATGGGCCTAAAAATTACATTTGATAACTACTTGAGTACTTCGCTCGATGAAATGCGTAAAAAAATTATGAGATTTACTGTGTGAGGAAAACATTGAAACCATATTTTTAATATTGGGCTACATATTGAGATCTCTCAGTAAAGCATTTATTTTCTATGAAAACGGTGAAATTGTGAAAGACAGGCAGACGAACGGACAGGATTCATTGTTTCACTACGATAACCTAAAAACCGGGTATCGAGTCTGTTAAGTATTCCGTAAATACACATTTTCCATTAGTGTTATATAGTCTGCCTACTAATTAATTACATTTTTCTTCCACTTTTTTTTTGTATTTCCCGAATTGCGAGTACATCTAAAACTATTCTTTCTGTGTGCTTGCTAAAGCCAATGCTTTAACAAGCAACAGAATCCGAAATTTTTCAATTTAAAAAATTGTTGGGACTAGCAACACGTCACATTAGGAGGGTTCCGTAAACATTTCTCCACTTAAATATATGTGAACGTACATAGTAGTTCTATTAAAATATTTAATAATATTGATTTTTCACAACGTGAATACATTGCAACGTATTTTATACAATAACTTTCACAGGCGTAAATGCGTGGTGCATATTTCAAAAGTTATAAGTGCTAGGATAATCGTTACAGTTGTCCTGTAATTTCCCGAACAGAATTTACCAACCCTGTTTTTTTCATGATTTCTGGCTTAGTACTTTCGAAAATAAGGGTGCTGTATTTTATATTTTTGGAGTCTTATTTTAAAAATGCAATTTAAAACCATAAAAAAATTTGCACACTGAACCCCGCGCTATATGCAGGATTAAATATATTTTTTTCTAGTAAATAATTTGCCCAATTACTAGTAGTAGTACTTAATTATCATCATTATGCTTAATTTAAAATTTCTATATCAAGTGGTTTCTAAAAGAAACGGCTGTGGTGGACATACGGACAGATACGTGACTGGCCTTATAAGGATTCCGTTCTTCCTTTTAAGGCACGAAACCTTAGAAATAATCTATTACATAAATCCATTTGCAGTATTTTATGTATAAAATATCATTCGTCCAACTAAATGTCATAACTCTTGCATTTCACCGCTGCCTACGAATGACAAAACCTGCAGTTCGATGACAATATCCCATTGTTTGTCGGAAGTTCTCCGGCACGAAGACCGGAAAGACAATTTCGTTGACGACTGCGAAAGAAACTTAGTTCTTGGTATAGTGAATATTGATTATATATTGATGGTATAGTGAATAGTGAATATTGATTGTTCAAGAATATTGATGCGGGGTATTCTAATTATGAAAAAATTCATGAATAACTTAATTTATTAATCGATTTTACAAAGAGAGAAAAATATCAATTGTGCTGTCGCCGAACTGGCCATCGAAATTAGTCACGGTGAAAATATGACAATTGTTCTTGTCCCATATCTTATTTTTCACTTCAGAAATATTGTTATATCTTACCCTGAAAATATTTTTCTTGTATCATAAAATTGCATTCTTTTCAAAATTAATGAAATGCGACTCAAATGGTAAAAATAAGTGAATGTTAATTTTCATACCAGTTGTGAATTTAATTAGAATTTATTCAATATTTCTTTGTTTTTCGCTAATAAATAGTTTTTTCCAAGACAATCCAAATAGTATCTTTATATAATATACTCACGAATTACGTTATTTTTGAGTAAAAATTTATTTATATATTAATATGTCTCACGTAAAAATTGTTGCGAAACAAACAATATGTAGCAAGATAACGCCTGACTTAGATTAATCAAATCCGAATATTTTCAGATCTGTTGAAGTCACGACTGAAAAATTAAACGCATACAAGATTCAGCTTTAAAACTTAATGTTTTGCCAAAGAGCACTTAAAATAAAAAACCTTAAATCAAAACTCTGTTTAATTTTAAAAGGCCTATCCAATGATAGCCCACTCTAAAGGGCGCACGAAAAAACACCCACATTTTACACGAATGAAGAGATATATTAAAATTATTTTTTTAAATGTTATGCTACATAAGTATAGAGATGTCCATAAGAAGCATCTACTTATAAAATTGTATGCCCATTGCCCCAAAACTGGAGTAATTGTGAAAACGTGACACATATCCGGAGATTTAAAAAAAAATTAAGAGTTTTTTTTGTGTAACTAGTAAACCTTAAAAAACATGGCGTTGTTACACATAGTCTTTGCAAAAATATTATTCATTAATAACTCTTTACACCGCTTTCCATATCTAATAGCTTACAAGAAACAGAAAGTTTATACCAGAAACAAGCCAGACCCAGTAAGCCAGTAAGCATATTCATATTTCAGTAACAAAACCCGGAAGCTTATTCAGGTTGGCTGAACGCAAAGATTGAAATACTTACAATTGTTTTCGTAAAATCATTTCTCATTATAATATAGACATAATTTCCATCTACTTATCCCGACAATATTGTTGCAAATGCATGGACCGTATATATGTAGAGCATGTGCTCTACATATATACGGTCGACGGGATATTGCTGGAAATAGATTAGATCGATAACCTTTCAACAAAAAGGAATTATTTGAAAAGTTGAACATGAATTGTTTGAATAAATAAAAATATTAGATATCTAATATTTTTCCAACTTACATATTTCGATTTGCTAAATTACAGAGAATTTCCTTCTTTTATTTCGGTCTCTTTATTATTTGTGATAAATTTATGAATTTAAATATAAGTATCATGAATATAATACGATACATATTATGCAAAGGACAATCATGAAAATGGGAATTTAAAACAATTTAAGGAGGATAATTTGTTTTGCATTAAATACATACTTTACCTTTGCGTAGATTTACCAATGAAAGGCGCAAATTACGTATTTTAATCATGATAATTATCAAAAATGCACAGCATTCTATGCATTGGAGGTTAATAGAAAAAATAAATTATGCAAACATAGCAAAAAAACATCAAAACAAATTAAGGGCTCTTTATAATAAGTTAAATAAAAGAAATCAAAGGCTAGAAACCTTTTTCTTTTCATTTAGAATAAATAATTTTTATAGTTAAGTCAAGTTATAATCCAAAGTTTAGGAATTTGACTTAAAAAATTAAGAACTAATAAGATACTTATCTTAGAAATTAACGATAATATGCCGTGTTAGAAATGACATACGAAATATTATTATTAATATGAACTACAAGTGAATTACCAAGAAAACGCTGACAAAATTAGTCAGAACAAGTGAGCCATATATTAGAAAGCACTCATGGGTAAGAAAGTTAACATATAAAAAATAAGTTTACATTTTATGATAATTCTGACATCCATAATGTTTGCAAGAATTTGTATAACGTATAACGAAATACAATCTTGACTGCGTGCGACTAGGTTTCCACATTAGTTAATTCTTTCTAAAGTGACATGATAAACAAAAATAAAGCCGACAGTTTATAAAGCCGAAAGCCGTTTTTAATTAATCACATTATTTATATCGGTAACAAAAGAATAATCACGAGGGACCAATATTTTCCACTTAAATAATCCAAAAACTCACTTTTGGTATTGTGATTTTCGAATAAAAAAAATAAATAAAATTACAGCTCAACCTATAAAATTTATATTTAACTTCATTATATAAATAACGCAGTAACGTCTTGTAATTAAAATTCTATGAGAGGGTTTATTTTACTGTACTACCTAAGCCATGTAAGATAAAATAAATAAATTAATTGGCAAGAATATCATAATAATTTATAATTCAATGTGTTACTTCTAGAAAATATTTGCCAAAACGAAATGACATCGTATTGAGATATTTTATAGTATTGAATATATTTGGCGTTAATTTTGTAGAAATTAACTATTCACAATTAAATGAAAGTACGTGATGTAGTATTATTTCTACTTCTTTAAGTTCTTTACCACGACCTAGGTTTCGTTGTATTACATCTTCAGGTGGGCTACTAGCAAAGATTCTTATATCTTATATTTTTGTTTGTAACGTCAATTTAGAAAGAATCTTTGCTAATATTTTTGTTTATCACATCAATTTAGAAAGAATCTTTGCTAACAGCCCACCTGAAGATATTGTCATACAACAAAACTTAGGTCGTGGTAAATAACTTAAAGAAAGTAGAAACAATACTACATCACGTAGTTTCATTTAATTGTAAATTTTATAGTGTTTCATTTCTCCTAAAAGTAATAAAAAATTGTTGACGCAAAGGTTAAACTTATTTTTAAGATGAATTTTAACGAATTATTTTACCCATCGAACTATCGCCATTTTTATAGCATATTAAAAGCTATTTTAACAATGTTTCATTTGTGTATTTTGTCAATTTCAAAAAGCAAAAATTATCAATTCGCCCCATTTATTGCCTATGATTTTGTTCGACCACTCTACTCACATGCGTACGCTCTTAAATAAATTAAATCGAACATTTCTATTTGGCTTTATTTCACCGTGACTGGCTTTTAGAACGCGTCACGTTTATATTTTATATAACGAAGAAAATGGAATGTATTTGTTTCTTTTTAATCAACATTAACATAAAAACTTAATTATCGTTCGAAAGACTATAGTTTATCAGTGAAATCATAAAAGTCACGTTACGTACGTGACCTTTGCCTAATAAGTCATGTTAAGTATTTCTGCCCCTATTTACTGATACTATGCTGTCTCTAGAAAATGTCACTAGAAAATATGTAATGAAGTGAAACTAGAAAATGTCACTAGAAAATATGTAATGAAGTGACACGAATGGGACAGGCACAAAAGAAAGAGAGAAAACCGATAATTTGATAATGACGTATGGAAACAAAATAAAAGACAAGCCAAAAAATGCGTAATATCAATAATTCATAATTGGTCAAAAATAGTAAAACCTGTAAGTTCACAAATATAAAATTTTGTTGGTTATGATAATTTGAAACACCGTATCAATTGACAGGGCGGTTGGATATTTTTTAAATATCGTAAACTTCGTCACGCGTTAATGACCATTCAACCGAAGGTACTGCATCATCTTTCATAGTAAAGTAGTATATGATAATAATGTGGTTAATACAGGTAAAGAGAACATTATTGTTAGTTCTGCAAAAAAAAACATTAAGAAGAACAGGTTTTTAAGAGTTCGAACATCGACCATTACAGTTTTTTTTTAAATAATTTAATACACGTTTATTTCTAAATGCTTTCTTTCAGTACACATGACATAGTAATAACGCTTATTCAATCAAAACATAATTTATCTTGAAACCTCCTATTACCTATTTAAACTTGACTTAAACACTTTGTTGCCGTTAACATTTCCAAATACCGCTATTTTAGCCGTATTTGGAATCAAAAAATATATAATGGCATTTCTAATCCAGAATATAACTGTTGTAGATTAAATTACACATATATCGTAAAATTAAATAAAATATTTAATGACCAGCTCACGTAAGTATCCCTTAAATTATACCCATATACTTGTTGATTATACCCATATATTTGTTTATTACATTCACTGATTTCATCGTTTACAACGTGTTCGTTACAACGTGTGTAATGGTTTAATATGTAATTTTTTTAATCAACAAAATATTTTAAAAAACATGTAATAAAAGATTGTTTTAAAAATCAACGTAGTAAGTATTCACATGCTAAAAATATTAAAATTTTGTTTAATAAAAATTAATTTATGCGAGAAAATGTAAAAATCGGACATATTTAAAAAACAACTTCTGGTGTAAAATAAATATGATTTGTAATTATTGACGTATCATAAGATATTTATATTTTAGAAATTACTTACGCTGAAGGCGACAGATTTAGTAGGTTTACTATATTAAAAACAAATAGACAAATATTAAATACGTTTTATCAAAATATAAATATAGGGACTGTTTTTAAAGAACTTTTTAAATCAGGAATTACTAATACTAAAAAAGCTTCAAAGATCGTCGTCGATCGTCGATCGACGTTAGGTATATTAAAACTCGTTCTTTCGTACTTTGGTGAAGATTTATCCAAAATACAGTTATTAAAATATCACTATTAAAAATATCGCTTTTTTTTGGAATTTCAACACTAAGCCAAGATAATTAAAAAAGGGAAGAAAGCAAGGCAAGGGAAGAGAATGAACAAGTTAGAGGAGGAAGATAAAGAAAGGTTGCGAGGGAGGGTGGAAAGACAGGTGGAAAGAGAGGAGGAGAAAAAGAGAGAGGTGAAAAAAATTATTGAAGCAAGGAGATTTTCGTCAAGTAGAGGAGACTTGGGACCCCCCCCCCCCTGTGAAAAAGCTGGAAAAAAGAGAAGTGAGGGTGGAAGTGTGTTGCATGGTTATATAGAAGAAAGTAGATGGAGAGAAGAGCTAGAAGCTTGAAAAAGGTCAGGAGAAAGGAGAGACTTAGTGAGGCAAATGATGGACGGGCTGACAAAAATATACATTATATGCATAATGATCAACGAAACTATGCTCTTCTATAATAGTGCCACGCAATGCTTTCGAAGATTCAGAGAAAGACAATCTTATCTCTCCGATAATCTTTTTCCACAATGAGCTTCTACATTAATTTTATAAAAAATAAAAAGTTATATTAAAACATTCCAAGTTAATTTCTCGTTACCTGAAAGAACTACTCGTGTTTTCATACTGAGACAGAAAAAAAATGTGTGTCAAGTGCATTATGTGTGCAATGGTGTCAAGTGCATTATGTTTAGATGTTTCATCTCATACCTAACTAATGGGCAATAAGCTGTTAAAACGAATGAATTTTTCACACCATATTTTTAAGTGACTTCTGGTGTCCTGCAAGGATCTGTTCTCAGTACACACTTGTTTATTTTATTAGGTTGGCAATTTATAAACCCGTCATCTCTGTACACAAGCTTTTTAACTTTTTATTCGTAGTTAATAAAATCAACCGTTAATTATATAAGCGTCGTAAGTACCTAACATTTGTCGTCAACGTATAAGCGGAAGTTCCGTCCTTGTATAAATCTTTGGGCTTCTGACAGAAAACCCGGTGAAAATCGATATTGACATGACTTTCTTATATAAATTTTCTATTACGTTAATTATTAGGCAAAAAGGGATAAAGATGATAATTATATGGCGAAATATCTGGAGAGTACAGTGGGTGGAGTAACATATTCCATCCAAGTGAAAGTACGACCACGATTTACTTTTGCTACGTGGGGTCGAGCAAGAGTAATGAATACAATAGTCTATTATAGACGTTTGATTGCAGCCCAAAAATTGCTGAACCACTTTTGGTAAATGAGGTATCGTCAGTTAGTATTTAATTCAAGATTGTCATGGGTTACGTTTTTGAAGACAAAAGAATATTTTGGAACATTTGTAATAAAAAAACATAATTGAAACAATATTTTGGTCGCGTAACTTATCGAAAAAGAAGATTTTTTTTTGCAAGCATTCCACAGATCTTTAAAAATAATTACTAGGTTTCTTTAACCATTTTTTTAATAAACATGAAAAAATTGTCAAGTTTGGCACAAATAAAAAAATACAAAATTCTATACGCACCCGGTTTCGAACTATGTGTATGTGAATAAGCTATTAAAAGGAGTAAAATAAAAACGGAGCTATAAAAAACTAACACCTGACCGCGTCCTAAAAAACTAAAAACTAGGAGAACTAGTTAGGTAATCACAATTTCACTGAAAGGAAATCGTCATTGAATTGTGAAGCCATGAGCGCCGTTTAGTTTTGAGGTGTCAATTTTTACCAGTAGAACATGCTCTTGCACGATCGTAACTCAAATCAGCCGTTGTTACTATAATCCTCTATGCTCCACTTATTTTAACAGTATTGACAGAATGACAAAAACATTTATATAGGTTTCGTTAGTCCGAAACTACCTCACAATATCGTGAAAAATAATATAATTGAGACATTATCAATTATATGAGTTCATTTTCAGAGTCCATCTTTATTGAGTCAGATCAAAATTCGCGCATCTGAACTTAGTATTATTCCATTTTCAAAATGCTTGAACGAATGCCGAATTTAGAGCTCTTCGATGGATGTCCTGATGGATGTCCTGATGGTGACCTGATGGTGTCACTCGAAACTATCGCAAGTTCGTACAATCAGTTCAGGACGGGTTTTGAATTGCAGACTTTATATAACTCTACATGCATTACAGTCAGCCAAATGAATATTAAGAACTATCGACTGACTGTTATTTCAATTTTGAAATTATTATATTTATGCCCGATAATATTTTTCATACTGCAACCTAAAATTCCATGTAATTAATTGAATATTTCTAAAATTCACTAGCTTGTATTTGTTTTGCTCATTCTTTTTCAATAAATAAAGATGACTATAACCATGCCATGACTATATTTCTGCTATACACAAAAAAAACAAAAATATTCTTCTTTACTGTTTTACCTACTACTGTTTCATCTATTGAACCGGTTGCGAAGACTACATTAACTGTGTTTACTGTACAATTATAATTTAATATACAATGTTGCACATTTCCTCTAAATTAAGTCTAATATTAAATTTATTTCCACACATTATGAAATATTATATTACAATGAATGACATTATACTCAATAGATATATTTTACTTATATAAAATGAACAACAAATATAACCCTCAAATAGCAACATGCACGCACTATGATATTCAAAGGAAACACTTTCATTAAAGTGATAATTGTATTAAAAACGGAACAATGACTTCTTTTCTTGAGTCCTATTTTTATTATACTAATGATATATCTTCCTATCAAAAAATGCTTAGCAGAAAGCGCTCAAGAATCTCAGCTAAAGATTATAAAGTAGCCAGAAGGTAAGAAAAGAGAATACACAGGGGGAAGAAAAAGAAATTCCACGATGATCTACTCGGAGATGTTGAACATCTTAAAGGATCAAATGAAAGCAGAGCTTTCTTCCGTGAGATAAACTTTGACCGCAGGGACTTCAAGCTAAAAACAGATCTTAAACGTTTTAAAGGATCAAATGAAAGAAGAGCTTTCTTTCCTACAGAAATAAGAATGTAGAGATCCTCAGTGACAAAGTAAACATCCTTGAAAGACGGAACGAGCGTTTTCAGAATCTTCTCAACATGGATCATCCACAAAACCTTGAACACTCTACTCAAAGCAACAATCAAGACTTCATTGCACCACCATCGCTTGATGAAGTTGTGGAAGGTATTAACAAATTGAAAAACCACAAGGCTCCTGACCCAGACACTATTCCGTCATAATTTTTAAAAAAATCAAGAATAGATGCAAATAAATTGATCCGCCGCTTAATTCTATCAGTTTGGAACTCCGAGACACTTCCCCGAGAATGGAAGCTCGGTACAGTCTGTGCCGTACATAAAAAAGGAGATTTCCTCGACTGCTCCAACTACAGAGGAATCAGTCTTCTGTGTAACACGTACAAAATACATTCAAACATGCTTTTCAATAGAATTTCTTCTTATACCGAAAATATTATAGGTGGATACGAGTGCAGATTCAGAAGAGATAGATCCACAAATGAGCAAATTTTTAACCTCCTAAAAATCTTAGAGAAAACAAGAGAATTCCAAATTAATACTAATCACCTTTTATCGAATTCAAAACGGCGTATGATTGTATTAATTGAGAACGCCTAATGGAGACTGAATGAATTCAACATTCCTGATAAACTGGTTAAGTTGATTTCTCTCACTCTAACTGACACGAAAATGGGAGTTAAAATTCAAGGAAGCCTCTCTGAACCAGTCGAAATAGCAAACGGTGTTAGGCAGGGCAATGGATTAGCGTGTCTTCTTTTCAACATTGCTCTTAAGAAGATTATTAGAGATTCAAAAATCAACCCAAGGGGCACGATCTTCTCTAAATCTGTACAAATTATTACATACGCAGATCCATCTTTGATGAGTTCTTCGACAATGGATTTTGGAGAATGAGAACTAATGCTGAACGTTATCGCTTATTTAAAAAACCAGATATAATCAAATTTTAAAAGTTGAACGTATGAAGTGGATCGGCCATGTAATTAGAATGAAGGAATATAGATCGACCAAACGAATTTTTCTGGCCAAACCAACCCACTCAAGAGGAAGAGGAAGATCCAAATTAAGATGGGCGGACTGCCTACAAAGTGTTTTCGACACTCTCAACATAACAAACTTGAAAAACGTGGCGCCCAGAAGGAGGGCTTGGAACAGTTTGCTTGAGAAGGCCAAGGTCCACCGAGAACTACTGATGTTGATGATGATAATTGATGTATCTATTTCACCCAATAACATTTATTGCAATAAGTATCATTGATGGTATTTAACGCAATTCATATTATTACTCTCTTTATGTCAGGTTTAAATAAAGGAGGAATAAAAAAACAACTGTGTATCGAAAAATCAAATACAATCTTCTAAAATTGTAATATCGTGTTACCTATGTGCTGTAATTTATTTTAATTTGACACGAGACGTGAAAGTGATTTCCATTTTATCGTATGACTTTCCCTTTTCAATGGCTAAAGACTAGGATACTTACTGGAAGTTACTGGGAAGGCCAGTAATTTCTTATACTGAATGTTTACAAATTATCTCAAATAAATTATCAAGTAATCAAAGTCACTTTGATCATGCCTTTTACTTTTTAGACAAAAGACATAATGAATTACTAGTTTCATTTATTGTCTTTATTTCTGTTAAATTTAAAAATTTTCTCATCTTTTTATTTTCTGCATTTATTATTTTTTTTATATTATTATTGTATTATTTTTATTTTTATTTCATTATATTTAATTATAATTTCAATAAGAGAAAACGTAATTGGATAAATAAAAAGTCACTCTACATTTAAATTACACAGTCCACTTTCATAAATTCCTATTTTTTTCAACACAATATTATAAATTTCTCTCAAAATACGTGAATTCCGATTAAAGTAATTTGCCCTTATAAAAATATGCAGTTTTCTATATTCTTGCTCATTTTTCATATATATATATATATATATATATATATATGTGTGTGTGTGTGTGTGTGTGTGTGCGCGTGTGTGTGTGTGTGTGTACGTATGTGTATGTGCGTACGTCTTAGCTATTCGCCTATGACGTGTTTCAAGTCTTTTTTTCCCTTATTAATATTACCTGTCACTTAAACTTTCGCTATTTAAACATTTGACATGACAAAATAATTTTAAAATCACTTTTTTATATTCTTCTTTCTTCCACATCACATTCTCGCCAAATAGCCTTATTTTTTATCTGGCACAAAAAAATAATTTTTTTGAAGATAATGTAACACAGTAACTTCATTTTATCAAATACAGCCGGTTTTTGTAAGTGAAAAATGCAAGTTACGCAGTATTTTAAAAAATAGTAAATAATATTTACTATCATTCATTTGAGTTTTATCTACTCTTCGTTTATGTCACTATTTTACAAAAATAAAAAGCAAATCATTTTAAGAAACTAGTGTGCCTAAATGCTTTTAAGAAAAAATCAGCGGTTTACTAACTCCTTTAAAGGAGTTTGACATTTTTGTGAAACGTAAGAAAAGATAAAAAAATAACAAAGTAGACAACTCCGAGTGACGATATTATAATCTAGATATAAACTTCACGTGTTCCCCGACACTATGGCGTCCAAGAGTATAGATGTCTTTTAGTTTGATTAAGGAATATTTAAATTAGCAATTCTAAACAAATTATAAAACACCAAAAAACCGGTGCATCGGCATTACCGTTATTACCTAAAGGCTCATTTTGCTGTCAGTTGAAGTCATAACAAAATGACTGGTTGAAGCAGCTAAGAGAGGCTATGTTAATTTCTCAAAAAAAAGAGAATAAAAAAATATGGGAAAATGCGTTGCATGTAAAGTATAAAACAGCTTTTAAGTTATATCGTGACGTAATTATATTACATACAACCACATTATATTATACGGAACCACATACAATTATATAAAAATGGTAATTTAATTGGTATGTTAGAAACAGATATTCAAAAAAAATACGCATTAACTACATATCCTTTTTCACCCATTCTAGCAATAACTCCAGGTAGTAAATTTTATATAATTCAGGTTTAGTTAATTCAAGTTTAAAAATAATGGGCTGAAGGTACAGCACTGGCCAACAATTGTAATATTTTCTGCATCTTCATTTGCCACCATATGAACACGTTTGATACATCTAGCAGCTATGACTAATTGTTAATAGTGTATTATATTCTTCAGGTTCTCGTCCATATCATGTAGTTTCTGTAGACTATTTTGCGTGCCAATTTTTATCACGAATTTCAATTTATATTACAATGATCCTTCACCAATACCGCGTTAAATTTTTCGGCACTAGCCAGGTTAAATATTTGAACCTTTTTTCTATACAATTCAGGATATTTAGAAGAAATAATTTTAACCATTTACGAGCAGACGTTTGATTTTATAGGTTAAACTAATATTTAATATTAGATCCACTGAATATAAATAACAAGTAAAGTCGCATTATTTGTATGCTTGATAATGACCGTGACTCAATAGACAATCGACGTAGGTAAAACCAATAATGCGGTTTACTAAATCAGAAAGTATGGTTTACTTAAAAAACATTTACAAATCAATTATTTTTGTAAACCAGAGATTATTGTATTTCTTGGTTGCTTCTTGCCGAGACAAAGCTCCACGTCCTATCTTCTACAAAGCTACTTGTCTTCCTGCTTTTATCCGCCCTTTCCTCCTGTGTGATAGGAGTATCACACACTTCAAAGAAGTAAAAAATGAAAATAATTTTAATTTCTTATGCGTGAGTCTGGTAACATACAGTCAACTAATAATTCGGGTATTGTTAGGAACCGTCGATTTTTTACTTGATCTCGTCTGCTTATCAAAATAGAAAGATAAATATCATACTTTCCGACAAATTAGGTTAATAAATAATCTGCAAACTAAGTTAGATAAAATACAATTTTTTATTAATATTATTTTAAGAAAGCCTTCCCTTTTAAGTTATTGTGTAGGTATTAAATGAGTGAGAAAATACGCGCGAGCATATTCCCAGTCTATACTTCCGGTATCAAGATCTATGATCAAACAAATAGAAAACAATTCTAAAGTAAGAAAAAAAAACTATTCACATTAATTGTGAATAACAACAATACTACCTGTATTGTCAATATGAAGGTAATTGAAGTAACGGTATAATTTAACTTGGAAATACAATATTATAACATTTTAATTAACTATTATTTTAAATCGCTGCCCGGTTAAAGAATATTGAATAAGCGTTTGCACTTCAAGTTCAAATAAGATCTTTATAAGTACAAAATTTATGAAAAAAATTAGTATGCTAGTTCCTTTCGAACAATTATACTAACAAACAGGCATTACCAAAAATAGTCTTAACAACTTAAAAAATATCAGCCAGAAGAGACAAGGACCGAAAAATGATAGTTAGAATATTAGAAATAGCCAATCGAAATTTAAACCCTGGTTCACTTTCATCCTTTTAAGAAAGAAAAAATAAACAATATCTTCTTCTTTCTCATGGCTGTAGTCCCATATCCCATTTGGAGTCAGTCTTCCTCGTACATTTTGTCTTGTCATTTAGTTCAAATTCATAATTTTAAGATCTTTATTTATAGTACTCTTTCAGGTGTCAGCGGATCGACCTCGGCTTCTCTTTCCTTCTTTTATTTTTAACACTGCCTTGGTCATATGGTCTTGGTTGCGTCTCATAACGTGCCCATACCAAGGCAAGCGATTTTCTCTCAGCTTTTCCTCAATTTCTGCGACTTCAAACTTTGTTTTCATGTACTTATTTTTTATTCTATTCAGACTTGTAACTCTCCGGCCCAAGACAGCATTTTCATTTCTGTGACGTGCATCTTTTATTCATCCATCTTTCTCATTCTCCAACGTTCCGACCCATACATCAACCCTGATCATACTGCTTGCTTGTATACTTGACCTTTGAGTTTGATGGGCATTCTTACATCACGCTCCGGTTAATGATCTCCATTCTGGCTAAATATTTATTATTCTGTGCTGGATGTCTTTCTCAGTACTGTCTTTCGGAGCCACGACTGAACCGAGATACTTAAACTACTTTACCTTCTTCAGAGATGTTCATTCGATCATCACTGATAAGTTGTCGTTGGTGTTATTTCCAGACATGTCACACCGCATGTATTCAGTCTTGTCTCTGTTTACTCTAAGACCTCGCCTCTCTAGTGCCTGTTGTCATACATTTAGTTGTTTCTGTACTTCTATTTGATTTTCGGCAATAAGAACTATATCATCAGCGTACAGCAGTGTCTAAGGTGCAGGTTTTTGTAGATGTTCCGTGAAATAGTTCATAACTAGATTAAACAATAACGGGCTTATTGTGAATCCTTGGTGATAAAGGGGTTACTGATCGTTGTGGTTAATCCTTGGTATAGATTTTTAATCAAGGATATGTAAAGTTCCGGGACTAATGGTGATCTCAAAGCTTGCCAAAGCAAATTTCTAGGAATGCGATCAAAAGCTTTCTCTAGGTCGATAAATACAAGATGTACGAGTAGGTCTTTATTTCGTTATCTATATTTGTCTATCAGAATCTTCACGTATATATCTGTATTGCATCTATCTTTTCTATTCCGCTGGTGAATCCCCATTAGTTAGAGGAAACTTTCACTATTTTGTTTAGTCGGTTCGCGAGGAATATTCCGCAAATTTTTAGTGTCTGGAAAGTCAGTTTAATACCACGGTAGTTGCTGCAATTTGCCACATCCCCTTTGTTTTTACAGAAAGGGATTACACTGCTGACTCTACACATGTTCGAGACCTTTCCGTTAGTCATAATTTTATTGAAAAGGTTTATAAGCCAGGCCTCTCTAGTGATCCCAATCTAGAGGCCCAATTGCCTCCTTATTTTTTCATTTTGGGTAAGGCTTTCCTCGCCTCAGGTGTTGTGATTTCTTCAATAGGGAGGCCTTCTGTTGGGGAATTGGGTTTAGTAGTTCATGTGGAAACTACTCATTCAGTAATTCTTGGCAGTATTCTTACTACCTTTTATTTGTATTCTTGTTCCGAATTAGCAGTTTGCCAGACATATCGTTTATATACTTGCTGCGTTTTGCAACTTTTATCTGATTTTGATGTCTTTTTGCAAGTTTAAATATCTCACATTCTGATTGCGCCGTTTCTAAGCTCTCGTACAAGAAGGTTCTGCTTTTTGCTCTTGCAACTAGTACAAAGCACTTTGCTACTTTCTTTGCGTTTTTTATGCTCACAGCTTAACGCCCAGAGCTTTCAGGACTATTTAGTTCGAATAAATGTTTTATTTCTTGAAATTGGCCACTGACATCATTGGAATGTTTTTTGTGTCAGTGTCTACGACTCTATTGATCAGCTATTTGATATTTTTCTTTAAATTGAATAAAAATTTAGATATTAAATGAAATTTAATAAAAATTTAGATATTAAAATTTGGGTTAAGCATTATGAAGCGAGTAAATTACAGGAATTAATGTCAGTTCTCGGTATTATCTATAATTTTTTTTAATAATTACATTGTTATAAAATCCTTATTTTTGTTTCTTAATTATCAAATTATCTTTTCATTAACTAAACGACTCATTAAAATTAGAGGTGTCGTTCCTCTGTTGTACCATCTGGTCTACAATACATTGCAAACATTTTTACCGTTACGACAGCTCACTTCACTTCTACAAAACACTGCAATTTTTTTTATTATTACCATCAAATATATTTACGAATTAGAGGAATCTAGAAATTCACTCGAAAACTGAAAGTTTGTAAAGAGACTGAAAATAAATCATTATTCAAACACTCTCTAATTCCTAAATCAATGGACTACAGCAATTGGACTGTTCTTATATTACTAAGAGGTCTAATTTTCTCTTAAAATTAACACAAAAACCAAAAGTGGAACTGATTTTTATTTTTCTCGGCCTCAAAAGATATAACCAAAACCCCCATAATCCATCTATTACAAAAATTTTTATCCGACACCTAATGACGTATAAAATTAAAATTTAACAATTTGTCAAACTTATCATCACTAATGATCATCACACTGAAAATCATCATCACATTGAAAATAATAATCAGACCATTAAGTTCTGAAAATTATAAAATTAAAAGTCCGGATATTTCCGAGCATGTGAATACCAGGCAATATCTTTATAAGGTGAAGAATAATATTAATATATATAAAGAGCTTAATACAAATATATGCAAATACCATATACTTTAAATGTTTGAATTTTTATAAGTGCGTGTGTCTCTACGGAGACATCGTAGCGAGATTTCCTCTCGTACTTCACAGTTTTCTCTGTTCGTGCTTTATCAATATCCATTCAATAAAAAAAATATCAAATCAATAAATAAAACTAAACCGAAGAAGATAAATAAAGACAATATAATGTAACACAATCGTGTTAATTAATTCGAAGGAAAAAAGAACACAATAATATAACCTCATCAGTCGGAATAACTCTCTATCTTATTTTACGGTTACGTTCTGGTCGTAAAGGTGTGATAATTTAATTTTCATTTGGTAATTGTAACGAAAGATAAGTATCAAATATTGGTTTTCGATTCAGAGAACTAGGCTAGAGTGGCTTGCCATGATCGCTAAAATCACTTATCCATTACAAGTGATACTAGAATCAATACAAGTGATACTACATACTAGAATCTGCTTCCATTAAAACAAATGTAGAGTGATGAATTATCATAGCTATCCTAATAAATTACTGTTTTCTCATTTACAGTTTTACAGGAGTGATACAAACATACTTTTCAAAAAATACTGATGGACGTTTTAAAAGTGGCCAAAAATAAATGTAACTAATTATTTGACTTTAATATCCATATATGAATGAAAACAAAACCAACAGCTTGAACATATTCTTCACGCGGTTGTTTATCCGCCACAAATTACGTAATTTTGGATATAATTTTGTTTCCTTCATAGGCATGTCTTTTCCCACTTACAATCAAGCTGTTGAAATACAGAACAACCAAACAAATATTACAAAGAGAAAAGTTTCGTACCTTATATTTGTTTGTTTTCACGTTTTCAAGCAAAAATATCATATTCGATTAATCCTAATACACATAAAGTATATAAAAAAATTTTCCACGTTGTTTGTGTAAGTTGAGCAGTACATTTTATTGAAGGGAATCGAAATATGCCAATTTAATTTTGGAATAACAACATTTAAAACGCTATAACTAAGTATCAAATATATTTGCAGAATTTACAATAATGTAAAAAATTGGAAATATTTCTGGAAGGTATGAAAGTAATTATTATAAATTGTTTATTATGAACATTTTAATTTTATGAAAATTAGGTAAAATTCAATCATATTTTTTAATTAAAATTATCTGGGTAAACAGAATGAATAGTCAACAAACAATTGACGAAAAGTTTAAAATAAAACAAAGTATTTAATTATACACTAATGTAATAAGCAAGAATATAATTATACATACAAACTATAAATAAGTGGTCAATGGTTATAAAAACAAAAAAAGAAGCTATCCTGTATCAAACTTCCCGACTATTATACATAAAATAAAATCGTGTGGATTTACTAAAGTCAATTTACGCTAATAATTTATCATAATAGAACTAATATTGTAACCACAGTACTTTCCCTTACCGATCACGCTGATTAAAACAATCGTTTTGCACGTTATAATTGGAATTAATCCGAAACACAAAATAACCTCTAATTAAATAACTAATTAAATACTATACCAAATTTTATAAAACCTTCGTACTTACAATTTCATTGAAATAAAGTCTGTTAAGTGCGAGTAGAACTCGCGCTACTAGACTTCCGTATGTACTTACGTACACTTTTGTGAGAACGTAGTATTTATTTGACAATATTTTAATAATCTATACATTTGAAGATATTATAATAAACAAAAATTATTATTATTTTTCACCATGTATATTTTTTTCTTTTTTCACCAGGTATGAGTACGTGCGTGAGTACGTGCGTGCGTACGTGCGTGCGTTCGTGTGTGCGTGTGTGAGAGCGTGCATGCGTGTGTGTATGTGTATGTATATATATTGCGTCATATATATTTCACAGGCACAAAAACGATAATTTTTCAAAAACTATGAAATTTAGAAACATTGCTATATATTTCTGAAAAACTTATAGTAACTGTTTTTTCATAATTTTGATTTAACTATTTCGAAGAAAAAAACCTCAAGATGATCTCTTGAATTTGAGTTCAATTGCATGATAGTACAAGTTAAGAATGGACAGAGACGATTGAGTAAAATTTCAACAAAAGGAAAGTTATCACTCTTAATATAGTTTTTGCTTTTATTTCGAATTTAATACAGTGACCAATTAGACAAACCCTACTCACGTGAACCTACTTGTGTGCTAAAATTGACAAAAATTAAGTTATTATTTATAAAAGCATGACACTGTCAGTCTTCGATACTTTTTCTACTGTATATGAACGCTATGCTTTGGTTAGGTAAATTTGAACGACGGGATGATTTATTCAAAGCATACTTTACATCAATAACAAGCAATGTTTTGCATACATGCAATGTTTATAACGTCTCGGAACTCACTATAAAGCATACAAAAACGATTTAATTCAATTATCGTCAATTGCAATCGTTTGGGTTAAGTGTATTGTGAATGTTTTGAAAGTATTTTCCCTCGCGAGCTGTTTGTAAAAATTAGTAAGAGAATGGAGATAATATAATTTGGAGAAATGTGTATAATACGAGTATACTAAGAATACAGTGAACGTCATTTGTATGAGTTGTCTACATTTATTATTAACATCTACAATATTTTAGTAAAAATACTATATATACGAGTATCTAAGGTGGCACGAAAACCTCGGTGTAATGAACTCTAATAACACTTAACAGTATTTTTTCAACCGTCTAAGAATACCTAAGAAATAATAAGACGAATAAATAACTGTCCAGAAAAATTCGGTTCTTACGAAACAATAAGTGATATAATCCTAGTAAAATATTATTAATTTCTCCTAATAGATATCCATTTATCCCTATTCAGGTCTGTTGTCCGTTAATGACTTCGTCGATATAGGATGACCTTCCAAAATTTCATGTATTATTTTCGACCACTCAGCCCAATAGCAACTCACGTTATGATATAATATATTTGTATGTATATTTTTATATTAATATAACTCATTATCCCTATTTATGACCCAAGCGGACGTCACTTTGTGCGCGACGGAAAAATAGAGAAATATTCAGTATCCATCTATTTTATCGACATGGCAAAACAGTAAACGCACTTGAAGACTCTAATCCTAAAGATCCTCAAAATAAAAATGGTTCAAGAAACATAAAACGTCAAAACCAAAATCGTCATGCGAAGAAAACCTTGGAAATGAAAAAAAAAATGGCGCCTTTGTAAATTTGCGAAATCCATGCCTTGGTAAATTCCACACTAAAAGTTTGTCTGGATAACAAATTGGTTCATCTCCATCGTCTGACACATTTTCACAAATGATCCGTAAGAGAAAATACTTTCAAAACCTTCACAATACATTATTATTTATGAATTTATTTTATTAAACATTTATTTTTCGCAATATAATTAGCCTAGTATGTCCTTGACAGGCATGGTAAATAGATTCATGTTAAAAAGCTTATTTAAATAGTTAGGAGGTGGAGACACGCGGCAAACAAGTTTGGGGGTTCATATCTCGATAAGAAGACACCGTGTCAGAAAGTATTATATTTTTTGCGATTGCATATTAAAAAAACTCTTCAGTATTGACCCGATCGATAGGATTTGTGAACAAAATTCCTCTCCACGTTCAATGTGTTGGAAGTTACTTCAAAAACTATTATTTCTTCATTTCTATATACCCACGCTATTCAACTGTGTTTGCGTATAAAAGGCTGTGATATGTAACGAAAAGACAGACAGGATAAAATTATAAAGGTTCCAGTTCCTCCATTCGCCTTTGAAAACTTAAAAATGAGAAACGACAAAGGGACTGTTAACAAAATATAAAGTTACTTGGAGATAGAACATACTTTAGAGATAGAAATTCATTACTAAACTACTCATAAATGTCAAATTAGGTTATATATATATATGTATATATCTGTGTATATATATATATATATATATATATATATATATATATATATATATATATATACATTATCTGACATAATCCTCGGTACATTAAAGAAACAAATTACATTTCCACTCCAATATACAAGGCTAACATGAAAACTGTTCTGTTGTTTATCTAATGAGCCATACTTCATTCAGTAGCTTTTTCCTTTCTCCACAAAAATTGTTGAAAGATCTGAGAATTGAGCAATAAATTATTAACAAAATGTAAATCTTACGGTCAACACAGACGCGGATACATTAAAGTGATTATCAAAAACAGAAAAATCTCGATCTTGGTGATGACTAAAATTTGCTGCATACCTATTTAGTACGGGGATAGCACTGAAAGTTTTGGGAACTATCATCTATAAAAATTATAATAAAAAAATGAATTAAAATTTCGAAAAGTGAGCTCTTTCGTAATATATTGAGATACATCGCTTGAATTTGTCATTTGTTTTTACAAACTGGCAGCAATTTGAAAAAATTACTTCAAGGTTACATTAACACGAGAAAATTTCCTTTCGACGTTTTTTATGATACTAAAGTTCCATCGCAAGCTATTGTTTACAAATAATTTAACAAATTAAAGCATCTTAGCGACCTCAGTGATGACCTGCGTGAGGAACGTTCCTCAATATATTTTTGATATTTCAAAAACTTTTATTGTTACCTCTAGTGCGAGAAAAGTTATAGAAATGCAACCTTTTATATCGAAAGAGATAAATAATTGTTTAATAAAGTTTTGGTAAAACAGAAGTCGTCACTAATTACGATATTTAGTTTTCAGTCTAAATATTCAATACTTCTCGTAGTTTATTACAAGATTGCATCAACAGTTTTCTGATAATAAAGAATCACATCGCTGCTCGACCCCGGTAAATAAGTAAATTTTAATGTACATAGCGAAGCGTAAACAATCGAATGAATGTTCTTTCTCAATAAACTATGTCCTAACTAAATACCGTAACTGGCCTTATGAAAATCTATGCTTATTTCTTAATTTGTTTTTATATCATTCTAATACACGCACGTGAAGCCATAGAAAAAGTTTGTTCGTAAGGTGCAACCCTCGATCAAGCACCATTGATAAATATTTTCCAATTTCAACGCTGCGATATTTATCCAGAGGAAGCAATATTAACACAAGAATACAAGAATAATGGGAAATTTCAGCCAATAGGATAAAATCAATCTGCACGAACATGGCGCGCTGTCAAAAGTATGAAGCTAAGACAAACCTGTCGACGTAGAAGAAGCGTCTTTGCGGTCCCACGAGATTTCGCTACGAGATCAGCGCGCTCGCCTCAGACGAGGTAAATTGAATTATATCGAGTTTCATGAAAGTGAGTTCGCAAACTTTTCGCCTCTCTTTGATCCGCTGCGGATTCAGTTCACGATACGACATATGGATAGTTGTTAGTATAATATGATTATTTACACACAAATAACAGTACCATTGTAATCATTTTATAACTTTATAATAGCGAGCAAAAGTGCTTATCAAAAATACCTGGGACACTAATCGGGGTAGTGTAATTTTAAGACTTAGTTCGTTAGAATTGTAAGTGCTGATACCCATCTCGAATTAAGGATATTTTTAAATATAGCGATAAATACATTTATAAAAAAAAACTGTCACACATGAGTAAAACTCGTACTACAAATTATGCAAAAATTTATTCTCTTTTAAATATTTAAAGTTCATAGTATTTCAAGTATTAATTATATACAAAGAAAATATTTTGTGTACTATATCCTTCACAGACATGAAAATAAAAAATTATAAATTCTAGAATAACCACCTTTTCCTTTAAATTTCTAATCAGATTTTCCTCTCAGACCGATCCTCTTTTGTTTTGATTTTTGATTTGGTAGTTTCGAAAATAAAGAGGTGAGATGAAGCTCCGTCCTCGCATATTTTTTAGAATGTCTTTTGAAATATGCAATTAAAATTTATTGCATATTATTATTAATAGTTTTGATTGCAGTATTTGAAGGGATTGACAAAAAAGTGACAGTGCTATCTCTTTAAAGAGCCCAGTAAAATTGAGAAGCACTTCACGTCCTGCTCGAGTAAATACACTGCCGATAAGTACTATTCATAGACGGCTTCTGTTCGTCAACAGTAGAGTGGTCAATTATTTGTATATGCTAATGGGATCAGAAGTTAAAATATGTAGAAAATGTGTATAAATCATCATTTCCATTCCACAATAAAACTTTCTACAAATATTTTCTTGTTACGTGAAGAAAATAACAATAAAAATAATTGTCTCCAAATGCTCCGACAAAAGTATCGACATTTTTGTCTAATGCACGTTTACTGATTAGATCAGATTTATATATTTCATCTCGGTTTTCTAATGTAAAGATATAAATAAAAGTGATCGTAGCTGTCAAGTGTAACATTTGACAAGTTTGGAGGATGGGTCTCGAAAACAGCACATGCAGCCATTAAGGACATTAACCTATGGCAAGGACTATCGACTTGCCGTATTGTAGTCAGTTTTCTTTTAGCCCTAGCCAGTTATTTGACCGGTCATACGGAATGGTGGGCTTGTTTAATAAAGCTATTTTATTGATACTAATAATATTTTCTGGGTTTGACGAATGGAAACAAATTTGATTGAAAACGCTCTCGAGAACTATTTTCATTAGATATGTGATTTATTCGTCCGACATTCGGAATATTGTTTCTTGCTTTCAGGGATCTTTAACTAACTATGATATATAGTCAACTCACAACTAGAGAATACGAGATGAGGTCCCGATTTTTGGTATCCTGCGATCCTGACCTTCCAGCCCCGAAAATTTCGGGATAATTATTTTCTAATACCGGGATTTTCGGAATTGAAAAAATGTTTAAAATATTACAAATTAAGCCCATCATCTAATTCACATTTTTTTAGAAATTATAAATGAATAAGTTATAAATATGTATCATTCGTCGTAAACACAATCTTACGATGTCAGTCATCTTGTTATAATAACTGATTATAGTTCATTTTGCCGGTGAACTGAGAGGATTGCGTGTACGGTGTGGATGTGCGCTTTTTTATAAAGTAAGAGTGTTTTGTTACTTATTAGCTGTTTTACTTGTATATTTTCATAATTTACATAAACTAATAGTTACGTTATAATATTTGAAACTCAATTTGCGGTTGGTTAAGAAAATTTTCGAGAGTTATATTTTCGAGAGTTATATTTTTATTGTGGTAATACAGTTTTTTTCTCTTTTAAAGGATTAATGGGAAAAAGCTTCAAAAATCACCATAATGTCGCTTTCTAAAGAGAGATTATATATTAAATATAAGAAAAATGAAGATCTATCATCAATATGAAGTCATTTGCCAAAGATAGTCAAGAAAGCCAAGATACATGTAAACAATGCCCGGCTATACTGAAGACTTGAGGAGGATCGACCAAAGGATTACACACTCATCTATCACCAAACCATAATATGAAATTGACAAAGCTATCTTCCTCGTCTGGCCAATGCCATGAAGAACCTTCATAGTTCTGTAGCGGACTTAAAGTTCTGTAGCGGACTTAAAAAACGGGGTTAAAACTGATACTTTGGATGATGTTTTAGCTCGAATGACAGCCATAGGCGGCTTTCCTTTCAGCGTGTTTGTAATTTCAAAAGATTTGAGAGCATTATTATTATCTAAAAGTTATACAGATTTGCCAAAATCTGTATCAAAAATTCACAATCGTGTTGTCAATTACGGTCAAAAAATAAAAAAGAAATCAAGGCCGAAATGAAAGCTTTAAAAAATGGAGACCAACGCCTTAGTTTAAGTTTTGATGAATTGTTCTTGTTCTTGTCTTGTTGACTTGTTCTTCTAACAAACAATATATGTTATATATCCATTCGCTTAAAACGTTTTGGAGTTTGGCCCTCATTTGCATTGATGTATCACTGAAGGCTGAAGTTTGTGTTTAGATCTTAAAAGAACGCCTTTCTCAGTTTCACATTTGTCTTGATACCGATATCGTAGCAATCGTAACCGATGGGCCTAATATCATGCTAAAGGTTAAAAAGCTTGTGAATGCAGAATACCATGTTTGCTTTGCTCATGTGCTGTGTGCGATTTACTGTATAAAAAAAATATATCAGGGACTTTGCCAAATAAGCCCGTCGATTCGGATTCAGATGACGACGGCGAAGATCTAGAATCTGGATTAGTAATTGAAAATGAAAATTCCGTGGATCTGACTAATGATTTGAATATAAAGGAAGTGATAAAAAAAGTTTGCAAGGTGGTGCTTATTTTTAAAAAATCATCGCTGAAGAATTCTTCAAAAATATGTACGTTCAGGACACGAAAAAGAGCTTTCTTTACTGCTGAATTGCAAAACTAGGCAGAACAGCCTCTTTACCTTGCTTGAACGGTTTGCTTTTTTTTTAAATCAGCATTCAGAAAGCCCTTCTAGACTTAGATAATCCAGTTCAATTGGAAGAATCTGACTTCAAAAAGTTTTGGTCCCAGTCAAATTGACTGTGGAAGCACTTTGTCATTCGGACGCAAATTTATGCACAGCTGATGCTACAAGTTTCTTTTTAAACAATTAAACGAAAACGACTCAGAGTTGGTTTCTAAATTAAAAACACTTTTAAAAGAGTGCATTAAAGGTCGTCGATGAAATGAGGTGGAGGAGGTCAAAATTCTCAAAGTGAAAACGTAAGCCTGGAAGTGGGTCCTGAGCTCAACGATTTACTTCTAAGTCCCAGCAAAACGTTAATAAAAAACAGATTGTTTAGTTAATTGAAAAGATGAACAATAATGACGGCAATCAAGAAGGAGACCAAAACTGCATTGAAATTGAAGTAACAATTACAAGTAAACCTGATCTTAATCTTACGCTCAAAGAAAAACTGCAGCAAGAAATGAAAACCGGCTAGAAGATACTCTCACCTGCTGAATCATATAAAGAAACTACAAACATTTCTAAAATTGTCAAGCAGGAAATTAATCATTTTGATGCTTCAGGCTCTATTCGAAAGAGCTTTCTCATCTATGGAGTCCGAAAGAACTTTCGAGTCCGAAAGAGCTTTCTCGGTAGCTGTATATATATGCAATAAATTGAGAACCCGGCTTCACGACGAAACTTTAGACACATTGTTGTTTTTAAGGTCATATTTTCGCAACAATTAAGGATTGAAAATTGATTTAAAAAATGTGATGTGACTTACATAAAGTTTCTAATTTTTTTCATTTAGAATAATATAAATATTGTTAAGTAGATTATTTAAAAATGTTTAACTAACTTGTTATTTTTAAAGTTCGTAGATAGTTTAAGCACAAGTTGAGTTGAAGTCAAAGTTATTTCTGTTTATTTTTAGCAGTTAATTTTGGTTTTATGGGAGTTGAAGTCTGAATATTCTTTACAATTAATCATAAGTGATTTTGAATAAAAATGATAATTTTGATTTGTTTGTCGTGTTTTTCATTTGAAATGAAAATCCCGGGATAGCCCCGGGATCCCGAGATTGTATTCTACAGCCCCGAAACCTCGCGATTGCAAACAAAGGCCGGGATCAAATTCCCTACTTACAAAAAATTAAAAAAAAAAGGATTTATCATGACACCAGTAATCTTTTAAACGTTTATATTTTCAATTATTATATAATCGTTAAGTAAAAGAAACAAGGAAACTTTTTTAGATTTCATTGTATAACTAAAATGCGTAATAATTAACTGATGATAATCATCATTACGATGAAAATTCAAGAAATACTTGAAAAAATACATATAAAATCATGCATTTTTCATATCACATGCATCTTACGAAACTTTTATTACTTCTCATTAACATATTCATTCTAAGTCAATTTCCTAAATTTATAAGTCATGAAAAATTGCATACAACATGCTTGTTCAAAGGCGTATGCATTCTTTATTACAACAATTATGAAATAATCTATATTTAAAAGCTATATTTGAGACGGAGCATAATATCAAAAAGCAAGGGAGATTACATTTTGGAAAAAAGGAGAAAATAAATTTTCTATCCACCGCACGCCACATCTACCACAATCGATTTAAAATTATACGTCTATAAAATGCATGTTCGTATTTTAGTAGGTTGTTCACGACATAAAAGCGGTACAGAGAGAATGAATGTGACGACAAAATAATATGTATATCTGCTATTAGCCCTTGATGTTAAGGTTTAAGTATTTGCCTAAGACTGCTTGAGCTTCGATTGCACTATTTCCACAATTACAATTAATTAATAATTTTGCTTGAAATCCGTCATTAAAATGACATATAATAATATACACGTATAATATACAATACATAATAACATCTTGTATTACCGGCATAAGTCGTTGGTTCGCGAACACCGATGGAGCGGATGAAGTGGACGAGCGACTTGAGTAGACTTAAGTGGGGTCGAGCCAAGCAAAAGGGCAAAGTTCAAGATTCTCATCCAGTAGGAAGTGCAAAGCTAAATAGCACTTCCGTCTGTACTGGAGTAATAAAAAATATGGTAAATTAGCGCGAGAAGAAACGCTACTGACTAAACACGTGATAAATATCATAACAAACAGTTAAGAAACTGAGATTATATTCGATTCGAGCACTCGAAAGTTCAATCAGAATGTCATTGCTGTAATACAATAAAATAACAGTAGTAATAATAATATAATAAAGAAATAAAAGTTTTGAATACGATAGATCGCCATCATTTCAAAAACTACCCAAAAGATTTTAAAAATTATTTTACTAGGGATAAGAACCAATTTTATATAATGAATTGTCGCAGATGGGGTTAATTTTTATAACTCAGAAAAAAACACAGATTTCTAGAGAAGATCTCTGGATTATGCGGCTTAATAAGTTCTCAATAAGCTTGCACTATCATTTTTATATGCAACTTAAACTAAAAGAGGAAAAAGAAAAATAATAAGAGGAAAAATTAAGTGTCCAAAAAACAGTTCTTTGTGCTGTAATTTCAAACAGACTCAGTTGCAGAGGCGCACGTGTGCGCAGACGTAAACACGCACGGACTCGCTTCAACACATATTGTTGCTTGAAAATTGATTTCACCCACAATCTTACGTTCACTTTTTAAACGAACATAACATTCAGAGAATAAAATACCTACTGGTATTTATTGGTACTTACCTACTGGTACCTGCGTTACTATCCATCAGTCCCCTTTATGCAGAACGTAACAGCCTTTCCGCAAAAATGTTCAAAGCAATGTTAAATACAATTTGAATTTGCTAATTAGCAATGTTTCCACGTGCAAAACGGTAGCTTTTAATAAAAGCTGGGTTACCAAGATGAATATCATACAGATAAAACGCACAAAATAGATCACAGAAGAATCTCATAGCATAATTAATAAAAGTTTAATCGATCATTTTTCATCTTCTTTGTCATATGGTTCTATCAATCTATTCATGTCTTCTCTGACTGTTCATAAATACTGTTTATTTAATTAGTGAAGTTAGTGTGTGGAAAACCTTGTTACGAAATAATAATTTGACAAAATAAAATACGACTTTCGTTTAATGTTCATGTTAAATTTTAGAATGTATATAGTTAAGATGCAAAACACGTATTTGCAGTTTTGAAGAATTCATACGGTTTTACTTTTTTAATCATTATATGACAGAACTCTATTCAATACATCATTTTGAGCCTTGGTTTTTTAGTCATCAAAAATAATTGTTACAGAAAACTCACAATTAGTTCAATGCGGTAATTTGCATTAAGTGTGAATGAGACGCGTTACATTTGTGAATCCCTCTTTCCAGTACAGCCCATAATATGAGGCAATAACTTTATATTAAAACTATTGTTACGTTTAATAAATATTGAAAAATAGGAAATATTTTACAATACCTATTTCATTTTGGCAACTCATTTTCATATTTAAATAGCGGTGTTGAGAACATTTTGACAAAACAATATCAAAAATGATTTTTTAAAATTGGTTTTTAATGAAGTACAGATAACCATTTACTTTTTTGAAGATATAGGTCTGGAAAATTTTAAAATGATTCGATGGTATGACGAAATTTGTTATTGTACCGTAAAGAAAAGAAGGAATCTGTTAAATTCGTAATGTCCGTCCATCCGTGGATATATCACAACCTCTCGAGTTTACAGTTTAAATTTAATTCGATCGAATTTTGGTCGAAGTCTCAATTAATATACACCAAAATATTAAAAAGCAAAATTAAACCCGTTACATTAGAATGTGGGTAAACCTTTTGTGCTCACTCTATCGAAACTAATATTATTGGGCGATTCTCTCGACGTGTAATTGAACCGTTAATTCAATTATTTAAATCCTATTTGCGAAGTATTAAGCTACAAAGTAATATGCAATGTGTTCCGTCCATATATTTAAACAGTATTAAAACCCTGAATTTCAATAATCTAAAAAGTTCTAGATACTTCTGTTTGATTTGAACTATCGATTACAACTATTTCTTCCTTCATCAAGAATATAAAGGTATATGGACAACCAGGGAACACTACTTTATCTATATTCCGACATACACTTTACTGATTTTTCTTTATTACTTTAGAAATAATTTCATTTAATTATTTTGATTAATGCAAAATAAAAATTGTGTTTACGCACTTTGAAAAGAAAAAATAAAAGCGGGCTTCGTATAAAATAATTTAATTAACAAAGCAACAACATCACGCCTTATCCCGTTTACTTTGATCGTTTAGCTCTATCGGTAAACGCTCAATATGAATAAACAGTCGAAAAAACGTGTTCTCACGCAAATCGGTCTCGAATTTCACGTACGGTTAAACATCGACAAAACACCTCGATACAAAGTAGGAGTTAGGTATATAAAACAGTACCTAGCAGTTGTTATAATTCCGTTATTCTATTTTTATAAGGAAATAATCTTATATCCTATTTAATTTTATCTCACGTTCACACTCTACATTTTACAGAGGGACATGCAAGAAAAAAAAATTTGGCAACAATGGTAAACAATTCACTTTCTAAGGTCATAACCAACAATTTGTTGCCATAAAACTCAAACGAAGATATGAATATTCCCCGATATTTTATTAACTTTGATTCGATGGGCCGGCTCTTTGCTAGTTTAATGATATTTCCCTATAGTTTTAATAGTATCGATAAAGAGCCACAATCATCAGCTGTAAGGGACCGATTCAAAAAGAATAGTTTAATAATATTGTTATAATCATCTGATATCAGATCGTTAGCCATCTACTTAAAAACGGTGGGACAGTAATTTTTTATTTGAAAGTGAATATTTTTGTGACCTTTATTTCATAAGGGCATTGAGCAGCGGAATTTTATTTAGAATCCACCCAGACAAATTTGGAAAGCACAAAACAGGATTTCTTTTTAAAGAATTTGATGTTACTATCTTATACTTCTTAATATGCATATCCGTTAAAACGAGATAATTTTTGTTTTTGTCCCTTCCCGGTCCTAATTTCTTATTGAATCAATTTTTAAATAAATGTCATCAACATTTAAATAAGAATATTGTTTTAATCAAATGAAACCAACATCACTTAAATAATAATAATAGCAAACTTCTAAGAAAATCCAGAAATAACAGTTTAAATACAATTAACTACAAAATATTTGTAACTGTTTATTAATCACAAGGTAAATACATACAAATATATTTATTTTTAGCATTTTTCATCCGCCGAAATATGAATTTTCATTTAAATGGGCGAATACATTAACCAGGTTTGCTAATGTATTGGTCCAGGATATTGACCGAACGTTGTCACAACATCTTTCCCTCGTTTATTACATCCCCTGGGTTAATGGAAATTAAAAAATATATAGGTTAATTATGTCTGACCTCCAAAAACAAATCGAATCTCTGTACAATTTTACTCAGAAAAATGTGTTTTATTTTGGTTTACATGAAATTGTCTTGTATATCGGTCATAGCTATGCATGAAATATTGAAAAACGAAATATTGAATAATCTTACTGATCGTAGGATAGTAATATAGTATTAATCAATTCTGATAATGGCAAAAGTTTGAAAAAAGTCATTTAAAAATTTAATCCCAAAAATCACTTTAAATTGATTAGAAAACATAAGGAAAAAATAATCCGGTAAGCTGTAATATGGTAAATTTTTCAAATGTATGGTTTATAAGCATAAAATTTCTTCCTAATTTGTGTTATCTTTGTCAAATTTTATATAGCTCTTTCGTAACTTAAGTATGAAATTTAAAATATTTTGTGAAAATATATTATAAGTCGCAAATTAGGAAAATTTGTGTTTCGTTAAAGTACGTATATTTTGAGATTCAGTATTACTTTAAAATTATAAATACAAATATTCATATGTTTTTCAATAATACATCATAAATTGTTATCGACAATTTTGAATAATATTTAAATTTAAATAAAATTATTTATTACTATAATTAGTTTATTTCCTTCGTTTATTATTTTCGTTATTTACCTCAATAAAATCTTAAAGATATATTTATCATCAGCTCAATGTGGTAATTTCATAAGCTTCGGTAAGTTAAAATTAATCAGATGTTATGTTTTTAAATTTTACTCTAAAGTTCTTAAACGAGAAAACATAATGTTTTATATTCCATGGGGAGAAAAAAATAAGTACGTATATTAGAGAAGTTTCCAAAAAGCCTTGTTAGCTGGGGTTTTCCTTGGTTACTATCATTCATACCCAATCGTAAATTATCTCAGAAAGTATAAGAGGTACAATAATAGAAAACAGAATCTTTTGTTGTAGAAAATTTTATGAGTTTCAATTTTTCTGTAATTAATGTTGATCTACGTACAGTCGTTGTCTGTGAAATTAAGGAACAAACGAAAATATTTTCTTGTTTTTCAGGATTTCAAAAGGTGTCGTCATCAATAGATACCTATAGAAATAAGTGTGCCACTTTGAAAACTTTCATATTTATTTCCCCCTAAAAGTTTATTTTGGCTGTGCTAATTTTAAGTAATAAAAGTAATTATGATACTTAATTAAACGGAAGTGCCATAAAGATATGTCCATGTTCTTTTCTCCAATTATTTGTTTCGAAAAATTCGATCTGAGATCATACTGCAAAACAGTAACATACGAGTATAATTTTATTAGACTAAATATAAAACATTCAAAATTAATATATTTTTCTCTGAGAAGACTATTTCGCTATAGGTGACCAACTTAAAATAAAAACATTTAATGACATTGATTATGAAGAGTAATATAATTTGCGATGTCTTCTGATAACAGCTACTGAATAAGTTTGTAACATATCTAAATTTAATCTAGCTGTATGAACAATAAAAAACAATCCCTTCCGTAAATTTCTTTTCACCTACAATTTCTTCTTGTCACTCAGATATAAGACACAATACATGGTACAAATATAAAGTCGCTTAATACATAGTGCAAGAGTGTCATGAATAAATATTGTAATAAGTTCTAAATGGCTTATAACTGAACTATAAGAATGGTAGTGCCTTAATTACTCAAGTTTTTCAATTACTTACTAAAATGTAAATCGGTTATTTTCATATATATATATATATATATATATATATATATATATATATATATATATATATATATATATATATATTGTATGACATTATCTTCAGGTGGGCAATATCATTAATATTGTCCACCTGAAGATGTTGTCATATTATTAATATTACTCACCCGAAGATGTCATATAACGAAACCTAGGTCGTTGTTAGAAATTTAAATAAAATAGATATGATACTACTTCTAGTAGTTTAGTATAAAATCTTTATTAAAATTCTGAATTTTCAATATTTTGAAACGAGGTAACTAGGTTTACTTTTTACTTTGTCAATTTGGCAAAACTGGGTTAATGTATTTGCCCGTTTAAGTGAAAATTCATATTTCAGCGGATGAAAAATGCTAAAATTAAATATATTTCTATGTATTTACCTTGTGATTAATAAACAGTTACAAATCTTTTGTACTTAATTGTATTTAAACTTTTTTTTCTTGATGTTCTCAGAAGTTTGCTATTACTATTAATTAAGTGATGTTGGCTTCATATGAGTAAAACAAGATTCCTATTTAAATGTTATTGACATTTATTGGAAATTGATTCAATAAGAAATTAGGACCTAGAAAGGATAAAAACAAAACTCAATCACGAGGTCAATATATTCATATCCAATTACATTATAAAAACAAAGAACTGCACGTTGAAATTAATAATTTATAAAAAGATTTAATATGTTACTCAAATGAATACATCATTAGGTATACATACACGATAATAGCATACACCACGTAACACTTTCGATTTATCCGCATTAACATAACGAAGGAAAGTTTTGATCGATGGATGTGCAAATATAATATGTCACTTAACAATCCGTAATTTCTAAACGGACCCACACAAAATTTAGCAAACTAACAGTCTAAATTAAAATAAATAATATATATATATTAAAATAAATATATCTATATATATATATATATATATATATATATATATATAATACGGTATACTCATGCTCGTGCTCACATTGCAATAGAAAAATTATGCTTCATATTTTGGAAAACATTCAGTTATGAAAACATCAATATGATCAACTCATAGATGTGTATTAGATGCCAAATATCATGTTTATACGTTGCATATTTTCTCAAAATATCGGCTATGATAGACGGATAGTCAGACACGCGGGGATCTTATAAAGGTACCCTTGTATTGCATCGTATTTTGAGGTGTGCAAACCGAAAAAGATTTACATTTCAAATTTAATTGATTCTGGTCTTGATTTCTTCAAAAAAGGAAAGAGTTTGATTTCGAGTTGTAATTCATTTCATGTTCGTTAGGTAGGAAATGGGTTACGGCTTTATTTTTAAACTGTCTTACGACTGTGTCAATTTTATTTATAAGGAAACACTATATTTGTTAATATGTATCATATAAGAGTTTTCCTAACTAATTTGTAAAAAAGTTTATTCCTTGTCAGATTTTACCTACTGTAGTGTAATAACCAATAAAACAAGGCTAAATACGATACAATTACTTTTTTCAATTATTAAGTCCTTGTAGTCATAGTAGGATTGTAATTAAAATATATTTTACAGACGTAAAGCAAAAAATACTTTATTCAACAAACACAACTCAAATCAGCATTAATCTCAGGGAAACAGGTAGCACTAATTTGTATTATTCGATCCAGCTCTACTAATTATGTTAGAAAATTTAGAATATAATGGAGGAAGTTTGGACACTTAATTAGCACACTATCCACATTACTTCAGGGCATTTAACCCATGGCTAAATATATTCATTTGCTGTAACTGTAACACCGGTACGATATAATTTTCCAAGTACACAACATATTTTATACGAGCCACACCCACTTACCTCCGTCACGTCACTTGTGAAGAGGGTCTTCCCAAGTGCAGTTATTTCCCCGCACGTTTGTTATCTAACATCGCTCGCTTCATTTAAATCCCGCACGCGAATGCTCCCAATGTTTTAATACATTTGTCTGATGCGGAAACACTTATATACGAGTCTCAAATTGTTATATATGAAAGCGTGTTCGTAATTATTAAACGATCAGTTTATCGTAAATAGGGTTGGTATTGGTATAAAAAATTAATGATTTACTACTTACTGATGCTGTGATGTCTTCGTCGTTGCGTGCAGATCAAGTGATAGTTACGCTGTGGCCGATGTCACGGGAATTTAATACTTTTTTAAGCAGAAACAAATTATATGCAACGATGCAATACAATCAATATTATTAGGAGTTTTTTTTTATTTCGTGTATTTAATTACCTATACCGTCACTTTTTGTAGGTCAGCGGTTCTTAATTATAGTTGAAAGCTCTATCCATGTTAACTGAACGTTCTCATTTTATAATAGAAAACTCTATCCATGTTAACTGAACGTTCTCATTTTATAATAGACAAAATATTAATAATATGACAACATATTCAGGTGGACAATATTAATGATATTGCCAACCTGAAGATATTGTCATATTATTAATATTACTCACCTGAAGATGTCATATAAAGAAATCTAGGTCGTTGTTAGGAATTTAAATAAAGTAGATATGATACTACATCACATAGTTTAATATAAAATCATTATTAAAATGCTGAGTTTTCAATGTTTTGAAACGAGGTAACTAGGTAACTAGGCAATAGAATTTGAAAGCTCTTTTAGTAATGAACGAACCTAAATAATTAAATTAATGTATATTTTTTACAATATTTTTGTTATGAATGTATCAAACTGAGTGCCAAGTTTTGGTAAGTCATTTTTACACAGTCATTCATATTTGTAGATAATTAATTTAGGAAATGAAAACATCCTTTGTCAGAACTGTTGGCAAATATTATGTCTTTATAACCTTTTTGAACTGATGCCAATGAAACATGAATTGATATGAATAAAGGGCTATATTCAAACACAGAAACATGTTTAACATTTTTATTAAATTTTGTTATTTATCTAGGGATGTACTAATATTACATATATTTAAATATATATGAATGCATATATATATATATATATATATATATATATATATATATATAACATTTTAAAAGATTTTCGTTTTTTTTGCTTTATTAAATTACCAATCTAAAATCATCATAATTTTTTTAATTTAAAAGGAAAATGGAACAAAAATTATGTGCATACGTTATTTGAAATAAAAAAACAATATGACTGATATAAAAATTTTTATTTTATTATTTTTTTTACAACATTTTTGGATAGTATACCAATTATTCTCTAGATTTCCACAAAGAGTGACCAGAAAAATCACGTGTAATTTAGAAGCGTGTAATAAAAATAAAAGGGACAATTTAGTTTATTTATCACAATTTATTCTATTTTTTCTATTATAAAATGAGAACGTTCAGTTAATATGGATAGAGCTTTCAACTATAATTAAGAACCGCTGACCTACAAAAAGTGACGGTATAGGTAATTAAATACACGAAGCAAAATAAAAAACTCCTAATAATATTGAACTAGCGTGACCCGCGCGAAGTCTTCGCATTATTTATTCCATTATGAAGCTCAGATGACATATCAAACAAATATTTTACTAAAATTAACATATAGAGGCGCAAGTATCAAAAGCATTGAGCTAAAGCGCCACTTTATTTATACGTGAGTGGATTTGAAATTAAACAAAAATTTTACCGACCGTCAATCATATTGACGTTGAGCCGTTAGATGGCAGCATTGCTGTTTTGTGTATATAATTTTAATAATTTGCAAAAACAATAGCAATAATAAATTTTTTAGTTGTGGATGCCGGTAGAGCAAGCAATTATGTATAAAATGATATATAATTTATGTGGATTAGTTGTGAGGTTTTTTCTAAAAAGGGAGTGTAACATCTTAACCTTAGCGTATTAATATATATGATGATGATGATGATGATGATGTATTGCATCGTTGCATATAATTTGTTTCTGCTTAAAAAAGTATTAAATTCACGTGACATCGGCCACAGCGTAACTATCACTTGATCTGTACGCAACGACGAAGACATCACTGCATCAGTAAGTAGTAAATCATTAATTTTTTATACCAATACCAACCCTATTTACAATAAACTGATCGTTTAATAATTACGAACACGATTTCATATATAACAATTTGAGACTCGTATATAAGTGTTTCCGCATCAGACAAATGTATTAAAACATTGGGAGCATTCGCGTGCGGGATTTAAATGAAGCGAGCGATGTTAGATAACAAACGTGCGGGGAAATAACTGCACTTGGGAAGACCCTCTTCACAAGTGACGTGACGGAGGTAAGTGGGTGTGGCTCGTATAAAATATGTTGTGTACTTGGAAAATTATATCGTACCGGTGTTACAGTTACAGCAAATGAATATATTTAGCCATGGGTTAAATGCCCTGAAGTAATGTGGATAGTGTGCTAATTAAGTGTCCAAACTTCCTCCATTATATTCTAAATTTTAAAAAACTCTTATGTGATACATATTGACAAATAAATATAGTGTTTCCTTGTAAATAAAATTGACACAGTCGTAAGACAGTTTAAAAATAAAGCCTACTAATTTCCTACCTAACGAACATGAAATGAATTACAACTCGAAATGAAACTCTCTCCTTTTTCGAAGAAATCAAGACCAGAATCAACTAAATTTGAAATGTAAATCTTTTTGGCTTTACGTACCTCAAAAAGAACAAGGGTATCTTTATAAGATCTTCCCGTGTCTGACTATCCGTCTATCATAACCGATATTTTGAGAAAATATGCATCTAATACACATCTAATCAACTCATATATTTTACATCAGCTAAAATTTTTAAATTAATCATGTTAGAATTAAATTATAGGTAAATAACGTATTCTTGTTTGTATTTTATTAATCACGTGGGCTAACATTTGAAAGGGCTTATTATAAAAGTGAAAATATATTACTGCCAAAAATGATGAGATCTCGAATAAACACGTCTTGCCTTTTCTAATGCTAAAGGATGTTAACTCATTAGATAGCCAAACTGAATGTTTTCCAAAATATGAAGCATAATTTTCTATTGCAATGTGAGCATGAGCATGAGTATACCGTATTAATATATATATATATATATATATATATATATATATATATATATATATATATATATCTTTTCATTCATTGCAAATAAAAAAGTAACTTATATCTATAATATTCACGAACGAATTTAGGAATCTTGTTTTAGTCATATGAAGCCAACATCACTTAATTAATAGTAATAGCAAACTTCTGAGAACATCAAGAAAAACAAGTTTAAATACAATTAAGTACAAAATGTTTGTAACTGTTTATTAATCAAAAGGTAAATACATACAAATATATTTAATTTTAACATTTTTCATCCGCCGATATATGAATTTTCACTTAAATAGGCGAATACATTAACCCAGTTTGCTAATGTATTGGTCCAGGATATTGACCGAACGTTGCCAAAACATCTTTCCCTCGTTAATTACTTCCCCTGGTTCAATTGACGTCGGTGTTTGACTTCAATCTTCAACTTCGAAAACTTCAAGTGATTTTCGCGAATGGCGAAATCCTTAGCCCATATTAGTTGACTTCAACATTTGACAGACCTTTGTTCTCGAAACATCATTTTGGAAATGCAGTAATGCTAATTATATATATATATATATATATATATATATATATATATATATATACAACACACAAATATAAATTATTTGGTACATACAAAATGTAAGACCATCCATCTGGCCCGTCAATTACCGATAAATTTGAAAAGGTTTTACAATTGAGCGTCAAGCGTAAATTCTCAACAAGCGTAAAAACCAACATTTTCGAACTTCTCTGCGTAATTCTTTAAGCGCTCCTAACGCGATACGTAAAAAAGGAAATTTAATATGGAAATAGTTGGAAAATATCGACCGGAGGCTGAGTGAGGTTTAGGAATCCGCACCGGTTAGGAAACAGAACGCGCGTCCTCGCATCCGGACCATCCGGGCGTCCGGAATTTGTTCGGCTGCTCTTCTTACACGTATGTGCTTTTACTCGGAAATAATTATTTGGCTTTATTAATTTCACCTTGACCGGTTGTATATAAAGCGTGGTGTTTGTATTTTCCATAACGAGGATCACGAAATGAATTTTTTTCTGTTTAATTAACAGAGAAATAAAAAGTTTTTTATCGTTTGAAAGAGTATTTTAATCAGTGAAATCATAAAAGTCCGGTACGTACTTTTTCCTTGTAAGTCATGTTAAGTACTTATTCTCCAATTTACTGATACTATGCTGTCACTAGAAATACACGAAGTGACACGAATGGGACAGGCACAAAAGAAAGAGAGAAAACCATTAATTTTATAATAACGTATGGAAACAAAACACAAGACAAGCCGAGATATGCGTAATATTAATAATTAATAATTGGTCAAAAGTAGTAAAACCTGTAAATTTACAAATGTAAAATATTGTTGTTTGTGATAATTTGAAATACTGTATCAATTGACAGGGCGGTTGGATATTGTGTAAATATAATGAACTTCGTCATACGCTAATGACCGTTCAAGCGAAGCTACTGCATCATCTTTCATAGTAAAGTAATTTATGACAATAATATTAACCACATTATTCCTATACAGGTAAAGAGAACATTATTGTGAGTTCTGCAAAAAAAACATTAGGATGAACACATTTTTAAGAGTTCAAACACCGACCATTACAATTGTTTTTAAATAATTTAATACACATTTATTCCTAAATGTTTTGTTCAGTATACTTCATATGCAGCTAACGCTTATTCGACCAAAACATAATTTATCTTGAAATATGTTTTACCTGTTTAAAATTGCCTTAATCACTTTGTATAACAGCCTTTATAACCTAAAATATAATTATTGAAGAACACTTCATATTCATCCACATTTCACATTTTTTACATGTATACCTTGAAATAAGTAAAATATTTAATGGTCAGCTCAGATTAGGCTATCTTAAGTTCTGTAAACAATATTATACCCATATATTTGTTCAATAAATTGATTGATCAAATTTTATTTTTTCATTAACAACGTATTTAATGGTCTAATATATATCTTTTAATTAACAAAATATTTGAAAAAACATACAATAAGACGTTTTTTATAGTATTAAAAATTTTAAAAATCAACGTATTAAGTGTTCACATGCAATAATTATTAAAACATTGTTTAATTAAAAATTAATTTATATTAGGAAATTTAAAAATTAAATGTTTTAAAATAAGAAGCTTCTTGATTAAAGTATATCTGATTTTTAATTCTGGATACACCCAGAATTACAAATCAGATATACTTAACATAGTGAATATGAATTTAACATTACTCAGTGAATATGAATTTAACATAATCATAAGGAAGTCTGACTCAAAAATTAATTTACTACTTTCTGTTTTTTTTTAGTTTTCATATACGCAGAGAGAAAAAGAATATTATTTTGCCGAATGCTTGATAAACAGATTAATTTATAACAAATCAGTATCTTATACCATTAAACGACGGTAGCCATTTAAAATTCTCAAAATTACTACGAACGCTATTATTAAAATTTAATATTTTTTTAATGGAAAAACGTAGACGAGAACCGCTTGGGCAGGGAGGGGAGGGGGAGAGGTGGGCGATGGGGAGGGGGAGGGTAGGAGAGGGGGGAGGGGAGAGTAGGAGAGGGGGCAGGGGCAGGGGAGGGGTTGTTGGAAGAGAGTGGATAGGGGGATTGGAAGGGTAGGGGAAGTGGAAGGGGAGGGGTAGGGAGGGGAGGGGGAAGGGAATGGAGGGGAAGTGAGGGGAGGGGTATGGGGATGGGGAGGGGGGGAGTGTGGGAAGAATCTGGTTGGGAAATGGGCAGTGGGAGAGTGGCGGGGTGGGGGAGGGTACGGTGAAGAGGAAGGTGTAGGGGAGGCAGAGGGAGAGGAGTAGGGCGAGTAGAAAGGGGAGGGGGAGGGCGAGTGGGAGGGGGAAGGGGAAGGCGAGTAGAGGGGAAGGATAAGGGGAGTAGAGGGGGGGGGGAAGGAGAGAAGAGGGGATGGGCGAGGTGAGGGGGAGCGGGAGGGGAAGGGGGTGGTGAGAGGGGTGGGGAAGGGTATGTGAAGGGGAAGTGGAAAGCGAGGGAAAGGAAACGTAAGGGGAAGAGAAGGGGAAGGGGAGTGGAAAGGAAGAGGAAGGGAAGGGAAGGGGAAGGGAGAGCGGAAGGGAGGGGGGGATGGAGGGGAGAAGGTGAAGGAAAAGGGACGGGGAAAGGGCAGGGGAAGAGGAGACGGGGAAGGGTCTGAAGGGTTGGGTTAGGGGAGGTCGGGGAAGGGGTATGTGAAAAGGGTTGGGTGAAGATGAGGAGTGGGGAAGGTGAAGATGAGGAGTGGGGAAGGGGAATGGGAAGGTGTAGTGGAAGGCGAAGGGGAAGTGGAAGGCCAATGCGAGGACGAACGCGAAGGTGAACGCGAGGCAAACGCGAAGAGGAACGCGAAGGAGAACGAGAAGGCGAACGGGAAGGCGAGGGGAAAGACGAGACCGAAAAAGAAAGCAAAGGCAAAGGGGAAGGGAAAGGGATAGGGAAGAAGAAGAAAATCTAATACTAAATCTGATACCACGAAACAAGCAATTTCACGTTCCTTTGGGAAACTCGAAACACACCGAAAATCACTCGGTCACCAGGTACTAATTTACTTAAAAGAACAGAAACCCAGTCTGATTCGTCATCGCCCAGCCCAAACTAATAGACGTAGAAAGCTAAAATTTTGAGAATATATAATTTTTAGAATATAAACTTTCAATTCCCTTTTGAGGTTTTATTTTGCTTGTTAAAAATGTTTATATCTCAAAAAGGGCTAGAAGAATCTCAAATTTCATATAAATATTTTCAATCTAAAATAATTAAACACATGATTCAGATTTTTTTTTCACCGTAAACTAAGATATTAAAATAGAGGTTTGTTTCTAAGGAACTTGCATATTTTAGAAATTACCCACACTAGAAGCGAGGTATTTAGTAGGTAACCAGAGGTAGTAGGAGCCCAGTTTTTAGTAGTTAGTTAAAACACGTTCTATCGCATTTTTGAGAATTTATTAAAATATAATTTTGTTGTTAAGAAGCTTTTATATAGCAGAGACCACTCACTCTAAGTGATGTTCAATATCTAGACTAAACGTGATAAATTCTCGTCAATAATCAATATTAATTTCAGAGATAATTAGACTTTCAACACTAAACCAAAATAATAAATATAGAGAAGGGCAAAAAAGGGGAAGAGATTGAACAAGTTAGAACAGGAGGACAGAGGAAGAGAGGGAAAGAGAAAAAGGGTAAAAGGAGGGAGGATTGCGATAGGTGAAGGAAATGTTTGAAGCATCTACCCTAATCTACCAAAGTCTCCCTTTGGTAGATTAGGGGGGAGACTTGGAACCCTTCTTCTACTAAAGATCGGAAAGAAAAGGAGAAGTGAGGGCGTGTTATGTGGATACATAATAGAAAGTAGACGGAGAGAAGAGCTTGGAAAAAATGGTGAACGTGGAAAAGTTGTAAGGGTGAGAAGAAAGGAGAAACAGAGTGAGGCAAATAATAGTCAGACTCACAAAAATATATACTATTTGCGCAAGGATTAATGAAGGCGTACTCTTCTATAAGCCAAGCAATGATTTCAAAGATTCAGATAAAAACAACATGATCTCTCCGATAATCTTAATCCTTTCCACTACCTATAAGCCACCCCCGTGCTCTCATTCTGCAATACAACAAAAAACTTCACGCTTTGTGTATGTGGAAATATTCTAGTTTGCTTCCCTAATATAATATCATCATTCCTTCCTTTTAATAATACATATTCAACGTTATTTAAAAACAAAATGACTATTAATACCAAATGTTAAATGAACAAAAGTTAATTAAATAACTAATTTTGGAAAATAAATTGAATGGGATTTATTTTCCAAAATAAATCGTTTTTTAGCATTATTGCAACTGCCAAACTTCATTATCAAACAGTCGAAAGAACAGACCGGGGGCGGCGTGTTACTCCGCGTGCCATCTACCGTGATACACCGTTTATTGGATGGGCTTCAACGATTACTAGGTGTTCTCTAATTTTGCGTCTTTTTGCGTGATTTTGCTTCAAAAAATTGTCGAAGTTATGTCATCGGTTTTATATTACAAATACAGAAATAGTTATAAAAACTAATATTAATGGACTTTGATCACCTAATTTTTATCTGGATTACATAACCAATTAGATATTAAATGAGTCTTGTCCAATACATAAAACAACTGGATATCAGAGAAATATCTTGATTACATAAACCAATTGGATATCAGTTTTACCAAATTGTAAATCGATTGAGCCATTCGATTCGAATTAGAACTAGATAGAATTGGACAAGTTCAAGTATATAGCTGGCACCTTATGTGTTCCATTAACTATGTTATTTAATAAGTGTATTGCAGATGAAATATCTATATATTAGAAAGTATTTAGTATTTTCTTTACATAAGGGTGAACCCAAGAAAAAGATAGAATGACATCGATCTTTTTCTACATTGTCCGTAATTTTCAAGATTTTAGGGAAATTAGTTCAGAGTAACGTGTATCCCATAGCTCATCCGCATATCATAACAAAGCAACATCCCTTTTTTAGTATCATAAGCTGTCAAAATGTTCACACCATATGTATGTATAACTTCTGGTGTACTGCAAGTATCTATTCTCAATACACACTTGTTATTTTATTTATCAATGACATTGGTAATTGTTTCAAACACAATAAGTTCTTAATGTATACCGATGACTTGAAACTATTTACACGCGTAAGGATCAAAAGACTTCAAATATGGAATACGACCTCAATAACTTCCAAACATATCTTAGTTAGAATAACCTACACTTGAGTTTCTAAACAAATTAATTTTAGAGAAAAGAAATAACTCAATCACAATTAAAAAAAAATAACTCAATACCGCCCTTGGAATGAACTTGATACTGTCGACAGCATTTGTGACATTGGATTTATAATCGACAGAATATATATTTTAACATTCACATTGGGATGCTTAAGTTTGAATTAAGAACGAATTCAAAAAAGTTTAAAAACACCTCTTTTTACCCGAATACGGCACAGTCAAGAAAGAGTAATAAATTTAAGAGTGTGTGTATGTATCTATATATGGATGTTTGATTGCAGTCCATTAGTTGCTGAACCGATTTTCCCAAACGAGGTATCAATCGATTTGTATTAAATATAAGAGTGGCTAGGCTTTTAAAGGCAGAAATCTATTTTAGCGGATTTGCAATAAAAATACAGAATTGTAAAAAAATTTTCGTATTTTATCAAAAAGGATGTCGTTAGGCAGTCTTTAAAAATAATTACGAGGTTTTTCACAAACTATTTTTTCACCAACATAAGAAAATAACCATATTTGTAAAAGTGACAAATACAAGTTCTATATGTTATACCCGGTTTCGAACTATATGTATAAGAAGAATAAGCTACTAAAAAGGGGTTAAATAAAAGCAAAGCTATAAAAAACTAAAACCCTACTACGTCTTAAAAAACTAAAAAGTATAATGTTTTTCTTTTTAGGTAATTATAATTTCAAGGAAAGATAATCATCACTGAATTATGAAGCCGTGAGCGGCGGGCAGTTTTGACATATCAATATTTTTCCAGTAGAATATGCTCTTGCACGATCACAACTTGAATTAGCCGTTGTTGTCCGAACTTATTCTGATAGTATTGAGAGCATGGCAAAAATATTTTTAAGAGCTTCACATCATCGTTTCGTTGGTTCTAATGTACCTCACAATACCTTTATGAATAAATCTAAGGGAAATGCCATCGATATGATTTCATGTGAGTTCATTGTTAGAATTCATAGTTCTTTATAACATCTGCCAAGGTAACTACAACAGTCCATCTTTACTGAGTCATATGAAAATACGCGCATCTGACCATGAAATTATTCCATTTTCAAAACGAATTATCCATTTTTCTTGAAAAAATGCCGAATTGAGAGTTCTCCGATGGATATATAACCTAATGGTGTCTCTCGAAATTATAGCAAGTTCGCACATTCAGTACGGAACGGGTGCGAAGAGCACTTTGTGTAACGCATGTAATTCGGGCAAATGAATAGTAAGAACTATCAATTGACTGTTATTTCAATTTTCAAATTATTATATTTATGGCCAATTATATTTCATACTGCAACCTAAAATTCTGTATAATTAATTGAATGTATATTTTATTGACAGAATTATTTTTAAAATATTCAAAACATGAAGTCATTTTTTAAACATTTATAGGATGCTTCTGGTAGCTTGTATTTGTTTTTCCTTTTTTTTTCAAATAAATAAATTTTACGATACACAAAAAGACTGAAGAAAAAATGTTCATCATTACTGTTTCACCTACTACTGTTTAATTTATTGAACCGGTTGCGAAGACTGCATTAACTGCGTTAACTCTACAATTCTAATTCAATATCCAATGTTACACATTTCCACTAAATGAAGTCGAGTATTGTTTTTTTTCAGGACATCATGAAATACTATAGTAAACTAAAACGAATGACATTACACTAAACAGATACAATGAACCCATATAAAGCAAACAACAGATAGAACCCCAAGTAGCGCCACTTTTAATTATAATATTCAAAGAAAACACTTTCGTGAAAGTAATAATTGTATTAAAAACGAGACAATTACTTCGTCTCTTGAGATCCATTTTTATAGCACTAATGATATATTTTACATAATATCATTTATTGCAATATCACAGATGGTATTTGACACATTATTTCTCTTTTGATGTTATGTTTGAATAAAGTAGAAGTATCAAAAAACCAGTTTGTGTCGAAAATACAAGCACAATTTTCACAAATATGTAACATCGTTTTACCTATATACTGTAATTTATTTTAATTTGACACGAGACGTGAACGTCATTTCCATGTTATCTTATTAATTTCCCTTCCTAATGGCTGAAGACTGTACTTGGGCTTCCCAGTGACTTCTGACACTGAATGTTTACAAAATTATCTCAACTAAAATATTATGTAATCAAAGTCACTTTTATCGTGTCTTTTACTCAATTGCTAGTTTCATTTATCGCCGTATAAAATGCGGATTAAACATTATAACGCGAGTTAAATTATAAGAAAAAATGTCATGAATATCAGTTTTTAATGTTATCTTGTACTTGTTTTAATAATAGATTGATTACAAAATCCTTGTATAGTAACTGAATAAAAGAACTAAAAAAAACTGTAAAACAACTGAACAAAACTAGAAGTGTTATTCTTCTGTTACACAAGCTGGTCTACAATACATTGCAATTTTTCTTTACTATTACTACAGTTAATTTACAAATGTATTTACGGATTAGAGGAATCTATAAATTCACGCAAAATCCGAGAATGTGTAGACTAAAAAAAATTTAATCCCTGTCTAATTCCTAAATCGATAGACTACAACAATTGACCTGTTCTGATACAACTAAGAGGTTTACTTTGCTCTTAAAATTAGCGGAATAATTAAATGTAAATTTGATGTTTACATTTCCCGACCTCAGAAGATTCAGATATATCACCTGTAATCCATTTGTCAGAGCATTTTTAGCCGACACCTAATGACGTAGAAAGTTAAAATTTAACAAGTCGTCAAACTTCTTATCACACATATTTAACAAAAGCAAGAAACTGGAAAAATATTCAAGAATTTTTGGTGAAGGTAGCAAGTTCAGAATGTAAAAAGTGTTTACTTCCAGTCAGGTAGGGGTTCCAAAAGACGACGAGTTTTAAAGATTCCAAAACAAATTTTTCATAATTTTATGAGACAGTTCTAAACATATTATTGAAATTATTCACAAAAACATGTAGAAAACTAATCCTAGTCAGGCCATAAAGTTTTTAAATTTTAAAGTTAAAATTCATTACATTTTTCGCATGTGAATATCAGGCAATTTAATATTATTTTCCGCATGTGAATACCAGGCAATTTAATATGTCAATATTAATATTATTTAATGAAATAATATTAATATTTACAAATAGTTTAATACAAGTACCACATTCTTTAAACGTTTGAACTTTTACATCTGCGTGTGTCTGTACGGAGCCATCGTAGATAGTATCATCGAGATTCCCTCTCGTATTTCCGTTTTCTCTGTTCAAGCCTTATCATTATCAATATAAAAATATTGAATCAATAAATAAAACTAAACCGAAGAAGATAAACAAAGACAATATAATGTAAGACGTCGGAAAATCATCAGTCGGAATAACTATCATATTTTATGGTTACGTTCTGGCTGTAGATGCAGTTTAACTTTTATTTGGTAACAATAACGAAAGGTATATATTAAATATTGGTTTTCAATTCAAAGAACCAGGTAAATGGATGAGGCGCAGGATAGCTGAAGTCATTTATTCAATACAAGCAATACTAGAACTCCTTATATTCATCACTCTGCTTCCACTAAAGCAAATACAAAGTAATGAGCGGAGATCATTGCTATCCTGACAAATTACTGTCTTCTCCTTCACCGTTTTACAGAAATAATACGAAGATACCTTTCAATAAATGCTGATAGAATTAATGGCACCGTTCTATAAGTGGTCAAAAACAAATAAAACTAATTATTTGACCTTAATATCCATATATGAATGAAGAATGAAAATAAGACCAATATCTTGAACATATTCTTTATGCTGTTGTTTATCCACTACAAAGTACGTAATTTTGATATACTTTTCTCTCTTTTATAGCCATGGCTTTTTCCACTTACAATCAAGCTTTTGAAATATAGAACAACCAAACTAATATTACAAAAATAAAAGTTTTATGCCTTGCTATTTATATGTTTTCATTTTTTCAAACATGTCATATTCGATGGATCCTAATAGACATAAAGCGTACAATATTTTTTGCAGCTTGTGTGGGATTAAAACGTCGTAGCTAAATACCAATTATATGTTTTGGTATTTAGCTATGACTTTTTTTGCAAGAATGTCAAACAATTTAAATATTTTAGAAGGTATGTAAGTAATTATTATAACGAGCATTTTAATGTTATAAAAATGTGCCACACAATTCAATTCTATTTTGCTCTGGACCATCATTTAGGACAAAATATATGTCGACAACATTGGTCCATAGATTCTGAAATAATTAAAAGTTGGATGCCTCAGTTAAAAGTCAAGAGCGAGAGAGAGAGAGAGAGAGAATAAGATGTGAATATGTAAAGGAAACACAATAAGGAGAAGCTTAGTGGTTTTTCATCAGCTTATTCTGCGAAAAGTTCATCATCGGGTGACTCAAATGCTGATTTGTTTTAAGCGTAAAATAACGAAAAAGAATTCGTTTTGTATTGCATCATATCGCAGGTTATTTAACTCACACATATTTCAAATCTTAAGGAATTGAAACTAGAAACATTAGTTACAATTATTTGAAGAAACGGGATGAATTGTTAAGAAACAATTTACGAAAATTTCAATATAAAATAAAAGTGTTTAATTATACACTAATATAAACAAGAATATACACATACAAACGATAAATAAGTTATCAAAGGTTATAAAAAAAAAGAAAATAAACCTATCCCGTATAAATTTTCTTATTCGATGATTATACGGAAAATAAGACCATTCGATTTTTCTAAATCAATTTACGTTAACAATTTATCATAATAGAACTAAAATTGTAATGAAAATACTGACCCTTGTCGATCGTGCCGATTATAATAATTGTTTGCACGTTATAGTTGGTATTAATCTGAAACACAAAGTAAATAATAATTATAAAATTTCGTATATTATACGAAATTTTATAAAACTTACTTAGAATTTCACTGGAATTATTTACACACGAATTATGATTACTTTTCACCGTGTATATCCATATTTATATATATATTTACATATATTGACTTGTACATATTTCACAAGCAAAATGTGAATTTCTCAAACACTATGAAATGTAGAATCACTTTTATAATTTTCTGAAAAACTTTCATAACTCTTTTTCTTTTATAATTTTAATTTAACTATTTTGAAAAGAGAAAGAGGCTGCATATTTTTTGTAGACAATATTTCTATACTATTTTATACAAATGAATAGAAAATAGTTTTGGTATTTTATAACCTGCACACTTCCCATTGCTACCCCATGCAACACATGAAATTTAAAAAAAATCAAATTATCCAATGGGTCAAGGGTTTCCGTTGATTTTACTTTTGAAGTAGGGTGCGTTAAAATTGTTATATTATACCTAAATGTGTATGACACGGTAAAATCCATTAAGGGTTTATGTCGCGGAACGTACTGTAGAACGACACAGTAATATCAAGCCCGAATCAGGAAAAATTCATTTCTCTCAAGAGAGACCAGATTCTCTAGATTTCTTTCTCTTAGACTATGTTCAACAACACTATAATTACAATATTGTGTATTTATTTTATCATTTGCATATTCAAAGACGTATAAGATATGACTTAATTATAGCGATAGCTCAGTTTTTTTAAGCTCTATAATCTCTTCTTTCCAGCATTTAATGATGGGCGATAAATGAATTAAATTAATCAAATAATTTACAAAAATACCCGAGAAGATCCCTCGAATTTGAGTAAAATAGCCACAACCCGTATCGTTTGCTTTTACCATGTATGATGGTGCAAGTTATCATCAATGGAAGGAGCGGATCAAGGAATATTTCAACAAAACCAAAGTGATCACTTTTAATACAGTTTTTACTCTTATTTCCCGTTTAATACAGTGACCAATCGATAACACTATACATACGCAAACCTACTTGTACGCGAAAACTGACAACCTTCTGCTTGGTCGTAGTGTTTTAGTTTTCATTAATGAAAACAGGTTATTATCAGCCTACGATACTTTATTCTACCGTATATGAATGCTACATTTTGGTTAGGTAATATTAGAACAATATTTTGCATACATGTAGAGTGAATACAGCCCCGGAACTCACTGTAATAGAAACACCATTAAAGCTGAACTGATACGAATGCTTTTCTGTAAAAAATAACGCTTGCAGAAATAGTTTATTTTAAGTGAAATAACAACACATTTACTTTATATATTTTTACCTTTATTTGTGATCTATTAATTAATGATATAGTCTTAATTATTGCTAGAGTACCGTCGCGATGATAGTACCACCACTATATCATGAATCAATTAATCAAAAGCCTTTGCATCTTTCTAAAGGGATGAAAGAAAACCTAATCTCCTGATTATTTACTGATGTCAGGTAAACATAACAAGTCTAGTAAGAACTAAGCTAGCTATGCTTCTTCAAGGCAGAACATATTCATGTTTGCTTTCCGTAGCGCAAGTGCGAAATATTTCGTAATATTTATCTGTCTGCTCGTTCGCATCTTACGTAATAAATAAATGAATAAATGTTAATATAAGTCCAATGAGAAATATAAATGGCTTCCCTATAAATAATAATATTTTTTTTATTAATTAGCATTAATAGAAGAGATGAAGTATCAAGCTATTTTTGTCACTCCCGTGCATCATGTACTTAGGAAATATACCATAACTATACAGTAAAATTTATATTAATATCAGTACCAGTTTAATAAAAACACTATATATATATATATATATATATATATATATATATATGTGTGTGTGTGTGTGTGTGTGTAAATTTGTACGGAAACCTCGATGTATTAAACTCTACTTAACAGTTTTTTTTCAACCGCCGATGCTTTCACCAATGAAACGAAAAAATAACTATCCATAATAATTAGGTTCTAATGAAATAATAAGTAATTCGATCCTACTAAAATATTAATTTCTCCTAAACATATATCCATTTATATCAATTCAGGCGTGCCCATTGATATTTCCATCGAAATAGGATGTCACTCCAAAATGTTACGTATGGTTTTCGACCATTCAGCTCAGTTGCAAATCACTTTATGATGCCATTATTCATATTTCTATTTTTATATAGTTTATTATATTCTTTATCCGCATTTATAACCCAAGCGGGCTTCAATGTTTATACGACGGAAAAGTGGAGAAATATCCTGTATTCATCTATTTTATCGGTATGGAAACTTCAGTAAATGCACTAGAAGACGCTAATCGTAAAAGTTTTCAATGACTCAAGAATGGAATAAAACGTGAAAACAAAAAAGATTACGCGAAGAAAACCAATGGCGCCTTTAGTAATTTACGAAATCCATTCCTTGTAAATTCCACATTGAAAGCTTTTTGGATAACGAATTGGTTCATCGCCATTATCTTATAGATTTTTACATATGAGTCGCGAGAGAAAATACTTTCAAAACATTCACAATGCCCTTAACTTTTTAACGATTACAATTGATGACAATTGACTTGAATTATTTTTGTACGCTTTCCGCTGATTTATTTCTCCAAATGGTAAAGCAACATCTCATATTTATCTTTTATCAGAGTTATTGAATGATTTTCCCGCCGCTTTGCCCGCAGCCACTCCGTTAAAAAAATACACGTACAGAATTGCAGCAACGGAAAGTGAAAAGGTTCTATTTTCCTTATGTCGATAGATAACAAACTAGACTGTCTTGCCACATATGCCATTAGTTTCACTGCATTAAATTTCTTCCTGAATGTAAATTTGAAATCTGATTGTGTTTTGAGTTTCAATGTTTCTGTAATTAACTTTGATATACGAGGAGTCGTTATATTTCTCTCCAAAAAGACTATTTCCGCTATAGGTACATTTAAAAAAAAATTTAATAATATTTATTATGAACACTAATGAAATTTGCAATGTTACGAGGACTTTTTAAATTCACTCAAACAAATTCACTCAAGCAAAAGTACGTCGAATAATGTTATGAAGACTTCTTAAATTTACTGAAACTAATTCACTCAAGCCAAAACACATAAAAAAATGTTACCAAGACTTGTTAAATTTACTCGAATCAATTCACTCATATCAAAGTACGTAATTGATATAGCATAATTTAAAAAATTCTAAGATATTTACGTAATAATTCATAAAGCTATGAAATACAACAAATACTATATGATTCACTGAAATAAAACTTATAAATGTAACAACGATGAATAGGTTCCCCACAACTTAAACGCAAAATTTGGCATTTTCCGAACTGCGTTCTATATTTGACTTCCTTGTGAAACAATAAAAAATATTAATGAAAACCACATGAAAATCCGAGCAGCAGTATATATATATATATATATATATATATATATATATATATATATATATATATACCCGAATACCGAAGTGAGGGGGCGTTCCGTCGTGCTGCCACAACATATCTCTATTACGCTCAAAGGCAAATTTGAAATAAAGTCTTCCACTTCATGGCACAAAAAATACAAATAAATGTCCGATGTCATTCTCATAGGTTGGAAAAACGAACCTATGAGCTGATGACCCAAAATTCCCGCCCATACATTTAAATTTCATCTGTGATGAAAATTACCCGGCCGTTTTAAAAGATGATTTACAAGGTAAAAACGATATGAGAAATAAACTTATAGCTTAATAATTAAGCCTTAATTTCTTAAAAATAATTAATGTTAAATTAATTGAATTACATTAATTTTATAATATAGTAGAGAGGTCGCAAGGCTTTTTACTTACCTTTTTTTATTTTTCATGGCTGGCGACATAAAAATAGTTGAGAAAGAATGGCTTACAGAATGCAATGTGTTATCAGATGAATCGCTAAATTTGTAGCTAGAATTTTATTTTTTCCAAATTGAATGTATTTATCCAAATTGAATGCTGTTATTGTTATGCTAATTATAGAATATTCATTGCGTTTATTTTTAATTAAATTAATTATTTTTAAAATTATTATGTCATTGTAGTTAGTAAGGTAGAAATAGAACATTAGAATATAGTACTAAACACATGTTTAAGAGAAAAAAATGTATTCTTTACTGAAGTTTTAGGTCACCGCTATCCCGTGGCCTCTTAGTAAATAAAAAAACAAATATAAAATTATTCTTTAAAAATTACATATTTAATTCCGCTATAAAATAGTGCGCTGTTCTAAAATCAAACGTTAAAATGTCTCACTTTACGTTCTATCTTTTGGTATGAGTCATGCCAATTTTAATACAATTCTAGTTCCGAGTTCAAATTTTTTCAGTTGAAGTTAAAAGCTAAGTTTTTCATGCTTAATTTAAATGAACCACCCTTACGCTTTGGATGTTACTCATAATAAGCACAGTAATGTCCCTTTGCCCGTAGACTTTCGCAACTATTTTCGTACCCCCATATCTCAACTCAAGAAAATTTTTTTATACTCTAGTGGGAGAGATTTACCAAATAATAGTGTATTTCAATATATTTGACACTAAAATCGTTAATTACTTAGATTCATTCACACTTAATTATAGACTGACATAATTTTCCTTCTCATCAAAATTTAAATTTCTTTGATATTAGCTTATATTAAACAATAATTAGTAAAAAAAATAAAAAATGCAAAAAAACTCAAATGAGTTTCAAAAACATATAATAATGATCAAAAATGTACCTAAGAAGTGAAAATTCTCAACAACATACAAATATAAATCACAATGTTCAATACTTTTCTACTTCAAATAGAATTTCAAACTCTCTGATTACAATTGCTAACTTATATCCACAATGTTTGTTATAGAACATTTTAGGACATTGTAATAATTGATTGATCTATTATTTCAAGTTTTCATACCGATAAAAACTTAGTTAAAATTATGATAAATTACCTTAAAATTCAAAAGAGCGGAAGTCAGTATATTAAAATACCTATAAAAGGTTACAATCAGAGATCGCCTTATCGGATAACGTGATCACAAGTTTTATATTTCGCTTTTAAATTCAGATTACTTATCAATGAAAATTCACAACAGATATTCCCAAATTTAAAACAGGCTTATGGAATAGAAACATATCGCCAAAACGTTGATTCTTACTTAATTTCCTCATTCCAAAACAATAAACTTCCACAATTTTTATGATTTCCACATACTCTAATATACTCCATCGTTTAGATTAGTATATTTATCGTTATTAAACTTCCATGTAGCTTCCGTCACGAGGGATTTGTATTTCGCAAATATAAAATTAATGTTCTAGAATACTTTTATGGGAAACAGAATACTAATTAGGCACTTGTATCCATGATTAAGGAAATAAACTAAGATTTATGATTTCATTTTTAATACTTGGCTTTTTCTTACTTGTTCTAAAAAGTTTTCATTTTACGTATAATTTAGAATAACTCGCTACAAATAAGAAAAAAAGGCTATTTCAATGGGTAAATATAATCTGTAGACAAAGACAAATTTGAATAATATTCCATAAAACCTAGAAATTTTTAGCTAGGTTGTAACAACCCACAAGCAGTAAAGCACTATACTTGATAAGACGATATCTAAACTATTGCAAGTTTACCAACGATCTTCTTCATGCAGCTCTAAGTTTTGTAAAAAGTCACCGACTACTATGTTACAAGAGCGCAAATATTGTTTTATGTATCCCTTTCAAATACAAATGCCCAGCTGCAGTAGCCGGTTGTGTATGTACAATCTATATATATATATATATATATATATATATATATATATATATATATATATATATATATATAACAATATTGGACATGACCAAAATCCATAGATAATAATAAATTAGTTTTTAGACTGATATCGTATTTACTTGTGAATATTAGACGAGGGAATATTTAGAGTACCACATAATGTGAAAATAAAATTCTTTAATTGCTTCGCACTTCATAATACACGCAATAGGATTATTTTATTTAGTAATTAACATCGTATCAGATTTCAACTAATTTTACTATTCAAGTTGTGAAGTATTTTAGTAGTTTTTTTTTCTCTTTTGTTACCGATTTTTTTCCACAATCTATTTTTTCCACAATCTATTTTTTTAAATTGTTCGAGTTCGAATCGTAAAGTTTTCGGTTCATGAATCATGTTATACGTTTCTCGTCTCATCCCCTTGGTTTATTTTCCGTTAGTTATTGTATTTTTTCAACGATCTATTACTGTTCTGGTCCCAAAATATGCAGGCTGTTCATAGCCATTTGCTATATGCTCTGAACAAAATAATTAACATATCTTTTGCATTATAAATATCTTTCTTCGTCCATTTTGCCATAACTCCAAAAATTTTTGAGACTTATATTCTTAAAATATAATATTTTAATTAATGCATATATTTCAACAATATATCTGCTAATAAAAGACAATAACATGAACATTTATAAAAAAAAAACAGAGGAACGAAGATCGGGGTTACGAATACTTACGTAACAAAGAGTAATCAAGCGATGATCAAAATCATAAAAATTGTATGCGTGTATTCCAAAATAAAACCATTACTTTATTTTCGAGTGAACTGAAAAAAAGTTATTTACACCTATAGAAAAGACATTTATTAAGAACGATCAGTAGTCGATTCGGGTTAGAACCATGTTTTCAGTTTGAATAGCATAACCGTATTGAAATCATGGCGGGAAGTCATTATTTACCATCTAGAAATAACAACAATCTGTATATAATATATACTTACGAAACATTATCTGCAATATTTGCATGCTTCTCCATATTGCTAAAATCGTACCTGAAAAGTTTAGCAACCGAACTGGTAGTGTTTACTTTACACAATGATTGCACCGTCCAGAAGAAAGATAAGGCAACTTCTTAACGGATGGTAGTAAATCAATCGTGATTCAATATATCTGCTACTGGTTAGTTGTTACTTTGGTTATTATATTACAAAATCTGATATTGGACTTCGGATGTATAGAACGGAACTCCTCAACGGCTAACAGCTGACTATTATATATATGGGATATGATATTATATATGGGAGCTATTACTATCGCTTCGTTTCTGTGTGTTGTGAATAACCAACTTTAGCCAAAGGGGAAATTATCTATTTACTAGTTTTGCTCGTTACTTTTAATAATTATACAATATTCTAAGGAAGAAAATAATTGAATATTATTTATAGTGTGGTGATTAATATTATTAGTCACTAAGAATTCTAAAATAAAGTATCATTTAAAAATCTACTTCAAAAAGTAAGTACTAAAGAGTAAAAAATAATTAACTCAAAATAGGTACTTATTCGCAAAAAATAAGTTACATATTTTTCAAGTCGGTGCCAGGGTAGCCGATCAACTTAAACTAATGTAAAATTTTATATTAAAAATACGCCCTTTATGAATTTGTTTCGTATTTATTATTAGAAGTTAAGGTTTTAAATTTATATTTACATTACAAGTTATGGTTTTAAATTTACATTATAAATTATGTTTGTTTAAGTCAGTCGAAGTTGGCAACGAATTTATTTTCTATAATTCTTTCTTTAATTATTAGTCACATATTTTTCATTAGGCATTATTAAAATGTAATATACCAATAAATTTGTAGGAAATAAATGCGCTTAAATTTTATGTACTATATTTAAAAATATTTTTTTATAATATTACCTACGGCATAAAACCTAACATCATTGAAAATAAATTCGAAAAGCTAAATGAAAGAGAAAAGAAAAAAGCTTTGTGTTTTCATTAAAATTACCATGTTTGTGTTTTCAAGTAACTTCACGTCGAATAAAATTCAATTAAATGCGGGAGCGCGTCTCCGCCGACAGTTTGCGGGACCCGTATTTCGCAGCTGCCGCCTTTGACGAGTTTCTACAAAAATGTGCACTTGAATAGTAACTTGTTTAAATAACTTAATTCGTATTAAGTGTTCAACAACGAGAATTTAATTTAACATATCTTAAATTAAATTGTAGAAGAGGTATCCAAAGGAATAATTATAAAGTAATCGTTCTTATGTGTCATGCTATCATAAGTGACGTATATTTGCTAATTCTCTATGACATTGATATATTTGATCTAGTAAACGCCAAGATCAAAGAGCTTATACTTTTTATTTAGACGTTACGCTTACAAAAATACAACACATTCATTTCACTGCAAAATATTCAGTGCCCGTTACGCTGGGATAAAGAACAGATTAATGAAGAAATCAAACTACTACTATCTAAACTAACAAAAGCATTATTTTGAGAGGAATCGCTAAGTCATAATTAGAAATTATTAAGTTTATGTAATAATATTTTTGGCATAACCAATTTTCTTAAATAATATTTTGTTCTGAACGTGAAGATAATATAAACTATTGTGTACGCTAAACTATATTAATCCAACACTACCAATTAAGCTAGGATTATGAGTCACAAAACATAAAATAACAATTTAAAAAATGTTGGATTCAACATAAGAAATACTCTAAATATCGAAGAATGGAACATACAGGATGCAATAATTGTATCTAGAACGTGCTATAGTTTCCATTAGTAACTATTACGTCAAAATTCGTAGAGCATTTGTGTTAAAGGGAAAAATTATTTCTTTATATCACATTTAGACGTCATCCTTAATTCTTTGGCTGAAAATGCCATGGTTTTTTCATAAAATGAGCTAGACAAATGTACAAATTTTGCAATAGTTGCAATGCATAATGAACATCCAATTTACTCTCGTTAAAGATGTTTTCCAAACGCTTCCAAATTAGTTTTATAAATCGATTATTTTTACCTATGTGCATTAATTATGATGGATTGTAAATTTACCTCGCTTATTCTGATATACAATTAGCAAATACTTATATATATTAGAAAAATATTATGTTATGGTAATAACTTTTCATCATTAAAGGTATACAGTCAACATATCCGGGAAGACCAAAACTACGAATCAAGTACGTTGTAAGGATTCTCAACATTTAATTTAAATCGATAAGTTAACTGTAAAAATTCGCATACAATCCGTGAATACAGCAGGTGTTCCAAGATAATACGATATCATGCACCATCCATGGTATATTAGCAAAATCATATCACAATTAAATATTTTATTGTACAAAACCGTATCATTAATGACTACAATTGCATTTATATTCACGAAACTCATTTAATATAGCTTTCTTTCTACAAATACATGAACACTCCTACTCTGCTTCATTGCCTTAAGTTCAAAAAAGCTTCATTGCCTTAAGTTTTCTCGTCATATAAAAATGGTAGAACTCAAAATAGTGAACAGTGTGACATTTCTGACAAACAAATTGGAAAAATAATTGGCTTCAGAACTAAAAAATAAATGTTCATAATAAAAAATTGAAGTTATATTTTCTGTCCAGTGATGTAATAAAATTAATAAACTTAGGTAGATAGTCTAAATTACACCACTAGTAAGAATTATACCCCTTGAAGATTTTATATCAATTATAACTTTCAAGCAGCCGACTACTGAAGCGGTGCTGGCTTACAGCTACACTTATTAGATGAAAAGGATTGAACGGAAACTTAATGTTGTGATGACGTTAGCCATCCGTCAGATGTCTCAAACGATGATACTTAAAATTTATATGCAACACTTAGTGCGATAGCTAAATATATAAAGTTGTATTTAAAGTAATGTACAATTTAATTTCGAGGGGGTTCCCTTATATATGAAGAGGAAATTGAAAAAAAATTGTTTGTGTGTGTTTTTTTGTTGATCAAATTTGTTGAACAAATACAGAGAAATATTTTACATGTAAAACAAAGGTAAAGAAGAGGCAAAAAAAAAATTCGCACATTTTACTGCTTGGCGTATCGTTTGGGAGATGTTTCAAAATATAACTGATGTTCAATTTTATATTGTTTTTTCTATCTTTACGCTGCGGCTGTGAAATATAAGGCTTCCGTATGACGTGCAATTTTTCTCCCCTCCTACTCCAATAACTTGAACGGAGAATTAAACAATCTAAAAAATTCTAGTTAATAGCATTTAATTAGTCACAGACTAATAACTGCAGTTAATTTACATCAATATTTTCAAAGGTCAAGGCCATTTTTTAATCTCACGACATGACAACATTACGTATCTAGTGTATAGGTAGACAATTAAGTCGTTGGTTCTTTATAATTTGTGCAAATGGTGGCTGAAAGAAGTCCGGGGCCAACAGACTTAGTGTTAAAATAAAGAGACCCCACCCAGTAATGGGTGAATATAGATTGGTTAGGCGTAGTGTGGACAAAAATGTGTTACGTGACACTTTCTTATCGCTACTAACCCTAGCCAAATAGAAAATGACGCGAAAGTATAAATAGATAGAATTAAGGATGCGTCAAGATAATCTAAAATCTACATGTTTTATATTCTAACACACAGAGTTGAACACAGGCAAAAATACATTTATTAAATAAATATTAAACAAATACACGTCGATTGTTCATACTGAATAAGTGCACGGTCACCCTCAAAGTTTACAATAATTCAATTAAATTACCTATATTACCTATAACCCTATACTCGCAGAAGCCATCAAACAACACGGTGCAGCCAATAATCAAGTACGCGCCGAACAAACCAACAATGGAGATATCGTTCCTCCCAGAACTCTAGATAAATCGTATCGGTTGAAAATCTGAGGAATTTGGATTTAAAGTTTCGGCACCTCATGTTGTTGTTAATAATAATTTTTATATTACGAATGATAAATTAATTCCGTTAACTTGGATGAGTAAAGTACCTTACATCAATATTATGTATACTGCATTAACCTAGAAATTTTCATGTAGAGTATCTACATGAAAATTTCTTGTCAGGTAATATTTTTATTTATTTTCATTAAATACACCTATATTAAGATAAGTAACTATAAAAAAAATTTTCGAAATTCTAATCAACGTATTTTAATGCTTCAAGCATTAAAATATATTGATTAGAATTTGGAAATATATAATTAAATAATTTTTTAACATTTCTCGTGTAAAAATAACGTAAGCTTAAAATGATATACATATTCCTAATTCAATGTTTATTAAACTTGATTTTTTTCATTATTGAAAATTTATTTTATTTTTTCATTATTGCCCGTGAATCACCGCAAATACTCACCGATTCACTCTTTTCAAGCACTTGTAATCCTTATTTTTACGTTTTTCATTACACTCTTTTTTACTCTTCATTAGTTATAAATTTATATTAGTACAGTCGTCCGCGAACTATTTAATTACAAAAATGTCACCGCTACTCTTGTTAAAACTGTTATATGTTCCTCTTTCGTATACACAAAAACCCTCATTTTAAAGAAACCGATCCACCGCAGCCATAATGAGAATAAAATAACTTGGCGAGAACAAAAACGCTAAAAAGAACTATTTATATTTCGTGTTAACTTTAAGATTCATATTAAGGATTTATATAAGGGAATAGAAGATAACCATATGGTTATCTTGTATTCCCCTATACAACAACTTCAACCTAAAGTAAGACTGCAAAATGGGCGCACAATTTTGAGATTAATTAAAATTGGGTTTTGATAATAATTTACATTTTCAGATCGTCTTTCCCTCATATAGCCCTTAAAGACTCTTAAGCTTAAATAGAAAACAAATTTACAATAATTTTTGCGACTGATTTTGGTTTTAAGACATATATTGTCGCTCGTGAATTTTTTGATTACGAAAAACTTTACCTCTGCGCTTTCCTTTGCTTTAAATTATTACCAATTACACCTCAGTAGGTAAAAAAAACATAAGTTTAAAAAATCGCAACACGTCGTATCATGTAATCATAACATTGTTTCTCAACTGTCACATTCTACTCCTTTATTTAATAATCACACGTTTTAAAACCAGGTTCAATTCGGTTATTTTCAAACTAATGTAAGTTTTTAAGTTGTCGTTACAAATTTTAAACAGTTATGAAATGCTCTTCTTGAAAAACCAAAAATCGACTTTAAATCTGTTTTTAGGGCCAGTTTAGGTTGTATTGTAAGAATGTATTGTTAAGATGTATTGTAGGAATAGGGCAGAATATGATCAACTCTATTTAATTATAACTAAACTTTACTTTATCTAAACTTTACATTAATTGTAACTTTACGTTTAATTATAACTAAACTTTGCGTGAAACTAAACTTTGAAATATAAAATGTATAAACAACTCTATTTATACTAATATTTAAACTCCCAGTATGTCCTCACTGTCAGTGTCCTTGTTACTCTCATAAAAATTACCGTCGACGTAATAGAAGATGTCATCTTCGACTTCCTGATTAACACTACACTACATTCTAAAACAATATTCGAATAAATTAGAATTATTGTACACATACAAAAAACATTTTAGAGGCAATATTAAATAGAAGTAAGTCAAACGTCAAAGATGACTAGATGTTCATGAATATGACTTTCCCAAAAAATAAAACTTGAAAGAACGTTATTACCTAAATCAGACACAACTTCAAGGGAACAGGGTATACAATTTTCTAAAAATCAAACAAGTGGATGTTTTTCATTTCTTATGATACATCCTTATTCAACCGAGCACGTAATCCAGGTTTCCTTCTGTGAGCATAATTCCATACGCCACAAAGGTTGTTTTTGGAATTTTTTGTTTTACTACTCGATAACGTGAAGATAAGGTTTGCTCATTTATGCCTTTTATGTTTCTAAAAGGAGAAGTTTTACAGGTTTATTAGCTTTTACGAATTATTGATATATCAGTTCAGATTAATAAAACGAGTCATACCATACATTTGACAAACGAATTTCTCGACACCCTTCTCTATTTCAAGGTTTAACCAGTTGGCATTTTCCCCCAAGTTGGCATTTTCTCTCCAATATTTTTAAAAGTCCGGTCTCACTTTATATCCTATGAAAGTGTGAAAACCAATTAACGCATTTGGAGGTTTTTTTTCAATTTGTTAACGTAAGTTAAAAGGTGTAAAAAACATTCGTAAATCAGCTTCTTCAAATAACAAGCAAATTTATTTGTGAATTTTTCTACACCATTGTTCCCTGATCAATAAAGCCAACAATTCTTCTCGTTCGTTACATATATATTTTATTGTTAATTGTGGTTTTTTTAAATGATAATTTCTTAATGCTTTCATTAAATTACTGATATATGATGTAACCGTTCTATCGGCAACAACATAAACGTATCTTCCACCAAACTTCATTAGTTCAATCAAAATGTTTCCAGTAATTTCCCTAAAAGGCAAATGTATATAGAAATAACATGCCGTCCGCTACTATTTTTGTAACTTAAGAAGGTTGACCACTTTGCCTTTTCTTCTCTAAATCTCTTAAAGAAATTATTTATTTTTGTGACAAGTGAGGTATCTAAATGACTAAGCGATAAAGGTAGTGGCGTGGTTGAATGTTTCAAAATTTTGTTTAACTTAATATTGACTCTTTCACTTTTTCTTTTATTAATTCTTTTATCTCTCTAATTTTATCTTCGAAAGTTTCCCATTTGGATACGTGGTGTTCATTTTTCGTTCCTCGATTGGTTTTTGACGCATTCGTCAAAAAGAGTTTTCTTCTCGTCGTTTACCTTTCTGGTCAACGTTGAGAAGAAAATTTATTGTCGTTTTTATGTTGCCATACCAATTATGGTATTGTGTAAATTATTTTCATCTACTGTTTCCCCTAAAGGATTGAATATCTCTGATATCTTCTCAACGAAAGTACTGAGACTTTTTTGGTTCCTTGTAAAGTTTGATGCTCTCAAATCTTTAGTTTCATCTTATTTTTTACTCAAACCCAGTTTTCGTCTAGCGCAAGGTCTATTGTGGATATCGGGAAGTGTTTTGATGTGCAACGTATTGATACCGTACCTTTTTCGAATTGATCGACTATTTCCGCTACATTACACTTATACATACACTTCAATTTATAGTGCATTGTTAAATTCATGGTTACAGGAGATAAACTATTTTTATACCATCAATTGGTTCAAATCATTAATTATATATTAGACAATTAACGATTTGAACCAATTGATTGATCTTCATCTTCACAAGCTCTCGCAAAATAGTCATAATTACTCAACCATATAGCTATTTTTTTCATGGACAGTATTCTTGCATTTTGAATGACAATTTTTTACCATAACATTTCTTCAATCCCACCTATTAATAAAATTATATAATTAGGTAAGAACTTACTTTTATATATAAATACTACTTAATGTTCCTCTGACACTATTTTCCTTGCAAGTATGGTATCCAGGATATACAGCAGCCGGTCATTATTCTTTCAATTATGTAGGAATAAACTTACTCATTCCTGATAACACATTTTCAAGTAAAAAAATCCACTAATATTTAAACTTATCTCGTCTTATCAATGAACACTTTTTACCTTATCTAAGGTTTCTCTAATAAAATCGAATAGTTATATTTTGCGAACCTGCACCGAAGTATAATATATATATATATATATCTTTTCATTCATTGCAAATAAAAAAGTAAGTTATGTATCTATAATATTGACGAACAATATGATTTTATCCGACACGTATATTTTCAAAACGAGTGAAACCGGAATCAAATATTGAATTCACTGAGCAAAGTATACAAGCGGCGCACTGAATTGCAGTTACTAAGTTGTGCACTAAGTTGTCGTAGTGCCGAAACAAAATGGCGATAACACACTGGTCGTTGCTGCATATGCCGCCGTACGTCCGCAAGCAGCGTCCACCTTCAGTGCTGCCAACTTAATAAACCAAAATTCTAGGTGAGCGATAAATTTAATTAGCACATAAAAATTAATGTTTTGTACTGTATTACTTTTATTTTGATTTCCGGTGACGCGAGTTAAATATAAATACCACTGTCGTATTCCGAAAATCGTTTATTTCGTCGAAACAAAAGTATCAGAACCTCTTGTCAACGAGTGCTCCACTTCTTTATGAACTCGCAAAAACAAAACTTATAACTGAAAAATGGACCATAAATAATCCTGCGTTAATTGTGGCATGGCGATTAGAGAACGCATCAAGAGATATTTAATATTATCTATACCACCATAAATGACTAATCTGTTACTTGAATGGTTGACATATGAGATAATTTCGCGTTTGTTCATAATTAAATAATTATTTAAGTATATCGATCTAGATTTATTTTGAATATAACAGTGTTGTGAAAAAAATATATGAATGGACTATACACGCTAGCCACATTGCTCTAAGAGCGCTGCCACGTGGATTTTTTTTAAACGAGTGTTGCTTGTTTTATAAATCGGGTTCAATGTTTTTTGCTAAAATATTTCAAAGGAGAAAGATTGGTTGGAATTAATGAGTGTTCTTGGGCAATTTTACAAAATAATGGTATTACGAGATTTACTTACTTTTCCTTATCCAATTAGCGACTCTTGATCGTGTGCATTTTAAATTTACAAATAAATAATTTTTTTTTTCTTTCAAAAGATTAAGGTTTCTTTTTCTGAAGAAAATATTGACAGATTTTATCCTGCCTTCCTTTGGCTAGTATTTTTTCATTCGGAAAATAAGAATATAATTACTTTAACGATATTAAGTGGAATGATAATAAAGAACAGAAATTATCGTATGTTTATGTGGGTCTGTTTTTCGATGATTATGAACATATCCTCACGTATAGTAATGAAATATATTTTATCAGTCAGATTTAAACCATATATTTATAAAGGAAAATAATTTTAGAGAATCTGTAAGACTTTTTTATACAGCTAATCTAATTTGTGTTGACTATTAAATAGTTTGGACAATTGTGATGTCAGGAGCTGTTAAGAGTGTAATAATTTATACATATAAATTAATTTATGCAACAATACAAATGAAACTATTGCATTTTTATCACTTTTCGTAAAAAAAGAGGTTGCATAATAATGGGTTAACGAAAAGAAAAAGAATTAGCAAAAATATCTTTATGACTGAAAAAGTAAAGTGGTCCATATAAAATTCTTAATGTTTTTTGAATTGCGATAATACACTTGTTTCTGGCAGTATTACTAATAGATAAGCTGGCATGTGACACAAACTCCTGCGCGTATCCAGTTTCGATTTTAATAGTTTTCCTTTGTCTTCCGATATGAAAAATAGATAAAAGCAACAGTAACCTAAAATTGTAAATTATTTTCAAAATAACTCCACTTTACCAAGTCTTAATATCGTGTAGAGCCCCTTTACGTAATCCACTTAAGATAGTCGTTATTGCAAAACCAAGTAAAAGATAACCAAGGAGACAAATTTATTTTTCTAATCTTAGGGCTGCGACAGTTTTTTAACAAAAGTTATGGTAACTTTTTTGTAATTAAATAATTCACAGGTTTCTGTACTATATGTATAATACATATAGATACACACACACATACACACAGATATATATATATATATATATATATATATATATATATATATATATATATCTTTTATATGGCTATACCAATATGTTCTGTAGTAGTAGATGCTGCTATATCTCGGGTGATAAATAACGCGAATCGAATTACTTTCTGTACACAGAGTCAGACAGGATATTTACTTTTGAAGATCATTCGTTTACTCTGTATTTTTATTTAATATTTTTTTTCTGAGAGATGAATTAAGTGGAATATCGAATATTTTCACCTGTATGTGAGTTAAAATGCAATATTTTTTCTCATTTGAGAAAAGTAAGGACAAGAGAAAATCTATTTTTTCAAAAACTTCAACGTGCGATTTTGGTAGGAATCGATTTTCAGGCATTAATGTATATGAAAGTGCGTGTGAGCGCGGATGCTTTCATGTTTGCGCGCGTGCGTCTGCACCCGAGTCAGTGTGTGAGTACATGCGTCCTTATGCAATTGCGTACGCCAACGCTCTTAGAAGTCACAATCGCGGTCGATGGCAAGTGGATTTAATGTGGAGATGGGGTTGGGAGAAGGGTAGGCAAGCGGAGTGTAAATTGTAATATGACGTAACCGGTGGATTCACTATATTTTACACCACACATAGCTACTTTAGAGTCACTCTACACATATGATATTAGAACAAAAAGACCGTTTTCTGGGACATATGATTTTCCGTTTTACAACTACCCTTAAATTTGTTTTAATTACATAATGTTTTAATTTTGTATAGTATAGTTTAAATTGTCTATGGAAGTAACTATACAAACTTCTTCCTGACTAACTGCAGTTTAGTCTAGGAATATTGTGAAATACTGAGGTTTTTCTTCGAATTTCAGGGTCTAACCCCTTTTGCGGCAAGCCACTTGTTTGAAAACGGATCTTATCCACGAGTAAAAGAATGTTTTATATCTATTGGATAATTTTTGAAATTATCTCGAACTAATAAACTGACAAACTTTACTTTTCAACTTATTATTAAAGTGATATTTTTGTATCATTGTATATTGTTGACCTTTAGAGTGCCCTTATCGAACCTAATGTCTGTTCCATAACTGGTTGTATAAATATTTGTCACGCTTTCAGTTAGTATAGTGCTTGTTCTCACGTTAATTCACCGCATTTTTTTATTACCCCAGTACAGACAGAAGTACTATTTCGGCCTTGAATTTTCCACTCGATGATTCTCTTGAACTTTGCCCTTTTACTTGGCTCGACCCCACTTAAGTCTACTCAAGTCGCTCGTCCACTTCATTCGCTCCATCGGTGTATGCCAACCGACGACTTACACCGGTAATACAAGACGGTATCTATTGTATATTATTCGTGTATATTGCCGTAGGTGATTAATTTGACATCTTATATAATATTGAATTGCATCTAAATGTGGTCGTGAAAATATTTAAGGAAACTGAACAAATGATACGGTAATAAATAAAACTAGATACATAAAACGTATAAGGTGCTCATTGTTTTGAATCTTGTACTACATAATAAATAATATTTCAGTGTATATTTATATACTAGTGTTATACGAGGTTCAGTCTGCCTTTATACAAATATAATAAGTAAATACTCAAATCTTAATTTTTATCCACAACTAAAAGAAACTACGTGATTTGTCACTATATCTATTTTACTTAAATTATTAACCACGACCTAGGTTTCGTTGTATGACAACATCTTCAGGTGGGCAATTTGAAGAGATGTCTCTAGTCATCGATCAAATCTCTTCAAATTGCCCACTTGAAGATGTTGTCATACAACGAAACCTAGGTCGTGGTTAATAATTTAAATAAAGTAAATATAATGCTATATCACGTAGTTTCATTTAGTTGTGGATAAAAATGAAGTGATAATGAAGTTCTACAAAATTAACGCCAACGTATTATTTTCTCTTGGTGCATTATGTCGTGGCTAGTCTTTGATTATGCCTATTAAATTACAAACATCAATTTTATGGTCGTATAATTTTAGGGGAACTTTTGAATATATAGCGTGCGCTTGATAGTGAATTTAATTATTTTTTCTAAAATTAAATTTTATTTATTTCAACCTACAAATAAATTTTTATTTTAAAATTTTAGATGGTGAAGGAGGCGGTTATCTAACATTTTAGACCTTTAAGTTTTTACTGTGAGATTAGATTAGAAAAAAAGTAAAATTAAGTGCGTGTATGTCTTTTGAGCAAAGAAGTTACATATATACTTACAAGGTACTTATAGAAGGAATAAGGAAACCGTTAATGGTATGTAGTGAGGTTTATCGAGGGAAGTATATAAGTTTCGTCATACGCAGATGATGTGCAAGGAGTGCGTGATATATTGTTATAATTTTGTCTTTTTATAAAATGCTTTTTGAATTTTCACCATAATCATAATTTCCATTAGTTAATTTTCGCGGCAGTTTAGTTATTCGATTTAAATAAAAAAGTTTCCTCTTTTTATTTAATATAAACTATTTTATATATATATATATATATATATATATATATATATATATATATATATATATATATATATACGTTTATAACAACTACTGGTTTTAATTCATTTTAATTTTATTCTACTAATGGAATATAATCAACCATTAGAGATTTGTCGATTAAGCTTAATAATTACTTATAAATTTTTTAACTAGCTGATCAGTTACGTTTCGACTCTACGTCCTTGTGATCTAATTTTAATTGAGTAAGATTACATAATCGTGACTCAATTTTATATCGTAGCTAGGTAAACATTCCTAAAAACAATAAGCAAAATTCCGAATGTTGGGCGAATAAATCATATTTCAAATGAAAATTGTTCTCGAGAGCGTTCTCAGTCAAATTGGTCGCCATTCGTACGACTCGGAAAATATTATTACAAGGCACTGAGTACCTTTATTAAGTAAGCCCGCCATTCCTCGTGACCGGCCGAATAAAGAGACCAGAGTCTAAAGGCCAGAGTAGAACGGCTATATACGGCAAGCCGATAGTCCTTGCTAAATATTGACATCCTTAAAGGCAGCATGTGCGGATTTTGAATATGTAATTGAAGTATGCAGCAAGTACCAGCTAACCTGAAGAATAATGTTCAAGCAAAGGCGTGAATGTTTTTTTTGGAATTGTCGTTCAACACACAAAATATTTTCGGTGCCTAACCGACTTTAGAACTTAATAGCTTATTGATAAAAAAAACTCAGAGTTTGATGGAAAGGATGATAACTGTATTCCTAGGTCTGGTTCGACTTCTAATCAGTTTCAATATTTACTTTTTAGAAAAACGAGTGTTAAATACCCTGCTTTACAATATTAAAAATGTTATCGCCTTATCTGCCAAAAGTGGGTACTCTTGACGACATGACACCTAAAAGTCTATCAATGGTTTTCTCTCGAATATATTTTTAGTGCTATGTCGCATAACAATTCAATTATTGAGTCAACATTTGAATCTGGCAAATCAGTCTTGAATTCTAAGTTGACTGAAAATGATTTTCTAACACATGTTTTGTTGCTGTTGAGTGGAGTAAAATATTCTTCCAGATTAGTCTCAAGTAATGGCAAATGTTCTTTAATTAGAGCTGAAATGTCGTTTGGCAAAGAACTCATATTGTATTATTTTTGTAATTCTGGTAACTTTTTAACAGATTTGTAATTTCCGAGTTCTGCATAACATGACCACAAATGAAGTTTTTTTATTGTGGCTTCCACATTATCTTACACTTTAAATACCGTTAAATTGTTACCTTGTAATATCAAGTTTAAATTATTAAAAAATCGAAAACATCATAAATGTAGCTTCAATAACCAATAAATATAATGAAATATGTTCCTAAATTCAAATATTGCATCTCTAACTGTTGGAGGATGTTATTTCAAGAACGCTGAAACTTCTTTTAATTCAAGAAGTTTTCTTAAGACATTTCCTCTTAATACAGAAGAACATGTTCATATTCACTTCCTATTTCTTTGCACAAAGCTGAGAATAATATTGAATTTAATGGACGAGATTTAATAAAGTTTACAAATTTTACACATTCATTCATCGTTTTTATTAGAATCAATGGCATTTTTGACCACCAGTGCCTCTCTATGAATGCTGCACACGACTTCTGGCGTTACAGCTTTTATTCTCGATTAAAGTCCAGAACAAAAGCCTGACATAGCACTTGTTCCATCGCTGCTCAATACCCCACGTTTCTTCTTTTCAATTTCATGCTCATTGATGTATCTATTAATGAAATTAAATAATACTTCTGCTGTTGTTTTTATTACAAATTTACTTGGCCAACCTGCTTTTTCACATATTCGAGATGCTGCTATTTTTGTTGCCAGAACATTCATTTCTTACCAACTGTTGGGGAATATCCAGTATCAGCAATTAATTTTAACATTTCATAAGAAGCCAATACAAGATTTTCAATTCGAGCGCTCTGTGAAAACATCGAAATCATATTTTTTTTGTTGGCTTGTAGTTGCCTTTTCTTGTTAATGAAAAACTCTATAGATTTTTCTTTATAATCGGGATGTCTTAATTCTAAATGCCGCTTCAATTTTCAAGGTTTCAAGAACTCGTTTGAAAGTTCCGCATTACAAATTACACAAAATGGTTATTATGAATGCCCGATGAAGCTCGATGAAAGCCGAATTGAATGTAAACTTCGTAATATTTTCGGGTCCAGGACTCCTTTTTATTTGTAGGAATATTTATCTGTGGATTGTGCGGCCGTTTATTAGAATCACTATTAGAGCTTGTACTTGGCTGTTGGCGTGTGTTACTTGCCTTTGTTAACCACTTATCCATTATGTGTACCTACAGTTTCATTACATGTAGTGTAGATAACCAAAAAATCAAATTGATATAATGATAAATGTACATAGATAAGAAATATTAAAATCAATCAAAGAAAAACACGTACTCTTTATTATTATTTATATTTTATATCTTATATTTATTATTACACAGGATACGTACAAACTGAACAAGCGGCGGTGGTGGGAGGGAAAGGTGAGCGCGGCGCGGGCGCGGGGCATATAATACAAAAGCTCCGCAGGACGCGTGACGACCACTACTCACTCACTCATCAGTGCAATAGCGCAGCGAGCGTTCGCATTGACACAAAAGCAATACGTTTCTTGAAACAAAGAGACAATGCGGGACCCGGTATTTTATTTTTGTGGCCCGGTGCCGGGACTCAACCCACTATATGGGAAACGCTGGTCTACAATATATATATATATATATATATATATATATATATATATATATATATATATATATATATATATATATATATATATATATATATATACGAACATGGCTGTGGATAAACTTTACTCACTGTCAACTACGGAATTCCGTTCTGAGACGCAATTGGCTGGTATTGTACGTGTATGATCCGTGAATGTTAAAACGATTACAGGGGATGTGAAATAAAAATGATAGGAACTAGAAAAGTCATATTACTTTTTCTACTATGCACTTGAGGAAACTATAGTACTGAGTTGGGGAGGAAACTATAATAATAAAATTCTTACCCTTGTACAGTTAGAACATAAACATTAAGTTAATTATTTTATTGTACACAAATAAACGCAGCTACATTTGTGTTATTATACAAACACATCGTTAATATTTTTAAATAACCCAGCTATTGTCCTATTTTATATATAATATAATATAATAATAAAAAAAATGGTTGTGATTAAATTTTTTGATTAATGATTCAATAAAAGTTATGATTATAATAATGTATTAAATATAGACAAATAAAATTGAAGTATTCCAATATGATTTTAGAATTTCAGACATTTTATCCGTTTTGTTTATATTTGATTACTAAAACGAAACTAATGTCAAAAAACATCTGTTTGTACGAATAGATTTAGTTCGGACATTACTGAAATAACTGACATGAGTTTTGCATACGTTACCGTAACACTGTGACCAATTTAGTTTATGTTTCATCGTGATATACAGTCCCTAAGTTATGACGATCAAAAGGTTACGTAGATAAATAAATAAAATCTCCGCCACACGGATGGCGGGCAGTGGCAGGCTGCTGGAGACGAGGAAGCGGGCAGGGGAAGGACTGGGGGAGAACTTGTTCCCGTAAGTCGATCCGTGCGGGATTTAAACTAAACTAATTATTGGAGTTCAATATGAGAGTATAAAAAGGCATTAAAATACTACATTCGCACTTCGCAATTCCATGCCGAGTTGCAAGGTATCGCTATTATCTTATGAAAATAGTCAAAATTAAATAAAATAAAATGTAATGAAGGATTTGTTTACAGACATATGAATCCATGGTATTTAAAATCTTGGAATTTTAATTAAATTTATAATGCTTCAGGACCAAGTTTAAATACTTAGAAGTCTGGAATATTTTCTGGAATCGAAATTACGAAGTCAATTTTTTTAAAACGTCGGCCAAATGAGGGTCTTAAAACGCGCAAAGAAGGCTTCCGTAATTGTTTATATTTCCTGATATCGTTGACGCAAAATAACCGACGTAATTTCATTCGAAATTTTTTATCAAGTGCTTTTATCTAAATAGAACTTCTTTTTGAGATTTGTAAACCCAATCTTGAAAAATTAAATGGACACTGCCGCCACTTTAAAGTTTAAAATTTTATTTTAAAAGATTTGTCCAATTATCAGTAGAGTCGATGAGATGATGATCCCAATCAATGGGATGTGCGAAAAAAAAATCGCTCCATTATACACGTACAGGAGGCGCCTTTTGCAATTCTTTATAAAATTTCGCTACGTATTAATTGGGATATATTAAACATTTGCCTGAAAAATTTCCTTCAATCTGTAGGTATAACTACTCCTGTAGGTAGCAACTGATGGCTGTGCAGTCAGCTTGTGAGGTTATGCAGATGGATGGGCGGATGAAGTTATAATTATTCCTCGCTTAACTACGAAGATCTAAATCACTCTGCGTGTTTGGCATCCTGTTAAGATCAACGCGCGTATACGCGCCATCTTTTTAAAAAAATCTTGCGCTTATTTGTTAGTTCAGTACGTTTACAGATTTATTCAGTATGTGATTCAATTATTTTACATTAAAGAAATAATCTAAAGTTGTTAATTAAAAATCGGAACTAGAGATTTTGATATTTTTTATACTTTAATATATCGAAAGGACTTGCTATTTCATGATATTCAAAAGAAATATGCAAAGATAAAACATTCCCATCTACCCCCTATTTCCGAAACTACGGAATCATAAATAATGACAAAAGTGGGTTGATAAAGTCTGAATAGAAGATTACAGTAACACTGCAGCGAAGCTATATCCTGGATCTTACATTTTATTTTTGAAACATTCACCATGTTTTTACGCCTGTGAAAGATGTAGTAAGCAATATATTTACGTTTTGAAAAATTAATATTTGTAAACCGTTTGGGAGAAATACTACGAGTATGTACCTTAAATATTTATAAGTAATCAAATGTGTATGGAACCGTCATTGTACCAGTTTTACTCGAGCTTAAAAGGTTTTTTAAAAGATTTCATAAATGTAATTATCTTTTTTATCCCAATATATCCTGAGTTCGGGGTCGGAATTATTGCTTATAATTCTAACAAATATGTCTTAAAATTACACTACCCCGATCAATGCCATAGGTATTTTTGATAAACACTTTTGTCCCTAAATATAAAGGTATATAATGACTTCGACGATACAAGTTATCTGTGTGTAAATAACCATAGCGTACTAACCTCTATCCATATATCGTATACTCAATCCGCAGCGGAACAAAGAGGGGCGAAAAGTTTGCGAATTTGCTTTCAAAAAACTTGTCTTCTACGGAGAACACGGTGATCTCGTTGCAAAAGTTGTATGTCTTTCCTTGACACCTTTTGGTAGCGAGCTCATATCGTATATATTGATTTTTCTCTTGGTGACTGAAATTTTCCCTCTTGTATTGTGTTTATATTGCTCTCTTTTCTAGATAAATATAGTGGCGTTGAAATCGAAAAATATTTAGAAATATCACTTGAACGAGGGTTGTGCTTAATGAATTGGCTTTGGTCCATGGATTCACCCGCATGGTATTAGTAAGATATAAAAACTTTTTTCAAAGAAATAAGAATAGGGCCAGTTACGGTATCAGTTAGGATGTAGTTTATTAAGGAAAAACATTCATGTTTTTGTTTACACGTCGCTATGTACATTAAAGTTTACTTATTTAACGGGGTCGAGCGAAGTGTATCCTATTATAAGGCAATTGTTGGTGCAATCTTGTAATAAACTACAAAACATACTCAATATTTAGTGTTGTTATTTAAAATGTTTTATTTCTATAAATTTTCTCTTGCGTGAGGTACATTAAAAGTTTTTAAAATATTATAAACGCGTTGAGGGATGGCAGATCGTCAATGAGATCGCTAGGCTTGAATTCCATAAATCAGTTGGAAGCAATAATGCCAATGTAAATCGGTAGTAATTTTGTTATCGATTAAGACTACAACGAATATAAAAAAAAACCATCGAAAAAAACTTTCCCGTGTTAATGCACCTTCGCATGATTTCTTAAAATTGTTGCAAATTTGCAAAAAGCAAATCACAAAATTAAGTAATGGATCCAATGTAATACAAACCAACTAGATTTTCGAAATTTGAATTTATTTTGAATATCATTACTACAAATGGCAGTTCGAAGAATTTTCATTGCTACGTCTCGTATTAGTTAGGTAAGTGGCAAATTCTGCGCATCATGATGGACAGTTTTCCGTCTGCGATAATCGCGTTAACATTGACTTGCTTGCTATTTTGTTTTGTGTTATGCGGATAAAAATAATATGCATTTACTTTTCACTTTAATTGAATTGTGTTATTTTATTCTATATAATTATTTTCAAACAACAAACCATGGTTGCTGGGAAAACATAAATTATTTGCTTAAAAAGTTTTTTTTATGATCTATTCGTTGAAGTAGAAATCGTAATTAAACAAAACTTTTATGTCTCAAAGTTAATATTATGCGTATAGTATAAACAGGTTATATAATATTGTAAGTAAACACGACAGTATTTTTTGTTTACAATTAAAACAAAACGTCTTGGTTTTTAAAAATAGAAATTTTGGTAAAAAATGAAAAAAAGTCTATTTCACAAAACGTTTTAATTATTTTGCTTATTCGATTGAATGCAAATTTATATTATACATACTTTGTTTTGAAAGATTCATTTAAAAAAACTGTTTGGTGAATTTTTACACATACAAATTATGTTTTTATAACAAATAATTTTTTATAGCTATTCCGACTTAATTCCTTTTTTTTGTTACAAGTTATTGAGAAAAAATTACAACACAAATTGGTTAATAGTGAATATAGAGAACGATAAATCATGAAATAAGTGAAGAAACTCGCGGAAAATGTACCGAAGATATCTCTTTTTCTTTTATGGGTTTTGTTTCCATAAAAAAACGGAAAAGCACGTTTTGAAACGTGCACCTTTAAAACGAGTAGGTAATTTCTTATATTCACTTAATGTTAATCATAATTAAATTTTGCGATTTAATATAATTATAATTTTCCCAGATTTATAAAAAGAAAGTGTTTGGTTAAAAAAAATGAGGTACTTGCTGAAAATAAGACTCGACCTGTAATGAGGCCTAAAATACAAAGGACGTTCAAAATAATTTGATAAAGTGTTTAACATTTCACAATCACATAGAACGGGACAACATAATGGTAGCAAAGCGACTGCATGTCGTTCGTGATACCAACTTGCCGGTCGCGTTGTCCTTTGGTTTTGTTGCGGCAACTACTTCTACGTGTTAAAATTTTATTTTGATAAACGATTGTAATATAAACTGTAGTATTGCCTTTTACCTGCTGTTTATTCTTTTTAATATAATTAGAATCTTTTTTTTAATGACCAAAATATTTTATCGTGTTGTAAATATTAATATGTAAATTAATATCGGATATGTTTAAGGTTAGTGATGTTCATCAATTTGAGGTTGGTAGTAATAGAGTCTCGAAATGTTTAAAAATCGTAATTATTGTTACAAAAGTAAAGGGACAGTTTAGGGAAATACATATTTGTAACATAACAATTTTATTTAATTGTTCAAAGGAAATGTAATTGATGGCGTGACATAATTGAATTGAAATTATGTTGCATCATAACTCTCAGATTTTTCACTATATTGGTCCGAATTAGATATGCCTCGCCAGATATAAAATTGTTTATTTATAATATTACATACATATATATATTCGACATTACATCATCCACGATCGTCTTCTTAGCACGGGAATAGAATTTATTTCTTCAATCGATCAAAGATTATGTCAGACAAAATACGAATGGTAGGTAAGTGGAAGAAATCGAATCTTGAAAATTTGGTGATATCCGTCATATTCATAAATGCCAATAACACGTAACTCTATCGGTTTAAGTTGGTTTCTATTAACATTTGATTAAAAACAATAGAATAAAAAATTTAAGAAATAACAATAACAGAATTGACGACATAAATGTTTTTGGAGTAAACCTGCGTATATACAACTGGAGGATGCGTTTTTTTCTCAAATCCCACCGAGAATACATTGAAGAAGTATTTTAGGATGCATTCGAAAATATCTAATACTTTTTCACACGGTATTTTTACCAGATAAGGATGTTCAAAGATGTGTTTGCTATAAATATGTGTGCCCCCACTTCCTAATTATTTATCTATGATTGTAATAAAAAAAATTAAAAGTTAATTAAAAAAAGTAATTTAAAGTCAATTTAAACTAGAGGTTTCCGAACTTTTAACCCCGTAGCTCACTTGCCAATTTCTTTTTTCCCGTAGACACCCTGCCTGCTTATTATTGATTTTTTTTTCAACATATTAACATTAAATGTATTCTCCATAACGGACACAGTGCTGTTCATTATGCAAGCACTTTTTGTACAATGGTAAAAAAATTTAAAAAAACACATTTATAATTTGCAACGCATTGATTGCTACTAATACGAAAACTTGCAAAAATTTGCATTTGAATATAGTACACCACAAAATACATAATTATACAATTTCATGAAATATCAAATAAGTATTAATTTAATTGCACCTCTATGGTACACACGATCCATGTTAAGTGTATTATGTCATTTATAGAACGTTATTATTAATGGTGACTTGCCTACGTGGAGTTCGATCACGTGGACGCCCATGCATTTTTGTCACCCAGCGAATTAAAATCGATCCACTTCGGAAAACATAAATTTAAACTATGCTTTTAATTATTAACTACAAAATTTAAACCTATGTTTTTATAAAAGTCAATTATATATGCGACTACTTGTAATGGTAGAAGTAATAGTTCCTAATAGCTTAAAATACTTATAAAAACTATCTTTTAAGAAATTTACTTTATTTAACAACAATGTTCTAAGTTACATTTAATAAAAGCATTATCGATGTTTATTTATAATTTTTGCAACTTGACACTAATTGCAATTTGGAAAAAAGGTGGAACTATACAATACGACAATCTTAATAAAGACAATATTTGAAGCTGTACTTGTAACATTTGTAGGGTGAAAGATTTAAATGTGGGGAGTCACACACAACACTTTTCTATAATAAAGGTAGTAATCGTTTTTATATTTAATTACGTAAACGTATCTACATGTAGAAATGCAAAAACGTTTCGGATTTAAGTTGAGGAAGAAATTTCATGCAGTCAAAGTAAAACAAGAAAGGCACACTTAACAAAACGATCAATTTCAATGTCAATTCAAAGTCAGTTGCAGCGACTCTACGTATATTTTCTTTAACGGAAGTGGTTGCGGGCAACTCGATAACTGTGATAGAAGATAAATATGAGATGTTGCTTTTCCATTTGGGGAAATATGTCAGAGGAAAGCGTACAAAAATAATTCAAGTCAATTGTCATCAATTGTAATCGTTAAAGCTAAGTGTATTGTGAATGTTTTGAAAGCATTTTCTTTCACGAGTCATATGTAAAGATCAATAAGAAAATAGTGATCGATGAAGTCTTTCTAAAAACAGGTTTTTCGTGTGAGATGAATGAATTTTGTGAATTTTAAAGATTAGCGTATTTTTCGTTGTGTCCATGTCGATAAAAATGATATATTTTACCTGTCCGTCGCGTACAAAGTGACGCGCTCTTTGGTTTTAAACGTGCATAACGAATATCATAAAGTGATTCGAGGCTGAGTGATCTAAGATAGTGCATATAATTTTAGAAGGCCATCCTATATTGACAGTCATCGACAGCAGGCTAGAATTGGGATAAATGGCTATCTATCAGGATATAAATATATTAGTAGGATTACATTAATTATTATATCATTTAAACGCAATTTTTCTGGACAGTTAAATAATATGTTTTGTCATGGACTTATGTTTATTCGTTTTATTGTTTATTTATTTAAAAAAAATTGTCAAGTATGAGTAGGATCCACTAAAAATAATACCCTGTGTCAATTTAGGTACGTATATCGTTTTTATTAAATTATTATACACATTAATATCATTTTTCATCATGTAAATATGGTATAATTTCTACTATGGTCCCCACATATGAGAAAAATAACTTATTGCTATTGTCTTCTTATTATTGCAAATAATCAAAAACAATTTTTATTACTAATTTTTTAGATTTATAACAGGCCTCAAATAAGTTACGATATTGTGATGTGTATATACATATGTATATACACACACACACATAATTGTTATTTTGATGCTATATATAAACTCTTTTGCAAAAAAAAGGGCACTTATAAGGAATAAACCATATCAGAGTTATTTTATTATTATTTGATGCATTTTATATGGCGATATGATGAGAATATTGTTATTTATTATTGAGATATCACTTTTACCTACTTCAGTCATTAAAAATTCGAATAAATAAAAAAAAACGATGTAAAGTCCACAGACGAGGGTTTTCATACTGGTGCATTAAAAATGGCTAAAGTTTATTTTTGAATATTTTTTATTAATTTGACATAAAATTTGAAAATTTAGTAACGAGTATGGCCTAATTGTCACCAAAAGTTTACACCTGCCTAATACCAGTAGATGATCATTAATAAATGTGAATAAGACAAAAATGTATAAAATAGATATATTGTCTAATTCATTCAAAATAGACTAATCCTGCGGGTTTTTTTTACATAAAACTCTTTGTACAATTTTAATGATTATTCTATCGCTCTGTAGTTCATTCCGGAACTAACTTTTATTCAATCTGCATGATTGTAAAATGAATAATTCTGTTACTGTTTCAAAATATACATCTAATGAACGGCGTATACTCGTTTACCTCACTGCAACACATCGTGTATATACAGCAGAAAAAAGTGTCGTAGATTTATTATGACTTGCTTTCATAAATACAATTTGAACATTACGACAAAGCAGAAGTTGTCGATGTCTCGCCAGGAGGAGAAAAAATCGTAGACAGGACATGTTCAATTGGTCACTGCATTAAACTCGAATTAAGAGCAAAAATTGCATTAAATGTGATATCCTTGATTTTCTTGAAACTTTTCTGGATAAAAATAACACAATCACTTATAAATGGTACAGGTTATTGGTATCTGGAATAATATGGCTGATAAAATCTAGGAATCTTCTGAGACTCTATAAATTTTTTTATTAATTTAATTTATTACCTAGGAGTAATGAAAAGAAGTCATGGTAGTGCTTTAGGAGTATCGTAGTAATTTAAGACTTGTCTTATGGTCGTCAATTAGATATGAACATTATAAAATACTTGCTTAATACAAATGTGTTGTTTAACACAATTTAAACAGAGCAAGATTGATCTGTTTTTACTACCTCATATAATAACAACAATTGAATTTATTACCCTCACTAAAATACTGGTATATCGTATAACTTTCTGAATTATAATAAAACCTACACCGCTCCCCTACAATAAACTCGCTAACATAAGCAGTGGAAAACCCCACACAAACCCGGCTTCCGCTATTGTGTTTGAAACATAAATGCTGTTGGATGTTCCTAAGAGTAATCTTTGCTAATAGCCCACCTGAAGATGTAATACAACGAAACCTAGGTCGTGGTAAAGAACTTAAAGAAAGTAGGAATAATACTACATCACTCTTTATTTACTTTAGGGGAAGCAGTTTGACGAATATAATGATTTATAGTGTCGCTTGTATTGAATAAATGATCTCAGCTATCATTGCACGGCACTCACTAGATTAGTTCTCTGTTTACCAATTGAAAACCAACATTTGATATTTACCTTTCGTTTCAGTTACCAAATTAAAATTAAACTGTGACACGTCTACGACCAGAGCGTGAGGGTAAAAGAGAATAGAGAGTTGTTCCGACTGATGAGGTTATATTGCTGTGTCCTTTTTTTTCCTCGAAAGTTAATCAACCCGTTTGTGTTACATTATGTTGTCTTTATTTATCTCCTTCTATTTACTTTTATTTATTAATTCGATATTTTTTAAACGACGTTAAAAGAGAAAATTATGAAGTACGAGTAGAAGTTTCACTACGATGGCTCCATATACGCAAAGTGCATATCCTAATACTACCTATAACCTCATCAGTTTAAGCATGTAAAGTATATGATATTTTCATTAACTTTTATGAATATTAACATTATTTTCCGCCTTGTAAAGGTATTGCCTGGTATTCACAGTCGTAAAATATCGAGAAATGTATTTCTATAAAATATCGAGAAATGCATTTCTATAAAATATCGAGAAATGTATTTCTACAATCTTTTAGAACCTCGTGGCCCAATTAAGACTTGAGACCTAAATAGCTTTCATGTGATTGTGAAAAAATAATTTTGGAATCATTTTAACTCCACATGACTGGAAGCAACAACATTTCATATGCCAAGCTTGCCGGTTCCCCCTAAAATTCTTAAATACTTTTTAGATTCTTGTTTTGCAAAATATGAGTGATAATAAGATTGATAATTTGCTAAATTTGAAGTTTTTATGTCATGAGGTATCTGATGAAAAGTACTGTGGAAGTGAATTATAAGAGTTTTGCCGGAATCTTTTTAGGATAAAAATCAGTTTCACTTTTAATTTTTGCATTTATTTTAGGAGAAAATTAAACCTTACAGTAATACTATAACAAACCAGATGTTATAGTTTATCAGTTAGGAGCTAGCTAGGGTTTAAATACTTCCTTCTTTCCAACTTTGGTATTTTATTATAAGGTTTCCGATATCTCAAAATAATTTTAAATGCCAGTGTCAAATCAAAATAAAAAAAAATTAAGAATAAACACTTGTAGTTTACAATTTCTACATATTTTATGAAATTGTCAAGTGAGCTGTAATAATAGTCTAAAAGATTGCAATGTGTTTTATACGAGATTTTGGTCAACTGCTTAGTTAATAAAATGAGAATTTAACAATAAATAAAGAATTTTAGAACAGTACGTTGATCCAAAAATTACGTTAACGCCTTTCTATAGACATCTATCAATTTCTATTCTCAATATGCCTTGAAGTTTTAAATAGATAAACAAATTCAAGACAATATAGAAAGCTGAAATTAATGACATTTATTCCTATTATTCACTAGAATTTTAATATTTGACACGAATTTTCTTAAAAATTCACTTTTATATAATTGAAAGAAACATTTGAAAAACACGAATCGATGTGAGTCGCATTAATTGCCATAAAGACTGTTCCATTGAGACCGACCCATTCGTTAAGTATATATAGTCGCAAAAATCAAAATAAACAAAAACAACGTAATAAATAGACAGATAATGAGAGGCATTCATGTAACTTGATTTACATAACCTTTTAAAGCTCAAATAATGTGTCCAGTTCTCTAGTAAATTACCACTGTAGAAGCCCGTTTGCCGCGATGACGCGACTCGCAAAGGCTAACTAATTTCCCATTTCGAAAGCACAAAAAAATCAAATTTGTTGAGAAAATGTGGGTATAATTATAATCAATGTTTAAACTGCTAACTTGTGCTCATTTCTGCTAACTTCTCATCTAATGCACATTGGCAATGGATGCAAAGAAATAAGACTAGTAACACGCGCACGCTCATTTAATACTACGCACTAAATTAAAAGGTAATGTTTCTATAAAATCTTTTTAATAGAGAGCTATATTTTTATTTAAATGATTATGCAAGTTCCTTATTAATTAATTGTTATTCTTTTACTTCTTATTATGATAGACTTCATATCATGGGATATAACAAGTAAAATAGAGAAGGTGGGCAAAAGAAGGTATGATAGTAGATTGAAGGATACAGAACTTAAAATTTTGTCTAAGCGAGAAACAACCAAGAAGTACAATATCGCAAAGCACACTCTGAGATATAACCTAAAATATGGTTTCAAGAAAAAGACTCGATTGTAGTTTACAGGAAAATCGACTAAACCGCATTATTGGTATTGTCAATGTCGGGTCGTCTTTAACTCAGATTCTTCTTCATTATCCAGTATATAAATTATGCGATTCCTAATTGTTATTTATAGTCTATGGCTCTAATATTAAACATTACAACAATAATGCAGAAAATCAAACAGTTGCTCATAAATGATTAAAGTTATATCTTAAAAAAATCCTGAATTTTTTAGACAAAGATCTTAAATGATTATCTTGGATTGAACCCAAAATTTTAACGGTTATTATGAAGGGTCATTTTAATAAACTGAGGGAATTTATGACAAACTTAGCGCACAAAATAGTCTAGAGAAAATATGTGTTAAGAAAGAGAAAAACTGCAGGAGCAATACCATTAGTTATAGATGTTAGTTTTCATACGTGTTCATGTGGAGGCACCATGAGGATGCAGAAAATATTAAAATTCTTGGCCGTGCCAATGCTGTAATGCTGTTGGAAAGTGAAATTAATGAAACTTGAAAGTATAGACAATTTACCACTTGCAGCTATTGCCAGAATGACTAAGAAGAATATATGATATGTAGTTTATTTCATGATTTTGTTGATTAACTCGGGAGGTTAAAGGTCCAGGGTCCTTTTCTTTTAATTTTCGACGATGAGACGTTTAATAGTAGAAAGCAAAGAGACATATGAGATTATGCTTTATTGTCTCTCTTCAGATATTGCCAACGAACTTCAACCTCTAGATAAAGAACCTTTAAGTGTCATTCAAAATTTTTTAAAAATATTTTCGATCAATATCCTGAAAGAAATTTAAATAAAGGGATCTTTCGTGTAAGGTTTTCTAAATATGGCCAAAATGTTTGACTCGCGATAGGTAAAATATGCAGTGGCTTTAGAACTTTTAAACTATTTCCCTTCAACCTTGAAGCTATTCCGAAAACAGCATATGTACCTATATTTTTTGCAAAAACAGCTGAAATAGTACCTAAACTTGGACCATTGTTTGAAATATCACAACTCAAATCTTTGAAAAATTTATCCATTGTATTACATTAGAAGTGGAAGTAAAAAATATTCTATTCTGAAAACAATATTGTTTTATGGTTAATACTACTGGTAAATACGTGAGAATTGTGTAAAAAGTACGTGCAAAAAGTGAAAAAAGTACGTGCGTGCCAATTCGATTCCAGGTGAGGGAAAAAACATTTCTAAAAATGTACCTATCATATGTCTGCCCTTCTCCTGTCCCGATTCGCACATTCCATCACTCGCAATCAGCGCATCACCTGTCGCCCGACCGCCACCGCGCTGTTCTCGACTGCGATTGTATATATTCCGCGTATCCCGATGTTTTTGACTGATATGCCAATCGCTTTGAAGCTATTTCTATTCTCTGTGTAAATATCATAGGCTCCCATAATAAATATATTCCAGGAATAAACTTTTCGAATGATTTCAATGGATTATAAGTTAAAGTATTTTTCATATGAACAATTAGATGTCAAGTTATCGAGAGTGGGAACTCTGAAAACCAGTATTTTATTTCAAACATATTATATAACAATTGTAAATATAGTGTGTAGATACGTATATTCGTAATGAAAAAAACTTAACTGAAAAAAATTAAGAAAAAGAAAATATGACATATATAAGTGAACATAACCAAAATTAGAAAAAAAATAAATTACCGTTGACTCATTTCCATTATCCAGACGAATGAAGTCGCCAGCAGTAGCTAGTAAAATACAAAGTAGGTCTGCCTAAAATAATACTAATAACACTACATTTTAATTTAAAATCTAAAGGCTAATCCCTCTGACAATATGTTACAATTTCTATGCTAAATGGTTACAATGATTGTTTTCCTCTTACTTATTTTGGATCTTTGTTGAGTATAATTGATTGAAATTATACATTAGATTAACAGAAATATACATTAGATTATAGACATTATACATTAGATTAACAGAATTAGATAAGGTTTCATGTTTCAAGTATAGTTTTACCCTACATTCGTTTGAACATTGCACTCATCGAGTCTAAGCGCGTAGAGCGTTAAAGCGCTGTTATACAACTTTTGCAATTCCAAATGACGTTTGAGCGAATAAATGCAAGCGGGATGAACTAACTAATTTAGGTGAACGTATCATTTGCGGCGCTATGACATGGCGCTCGTAATGGCCAGGCTAAACGACTCCTAGATGGCACTTGTCGAGACTTGTTTGCTCAACTCTTTCAGAAATTCCAGGGTTAGTGGAGCGATTAAGTTAGTTTAATGCTCTGAAGACTCCGTGACCCTAGCTTTTTTACTTTTAACGTTTCCATTGTAGTATTTCTTCGATTTTTGATAATTCTTTCATTTTATTTACCTCGATTTTATCAACCTTCAAACAAAAGCTGGGATCAAAATATATTGTGAGTGGTAAGATTTTCCATTCAAACCCTTGAGATCGTGGCTGTAGCCATGCTTTAAAGTAGTTTATTTGTTTATCTTATAAAGTAGGTATACCTGTTGTGTACCTTGTAAACACTCTTTATTTTAGTACATAATATAAGAAAAAAATTCTTTGCTATAGATAATTCTCACAATTCAAAATGTTTCCTTTTTTATTTAGGATATTTTTTTGTCATTGTCCGTCATTTTTTGAAAGTCTCATTCCATTATTTATTTCGTATAGTTTGTCCACATACAGACATAAATCTCTAAATAATAGCAAGAAGATTATTTTCTTTAGTTACTATTTTTATATTTACCTACATACTTTATTAAAATTGACTTTTAGAGTTCAAATAAATGCTATTAAATCTTCAGTATTCCTACCTTAAAAATTGATAGCGTTGCTGCGAATAGCAACATTAGATGTATTACATTCACCCTAAAAACTTAACTTGGTTAAATTCGTAACATAATGGGCCTCAACATATTCCATAAATTTTCTCAGAACATTACTTGTAGTAGATATTGTTGACTGTTAAGTGTTTAAATAAGTCATCGAAATAATACCCGAAATTACACGCCACAAAGTAAAAATAAAAGGCATTAATGTACCCGGTCGCCCCCTTATGACTAAAGGTCGCATACCCATAACATTTAATTGTAATAATAAAACCGCCCCATTATGACTAAAGGTCGCATACCCATAACATTTAATTGTAATAATAAAACCGCCCCATTATGACTAAAGGTCGCATACCCATAACATTTAATTGTAATAATAATACTATTTCTTATCACTTTCATATTATAGATTAATTAGTAATACTATACGATGGAATTATGGGTAATGACATGTTCAAGGAATAGAAAGACAATATCAATTGTTACTGCTAGCACCCTGAAAATGAATAACTTTGAAGTAAAAATGTAATTTAAAGATCCGGCATATACTCTTTCTCCTCGAAGTGAACTCGTGATTGAATGTTCCGTAATTAATCCCGAATTAAAAGAAGGCCTTATCCTTGGTTAAAACTCTGTCAAATCCTTACTCGTAGCGAACTGCAGTGTAGCTCTCAAGAATAATTATCGCATAAACATATCAGTAATTAACATCTCTGAATCTCCAATATCCGTAAATTCTAATTTAAATTTAAAACTCTTACCCATGGATATTATATCCATGAAGTATATACAAAAAATAAATAAATAACGTAATCAATCATAAGGGTAATTATGTAAGAACCTAGGAGGTTCTCGAATCATTACGTATTTTGAAGAAGAAACAAATAAAAAGTCTTTACACGAAATATGTTCTATTTATTCTGATATTTGCCACTTCCATAACGACAAACTATCCTATACAAATGCTATGAAGCATTAAATCAAAATCACAACTTTTGCTCCTATTCACCTACAGTTATATCGTTTCCCAGAATGCCACAAACAAGAAGTTCAAACCCAAATTAACAAGATGCTTGAACAATATATAATTAAACCTTCCATGTCCCCATGGTCCTTGTCTATACGGGACGTCCTCAAGAAACTCCACGCTTCCAGACTTATAAACGCCCCTTCTTTCAAAGAATTATGAACCCTGCTTTCTCTGGCCTACAAGGTATTAAATGTTTTGTCTATCTAGATGATATAGTCGTCTACTCCTATGATTTAACTTCACACATCAATAATCTTTGAAATTTCTTCCAACGATGTGTACGAGAGTCTTAGAAATAAACGACATGAAATTCTACCATTTACTGATGAGCCTGTAAAAGAATTAGCCATGTCTTTGAAAATCCTTTGTCTTTAAACAGCTTGTTCGACACTCCTTTGTGTAAAATCTATAACATAATTTTGTATTTATTTCGTAACACTGGTACCGAAATACATATTTATCACAATAATATAATCTATCCGCTCGTAGAGAATTCCCTAAAATATTGAGGAAGAATCATGATATATAGATAGTCGGTCATCTAGGCTCCTCAAGAATATATAAACAAATAGCAGAACAATATTACTGGAAGATAGATGAGTCACATATAATTAAGTGTGGAAATCATTATACTATATCCATTTACATTGTTTTTTTCTAATAATTTGTATCATAATTTATGTAATAATTGTAAACGTTTGTAAAATTAGTGGTCACCGTCATTCCCCGTATTGGTTTTCCATTCCTAGCAATCCTCCTAATGTTATCAACACTGAAATAGTTGAAGTCAATCCTGTACCACATCCTCGTCTAAAAAATGACTTTTAACGTCCTCGATACATAAAGCTTGCTATAATAACCTTCGAATTTAAACCCGAAGTTTAGTCTTCATCGGGGATGCTATTATACCCCTGCCACGTAAGGGATACAGCTAACCTAAGCCTTATCATTCTGCTAAGTCAGAATTCCATTTAATCCAACATTCCTCGCGACGCTCGCGATATGCTCGCGATGTCAAGCGCTCCGTCCAGTCGATTTCAAATTCCCGCCCAGAATGGTTGGCCATTAATCAGTATTAAAATAAGTAATCGTGTTAAATTAAATGTTTTATTTTTTAAAAACCATATTTATAAAAATCTGATAACAGATCGAAAAAAAATATATCCTCCTAATCTCTCAGCATAGAACGGAATTTTATGGAGAATCCTTCACAGTAAATTCTACTCAATTGTGAAATGAACTGATCACAAATGTACGAAATGCACCCTCAGTGTCTGCCTTCAAAAGTCGTCTGAAAATACATTATTTATCATAATCGGCAGATCCTAAAGCCTACCATTATAATCCATTTTTATCCCTCTTGCTTTTAAAGTGTCGTTTTGCTTAGGTTTTTAATTAGTCTTATTTTATTACCACGCATTAATGTATATTTTATATTGTAAGTAGAATTAATTAATGTTTGACAATCACTTACAGTTTGCCTTAGAAATTATGCTCATCTAATTCTTTGAGGTTGGCTATAAGAGAAAGCTTTTGTAGCAATAAGTCTGCCACTGCATGAATAGTTTTCTAAGCTTGCAGAAATAAAACGAAGAAATAAATAAAATTTACCTTTGAATTTCAAATAATCTTCGTCCCTTTTCATTGAAAGGTTATCGCGCTAATTTCTTTAAAACAATGCCTACGTGAACATATATCTGTAGACTATAGTACCGGAATATGTCGGTAGAAATTATGTCGATGTTACCATAAGAAATGTCTTTATAAAACAATTGTATTTTAATCTTGGCGTTCAGCCAATCGGAATAAGCTTCCGAGTCTTATTACTGAAAGATAGATCCGCTTACTGGCTTATTGGAACGGGCTTATTCTTGGTCAATACTTTCTCTTTTTTGTAAGCTATAAGATATAGAAAGCGATATAAAGATTTATTAAATGACAACATTTTCGTGCGAAATATTACAGTGCCACATTTTTAGGTTCCCTCAGTGATACAAGGAACATTTTTAATTTCGCTTATTCATTCGAACGGGAGTCACAGTTTCACATTTACTATAGTTTATGTCTATATGTATACAGTTTTGCAAGTTGTTTTTTCTTATGGCGATTTACCAGATAATGTAGCGAAATTTTATTAGCACATAGTTAATAATGGAAAATATGTACTTTTCATCCACGTCAGATGATTTATAAACATTTCATTAAGAGGAAATAGGCCGGTTTCTTACAAACTTTTTAAAAATGCTTTAAATAATCTACTTCCAAGGTTTTGTCTTATTTTATCTTTAGGAATAATTATAACTGTTAATATCTTTAAAGAATAAACGTTGAATTTACAAACTTAGTTGGAAATAAATTATTGAAATTCTTATCATTAAAAATAATTTAACCATTTAAGTGTATAACGTAGTTAAGATATCTTTCTTTTATTCCCAAGTTCAATGCATGTTCTATATAGATATTTATTGCCCCTTAAGTTTTCTAAACTTACTCTTTACCCCCCTGGTAACAAAGGTTAAGGAGACAACGATTCCTATCCTACCATCTTATCTCCATAGGAAGATCTTAATTAATTGATCTACTAAAACCGTCTTCCAATTCATCTTCACCTGCAGTTTGTTTTTGCATTGTATTATCAAAAATAAATTGCCTTTAATTTATTTAATTCACAAAAAAATAAAATAAATTGGGCCTTTTGTATTTTCAGGACATCTTACCAAAATGTAATAAACTTCAGTGATCGCCTTGATGTCTATATGTCTTAACTATTTTTATTATAAACTACACATTCTGTCAATTAGGCAATTATTTAACTTTTTATCATACGTCCAGTAAGAAAGGGAATCGAAACATTTTATTTTCTGTAGGTCGTATAAAAGATCATTTTTAGCACGCTTTTTATTTCCATTTAACTTAGTTATATCAATATCGTGTTATATGTTAGTAAATGTATGCAACAATGTCATCTGTGAATTTTGAGGGCCAAATAATGTTAAATAATTTCCATAAATAGATATATTTGTTCACAGATTACAGGGAAATTAACGTGAATAGTATAATATTCTTAAAGTTTATAGTTTCTGAAACAACAACAGCAACGATTACAATTCAGATACTTTTTTTACCAAAAGTCGCAAGAGCGTTACTCACCAAGAACCGCAAAATTAAGATGCATATTTAATTATACGTAGTACAAAACCTTCGGTGCGCAAGTACGCATTTGGCCAGTTTTATTAAGATAGTATTTTACGTTGGATTTTTTCGGTGAGCAATATTTATAGGCCTGTCATTGTGTATCCACAAAATGAATTTTTTAAATGGGTATTTTGTTCCTTTCTATTGTAATATTTAAACACTATAGTAGTTCTGTATCAAATACCATTCCGTTACCATTCAATAACAAAATGTGAAGCATGAATGTTTAAACATAAACAGTTCGAAAATATTTCATGGAATTCATTTGCTAATTATTAGACGACATTCGTATTTTTATATTATGCACCATATTATATTTCAATTATTATTTTAAATTTAATGTACTGTACAAAAAAGAAGAGGTATTTAAAGAAATTAATGTATAACGGTTGCAAAGTATGCTTTGACACATAACATGTCTAAAATTTCTAAAGCATGCCTCCTGAAAATATAAGGTCTGCTTCAATAGAATGAGCAAAGGATGTGCTGTTTAAAAATAATTTCCTCCCCTGTTCGTCGAAATTAAATCGCACTAATCCCATTACAGGAATGTTTACAGAACGAGATATCAGGACGAGATTCAGGCAAGAGTATCTAACTCTTGCTTGAATACGCTGATGGAAAAGTGCTGGCGATGTTTTACAAAGGAGTTGCCGTTTTCGATGGTCCCGCTCAAAGAACTTGAATAATATTCAAAGCCTTATTCCTAGAAAATGAATTCGCTTACTACCTTATTGGAGCTAGGTTCCGGGAAAGCGAGTAACTATCCTTTATACTCCATAAAATATATGAAGCCATATGATGTAATATTCAGGAGATTTTTACACGCGTTGTACACCATTATATTTCCAAAAGATTTATATTTTCGAAACGTCCCGTCACCACCGTTTATATTTCCAAAAGATTTTTTTCTAATCTTATACGAATATACGTCACATAATGCTTAAAAAAGAAAAGCAGATTAGAAATAATTGAATTAAAAAAAGTGAATTATGAAATGCAAACACCACGGGAAAAGTTCACAATTGATACAAATATCTCGGTTACGTGTGATTTAGCTGCAAAGTAGTGTCATAATAAATTGAAAGTCCCCGTTCCACCACGACAAACCACCATTATCAGAGCAAGTTTTTTTAGATAGAAAACCACAAATATCCTCATTTTTATATTTGAAATGCTGATAATGATTAGGGGATAGTGAGATTTTGCAGAAAGATATAATGGAATTAGGTAAACAAACAAAAATTAAGGAAAAGTAGGTAAAATGGAAATAAAATCGTAGATTTGTAGTGTTTAGAGGAATAAATATGAGGTAACCATATGAGGTTATTAAATTAAAGTACGCATTTAAAATTGAAAGAGCTCAATATTAATTTTATATAAAATATCCACTCATAAAGTACACTTGTAAGTAATACTTAAAAAAACTTTCGGATATTATGACTGGCTGAACATTACTTTTTTTTAACGATTGTTGGAATTTTGTAACATAATTTTTTACGAAATATCTAAAAAGGTTCGTAAATAGGTGATATAAAAAAGTGAGATGTCCTTTAACAATATTTTATTTGAAATTTTGTTTAATCTGTTGCTTTGCTCATATGGGGAAGGCATAGAAATATATTCTGTTCGAAGATAAAACTATCTTATATTCACTTTCATGGCGTAAGCTACATATTTATAGCCTTTAATGAAAATTGCTTGTGTCGTTGAGGTTTTAAAGCGAAACAAACAAAACGACACAAAACCCCACTTTCATATTTATAATATTAGTTATGTTTGGAACTAGTTAGTACAAACTACCTTTGGTGATAACTCTTAAAAATAACTATTTATATCGTGACTGTGCCCTGTTCTATTTTTTGAAAACACTATAGTGTCGTTAAAATTAAAAGAAAAGTGGTTTTATAATCTTGACAACGATTGGAACGTAAAGAACGTAGATATCCCAGTTGACTGTATTGCCTAACTTTTAAGTTTCAGCCCCTCCTTTCGGAACTCATTTCGAATGAAAATATTTCCAAAATTCTTTTACTAGGTATACGGAAGCGAGCAAAAAACTTCTTCAACTGCGTACAATTTTGAGTTGATTGCAATTTTTAGTAATAGTTACTGAGAAAAACAATCTTTACCTATAGGCAGACGGATACCAAAATCTCAACATAAGGGTTTCGTTTTCACCTATTATATACGGAAACTTAAAGGAAGTTTTGTCAAAATATATTAAATTGTCATTATTTTAGGCATTATTAAAAATTTACCAAAATATATGTAGACAGGAACGGAACAAACAGTATTTTTTAAATCCAAAACGACTACTTTTTTTGGAAATGTTATAATAATCCCGGAATATTTGCCAGCGTTTAAAAAATTATGATCGTTTTCTTATCTAGGTTTCAAAAACTCACGTAAAATAGATCTGCTGAGTCAGCGGTTCTTTAGTGGGCGGTTTATAATCTAAATTGTATTTCTACCACTTGTCTTGGAGAATTTCTGACAAATAAGGAAACATTATGATCTGGCTCTACATTCAATGCATTTTATTCACTGACGGAAAACGTAAAGATTTTTCTTTTTTTTTTGGACGAGCGCATAATACGGACATTGAAATAGGTTTTTTATGTTTCTCATATTTGTAAGCAGTTTTAATCACAATTTACAATTCTTCGGGGCTTAGCTTTCAAATTAGGTTTGGAAAATGTTCATTAATATTTTTCATATTTATAATTTTATTTAGGAAAACTAGTGTGGAAGGTTGTTCAAGGTCATTAATGCGTATGAGTATAGGATATAGCACAACCACCCAAATTTTCGGAAGTTTTCATAGAAATTATGGCGGCTATATAAGTATAAGACGATTATAGAACCATAGGATTATTGTTGTCCTATACTACAGACAACTCGCAACTGGTAACTGGTAATCGCAGGTAAATGGGAATTGGGAAATTTATATTCAAGTCTACCAGACGCCAAATATAATAAACCAAAAAAAACATTGTGTGTGGCTGCTGCCGCTGACGTGATATTAACAATAGTTTGTTACGGTCCCTTGAATAATTTTTCCTTAAATATCTTCACACAAAAATTTATACTAAACCTACGAAAAGAATAAAATTAGAACTGACAAAATATTCGAATTATTCGAAATTACTGCTGACAAAATATTCGAATTTTAAACAAAGGGCAAAATTTACGTGTAGAAGACTACGGATGACAAATGTCTGCCCTCATGCGTTTGTTTACTTTGGTTGCTTATTCAAACAATTATACAACTATTATACATTAATGTACATAAGTACATTATACATTTATGTAATAGTTACGCATCAGGTAGCTACGTACTTCTTTGTCGTGACATACTAATGCAATGTGAACGAGTTTTCGAAAATATAAAATTGCATATTTTCTGACGGAGTGAACCAATTCCGATGAAATACCATTTTAATGTTACTTTTGATTGGTTCCTTCTTCCTTCTTCCTTCTTCTAAAATACTATCTGAATTTGTTTAGTAGTTTTTACGCGATGAATGCACAAACAAATATACAAACAAACAAGCAAGTAACTAGACAAATACACCAAACTACCGTAAACCATATTGTTGCATTTTTGTACTTTATTGTGACTCCCAAATCATTTTTTCATTAATATCTTCAACAATAGACATGTCAATGTTTTTTGTTATTTCAACTACGGTATACCAATTCTACATTTTTATTATAATTATGGATAATTATGCATTCACATTAAATACAAATGTTATTTTGACACATTACTAATACGTTAAGCATTTTAATTCACATAATATTAATTTGTGAATCAAATAATTGATTTTGGATAAAAAGGCGCCTTACGCTTTTACACTCAAATATTCTATTCAATAACAAACATGGCTTATATTAAAGTCCTTATGGAGTAGACAGAGAAAAAATGTTCAATAATTCATTTTTAACTTTTTAGTACAATACTTATAAATGCTTGTTTTTTTTAGTTTTTTAAACTATGAATTTATTTTTATATTTTTTAACCTTTGTATTAAAGGAGAGGAGAAAATTGTTTTGAACTTGAACACATTTTTAGAAAAAAAATTTACAGAATTGAAACTAACAGAGCAGCATAGTTGATTAAGTTATTGAGGTATCTCTTCCCGATTCTTTGTCTGTGGGTGACTGAGTGCACATCCTGTCTATTCTGTCAATGCATCAATATCGCAAAGCGTCTTTCCGGTAAGCTAGGGACAATTCGATTCTGCGATCTGACTTCCCGTTCTATTTCCTTGAATCAGTCCGATGATTTTTTCGTGTTGTCATCATATATTGTACAGTCATTAGAACTATACACAACTACCAAGTTTTATGATGTTATAACAATTAGAAATACCTTAAATTAGTTTCGTAAATTCCATTACATAGTCAGTTACAGGTCGATCTAATAAAACCGTGATATAAATAGTTGTAATAACAAAAACACGGAAATGAATAACAAACATAAATCAGATTACGCAGCAAAGTGAAAAAGAACAATAAATTTTACTAAATCTTTAAGACATTATATGTAAGCTGTTCAAGTTATAATGAAATCCCATTATGTTGTCAAACGTTGGCGGGATTCGACGTTTGATTGCTGGATTTCACCTGCAAATTATCACATAAATATAATGATAGTTTAGTCTTTTGCTCACTTTGAGGTCGTAGTGAAGGAAACACTTTTAATTAGTGCAGAATAATTTTGAAAAATATTTTAACCTACGAGAGAAATATATGCCTTGGAATGTAGTAAAATAGTAAAAATGTCAATTATCCCTTTAAAAGTAATAATTACTTCTGCTTGAAGTATAAAATATTAGCATTGTTGGCATTGCTTAAAATACCTTTGTACGGAGTTCCTTAAAAGATTTCGACAGGAGAAATGCACGGTATCCTACTTGAATATTCATCTAGGATACAGTATATGTTTATAAAGTCCAATAATATGATTGTTTTCAACATGTATAGAATATTTATATATTATTAAACTTGTTTTAATCTTGTGTATTTACATATGTGTTTGTGTGTATTTATTTCGGAAGCTCGAAATGCTCGAAATCTCGTGGCGCTGTTTGAGCAAAATTCGAGGATGCTTTTACGAAGAAATGAATTTGTTTGTTTGAAGCAATATATTTTTTAGAATTTAAAAAATAGCTCTTAATATTGTTGTAAATAATATAAGGACTTACATTAATTAAGTTGTTATTATAATTGTGGGAAGATTAAATTATTATTACTATGAAAAAATTTCTTCGTTAGAAATTTATTTATGAATTACACAACTCGACAAGTCTAAGATTAAAAAACATTAGATGTTACGTCTGAAAGTATTCATTGGGAACACTCGAATACCGTCCGTAGTTAATTTGATTTCAAATTGACTTGTTGCCCTTGTTTCCAGGTTTAAAAATAGGAATTGTTCCAAAACTTGCTTTGTGCACTCTTTGATACCGCCATTAATTATAGTTCACTGAATAATTTTAATTAAAAATTATTCAAGTTTTACTCGGTCAGATTTTCATGTTCTCTTCTAAAACTCATCTTGTCACTGAAGTCAGTTAAATTGGTTTCCTTCATCTATTTCCTAATAAATCTTGCGCAACTTGCATATCTATCTACATTTCCCAATTTTAAATACTTTTAATTAAATTTAAATCAAATTTTTGTACCTACAATTTTTTCACATTTTTAAAACCCAGGGTTAAACAATAAAAGGCAGTGGGGGGTGTCATATTGCATTGCACTTCGCTTTGCAACTGAATATTTCGAAAAAAATAAAAAATTAAACCTCACGATAAACCATTATTTCAGAAGAGTTGTCCACTTGATGATAAAAATATTTCTTACTATTATTCACTCTTCATGTGTAAGATCATTCGGAGAAATATTCGGGAGAAATATGCGGGAAAAATTTCTTTTATATTCCGTTATTCTAAGAGACAGTAATAATAATTATATCAAATAAACGTTATTATGAATGGAGTATTACTTGTTTTTTAAGTTCTTATTTCAATTTGTTAAATTTTTTTTCTTATTTAATGCCGATCTCTGTTAACGTACATTAAAGTATATGACTATTGTAATAAACACATATACGTAACAAATAGTCATATACGTAATTAAAGTATATGACTATTTGTAATAAATATTTTTTTGATGGAATTAAATTGCTTTATAAACGGTAACTATGCAGGAATTATTTTTATTTCTGCGATAAACTCGTTTTCCTAGAATAAATGATAAAAAATTATTGTGTTTTCAATAACATTATATTACATTCTATGACTATTGACGAGTGTCCATTGAAATATTTGTTCACAGAATTAAAAACTTATTATACTTCAGAAAAATTGTTTTACTTTAGTTTGCTTTTGTGATCGCAGTTTTAATTATTTAACAACTATTTTATGATACGATGTCTATATTTTAACACAAGGACAATAAGCCAAGAAATAATGGGAAACTGATTGAGTTCCTTACGCATACGGTAAGTTGCCTCTATTCTCGTCGATTTATGCGAGTAATTTCCGAGGTTTTCAGTTTGGTTTCTTTATGAGGAAAGTTTAAAAACAAGATGCATAGCTAAGATCTACTTCAACGAGATGTTTGACCTTAATTATAATAAAATTTAAAATATTATGTACGTAGAGAATTAATATAGACTCTATTTTGATAGGCAATTACAACTTACAATGATTAATTTAAGTTTGCTTAAAATTTATATTGCGTAATTTATTTCAGGAGAGTGTCACTTCAATTGTCAATATATTTTAAAGCGCCATTCCAATTCAGTGCTTTCATGGCACCGTCAATTGCAACTGAGTGCTCTTGCTGAATTCAATAATTGTTTTTTAAGGTTACGTGAATTCACCTATATTTTCTTTTCAAACTTGTCTTGAAAACTTAATAAACATTCAAAGAAGGCTTTATCATATTAAGTGATTAAAATGCAAGATTAATGAGTGTATTGATATATTAAATGAACATTTTTGAGAAATTCATCTTTATATATTATTTTTCTTATAGTGTAAATAGTTTTTTCCATCTCAATATACGGAAATTATTTATTCTACATTCGACTTAAGAGTAAATTCCTCGTAGTTTTAATAATAAAGGAGGCCGGTGAAAATATAATCGACATCACAGAAATAGAATATAATACAAAATGGTATCTCTTAGATTATAAAAAAGCAATACTTAGAATGAATTCAGGTGTCGCTAATCAGGGAAGAGGAAAAAGTAAAATAAAATTTATGACCTTTAACCCAAAATAAATTTTCTTCTTCTATCTTATTAAATTAAGGTATATTATAATATAACAAGAATTGATAGTGGGAAAGAAAAATAATCAAAAAAAATTTTTTAGAAAGCATTGCAATCTTTCCTAAGCAATTCCTTTCTAAATGAGTAATCATTGCCTGAAAGAATTGGGAATAGGCTGTTAATTGATTTGAAATTCATTCTGTTGTTATCGAAATGAATGTCTTTTTCGCTCTTTATTAATATTATTTGGCTTTTTTTCAAAGACCTTGTCGAGCCCGCGAGTTTCATGGATAACGTTTCTGCATAGAAGAGGTAATAGGATGTGATATGCATTTACTTCGGTTGCGTGCCGGTTCAAAGAGATTCTTATAAATAGCAATTACAAAATTATTATGAAAATAACTTGATTTTTTTAAAATTTACAAGAAGACGATTTAAACAAAACCTTTAAGGAGGCTTATCGTTTCATTTTCTCTATATCAGTGTCGTTTTTATTCTTTTAACACCCAGGCTCAACAATCGTAAACTTATGTCGATCTTCTTTTGACAAAGTACTTCCGATTGCGATACTCGGAAAATATCGACAAGGCTTGTCCGATACTTGTGACACAGTATTCTTACATAAAAAGAAAAAATATACATACGGTAGGAACCGCATTTGTTCCTCATTTGATAAATTATATTACATTTTACCCAACTTGTTTCAATTAAATTTTATATTTGAAAAAAAAACATGCATCTGCAGCGTATTGTTGTAACGCAATTGCTATTCCGCCTCCTTTGTTTCTTTTTTCATTATTCTCAGCAGTTGCTTTTATATTGACAAATAGAAAAAATAATACAAAAATTACAAATTGACTGAGGCAATTAAGAGATTACTTTGTACTTGTATGTACAGTCTAATATTATTCAGAATGTACATTCTTCAAATGTACTTTTATACGTATGTCATCAAGGAACAAAACTAACAGGTTTGAAATAAAAATAAATATAATTAAAAATCCCGACTGCAAAAAACGGAAAAAAAGAATAATTTTTTGAACGTCATTAGATTTTTAAACATCGTTATCCAGGTGGAATACTTGGGATTCTATAAATCTATATAAATTAATGTTTAGTTTCTTATCCTGCCTGCAAATGATCTTACCTACCTATCTATGTAGCAGCCGATATTTTGTGTGCATGTTCGCTTGACAAATTTACAGATTTAATGGAAGTATTTATTCCATCTTTTAATATTTATAGTTTTCGATGTTTAAGTGCAACAATTATAAGTGTAAATAGAAACTCAAAATAGTCAATGGAAAAGTGCTCACAACTCGTCACTGTCAACAAACTACCACCTATACTATTGATATATCAACTGCTTACTCTTGCCGGCGCAGTTATAATCGGCAAGTCCACTAAAATTTAATAATGTTTTCAAAAGTCAAGTAGTTCAGAAGAAATTAGCACCGAAGAGAGCATAGCGCTATTGCAATATTCAGGTTCAGTTTATGTTTGTCACAATTGAGTTATTTTTTGGAAACATATATCGTTGAAAATTAAACTATTACTATGTACTATGCATTAATAATAATCGCCAATTGTGCTATTTTGATTTTTTGACAACGCAATAAATAACTTGACTACTCATCAGCGCCCTTTTATGACAAAGGTCTAAAGTTTGGGGATCGATTTTATCAATATTACCACGTTTGCGATAGGTGGCGCAATAAAATGAGAATTATGGCAAATTTAAAATAAAATTGCATTTTAAACGAATATATCATTCAATTATGAATTATTCGAGCTGTTTCAAACATTGCCATAAGTTTGAAGCTTTAAAATGTGTCAAAAATATCTTAAAATATCATGTCTGCACCAAAATAAAAGCGAGTTAAAAAAATATTATCAATGAATAAGAGTAAATGGAAATGCCCGATATGCAAATATTGCGAAAATAACAGTTTACCGGTCATAATCCGTTGGGTCAGAAACATTTTTTATAGACTTTGTGCCTTATATGAACCATGTAGAAGTAAAAATTGAAAAAATTACTTAATTATTAAAAAACAACGTTAATTGGGCAAATAAAAAATGACTTATATTCAGACGTCTTTAGACTTCCACACTTTTGAGCACTTTGTGGAGAAAAGTGTCGACCTTTTTTAAAAAGAATTGATATCAACCAATAATAGATCTGCAGAATATCTAAAAGCCTCAAACTGCGTGCTACGAATGGGACTATTTACATTGAAATGAAAAGAAATTGAGCAAATTATTTGAGAGTATAATTTTGAAATACAAAATGTTCCTGAAATTAACAAAGAAAATGTTCTGAATATAGTTAGGAAATTCGCGACAGCTTTTAATATAGCCAATATCACCATAGGAAAAACGTGGTGCATATCACGTTGCCACTGGCAAATCGGACTGTCCGTCCAACACCGTGATGCAGCTAATTACGGAGTGCCTTCGTAACGACATCCTCGCAACAGCGGCGGTTCCCTCGCTATGAAATTTATCCAGCTCTCTACGCTCATCCAAATTATTTACGTGAATGAACATCTCAAGCTATATAAGAAATTACTTTATGCAAAAGTATGCGCCATAAAAAAGCAGAAACATTATGGATCCATAATGGCAAAATATACGCAGTAAAGCACTCTGGCGACAAATGTCATCAAATGTGAAACCGACATTTGGAAAATTTGACAATATATTTATTTCTGCGTAAGTTCGTTCCTTTAACACTGTGTATAAAAATTTGAACATTTTTATTACTCTTAAGCCCCATCTTATTATGTCACCATTACTTTGATTATGTAATAACAATTTAAAATATTGTCCATATTTATCAATAATGAAAATATTTTGAATCATTATTATATAATCAAATTAACTCATAAATTTATAAACTCTCTTTGGTTTGACATGAAAATTTTCCTAATGTCGTCAATTTGCGTGATATGATATCTTAGCCGTATATACTTTGACTGCACTCTTACTTATTGTATTGTTTTAGCTTTTTTAATTGTGACTTAATTATACTCGTTGAAGCGTGGCTCCACTCAAGTATACGCGATGCCGAATTCATTGTATCAGGTCGATACACCGTTTGTGTTTCGACGTGATCGATATGTTCTCGGCAGTAGTAAATTCTACGGCAAAGGAATCGTTCTCGCTGCTATGTCAAAGTTTGTTGTGAGGCGTCGTTTTCAATGGGAAAAAATATCGATGCAAAAGGAATATTGATTTGTCTGCGAACGGGAAGTTTGTACTTCATCATATGTGCCGTTTACATCCCACTAAAATTTTCGCAGAATATTCGTAAAAAGTATTTGTCTTATCTTCAAAATATAAATACCGACAATTCAAACAGGCATATGATCATAATCGGTGACTATAATATTCGATTTCTGGATTACAAGTTTGTTGAAAATTACCGTTATCATCCACAGTATGAACAGTATTTACCCAGATGCCAAAGCTAAGATTTGATCAGTGCAATATCATTCATGCAATTGCAACAATTTAACCATTTTAAAAATTCTTATGATAGAACTCTCGACCTCGCACTGTTCCACTGTATTTGCAAGCTCACAGCAGCAGATTCAGTACTTCGTGAGGATCGTTATGATCCGTCTTTTTTGCTCATACCTTATTGCCATCCCGATGTTGTAATGAGAAAAGCACATCTTCCAAAATATAATTTTCGCAAATGCGTATACGATGCAATTAACGAGGCGCTGGAATCAGTACATTGATCAATCTTCTCATAGCTGATTGTGCTGTGGATAAATTCTACAGTATCGTGTTTGATATTGATAATAAATTTGTGCCAAAAAAAAATAAAAAAAGAAGGGGAAACACCAAATATAGCGCACTCCGTACTTGATCTAAATAATAAAACAGAGAGAAAAATTCTGGATTAAGTGGAAAATGTACTTAGAACTCTCTAAATTATGTAACTAGCATAATGAAGTATCTCGGCACTGTTTTACGAATCAAAAACACAGAAACAATATGCCGATTGTTCTCCAATTTCTTTCAACCCACTTTCGAGTAGAGCTTATTTATTAATCCCAATGATATATATGACGTGAATTCAATTATGCCCAAACATAAATAGCACTACCAATGGCTGCGCCAGGAATAAGAAAGTTAGTACGCTTAAACAAGTAGAAATAAATAGAAGGGCGGACCCATATGACTCATCTTAAAAAAATGCGAAAAACTATAAAAATGTTGGTCAACATGTGAAAATATGCCCTGCTCAATAGAAGGGTATATTTTCCATGTATTGGAAAATTGTATATGTTTCGCAGATACATAAATCTCGTAATAATTAATATGTAGAAAACTACCGACCAATATCGAGTTGCCAGCAATAACAAAGCTTTTCAAAAAAGTAGTTAATGGTAGGATATAGCCGTCCATTTCTGGAATATTGCTTAAAGATCAATTCTCTTAATAAAAATAAATTAATTAAACTTTGAATTCCTGTATTGTATGCGTTGATTATTATTTAAATCATTATTTGTATTACCATATTCTTTTAATTATTGTTTTTACGATTTTTTCATTTTGGATCTTATATTATTTGCGTTATTTTGTATATGGTTATCGATATTATTTTTGTTCATCATGCTAATTTTTAAAATTATTAAGGTTAATTTTTAATTTTTTATTCTTGGATTTTCTTCATAATTGACACGTCTATTTTTATTTTTCCATTGTTATTTTACAATTATAAATATTACTTTATATACGTTATTATTACAATCGTTTTAATAAATCTTTACATGTTTCAATACTCAACGTAGAAACGTTAGTATCTAGATATGGGAATATTTGGATATAAGTCTATCTAGTATGATATTTATACATTATTATTACGTCATGGCTAGTATCTAGTTTTATCTAGAACCTACTTTTTGATTAAATAAATAAAATAAAAAATAACGTAGAAACGTTAGTATCTAGATATGGGAATATTTGGATATAAGTCTGTCTAGTATGATATTTATACATTATTATTACGTCATGGCTAGCATCTAGTTTTATCTAGAACCTACTTTTTGATTAAATAAAATAATGTTTAAAAAATTTTCACATTCTTAGAAAAATTAATGTTTTTAAGTTTTATGAGCAACTGTGTTTTCAAGTCGTTCATTATTATTTTTTTCGTTAGTAAAATACTGGTATTGTTTTTGGTAAGTGTTAGCTTGTCAGGAAAATCATTAGATTTCTTGAGGTTGATATGTTAAAATTGATTCATAATTGTTTTGGTGGAATATTTATTTTGGAAAGCCTTAATTACAGGCAGGAAATGTTCAAATACTGCAGAGATGATCAATGTATTAATAATGAAATCGTCTGGTTAGAATTTTCCATTCTTATTTTAATAAATAGACATTGAACAAAGCCTAACTAACATCAATAAATACGCTCTTCTAAAAGGTAATAATTGTCAATTTGATTAGATAAAGGTTAAAAAATAATTTTTAAATCAGTGCAGTAAAAATAGCATGACCCAACACACTTTGTCTCGTTGATAATCTCTTCTATAGAATCAATTTTACTAAACCTTTTGTTCTATATTGTTACCCCTGGGAATTAAAAAAGAAATCACTTTAGTAAAACAATCTATGCATGTTTTCATGAAACTACAACCGAACCCTTGCTGTCCAAATGAACATAAAACGGTATAGATATGGTGTCATATGGAAGTTCAAATTCATTAACATCATATTTTTCATCTCTGCTATTTGCAGTGTTAACGATTACCATTTATGAGTTGTTGCTCACATGCAGTAAATGTGTTGGATACACACATGTGCACATTAAAAGTACGTAGAAATGTTTTCTTAATATACGAAACATTGTAACAAAATTATGGGAAAGTACTTTACGCTAAATGAATGGAAAAAAGGTTTGCAGCGATTCTCTCTCTCTCTCTCTCTCTATATATATATATATATATATATATATATATATACATATATATATATATATATATATATATATATATATATATATATATATACGCGTGTGTTTCGCGTATTGGGTTGGCTAATAAGTTTTTAACCCCGAGTTGCTGTCAACAATTTTAATTAAAAAATGTATATGTTCCATTAATTTAATTTAAATATGCATCATTATTATCTACTACTTGTCGCCATCTAGTTGGCAATTACTAATACCAATGAATAATACCCTTGACATTCCACCAGCAGCTGAGCACCACTTTTTTGGCTCTTATTTCAGGTTTGGATACAGAAACTTCTGTTTTTCCGACACCCAGTCATTGACGTTTGCGTGTATGGTTAACGTATGTAAAAAGCCAGTCGAAGTAATGTATCAATGTCAATAACTGTTGACAAGTATTAACTCTGCTTTGAAGATGATATGTGTTCCTATGGTGTAGCTCATTTGCCAATTGATCCAATTGATGAGTCGAGCCCTCGTTCCTGAACTTTCTGAACCAAATCTTTACCATCGCGTAAGACACCGTGGAGTCGCCCATCGCATGACAAATGTTATTTGTGGCAGTCTTGGCATCGTGACCCAGACGAAATTCATAAATTTTTTTCAAAAAATCATTCTCCGAAAATCATTATCTTTTATGTAATTTACTTAAAGCTTCGGTGCTGACTTTGGCCTATTTTACTAGCTAACCTAATATATATATATATATATATATATATATATATATATATATATATATATATATATATATATACATATATATATATATATATATATATATATATATATATACATATATATCTATATATATATGTATATATATATATATATATATATATATATATATATATATATATATAGCCTATTTCTACAGCACTGTAACTTATTATTCAATTTATGAAAATATGTTTTGTTTGCTTCTCTCTGCATGAGAAAATTCTAAGTTGTTGAATGATTTTTGTTTAAAAAATTAAGCTTTCTTGAAAAAATTCACCACACAAAAAAGAACTATTCAAGTCAAAATTGAGATAACAAGAACAGATGGAGAAAAACGGCTAATACAACAGTGATATGGAGCTGCATGCTTCGTGGTCAAGATTATTCCAAATTCTCAGTAAATTTTGAAAGAGCATATTAGACAGTGTCTGAAAATATTAAAGTAAAAAATAATTATAATCTATAAATTGATGAATTTAAAAGTATTGAATTGTTGGCAGATAGCTCTACGACTTGCGGCTATCCCTCTCACACATTTTGGGAAGGCGCAAAGGGAAGCGGGACAGCGAGTGTTCATTTAAATACTTTTTTCTCATCAACTGTCGCATAATTCTTAAGAATATCATTGATGGAGAAAGTTTCAATATCTTTAATTAGGGTGTACGTGTTAATGCCATTTTCACTCTGGACGGCAACGCCACGATATTAGCACGGTACCAGTAATGACATGGTGTTAGAGACAGTACCGCGAAGTGTCGGCGTAAACCTTTTATACAGGATGTCATGGCCTGTTTTTCAGAGACTAGAGTAGCCGCAAGTCGAACATTTTTAGAGCAATTGTGTGCAGTCTGTCAAAATATGACTTCATCCCGTGACAAATTGCATATACTGCAGTTATTATATTGAACGCGTCAGAATATCACGCTGTTAACCACGAATTTTCCACTCACTCAATATGAAAAGGAAAATGTATATAGGCTCATATTACAGAATTTAAAAACTCGCATAGGTTTGTGTGAATAAACACGTTTAATTACCTATTAAGAAACGTTAAAATAAAAAATAAGAAATAACAATTTTTGAACGTATTCATAATAAATAGGTGAAAAACGGTAGTCAACCGTGATCAATCGTGCTCACCGTAAATCATCTTACACTTAAATATGCTCAGTAATTACATCGGCAATCGGACAGCACAGCTCCGGCACGGCAATGGCGCCGGTATGACAGTAGCGCAAGCAAACATATGTGAAACATATGATCGCGTTTTTACACTAGACTCTACCGGCACCAACTAAACTTAGCGAGCTGCTAACCCTGTCGTCACAGCTAAAATGTCTTAAGTAATTATATGAACTATAGTACTGAATGCGTATATGCGCTCGGGAGACGTGGTGTAAAATGATATTGCCGGTGACGGTACTATCTAGCGTAAAAAGGAGTTTATATGTTTTCATACATTTTTGCTTACACTGCTGCCGTGTTCTTGTCGTTCAGTGTAGAAACACGTTATCATTAGTATCCGAAATTTCATATCGGTTTGACGGTTTAGGGTATAGTTATTTTAATTCATTCTTTGGTAACATATATAAAAGGTTTCATTTTAATTAAAAGTTGAAATTTGTTATTCTTTGTTATTGTAAAATCACAACTTGAATACGCTTTGTTTGCCAGGAATCCATGATGTGCCACTTATTCTGACGGTGTTGAGAGCATATATAGAAACAAAATAAAAAGCTCTTCAGTATCGCATCGCAACCGATGTTATAAAACATTAATTAACAAATGTGATGCCCCCAATCATAAATGTTTGTAATTAGATTTGATGATTTTGTTTGACATCTGTCAAGATAATTATAGCTATGCATAGCTTTGCTTGTTGATTTGTGCTCTCAATTTGTAAGTCGTAGCTGTATTTTATTTTATGTCGATAATGGACGAACAAATTTTGATGTTAGAGCACTGCAACAGCGGTCGTATGACTTATACAATAAAGAGATGATGACCACATAATCCTTGATATCCTTGGAAGTTCATCCCACTAGTTTAGGTTATATGTGAAGAATAGGCTCCATGAAATTCATGCATGGAAAATAAACTAATTACGTTATTTGTAATTTTAAATTGACTTACTCTCATTAATAATTAGAGCACCTCGTTTAGATAATTTATATTTGCGGCTTTATTTGCTTTATTATAAATGTACTTAATTTTCTTTGGTCTCATGAGGAATACGATTACTATTAGCTTATTATTATCCTATTTAGAGTCCATAGGATATTTCATATTTTATAAAATATTATTAAATATTACAATATCAAATATTATATAATATGGATTATTTAAAATATCACTTATCGAAAATTTGCCTAATGTCTGATCTGCAGCCACTATTACTTGACTTTTTCTTCAGACGAACGTCTTTGCCCGTATTGATTTTTATATTACAAATTCTTGTAGACGGTGTAATAATTTCATATTTTCTTAAATTTATTTTTTTTCTGAAGACGGTTCTTCATCAGAAAGATAGACTCAACTTAATGGATTTAGCGAGCGTATACATAACACATTAAATGTAATGGTTTCTTCACATTTTCCTTTATAAATATTTATTTTCATCTACGTTAAAAGCTTTTATTTTTAAGCGGCCGACTTAGCTTATTTAACGGGGGAATTGAGTTCGTTATGTAGTTAAGGTGATTTTTTATTAGATTAAATAGGCTTAAAATGTTGCTATCTCGAAATATTTGTATGGAGTATTTTGCCTATTTTGTTGTATCATTCTATATGCTGCAGTGAGACGTCTACTGAAAATATGTGTAGGTAGGTAGATAAAGAGAAAAGCAGCATTGTAACGTAATTTCTCATATTGTGGAGCTCTTAACATAAAATACCATTACTAGGTTTCTACAGTGAAAACACATTTGGTCAAAAACCGTCTGATTTTTTAATTCTTTTTTCACTTGCGGATGCGGGAGAAGAAATTGTTTTTCTCTTTAACAACGCTAATAAATTATTTGTTAAAATTACGCTAAGCTCTCAAGAGTATTGCAAAATTCTGGACATATACTTCAAAACTATGATTTTGTTTTGCAAATACCGTATATCGCCTACTGTTAGGGCGTATTGACATTATTCTGGTGGTTATGTACGGCTAAACTGGACTATTAATTAAGTCTCCGATTGTGACTCGTCCATAACATTGTTCAAAATAATATTTGCAATTATTAATATAATCTACAAAGTATAACAAATCCATTTTAAAATGCGTTTTTTTTTCGAGATATCATTGTAAATTTTGCGCATCAGTAAATAAAGTCAAGCTACACAAAAGAAATAAAAAGGTATTTAAGTCAAAGTCATTTCATCATAGAAAATTGAAAATACCCTGTAAACTTTTCAGAATTAAGATTGGTTTTTTCCTCACTGATAATTAAATACAGATGATAATTTTACATAAAAATAATTAAATATACAAAATTTTGCATACAAATTTGAACTGTCTAATAGTGTAATGACAGCAAAGACAGCAATGTGATATGTACATTTTTACTGTACGAGTATGTGTGTAACTTCTCTAGCGTTTTGGCCGCGAACCTACTTGTAATATCCAAATATACAAAAAGAATTATTCACATCTCCGAAACTGCTTTTCCACTTTTAACTAAAATGATAGGTACCATCTATATATCAAAAACAAAGAACCTGAATGTTATCTGGTTTTGTATGCGATAAGTTTTTCTCAGGTTTTTGCAGTACATAGGTTTAAATTTTATAAACTTGTATTTGGTGTAATTTAAACAATGTCTCATTTTAATGAAGGCTTTATCTGGCTTTATCCCAGGCAGCTCGGCTACGTAGTAAATTCAATATTAGTATTTGTGTGTTTTGTCTGAGTTTCAAGTATTTTTATTTTTTTTTAATGTTTTAGAGATGTTTCATTGTTTACTTTCGTTTCTTTTGCCCATTGTACTGTTAGAAGTACTTTTTGTAGTCTACCACATAGCTAATCCTACTCATTCAATTGGCGTGTTTAAGAATCAATAATTTCTTTAAATTAATTTTTGTATGTAATAGAGTTAAAAGGAAAATTAAATGAACACTTACAATTTTTTAGATTCCAAAATCTTGAGTGTAATTTGATATTTATAGTTTTTTTTAATTAAATTGCCGGTAAGAATAAATCAAATTTATGTATACAGAATATTTGCGAGAGAATGTTACGTATGTATGTATGACTGAAAAAAACTTATGAAGTAATGTTGTATATATTCGTACAAATGTGCAATCCATTAATACATCTTAGAAACCAATAATTGATTACTTTTCATCAGACATCGGGCACGAGTATTATTTTATGGAATCACGGATATTAATACTCACCTCAGGTCGGTGAGGATGATCAACGCTATTGCGTCAGGAATATGTTCAAGGAAGGTCCATAATAAAACTGATTTTTAAGAAGAGATTTTGTACTGATGAAATGTTCTATAAAAAAACTAATAACTCGAGTAAAAAGCTTTAATTTGATTAAAAGTTGTTAGCTGCTTCCAAATCCGCTCTGTGTCAAACTTCTGTTAAGGAAGATTTATAGTAGATTATATGTGTATAACTTTTTTTCATAGAAAATAGCACATAATTTGTCATACAGTTTATAATAATCGTCGATATTACGTTGGCACTAAATGTTCGGTCTTACGAGCCGGAATAATGTTGGATTAGAAAGGAGGAAAATTAGTCATTCGCACAAATTGAAGTTTTATTGCTCTCCTTTGTACCGTGTAAGCGGCGAGTTCTAAGTTATTAAATTTTAACTGCAGCTTTTAATTGGCTACCTAAAACTTTCCGATTTGAAGATTGAAACGAAATTTTATCTTTATTTTGTATTTTTTTTCTATCTTAATATTTACAAAATTCTTGTGAAATTTTGATTTTTCAATTTTTTGTCAAAATTTTGTGTTATATATATATATATATATATATATATATATATGTATATATAAATATATATATATATATATTTATATATATATATATATATATATATTTATATATATATATATATATATATATATATTTATAAATATATATATATATATTATTTATATATATATGTATATAAAATTAAGTTCAGTACGTCCGCAAAAAAAGAAAAACACAGCTCTTCGTTTAGTGTTAGTAGAATTTTGTTATACGATGTAATATAGGTATCTAGATTATCAGTATCTGTATCTATAGGCGGCGTATAAATATGCTATACACGACGACTTAATTAATTAATTAATAAGGTAGTCCTTTATGAATGCACTTAAAATACAGAATTTAGTTTTTAAATAAATGTTCAGCAAAATGAAATAACATTCTATAGGGATGTTTTCTATGATCGAGTAAGTAAAAAATGATAAAAAGTTTAAGTAGATTGAAATGTGATTTTGTTGTTTTCATAAGCAATCGAAATATTCTTCTTGAGGAAAGCTGTAGCGTTTTAAAACTCCGTTTTCGTTATATATAATTTTGAACTTTTCCTGTAAGATGTATTTTTGACAAACTATTCTATGAATTGCCACCATTTTAAAACTATTGGACAAATTTTGTTTATCTACGAACTTAACCTAGGCTTAGACCTAAACTAAACTATATTTACGCCGAGATTTATTCCGAACGAATAAGAAATATCTCTGTTAGATGGGAACAGACAATAGATTCGCATATTTGTGTGAGAATATGTGACGATTGCTCATGAACAGAGAGAGGTTGAGTAGATTACTAAATGATAAAGAAAACATTCAGTAAAGGAGTTTATTTTATTTCACATCCAGAGTTATCACTTCGATGTTTTAAATAAAACTGGCAACTTACATCCGCAGACATCCCTTTTTTATATGGAGTTCGGGGTTCCTGGGATATAAATATTATGCATTATATTTGAGAGTCTTCTATTAAGCGAGCGGAAACAAGTTTAGCGGTTTGTTTCGAAGCTAGTAGATGATGTTTTATTCCTGTATGGATTTAAATGGTGTCTCGGTTAGATGATGTGTCGAATATCGTTTTGCTTGTACGAGTTATAATTTTTCTGTGGAACAGTGACCTTCAGAGCGTCTGTAATTTTAATTATTAATTTTGAAGACACTTTAGATTTGATGTCCCGTGAACTCCGCACCGCGTTTTGTTTTATTCGTCATGTTTTTTATTCAGAATTCAAAGCCGAGATGTACGTAACAGGTGTATGTTTGCTATCCCAAGCGGCAGTTAGAAAAACGTGAAATATAATTATATAGCAATTGAATACATTTCATAATTAAAAATTACTATTTACATGAAACTCTGATATTAAATGTAAAATCGAAAAGCGAGACGCAATTTCCTTCTACCTATATTCCAAGTCGAGCTATTTAAATAATAATTAATGTTATGTATGCGTAGCGAAGTGAGCATTTTGTTTCAATTATCAAGAAGTAAGGGAATGTACCTAATACTTTCTGGCTGAATAAGTATGTGGCAGAAGTATGTGAACGGAAGACGTTTAAATGGCGGAATAAGATTAATTTGGCATTTGTGTATCACTCTGCATCTGTGGCGGTTGTTTTTAGTTGTCATTTTTTGTTTTTATTTCATTTTTAGTAGTGTTCTATTAACATTGTTTTATTGGAGTCAATTAAACTTTTAAAATTTATTGTAAGTCCAGTTTTCGTTTCAACACGGAAAAGATTTTAATATAATATTTGTGAACATCGGCCATAAATGTCGGACGTTATTAGAATAAAGAAATAAAAGATACTTATATATACACACACAAACACACACACATATATATAGCCATTTCTCCTTATTCGGGCCAAATAAGTACCCTGACGAAGCGTGACCTCCGTGAACATGTTGACCCTATGTTGACACTAGGGCTATCAATTAGTGGAAATTTGCAGTACCTTTGTTGATAACGGATTTAGTATGAGCAATACGGAGATTCCGAAAACCTTGTATTGGCAAGATATTCTGATTAAGATTTTAAATAATAAAAAAATTAAGAAAAATACGAAACAAGTTTCAAGAGGTTTGGCGCGCAGTAAACTATCTAGACGGTTTAAAATTAAAAAGAATAAATTGGAAAATATTTGTCCCAGTAATGTTTTTTTTTATAATCGAAGGCTTGAGTACCAAGCACCATATGTATAAAAATTGAGCTTCGACTACAGGAAAAGCTGATATTATAAATACCAGTATAAGTCGCATGCAATAATTTCCGTATAACAAAAATTGTCTGCCCATACGATGGTCGTAGTTTCATATCTACATGCAGAGGTCACATATTAATTTATTTCATCAAAAGGAATTCTTGCTATTTTTCTATATATAATTACTGACATTATCTTTATAAGAATTAACAAGTTTTTAACATATAGGTAATTTTTTTTAAATCGGGTCATTTTCATTGACAATATACATCCTTCGATTGTGAAATATAAAGTTCCAAAATAATAAACTATGCGAACAAATTATAGATTTGAACTACAAGTTTCATTTTTGCGTAAAACATTTCAGGACATCCTAAATAGACAACGGTGAAATCCTTTTTCATGAACCTTTCGAAGTGCACTTGGTTGATTTTTCATTTTGTTATTACGCAAAATATAAAAATTACTACTTTCAAAAATATACTCTTGATCAAATTTGTCAATTAGATTTAAAAATGAATAAACAATAAAATAAAATTAAATTAAAAAAGAAATGCCTTAAATTAAGTACTAAGACCTTCCGCCAAGTAGAACATTACTTTTACTTTTCATGCATATTTCGAAAACAATAGTGAAGTAACAATAAAGTCCTGGTGTTTTATCTAAAAAGTTATAGATTAAAAATTCGATTCCGATTACGAAAAGTTTTAAAAACAACTGTCATATGTGCAATATCAAAAACATAATATTCAAAACTTACATTTTCAGTTTATGTAACATAAAGACAACCTAAATGTATGTTATTTTTCTATTTTTTCATCCATTACAAGATCACCTCAATACTAAAGATTAGTAAAATTTACTTACATAAAATTTATATAATATTCAGATTTATATAAAATTTTATAAAACATTAATTTACGATTTGAGGTAACGTATAACCTATTCGGAGAAATAGCATAATCCGTGTCGGAGTTTTAACTAAATAATAAAAATATTGTGCCCCGATAAGTCAATATATGGCGCAAATTGTATATTATATTTATTTCTTACGCGTCTAGATAGCTCAAAACCTGAATATTAATCATAAGATTAAGATAAGCTTAAGGACATTAACTATTAATTATAAAGGAATACAAGAAAACATTACCAGTAATATCAAGTAATATTCTGAGCCACATGTAGCAGGTATCCCAAAAACAACCAGTTGCCTGGTTCAATGTCGTAGCTTAGCTATCTCAATTACTTGAAAAGTATATATATATATATATATATATATATATATATATATATATATATATAATAAAGAAATACCCACATGTACTTAATAGTAGTACAATTTTTTTCAGTTTTGGTAACATAACAGAAACCTGAGAAGATCACTCGCATCCACCTGGTCAAACGTTTTTCTCAGAAAAAAATTGACGTAAGATCTTGAAACTGAAGCAGTGATAAACCTGTAAATATTTAAATAGTAAACGATTCAAAACATTTGTATATAAATTTTAGAAGGGCCAAACAACTACTTGATTTTTTTTTCAATATCGTGTATGTGACGTGTCAATTGAAAGAGACAGTTCTAAAAATTCCAGAATTGTTGAAAATGTCCACAAAAATATGCAAAATTATATATCGTATATAATTTTGTAATAACCTCTTTCCGGTGCACACATATATGAGACGATAAGTCTGTAATTGTTTTGCAATTAACCCAAGTTACAATAACTAAGCTATATTGTGAATATAGCTAAAATAACAATAACTAAGCTAAATAACAATAACTAAGCTATATTGTGTACAAAAATATTGAAAAATAGGAAGTATTTATCAATATTTATATAATTTTGATACCTTATTTCCATAATTACGTAACGGTATTTAAAAACACTGGACAAACAACAACAAAAATGACTTTTTTAAAGAGGTTAGTTTTTATGAGCACCCATTTGTTTTTGAAGTTCTAGGTCTACAAAATTTTAATAATTCGACGGTACGTTCGAATTGTTTATGGTACCTTTTAACTTTGTAATGTCCGTCGGTCTGTCACAATATCTCTATTCTACAGTTTTGAACTAGTCAACAAGTGGATAATTGAGATATAAATCTTAATGAGTATGCAGTAAAGTATAAGAAACACAAAATAACAACCGTTCAATTAAAATGGGGGCGAAAGTTTTATGCACATTCTATCGAACGTAATATCGTTGGATAGACAGAAGTAAAAAGAAGTGTAATAAAGTACTTAATTTCGTTTGCAAACTATTAAACTTCAAACAAATGTATAATGTGTCCCCTCCCTAATCTTTCAACCCTGCATTTTAAAATTTTAAAAATTATTAATTTAAATTTGATAATAACGTGCAAATTAGTTTAATTAACATTTAAATTAAAATTTTGGACCTAATTAATTAAATGGTAATTACAATAAATTATAATTAAGATAAGCGGACGACTACTGAACTACACGTGACCGGCAGTCCGATAGGAACTTTCCAAGTGTTTGTATTTAAAAGGTAATTTAATTTAATTATATATTAAAAACAAGCTTGCATAATAAATGTGAAATATAATAAAAACAATAATATAAATAAAAATATTGTTTATCCACTTTGAAAAAAAATTAAAGTGAAATAGAGAATAATCTATAATATCAACAAAGTGAAAGCGGAAGTGGCAGAAAATAATTAAATTAACGAGGAAAACATTACGTCCCATCCCATTTACCCATTTAGCTCGATGGGTAAATGCTCTATATGCATTAGCGGTCGAAAAAACACGTTCTCGCGCAAATGGCTCTCGAATTTTACTAAATGGGCCTTATTACATCGTACTGTCACATACCTTTTTTTATGAAATATGTTAAATTCACATCCATTGACCGCAAGTAGCAAGTTGAAACAATGGAATTTAAAAGAAAATTTTATATTTCCAAGAAATACCCTTTAATTAGATTACTCGCTTTTTCGGTACAACTTATGTGATGATCAGATTTCCTATCTGTCGTTCTTCTGAGCACAGTGAGCGACACATATAAAATAAGGAAGTAATGATCTGTATACTTTGACGTACTGATGTATATTTTTCACAATCACGTTCGATTATACATCGACAAAACACCTCGATACAAGGTAAGAATTAGGTATTTAACAACAAGTACCTAGCGGTTGTTTTCCTTTGAATATTCTCATTTATATAAGGAATTAATTTTACAAACTATTTAAATTTATCTTACTGTTATACTCCACATTTTATCTAAGAATGACATAACATCGAAAAAACAATTGTAAACAACTTTTTTCTAAAATCATAACTAACGATTTGTTGCAATAAAACTCAAATGAAAATATAAGTATTCGCCGTTCTTTTATTAGCTTTGAATCGATGAGCCTGCCCTTCACTAGTTTAGTAATGTTCCCATACAGTTAAACAATATTTTTCTTATGGTATAACATCTGATATCAGATTTTTTATCGATCTAAAAACAGTGAGATTGTAATTTTTCATTTGAAAAATAAATACTTTTGTGAGGTATATTTCAAAAGGGTTGATTTCAAAGGCATTGAGTAACGGAATTTTATTTTGAACTGTCCAAACAAATTAGTAAACAATAAGATATTATTGATGAAAAAAAAGTTCAGCTTATTATTTATTTATTCCAAACTTTCCTATTAATATTACTTATGAATTATTACATAGGGATTTACTTTTTGCAAAGTTTTGAATTTACGTGTAAGATGATTATCATTAAGTTCACTGACCCTCTCCCGTTATGCTCCCGTACTTTCCGCACGGCTCGCTATCTAAGTTATATTTATATTTATTGAATATCATTATACTCAAACTCTCTTTCAATATTAATTATACTCTTTAATCATTCGTATATCCGCTAAAACAAGAAAAGTTTTGTTTATATCCTTTCTCGATCCGAATTTCTTATTGAGCCAATTTTCACATGAAGCGAATTTCACTTCATTATAATAATAATCGCACGTTTCTAGGAACAATCAGAACAAAAATATGTAAAATATCAATGAATACAAAATATTTGTAATTATTCACTAAATACAAGTTAAATAAATATAATTAAATCATATTAAGAATGTTCCATCCGCCTACTATAAACGTTCACTTAAGCCCAAGTGTGCTAATGTATTCGCCCCGGATATTGAAAGAGGTCGTCGCAACATCGTTCCCTCGTTAATTACTTCCCCTGCGTCAAGCGAAATCTAACAAGATAAAGTTTAATGATGCTAACCTCCGAAAACAATTCAAATCTTCGTACAGTTTCACTCAGTAAAATGTGTTTTATCTTGATTTATAGCTTGTCGAATTACTTCGGTGTTTGACCTCAATCTTCAACTCCGAAAACTTCAAGTGAATTTCGCAATTGTCGAAATGTTTAACCCTTAGGCAATAAAAATGCATGTACAATAATATTTCGTGGATAGTCCAGCTGTCATAGCCACAAACGATATAACGTGGTCTTTTAAAGTATTTGACCCTGCGACACTTACTAATTTTTCCAATAATATAGTTTTCTAATCACAAATTTTTCTAATCAAATATTGATCAAAAAATTACCTTGAATTGGTTAGAAAACGTAAGCTCCCTTTACCGACTTGAAATGATTTATTTCAACGTAAATGTCAACGACAGAAGACGCAGTTTTCCGATCCCATGCAAAATCGTAGTCGGCCGATGTACTAATATTTTTGTAGAAAAATTGATCCGGTACTTTGTGACTATTTATTTGGTTAAGGTCAATATGCGAGATTCCACCCGGTATCAGAAGTAAAGAAATATTATATAAGAACGTAATAATATATCCGTTCGTACGTCAAAGAAAGGTAACAGATACTAATTGTCATATTTTTTTAAAAATTTAGAAAGAATTGGCAAATTTTATTTTTTGCGAAGTCAAAAATATTCGATGTAATTTTTTGATTCATTCTTAAGGCGGTTACCTGAAGACTAAACACAAAACATTTATGCGCAATCACAGGCCGACTTTTGCGAGAGTGAATTTCAAATACTTTCACATAATCAGTTCCAAATTACTCGAGGTCAATATTTCACATGCTTTGGAAAGCAAATTTTTAAAATGGTCACATCTAATGCCCAATAATTGTGACTAATTTTTTAACACGCTCCTTAGAAAAAATACCACAAGTTTTCTGTGCATATTTAACATTTATTTATAGATGATTTGTCTTTATAAGTTTAAAAATATTACATTTTAAATCGCACGTTCATTCTTATTTTTTATAGAATCCAGGAAATATTGTGCAAACCATTGACCTTGGATGAAATGTGTAAGTTAATTCTGGAAGTAAATAATCTTTACAAAAATTAACCAATTCACTTTCCATGTTTTTCTTCCAAAATTCATTATCTTTTTCATTAATTTCTACCGTCACTAATTCATACTCGATCGGTAAACAAACATCGCAGAAATAAGGAAGCCCGATTGTTAAAATACTTGTTTACTACACTTGTTCAATATCACGGTCGTCTTTTATGGACGATATATTCTTCAATCAAGAATAATAAAATATGCTTCTAACAACGGGTACACAACAGATCATAAGTGGCTATTTAACTACTTTTCCAAAAAAAGAAACCGTTAACAGTTTTCATCGTATTTCCACCTACGGCCAATTACGTTTATACTAATATGTTAAGTAGTTTGCAAATGTGAAAAGAAACTATTGAAATGAATCAAAAGGATTAGACTGACGCATTACAAGGACCTTTCTGCCGCTAAGCCAATATATTGAATTTACATGAAGCGATTCATACAAGCTTTTACTTTTTTAGCAACAAGTGACTTTATTTGAAACACTTACAAGCTAATTACTTCAATATGATGTATTGCACAACATCACTTAAATAATATAATGTCCAGTAGATCAAACATTGTTCTAACATTCGAGACTATCATATGAAGGAATAAACTTTTCAAAATATGGATGTCATGTGTCTCACCTCAGCATTCCTTGAAGCAAGATTTGGAAGGCACCATAAGCTGAACTAAATGTCGGTGCCTACTGCAAATTTTCACTACTAGGATATTCATTTCATCCACAAATCGCCAAAAAGAAATATTAATAATTGATAAAATGTGAAATGTCTCATATTTCGTTACCAAAAAAAACTGCTCACGCTTCAGAAAAACTTACTGATAATTAAATTTTAATTCCCGTTTATTTGAACGCGAACAAATCGCATAAATTTTCAATATAGTTTATAGGCTAAATGCCTTTATGTAGTTCATCTCTCTATCAGAATCATCTTACGGCTAAAACAATTCAGATAAAAAGAAACAATCATCTTACGGCTAAAACTTTTCAGATAAAAAGAAACAATCATCTTACAGCTAAAACTTTTCACATAATAAGTATTAATAATATAGTTAAATGAAAATATATAACATATCCATAAGGACGATTGGCTTTAAAAATAGGTTATCTCGTAAATAGTTTAAAGAAAAACAATTTTTTCTTAATTTTTATGTTATAGTCCTTTTTACAGTGTGCTGACTAAAATCTCTAACCTCGATGGGTGGAATCGTTTGATGAAAGATAAAAGTTACTTTCGAAACAGCATGTGCTTATACTGAAATAATTTCTTTCAACGTATACCAGTCGCAATGCCATAGTCAGAGATATGTTTTTTTCTAGTAAACGCCATAGACTAATTTAAAATTAATATGTGATTTTATTATATTGGATCTTCAAGAAACCTCCAATTATTGCATATGGAAAAGACTTGTTAAATTTTTATTGAGGTACCTAATATCACATATATAGATAATATTGGCTTAGTTGCATAAATCGTACATTAAAATATCGTATATCGTCGTTTCTATATTAATCCATGCGACTTCGGCATTTATAAAAAAGTAAATGTAGAACAGTTAAATACGAGTAGAACCTGTCAAGTACGAGTAAAACTTGTACTGTAAGAGTTCCGTACACATTTAAGCATTTATAAACATTCAAAGGTACATAGCATTTCTATTACACTATGTATAATATTTATTTTTAACGACATAATACATTGCCTGTAATATCTTTCACAGACGTAAAAACATGGAGTATATCTCAAAAAAACCTATCAAGCACGAGTAACTCGCACTAAAAGGGTTCCGTACACATTACGGTACTTATAACTATTTCAGCGTACATAATATTTCTATTAAACTATTTCCAAATATTACTTTTTAGTTTTTCACAACGTGAATATATTGCTATAATTATTTTCACGATTTGCAAATATTAGTTTTTAGTTCTTTACAACGTGAATATATTGCTACGTGTTTCACATGTGTAAATGGTTCTTATTTCAAAAATGGGAAGATGTAGGATAATCACTATGGTTTGCCTGTGATCTCCTAGTCAAATTTTACCAACCCAGCTTTTATCATGATGTTTGGTTCGGTAGTTCCGGAAATAAGGAGGCAGCGTGCTACATTTTTTTAGAATATTTCTTTAAATATTAAATTTAAAATTATGAAAAATATACAGAATGTCCCATAAGGAGTGGACCAACGAAATGTTGGTAATATAGGACATTATTACACATACGAAACAATCAATTTTATAATCCTAGGTATAATAGTTTGGGATTGATTTTTAAATTTTTTTTTAATTGTTGTCACTGCGTATGAAAGAAAAATTTTATTAGGTATTATCACTATTTCTACTTTTTATTGTCCAAGATCTGGAAGAGAACTTTCGTCTTCCTAATTAAAATGTTAATCATTCCTTATCACGGGCAAAATAAAAATTAAACGTTGAAACAAGTGAATTTTTTCAATTACAAAACATGAAAAATTATTTTTCAACAATGCTAGTGTAAAAAAATGTAGGGCAACTTTGTGGAACTTTGCTTCAAAAACATCTTCAATTCATACAAATTCCAAAAAGGTAACATTATTACAATGAATTCTGAAAACATTCGTAAAATACCTGCTTTATTGAGAAATACTTACGATCAAAACAATCGCTTATCAGAATTATTTCGCCATCTCTTTCCTACTCGTATTCTTTCATCTTTTTATTGTTCTCGGTCCTCAAGCGACTCCCTCTACTCCTTCCCTCAACAACCTCGCTTCTTTAGTGGCTTGCTTATCGCTCGGAGCTAACAACGCGTTTTTTGTAATTTTTTCCCTACCACTGTTTTTATTTCTTGACCTTCGCTTGAATTGGACCTTGTTTGTGCTTGTGATTTGGATATTGTTTGACCGACTGCATTGCAAAATACCTCAAACCTACACTGCTCGTGAATATGCAGAAATGCATTTCATTTGCGGGCTATATGATGGGAATGCTCACCAAGCTGCACGTACGTATCGCGAGTGCCACCCTAATCGCAAACGCTATCCAAATCAAACAGAGTATTTCGTCGTGTAAATAGCACATATTTATAGAGTCGAATTCCCGGAAATGTAGTTCCTGAAGGAAGACCTAGAAATATTGATGAGCCGAAGCGGAAGAAGCTCCTTCTACTAGTCTTCTGATTGTGCGGATTTCCCGACGTACTGGTGTCGTAAGAACTACAGTACACCGCATCTTCAGAAGAAATAATTTGTATCCTTACCATGTACAACGAGTGCAAGCACTGCTACCTGCTGACTATCAACGATGAATAGATTTCTGTCGGAAGATGCTGCGTAGATACAGGCAAGATCCGCTTTTTTTTAATTCAATCTTATGGAGCGATGAATCATGTTTTCAAAGAATGGGAGTATTTAATATGCACAATTTACACCAAAGAGTAAGAACAAAAGTAAGAAAATATAGATTTCAACATCAATTCGGAGCCAATTTGTGGGCTGGAATCCTGGACGGCAAAATTTTCGGCCCATTGGACTCCCATAGAGGTTTAATGAAGTTCTTTATCTACGGTTTTTAAGAGACGAACTTGGAAATCTGTTAAATGAGATTCCACAAGATGTACGTGACAGAATGTGACTACAGCACGACGGCGCATCGGCCCACTTTTCGCTTGTCGCGAAAAGTGGGCCGGTGCACCGTCGTAACTGAATACTTAAATGCAACTTACCCAAATCGATGGATAGGACGTGACGGTACAACACACCACATTGACCAGACCTCAATCCATTGGAATATTTTTTATGTGGATATTTCAAGGAGTCAGTCTATAATACTACTAATGATAATGAACAACAATTAAGACAAAAATTACACCATGTGTCTAAACAGACAAAAAACAACGAAAGGGCCTTACAAAGTTTAAGAAGATAAGAGCTAGGGGAAGGCATTTTTAGCATTTACTGTAATAAAATAAAAACATAATAAATCCGATGTAATCATAAATACTACACTTATTTTATTTTTCCGTGACCAAAAAAATGATCAATGGTATAGATTTTGGAGTAAAAAACATGTTATGAAATAGTACCAGAAAATTATACCTTTTTGGAATCTATGTGAATTGTAGATGTTTTTGAAGTAAAGTTCCACAAGATCCACACATACATTTTTTTTTAAATAATAAGTAACAAAAATTCTCAGTAACAAAAATTTTAAAAAATTAAAGAAATCGTATCTCTATAACGATTAAGTCTACGGTAATAAAATTTATTGTTTCAATATTATGATATATCGAAACATTGTTATAGTTTTCCTATAAACTTTGCGAGGATAACTAAAACCCCATATTTTTTATTATCATAGATTGAGTATTTTCTAAAATAAGAATGTGATACACCTCTGGAGACATAATATCTAAAATTGTAAACAAATATTTTTGAGTCCCTTATAAATAACCTTTCCAAACAACACCCCGCACTTCACATTGAATTAAAGAAAAAGAATTATTTAATTTACCCTCCCTAACATTTCCAAATTAATGTTAGTTTTAGGTGTTGCAATACGTGCGGGTTAATATATTTTATTGCTGTGCCAAATTTCTAGTTCATCCGTCAAGCAGTTGACTCGTGAGTGGCAGACTGAGTCGTGAGTGGTCTTGCCACACGATGAATAAAATTATAAAAAAGCGATGGGCACTATATTTATCCCCTATTTAATTCTTATATGAACATTTTAAAAAAGCAAGATATGTGGGTTAATAAGGTGTACCCTTACGCCAAGTTCCTACGTCGCACATTTTTCGAGAAAATCGACTGTGACCTATGGACAGACATACAAAAAGACACGTAAGTGGTATTATAAGGATTCTATTTCTAGTTTTAGATAGGGACTCTAAAAAGAACATGTGTTATTTGTACTGAAAATAAATATTGATTCTAATAAAATATAGCAATCATTACAGTATTTCAATAATAATGCATAAAGTTTGGTTTGCCAACATTAGATAAAACCCGGTTCATAGACGAAGCGTTACACCACGGATCGGAATAATACAAGATCAATTCAATTTGAAACTAATAAACATTTGTGTCAATAAATAAACAAAACTAAAAAAAACAAATCATCATCATCATCATATATATTAATACGCTAAGGTTAAGATGTTACTCTCCCTTTTTAGAAAAAACCTCACAACTAATCCACATAAATTATATATCATTTTATAGATAATTGCTTGCTCTACCGGCATCCACAACTAAAAAATGTATTATTGCTATTGTTTTTGCAAATTAATTAATTATTAAAATTATATACACAAAACAGCAATGCTGCCATCTAACGGCTCAACGTCAATATGATTGACGGTCGGTAAAATTTTTGTTTATTTTCAAATCCACTCACGTATAAATAAAGTGGCGCTTTAGCTCAATGCTTTTGATACTTGCGCCTCTATATGTCAATTTTAGTAAAATATTTGTTTGATCTGTCATCTGAGCTTCATAATGGAATAAATAATGCGAAGACTTCGCACGGGTCACGCTAGTATGTATTTAATAGTCGTAATGACCAAAGTCGTTCTCACTCATAATGCGCACCATGCGAATGCGACTATAAATATAAAGTAAAATAATTGGAGCGCGAAACAAAACAATTTGGACTCAACCTATCACGGCGAAGTCTAACCCGTCACTGACTCTGGCGCTTGCTGTAAGAAAATGACGTTCGTACTAGCAAGTATGAAGAATACAAAAGGAATTTGTTTTTATATTTGCGTTTTTAATTCAATGTATCCATAAACCCAAAATGTAATTTTATAGTAAATTATACGCATTATACATCAGTATAATTTGTCTTGTTACATTTTATACAATTTCATTGTGTATTCGTTTGTCAAAGATCACCTAAATATCAATTTATCATTTCCTTTCACAAGTTTTGCTTCTAATTTTATTATTTAAATTGTTTATGGAGAAAAGGCAAATATACAAATAGCAATGGATAAATTATCTGTCTAGTGATACATTTTTTTACCAATATTGACAGAAATTAATGAAGAATCGGCCAATTATCTTTGAAAGGAAAACGATTGATTTCTGAAATTCGCTATAATTCGACCCTTAAAGAAAAATAGTAATACGGCAATCTTGTGTAATATCAAAAGTGTAATATGGCAATGGGTTTCTTTTAAAAGCACATACATTCAAGTGTATGGTTTCTTTTAAAAGCACATAATTTCCTTCAAATTTATGTTACGTACGTAAAATTTTATATAACCCTTTCTTGCCTTGAGTGTAAAATTTAAAATATTTTGCGAGAATACGTTATAAATGGAAGATTCGAAAAATCAAAATAAAATAAGTTATTGTCGACAGATTTAAATAACTATTAAATTTTAATAAAATTGTTTATTATAAATAATTTGTTCGTTTCGTTAATTTATTATTTTCTTTGTCGATTGACATATTTAGTTCATAATAAATATTTGTGTATCATTCGATACATAAATATTTATTAGGAACTTAACATGTAAATTTTTTAAGCACCCAGGGATTTTCTTACATATTTATTGTATACGGTTGTTAGTGTTCGTCTGATACTAAAATTAACGAGATCTTATGTTTTCAAACTTTGCCTGGAAATAAAATTCTAAAACCACAAGACATGACATTTCATAGTCCGTAGAGATTAAATATTTAAGTATGGGCATCAGAGAAGTTTGCAGTGAATCTTATTAGTTGAGATTATCTTGATGTATAATGATTTCTATATAAGAATAAATTATCTCAGATAGTATAAAAAGTACAAAAAAGAAAATACTTTTGTCGCAAAAAATGTTACATATTTCAATGTTGTAAATAATTTTGATATCTGAGTAGTCATTTTGGGAAATTTAGAAAAAACGAAAAAACCTTCTTTTTCCAAATTGTCTAATGTGTCGTCATCAATATTTGTGCCAAGTTATATTTATTTCACTCAAAACTTCTATTTCGGTTCTTTTATATATAAATCAAAGGATAATTTTGACGATTTATGAAACAGATATACCACAAAGGTATATCCATGCTCATGCAGACTCGTTACTTGTTTGAATAGAATCAATCTAAGAAACCCAACCGTCGAACACACGACTATGCAAGTATAATTTTATTTAATCGAATACAAACAAAGCGTAAAATCAGTACTATACATTTGTTCTAATCGCACGATAATTTTTTTCTTAATTAATGGAAATATGGACTATACAATTTCATGTTCAATTGAATTGTTACTAAAAATTATTCATAATACATTAATTCATATAGCTACTACTAAATGACCTACTATAGTTTTGAAACGCGCTACACTTTTTCAGCAAACGTAGTTGCATCAGTTACGAGTTTTTACGTTCCATAACTTACCTAATTTGTACTTACTTCTACTAGCGCACTTACTTTGATAATTCGTTATCCCATAGCCGTTTTCAGCTAATTCGCTTTTTAATGAAACTTATTTTCGTAAATCAACTTTGGTAAAAATAGGAGAATGTACCGTCATATGATGACGAGCCAAGTCACAGGTCACGGGGCCAAATAAAGAACGCGGCAGGGACAAATGTTGGCGGTCTGTGCTTTTTCCGCAGACAGCTCTATGTTGCATGCTCGTTGTTCATAGAGGTGTGTTGCAATGAACTGTAAGTGGTAATGACGAAACATTTTGAATAAGCTGTAACAGAGATAAATAATAGCCTGGTTAACACATGCGCTAGATTACAGAAGTCAACGAGAACGAAGTAGCGGACAGAAGTTAGTTCTGTAATAATCATAGACTTAATATACTACGTATAGACGAAGAAAGCGAGCGTGCAAAGACATATTATTTTTGACATTACTGCGAGTGGAAAAGAGATGTATTGTCATCTCTTTTCCACCCGCAGTAATATCATGCAGAAATAAAATTATTTTAACAGATAAAAATATCTATAATCTCTTGCTTCGTTAACATCTAACCTCATTTTAGTATTTTTATTTATTTTCAAGTTATATTTTCAGATTATTATTTTATAATAAGCAATGGTATCCTGTTCAATGTGGTATTATGAAGTTAGATATAGTAATAATACGAATAAAGACATATTTTACAGGTAAGTTTGATCCACGTGTTTTCTTTTTTGTCACTTTTATAATACTTTTAATTTTTCGTTTTTCAGTTTTAGAAATGAAATCGTGAGATATTGTGTCCGTGAAAATATAATTTGTTAATAGGGAAAGGCGACAAGTCATATCGATATATATCTACAGTAAAACTACGCGTAGATTGCGATAAAAATTGTTGGTCGATAAAATGAAACAAAAAATTATTAATATACAATTGAAGGAACTGAGGAAATGGACAATAATGCTTAGCAGATAAAACTGGACTCCCCATAAAAATACATTTTAATTGAAAATGTTTTGTACAAAGAATACCTCGATATATTTTGAAAAAGGACTCGGATATGTTCATCAACAACCCAATTTACATTGAATCATTTATAATCAGACCTCTTATAAACGTTTAGTGTTTTGACCGTGACTGTTCCAGTGCTATTGAACCTTAAGATTAGCAATTTCTATAAAAATAGTTTCAACGTATGTAAATATGGCCCATGTTTGACAACCGGACTGTACCAACGGAAAGATTTAACAAAACACACACTGCTTAGTAAGCGTGCGTTTACTATACGAGTATGCCGTGACCGGATAACGTAATGACTCTAGTGAAAATTCTCGTCTTGTACATAATTTTATTAAAAAGAAAAATTAGTTCTTTCGGTTTAAAACATTATTTTAAATATTTACTTGTTTCGTATTATATAATAATGAAGCAGTTGTAGCAAAATTAGTAGCTGTCTTAGCCTGTCTTCACATTAAAATAATTTTTGTTTTCAGGTCATATTAATGCCAAATGGTGTCATCTTATATATAGAGATATTTCATTTAAGCCATCGACGTCGCAGCCACCATTGTGGCTAAGAAAAAAGAAGCTTATTTCTAAATGTAATAAATTAAAAGGATAAATTTAAATATGCTACAGAACATCATTAGCTTGATGGCTGAATCCACGAAAATGAAAAAAAGTTATAACACTCCAGTCGGTGCTTGACGACATCATACAGTAACGAAATGTTGCAGTTTTCAGTAGATAGGGTAAATGAAAAAAAAGAAAGTATTAAAATAGCCCATTGTACCTAATGTAGTGAAGAGCTTAGAAATTTGCGCTAACTCTCCGTTTCTCTAGTCCAAGATGTGATAATTATATCCGTGAAAAGTTTGTTCTTCCTTTACACCATATTATCACACTTTGGAAATTATATCAAAGAGTAAATATCAAACCGGGTACTATAGCTGAGTCATTAAATACAATAAATTGCTTCAAAAATAATTATTGGGTAGCGGCACTGTTGATGAAATGAGCATTAGGGAATTTACTAAATTTGTCGGCAAAAAAAACATTTTGGCCATATTAACGAGACTGTGAGAATGTGCAGTAATTTCAATTCTTAATATGTCCAGTTTTCCCTTGGCGTAAAATTAAACCGCGAACCATATATTTCATATTTCATATACAGAGCCGAAAAGTGTTACATTTTACACGAGCCGTGTCACTCATTAAAACTTGCGATAAATATATTTGGTGACAAAGAAATTTTAATGCATAAAAAATGTTAAGAATATTGAATTTATATTGTTACTCAATTATACAATATTCAAATAAAGAAACGTCTGAAATTGGGGAACAAAATTACATTAAGGTATTTAATCATTTCAAACAAAAAATTAAAGTTCATGCTAGCATAGCAACGTAATTACTTTCAGGGTCTGTTGTGAGAGCAAAATTTGAGAATTTTGTACTATTTATTACCCTCGTTAATTATATATTTGATATTTTTAGTTACAGGAACTTCCTTCTGGGTTTAAAAAACCTTTGTACTCAACTAACAAACGAACAATTTTCGACAATATCAATCAAATATACAAATATATCAGAAAGTATGATATAAATAAACTCTACGAGACGTTCGGTTCGACGTTAGCCGGTTTCTTAATAAACGTAAAAAGTCTTAAATATTTATACGTAAACTACATTCAAAAAGGCCACTTGCAATTTTTACCTTTTTATAAAATATCACAAAACCGTTTGGAAACATTTTAGTGCCGTACGTTCTAGGGGTGGTTTTAATAATAACCCAACGGTCTAAAAAATGTACATATGCATACAAACGGTTAGTTTGTCATGCAGAATTAAAAGTGAGTGAAAGTGGAAACTGATTTTTTTTCGGTATAGTTTTCACCGCAAAACGCATTAGTTACTATATGATTTATCTGTGTGTATAATATAATATCTATAACATATCATAAAATTTTAAAGGATTTTCGATTGAGCGATAATTTTTTTAATAACAATACAGGTGATATTGACGACCAGTCCCCGATATTATTAGACATACTACCTAACTCTTGTAAAGACTTATTACAATTTATTATATCGATCGTTGAATATATAGGCGGAGTAATGGGTAAAAGAAATAAAAATATATATACACTGCGAAGTTTGCATAGATTAATTTATGCTGTTACGAACTAACGAGTATAAGTCGTGAAGATTTTGCTAAACACGGTTAGGGCTTTTTACCTTAACAATCAAAAGATGTACTCGGTATATATTTAAAATGCGAACATTATTTTTTTTCTGTGGAATATTTTAAAACTAATTTTAACTTTGATAAGACAACTTTTAATAAAACAGTTTTATTAATTACACACTTTATTCATACTAACGACATTTTTATATACTCACACGCACGCACGCACGCACGCACACAGCACGCACACACACACACACACACGCAAGCACGCACGCTCGCACGCACGCACGCACGCACGCACGCACTCACGCAAGCACGCACGCACACACGCACGCACGCACACACGCACGCATGCACGCCCAAACGCACACACACACACACACATATATATATATATTTATATGTATTAATAAAATACTTAATTGAAAATTATTTGGCCATAAGATTAAGATATGAAATAACTTTTAAAAATGTTTTAACGAAAGAAACTGATAAACCATTTTAATAAATTATTTTATTTACTGGCTAATAATTTTTATAACAACTGGCAAAAGGGTTATTTAGAATAGTAAATATTTTTTTTTATTTTGGTGCCATAATATCATTATATGAGGAACTTGTAATGAAAATTCCTTATTTCGTATTGAATTGTATAATTTTGTCATATAGTTGGATTGTGTAATTGAAATCACTACAATGTGCAGTCTATGAATGTCATTGTATGAAAAACTCGTGTTGATTATTTTTATAATTTTATAAATGAATATAATTTGTTTATAGTTAATACTTAAAGGTTATTTAGGTAATATGTTCTTTGTTTAATTTTAAAATATCAGTACATATTTATTTACTTTTCTGTAAACATACTGTACATGTTTTCTACACATAGCACATATTTTTTTAACCAATTTTTGTTTTATTTTTTACCTGAAATTTAAACGCTTTTTCTATTTAATATACAAATACGCTCGGATTGATATTTTTCATGGTACATATAACGCACCCAAAATATTTAAAGTTAAACAAAATATTTAAGGTTAAAAAACGTAATGAGTGGGAATTCCTCATACGAGGTATTGCATAATCATTTTTGGTGCGTGAGTTACTCTCACAGAATTTAACCATTCATATAAATATATTAAATTGGAAGCGAGTTCATAATTATGGGCCACAGGAAATAGATTGTTAACAAAATTTTATCACATAAGTGCTGTTTTCTTTTTATGTTATCGATATAACATCGTTACTGAAAAGCCATCATTACACTCACACATATGTACAATTACGCACACAAGGGCAATCCGACTTCGGTTATGAGAGAAATGTAGAGTATGTTCGTATATTCGTAGTATGTTAAGTCTATGGTAATAATACTGTTTTATAGTTGTATGTTGTGTATGATATTTTCTCTTATTGTATGGTCTTTTATGTTGTGTATGATATTTTCAGCGTAGTTTAAGTGATTCACAAGTACTGAAACTGCACAAGGCCACGAAAGAATAAGATTCCTTCTCTTCGCTAGAACTGATAGAGTTTCTAGTTGGAACTGAAAGAACAATTTTCTAACATTTCCACGCGAACAGAACGCTACAGATTCAATATTTAGTAATATATTTCTCTCTAGTAAATTTAAAAAATAAAAACTAAATCCTTATTGCAACCTTATTGTTTAAACTAATTGCCATTATTTTAAAAAAAAATTAACAAAAAATTTTGTAATATTAGAATCATACTAGGAAAAAAAATTTTAAATTGCCTGATGCAATGTATACCAAAAGTATACCCTATAAAAAATAACAATTTATCTAATACTAGCTGTGCTTAAAATTTCGTTTTTTTTTCTCATATCTTCTTTCTGAGCATAAAGAATTACCAAACAAAATTTCATCAAAATTCTACCAGTAGCTTTCGCGTGAATGAGGAACAAATTAATATTCAGACAAAAATTCTAAAAACAGATATTCTGGCTTCTGTTATCATTCTTTACGTTAAGTCAATCACTTTTTCTAAAACAGTTTCTATGTGCACAATTCACTCTATTACAATTATATTACATGTATAGATGATATAAGCTACAAAACTAAATAAATTGGAAACGTCCATAAGCATGTCTAAATTAGCTTCCTTTATAAAAAACTAAACATTTTTACTTTCTAGAAATTAAAAAAAATTACACAGTCACATGTGATTTTCACAAACATTTGTACCCAAAATTTGTAACAAGGAAGAATGTTTATATTTTACATTATAAATGCATTAATTACAAAGATGATTTTTTAAATTTATTTTTTAAATTAAAAATGTATTATAAGCAGCGTTTTAAATAGAAAAGTTTTCTGACGATTTCATTTATTAAAAATATCTTTTAAAAAATCATTAATTTACACGAGTTACACAGATTAGGTTTGCAATGAGTCAGTTCATTTCTAGATACTCACTTAGTTCGGTTTTTTTCTGCTACATATGTAAAACTAAATTGGGAACACAAAATCCAAGGAGTTTAACAGAAAATAATATTTTGGATATAAAAAATAGAACGAGTGAAAATAATCATTAGATAAGTTCGTCGCACGTGTAACAAAATTAAATCGATTTTTCCCATTAGATTGTGAAATAATAGAAGTAAAACCATCATTTTTTTCTTCGATTTCTAGAAAGGTATAGAAACACAGAGTTTCAGCGAGTAAATATCAAACAAAATATAAAAATTTCGTAATGAGAATTTGACATGTTCGTGTACTACAAAATACGTTTATGACGAAAACCGAGAGAAGCTACGCGCAATGTATGTGCATAATGACAGGCGAAGATATAAGTACGTCTGACACAGCCATATATATATATATATATATATATATATATGTGTGTGTGTGTGTGTGTGTATACATATATATATATATATATATCAATAAAAGAAGCCGACATGTATATGGACGTAGTGAGTTCCCATTATTTCTGTGGAAAAAATACTTTCACTTGGATGAACGGACTGCTATTCCCGACCACCTAACTCTCCGTTGCCCTCACTCTCCTACTCCAACCAATTGTACTGCTCATCGTCTAATTATATATGTGATAAACAAATTTAAAGATGTAGGCCATTTTAAGGTCATAGTTACTATATTGTTCTGCAAAAAGCCCGAATAATCCTAAAAGGAGAAATTGTTATCTCTGCTTGGAATAAAAAAAAATTTAAAAAATATGCAAGCATTCCCTTTTCATCCAGATAATTTGGTCCCTTTACATTTATTTCAGATATGAAATTTTTATCTCTGCTTAGAATAAAAAAAACTTACGAAGAAAGCAATCATTCCCTTTTCATCCAATTAATTTGGTCCCTTTACATTCATTTCAGATATTAAAGAGACCACGCCGCATATGCAATGCTTGTAAAATAAATAAAAAATAAAAACAACATACGACGATATATCGGGTCAACAAAACAATACATAACAAATGTAGTACACAATTTACCAAAAGACGGCAAAAATGATTTGCACCCGAATGCAATGAAATAAATGAAGGTTTCAAATTATTTTCCCAAATAAGATTCGCGTGCGTATCCATTGAACGTGCACACTACAGGTTAGAATAGCAAGAAAGCTAGCCAAAACTAATAACAATCAATATGTCAATTGTAATAAGATATTTATGTCTAGAGTAATATTAAAAAGCAAATACTTATTTTTTAATTAATTAAAAGGCGTATTTACACGAAAACCGAAAAACACGAAAAACCTCATTTTTCCAAAGTTTATTTCAAATTCCGGGAATATATTTCATATTATAGGAATATATTCCATATTACTATGATTTTGATACGATAAAATTGATCAAACTTTCATCTATATGTCCTTTATATATTAATAACTCATAAAGGCAAAACAATATTCGAAGCATCTTCTACCCGAGATTCTACTTAAATATACATACAAATAAAAAATAATCTATAAGCTTCTTAAAAAACATCTGAACTTGTTTACACGCGTGCATAATACTTCAACCTATCGAATTAAGTATAAAAAAAATGTTATAACTCTCAAAGATCCTAGGAGCCTCGAACTCAGTATAAATATGCCGTATCTACGTTGATGTAATTTGTCAGTTTAATTTACAATATGGAAGGAATAACTCTGGAAATATATTGAGATATATAATCAGCTACTTCACTGAACTTTGTCTTTATCGTTTAGTGATCTGCTTAACATCTCTTATAGAAAATTTGTCAAAAATTAATCTTACAGCAAAAGTACACAAATTATACTAAAAAGAACTATAGCGAAAAAGACTTTTAAAATGCTACAGCTTTTCTCTAGAAAGTTTAAAAAAAATCGCGTTTGAAGCTGCTTAAGGTATTTATAGCTTTTCAGTTACATCATCACAAAAAAACATCTCTACACATAGTTATTTCGTTTTGCTAAATATTTTCTTGTAAATAAAATTATATATTTTAAGAACATTCATAAACGAAAACCTCGCTAATTAATTATTTTGTCTGGTATAGCCTATCTATACACCATCTATAGATACAAATTCTAATAATCTAGATACGTCTATGGGTGAACGACTCCGGAAGTAAAATTATCTCCCACTATTTTGCCGACTTAACAGCCACATCTAGGATATTTAAGTAAAACAAGAATTCCCACAGCCGTCCTTGCCGTGTATTACAAAATGTCATGGTGTTGTGAACATTTTGAGCAATTTTATGACAAAAACTAAAAATGGCCGCATACTGATACTAAGGTAAACACAGATTCGAGATTATTTTGCTTTAGTTTTAGTGTATATTATGTAATGGGTTGGTTTGTACCAATTTTTGGTACAAACCAACCCATATTTTATAATCCTAGGCAAAGTAATCGGCCATATTTTATTATGGTAATTGAAACAACTTGTTTATGATGGAATGTTTTATGTTATGTTGCATTTGGAATAAGACAATCACTTCGTGTGTGTGTTACAGTAAAACGATCACACCGTCTATCATTTTACCCACCAGAGTCGTTTTCAGTTAATTTCGAATAAATATAATACAACTACATTTGAAATAAAAGTACAATACAAGTACTTCTTGTCGAGTGGGCTGTAATGTCTATTAATCCGATAACACAACAACTGAAATAGCTTATACTCTTTATTTTGTTACTAAGTTCATGTAAGGGATTATTTTTTATGTTTATTAACGAGTGTCCTTTTTATTTAAGAACAATGCCGCGCAAATATATTATAATAAAAACTGGGCACCAGGTCACGATCGACATCGACACACGATCAAAATGGCATGCCATGTAAATCTGTCCGTAATAAGTTTTTTAGGTTTTCCGCAATAAAGCCGTTATTTGCGGAAAACCTAGGGGAAACTTATTACCACGGATGCTCATTTTTCGGATGAAGGCTCATAGATACAGGATGAAAATTGACTTGATGGATGTGACTCCACCAGGCTTAGTGTATGCTGGATGAATATTAAGATTTTCTCATAGTAGTTTGATCATTTCTTAGCTGATGCTAAATAATCTGCAGACACCATTCTTCCTAAACAAGGTGACAACCACTATTCTCTTACTATGAATTTAAAAGTCATATTAAACGCACAAGGAAACAGAGTCACAATTTCGTATCCACCCCCACACTGTACTCACAAATTGCAAATGCTCGACGTTGCTGTGATGTATCCACTTAGCGGAAGTAGATGAATAGTAATTCGGAGTAGTCTCTGTTTTTCAAATGAGTAAAATCTTTAGAGAAGTTTACTTGAAAGCCGCTATGCCTCTCAATAGTATCAAAGGATTTTAAAAATGCGGAATCGCTTTTCAACCCTGACATCTTTACCAATATAGGCTTTGCTGCTGCAAACATAACAGAACAAAAAGTGGACAACGAATCCCTGGAACCTCGACCTTCAACAAGTATAACGCCTGATACGATTCAAGTTTCCGGTGAAGGCGTGTATAACCCGTTACCCAGTACAACCCCTATGGAATTTCTCAATGTAGTTGAGGGACCATCCGTTTATGGCGCTGTCTTGCCGTCTTTTCTATTTATACCTGCAAAAAGAATACGACCTTTTATATCACCGAAAGCGTATCCACCGGCATATCAAAGAGCTATGGCACCACCTCCCGATGTCATTCTATCGCCTGAAGTAGCTAAGAAACGCCCTTCCTACGAAATTGATTCTTTGTCACACATACTTCCACATTACATTCAACTCCTGCCAAAAATAGAAGGAATATGTAAAAAAACTAATAAAATACGATATGCTACAGAACTACTTACAAGCACGCTATACAAGAAGCTCTTAGAAGGAAAAAATAACGGAAAACGAATTAAAAAAAATTTCACGCATAAATATAAGACTTACGACTACAAATTCTAGACATAAAAATGAAAGTTAACTTGGAAGGAAAACTCAAGGACAAAAATGTGGTAAAGAAAAGAAAACAAACAAGGAAAAATACATAGCCCGAAAAGAACACATGAAATATCTGAATCTTCTTCGGATGAAGACGACACAAAATGCAGGTTCTACAATGAGTGATTCGAAAGACAATAGAGGTGAAGGCTGGATTAGATGCTATGTTTGATGACGGGTGCACGAAGTTGATCCTGACGATACCGATGGGTTTACGTGTCATTTTTATGCTGATAATCGTTTTGTTTCTGTTGAAATAATTAAGTCCGTAAAATTAATGATAATAGTTATAAGAGAAACTTGTTTAATTTTTATTTTTGCCTTAGTTTTCTAAATAGAGTTTATATCGTTGTTTAAAGGTAAGAAGGTTGAGTTCGACCGATCGTTATAACTGTGATGATCGTAATTTAAAATAGATAAGATTTAATTTTTTATAATATTCTATTGTTTATTCTTTTTTTTGTATTATTGTCTTAATTTTCTAATCAGAATTTATGTCAGTTAGTCGTTGTTGAGATGTGAATAGGTTAGATTTGGACTAATTAGTCGAACTGTGATGATTATAATTTAAAATTAATAAGATTTAAGCTTTTAAAAGACTCTTTTTCTTTTTTCCTAGTTGCTTTTAATTTTCCGGACTGCGCATTTAATTAATCTCTAATAAATAATGTCTTTAAGCAATTTATTTTTTAATATTTGTCTGAATTTATTTATTGGGACAAAACGGACCCTTGCGATCATTTTGAACATCGGGGTGTGTAAAACGATACTTTACCAGACTTTAACAAACATTTTAACAGGGAAAAAATCATATTAGTTATTTAGATATCAAGCTTACTAACTTGTAGGGTGATAAAGACCACAAAATATACTATTTTGCGGAATGCATGATAGTTATAAAATAATTACCCCTTAGGGGGATTATCTTACACCACCTTCCCCTAAAGTCGTTTAACAAAATTCACCTCTAATTGAATTTCTGCTAATAGTCGACTAGAGGGCGCGGTGTTTTTTCTCATTAAACACTGGTTATCATAACTTTTAACCCTATTAAGCGATTTTTGTCCAAAACTCGAGTTGGAATTTTGAACGATGAGAATACTTCTTTCACTCTTTGCATCATTCACAGAAAATTTAACTGTTTTGAATTTATTCTCTGATATTTTTTTTATATTTTTACCTTTTATTTATCTTAGACCAAATACGTTTAATAGAAATTAGTAAATTTTGTTAAACTTCGTAATTTATATAAAATATCAATTTTAATAAAATAAATCTAATAAAACAGAAAAATTACTAAATAATGATAAAGCATCGTTTAACTCTTCAAATCATTAATTATTTAGGTGACTAATTAATTTAAAATGTAATATTATTTAGTTATTGCTTACGCAATATGAATAAAAGTAATAAAACTTCAGTTTGGGGGAAAGACTAACTCTTCTCATTTCTTTATAAAAGCTTTTCTTGCTCAAATTATTTTTCACTTAAATTAAGTTACAATTTAAGGCATGTTAGCCCAGTAATGAAATTTTGCCAAGGTTTAGTAAAATATTTATTATTAATGTAAACACAAATATAATTTCTTACACCGTATAGAAGTCATTCACGTGTATACTTAGTCGACTTTCATTTCAAAGAACCTCTGCTTGCTCGCATTATTTTTCATTTAGTTACAATATAAGGCGGTTAGTCAGGTAATACAATTTTTCCAAGTTTTAGTAAAATATTTAGAACGAATGTACAGATAAACCTTATTTTTTACTCTGAATAGTCACTCACGTGTATACTGAGTCGACTTTTATTTCAAAGAGGCTCTTGCTCGCATTATTTTTCATTTAGTTACAATATAAGGCGGTTAGTCAGGTAATAAAATTTTTCCAAATTTTAGTAAAATATTTAGAACGAATGTACAGATAAACATTATTTTTTACTCTGAATAGTCACTCACGTGTATACTGAGTCGACTTTTATTTCAAAGAGGCTCTTGCTCGCATTATTTTTCACTTAGTTACAATGTAAGACATGTTAGTCCCGTAATGAAATTTTGCCAAGTTTTAGTAAAATATTTACAATTAATGTAAACAAAAACATTTTTTACGTTGAATAGAAGTCATTCACATGTATGCTTACCCGACTTTCATTTTATAAAGGCTGTTTTTGCTCGCATTATTTGTCACTTAGTTACAATGTAAGCTATGTTAGTCGGGTAATGAAATTATTAGTATTAGTAAAATATTTTACAATTGATTTAAATACAAGAAATTACTGTTTACATTGAATAGATACATCTATTCATATGTATGACTAGGAAGTAAATTTTTAGTTAAAAAAAACTTCTGATTGATCTGATCTGATTTGACTCAAATTTACACATATTACAATATTTACTCGTTACTTACTCTGTTAATCTAGTGCCTTTTATATTTATGCAATAATATTAATGTAATTACTTTATCTCCCTACTATTAAAAGATGCGGTCATTTTGTAACTAAAGTAAGACAATAACAAGAAATTATGAAAAAGCTATAATCATCTAACAGGACAGATTGCTATATGTAGTAAGACGATTTTAGACACTTATTTCAAAAATGTCTTACTATAAACATCCTCCTAAATAACAATCGATCCCTGTTAGATAATTGGAAGTTTCTTGTAACTTGTTGTTGTTGTCTTATATCAATTTCAAAGGTATCAATTTCACCACGTGACCGACAGATATTATAAAGAATGGCTGTGGCGACAATAATATGACATGTTGTTGTAAGATTTGTTACCAACTTTTTTGACAGACATGCAAAGATTCGTTTACATATACCTATTGCTCTCTCCACTGTATTTCTCGTTGTAATATGTATAAAAGTATCCCGTCTATATTACCTTGTTCCAACTTAGTTTTCAGAGCACATGACTGAAATATTCTATTATCGTAGACAGACCCTGGTCTATCAGCAACAATGTTGTATATTTCTAAAGTTGGTCCACATACCTATTGAGTATTGATAGAGAAGAATTTCTTCCTATTCCTGAAAACTTCAGCATAAGGTCCACCAGGATTTTGTACAGGTATAAGTGTGCAATCGCTAGCCCCTACAATATCAGGGAATTGTGCTATTCTATAAAAAACCTCTTTAGTACTTTCACAGTGAGCCGAAAATTTTATAAAATGCTTAATTTTTAAGCAAAAGAAGTATGAAACTTTCTTAACTATCCTTGACACTGTAGAGTGACTCACACTTATAAGGTCGCCGCTAATGATCTGAAAAAAATTTAATAATAGTGATATTACAGTCGCTCCGTTTAAGCTGGTAAAGTAAACTTCACAAAAATTAATATAGCGCTAACCTGAAAAGACCCCGAAGCATAAAACCTTACTTCCATCATGGGGGCACCGGTAAGCCTCTCGCTGTCAATTCATCAAACATTTTCGAGGTAAAGATAATTAATGGTAGAAGAATAATTATTTATTAACAATCATAATTATTTATTTAAAATTTAAAAATTATAAATCAACATTATTGCAACACTAAATTATATTTATGTTGTATTACTTACTAGCGTTAGTCTACATTTAAATTAGTTATAAAACAAATAACAGTAATAAAATGTTAATCTTGTTAAAAAAAATAGATTACAAGAAGTAATATTTATTTTCATAAACATTGCATTTGAAAGCAAATATGCAAGCATGATAAGCAATGAATCAATTATATTTCAATGTTACACGTTATTTTTGCAGTAAAAATTCAAAAATAGGTGTTATGATTGTGTTCACTCTAGAACAACAATGCACGCTCTACTGCAGTTTTATAGTCGTATTGTGTCTTCATAAAAATAAATCTGATATCCGAGAACCTTTTTCCTTCTTCTCGGCATTCTTGGCTTTATGTAAAAGCTTCCTCCACTTTGTCCGGTTTTCAGCTTCCCTCGGGGAGGTTGTTAGAAGAAGACTAGTGATGGATTTTACTTACTCATACCAAAGGCTAGTTGATCGACAGAAGGAGCTCTTTTCTTTCACATTGGTCTCCACATCCAACTTGTCGAGATTATCTGGTCCCCGGCGGGCAATGTGACCAAAGTAACTGAGATTCCTTTAGTAACAGATCGTCAAATCTAATTTTGATGTTTAACTATTCGAGAATACACTTGTTCTTTGTTTCGGTGGTCCATGGTATGCGGAGTATTCTTCACCAGCACCATGTCTCAAAGACCTCCAACTTCTTTCGTTCCACTGACCAAATCGTCCACGTTGCCAAGCCATATGGAAATATCGAGAAAACGAGAATCCCAACTAGTCTCACTTTGATGATATTGGAAACTTTTCTACCCTGCCACAGACTTGTTAGTTGGTTCATCGCAGTCTTGGCCAGCTTGGTTCTCTCTTAATTTCTGGTCCGCTTCTTCCCTGGTCAGTCATTAACAATCCTAGGTAGAGAAAGTCGTTGACAACTCCTAGATCCCATAACTCTCCAAACTTAGAGAGTCGACTGGTACTGTCAACGTTCATGACTTTCATCTTATTGATAGTGAGTCCAACTCCAACAAAAGTCTCGTACTCTGCAAAAAAATTCTACAAGTCTCTTCTCCAATGATGCAAATATTGAGATGTCGTCCGCATATCTCAGGTTCATGATTTGAACGCTACTGATAGAAGTATCTCCCCGGTTTATCTAAGGCGTTTCTCATTATATGTTCACCAGAAATATTAAAAAGAATGGGGAAACAAAATACATCCTTGTCCAACTACTTCTGGCTTGAAACCAGTGGTGGTCTTATTTAAAAGGCTGTGAGGCAGTGCGCTTCCATCTAAATATAAAAAATGAACGACAATACTCATTTTTTTATCCAGCCATACGTAAATATAAAAAAAATATTTATTTTTAAATTCTATGTATAAGGTCTATCCGATATAATTAAACTGTCCAAAAATGCGTATTAAAAACGAATGCAAACGTTGTGAACGATAACAAATTACGCAGCAAACAGTGTACATATATGTAAATATCTTGCGTACATACGTACGTGATTCTCTATAATTTCGTTGGCTACGTAAAACATTGTCCTCCTAAATTAATATTTATAAACATATTACATATTTACAAAATAATATCATTAATGAATAGCTAAATCCGCGTTCTGTATGCCTCGATGGTGCAGAGCCGCGGTACATTTCAAACAATACGAAATCAAACATGTGTTCGTAAGAGATATTTTTCGTGTGTGATTTTCTACGTCCAAAAATTATTATTATACTATCAACATATATTTACATTACTAAATATTTTCTGTTGAAGTTATCTTACGTGAAACTATATATTCTTAAATATTTAAGTTAATTTAATTAAATGTAATCGGTACTAAATGAAAAATTATGGAACAACTCCGAGCACATATTTCAACGATGACAATTCCCGAAGATGCGATGCGACACGGTGTGCAAAAGACAAAGAATGCAGCCTGTCTCACTTTCTCCTGCACGATCACACGTATTCTCGTTCTAATAATATACCATTATTCAAAATATTACTTAAGGAATTCAGTTTAAAGTACTAAAAGCTATTAATTATTGTCGTGTCTTAAAAAGTGGTTTTGAAGAATTTGAGGCGTCCTCGATAGGTTTTACATATAGTGCAAAATTGTCTAGTGAAATATACAAATTTTCCACATCGTTTTAAAATGTGTGTAACAACTCGTGTATTCGTGGATGCCACCAAATTAACGCTCTCTTTTTTAATTTATTTTAGTTCTGATATATAGTTACTGATCTCAAACGTCTAAACAAGAAAATAAAAAATGGTACTCTTTAAGTTACGATAATTGAAATGTCATTAATGTGGTTATGTGGTAAAAACAATATTTGAATGACAATATTGCAATTAAATAGTATACGTTCTTATGTTTTCTGGCACAATTTCCAGATATGTTTAAAATTATATAATATTTATACTTTTAAACTTTTAATAGAAAATGGATCCGGTTGTTCAACAGTAGTACTATTGAAATTTTTTTACTGACAGTGAATTTAACTATTGGCTATCTTTTTTATAAGTTAATGCCTCACAAAGAAATGTTTAATGTGTTTTTATTTATTTAACATTGTAAAAATACTTTTACCTAATCACACATTTTTTTTTAATTTGAGACGTAAATTTACTTAAAATGTCGATTATATTGGCGCCTGTCAATAACAGAAAAAAACGTCGCCACTTACTATTATTTGGTACCCATTTTTTAACACAAATGAACAATTGAAAAAACATCAGGAAACTAATAAAATCCTTTTATTATGTTCTTTTTTTTTACATCGTGAAACAAGTCTGAAGCTTGACATTCAGGGTTTCATGGAATGAGCGTAGATAGATGGAATGAGTTCATATGGAATGAGCCTAGATAGTTTAATCATCATTGTGACCATAGATCCCTCCCATAATTTTGACCCAACGACGCCACCGTTGGAAGGGCCTGAGATTAAGCCCTTCGCGATTTAAGTTCGCGATAAGAGTTACGAGGTGCAAGGGTACATGCATTTTCTATAGTATGGTCCATAAACAGTTCCATCTTACGTAATCAAGTGCTTTCGAGTAATTTATGAAGCACATGAGGATAGGCGTATTAAACTCCGAGCCTTTATTGATTATTTGCTTCACAGTCACGAACTGCTCTCTTGTGCCTCGCTACCTCACGAAACCTTCTTGTTCACTGAGCATCTGCCACTGAAGGAACGATGGCAGTCGGCCATTGATATATAGAGTATTATCTTGCTAGTATGAAATGCCACTGTTTGATAATTCCCACATGTTCTTGTCGACCCTTTTTTATGTAGCGGAATCAAGAGACATTATTTCCTGTCAGTGATCTACCTGTTTTCCAAACTTGATTGCGTCTAGATCGCACTATTCGAGTAATATTTATTAATAGACAATTAATTAAGATCTAGAATATAATTATTTTGTAACTTTTGTTTTGCATTTTTGTTTCAAGTATTTTTAGTGCTGTTATGATTTGTATTTGATGTTCACCTTAAATCCACAGCTATATTTCCACCAAAAAGCTATAGCCATACAATTTCCTTAAAAATATTTAACAATGTAAATTAGAATCTGCTAGAATTGCACATTAAACAATTGCTTACGACTCTATCACTTACTGACGGGTCATGTTTTCGCATAAATTCAACAGCCCTCCGATCGACCAGTAAACAAACAAATTATTAAATCTAATATTAAAATCTTTAAATGTAAAGTTTTGGTCAAAAATGAAAGGATGTTTGACAACTCGATATAACTTAATTTTTTGAATAAATTTAAAATAAGAATAAGGTGTTTAACAAAAAAAATAACTTCATTGTAAAAAAGCGTAAAATGCTTTCGACTTACATTTTCATAATGACTCTACTTTTACAAATAACTACCGATAAAAAAAATTACGACACCTGATATCAAGAACCCTATATGCTTTTTTACGTTAAGTTTTCTCAATCAGTTTATGCTTATTTTAAGCTTATTCAAAAAATTAAGTTACACCGAGTTGTGAGATACCCTTTCTCTCTTAACCTTAAAGATTATGAGACATTAAAGATATATTCGTGTAAGATATTAAGGATATCTTTATATTTAAAGATTATCTTTTATTTTTTAACTCATATTGTTACAAATGCATCTTTTTTAGTTTCTTTACACTATAAAAATTTGTGTTTTGCTCGGGGGAGCCTGTAACCCCTAGAGAGCGCATCTGCAGGTGACGGATAGGGAAATGCCTCCCATAGGTTCTTCCTTTAGTTGCTAGGAGAGAAATCAAATACCTCTCGCGGACCAACAGGCAGAAGTTCAACCTCTAGGCTCTGGCAACTTCTTCCATGAATAGTATAATATTTCGAAATACTAGTCATGCTACTGCGTCCGAGCCAGCCCACGCGATGTATCCTGTAGTCCGGGTCACGATGACAAATATGTTACGAGGACAGCGAATATCCTTCAACACAACATAAACGGCATCCAGAAAAAGATGGACGAACTCGCCGACATGCATGCTGCATGCAAACAACATTCATGTTGCCTACTTACAAGAAAGGAATTGGCGAGACTTTTTAACATTTTTCATTATAATTTTCATTGTATTTATTTATAAAATATATATTTTTAAAATCTTCTCATCGAGTTCTTTAATTTGATATCAATCTAGATGGCTTTTAGTATTTTTATTTTTCATATTGCTCAAATTAGCGACCCTAAATCGCTGTAATACATTAATCGTGACGTTATCAATCTAAAGACATTAGGAGAATTAAAATAATTCTAACCATACCTCGTTTGCTCATGCCTTAGAAAGTAACATTCCGATACACCCACATCCACACATATATACATAGACTGACATAACCATACATGGCACATAACACGAAACCCTCCTTAGCACGAGTGAGACGCCTCTGCTGCAGCCGACTCCACCGCACTCAATCGTGTAATTCATTTTTACCATAACCAATGTTTTTCCTCGTATATAGCATGTAAATCATAAAAATACTACAAAGATTTCTATAGAATATCGAAGGAGTAAATGTTTTAAGTACTGTACAGCAACATATTCGATTGAGATGTTTTGCCGGTAACATGTAACGTACACTATAACATGTCGATATTAAATATTTACTAGCTATACCGACGGAACTAAGTTCGCATGGAAGTCAATATAAAAAAATTTCTAACAAAAATGTAGTTCATATGATGCTCGAAGGTATCATACCAAATTTTATTAAAATACTTGGAGTAGATTTTGTGTGATTGATGAACAAATTAACACACATGCAGTCAAAAATTCTGTTTTCTACCATCATTTTATACGCTAAAACAATCACTCTTTTTAAAATATTTTCCATGTATAGAATTCACTTACAATTTTAGTCGTATTGTATATATAAATTATATAATTAATACGCAGATGAATTTATGCCAATGATTTTCATATAGTTTATTAATTATATAATATTTTCATCTCATTATTAATTGAATCTTTTTGGTTATAAAAGTGCATTATCCCGAAATCGTTCAAAACTATTCGGATTTTGATGATTTTTTTTAAACACAGGTAATTTCAAATATTAAAATCTTAATTGATTGGAAATTGACGATCTCCACAGAGAATTCGTGCAAAATGACAAAATTTTAATTTTGAAACAATATTGTATAATTAACTTTATTTGTAAAGAAATTTTTAAAAATATGTTTAAGCATACATTTTAAACATTTATAATGAAGTTTGTTAGTTATTGTTTCTAAAAAAATGCTAAAACATTCTGAGGATTATGGGTAAAAAAATATAAGTGAATAATATTAATTTAGATTTATTTAAAAATTACATACGATAAATAATTATTTCCGCAGTCCATTCCTCTTCTATTTCATTATCATTCAGAGTAACACGTTTATACATTTTCACGTACTTCGGTTGTGCTACTGTCATACTGGCGCCGGAACTGTGCCAGTACGACGGCACTGGCACAGATCCGGCGCCGGTGCTCAGTGTAAATACTGAGCGAATTTAAGTATAAGATATTATACCGTGATGCAGTATAAGATGATATACCACGGCTTTTGTCACCCGGTTATTATTAAAATATTTAAAAATTGTTATCTCAATATGATGTTGTAATATCAACTAAATTAGTAAAAACAGGATTTTTGTTTTAACTTTCCCTAATAGATAATTAAACGTGTCTTTATTTACGCAAACTCATGCGAGTGTTTAAATTATGTAATATGAGACTATATACATTTTCTTTTTCATATTGAGTGAGGGGAAAATTCGCGGTTGATTGCATATTATTCTTGCGCTTTCAATATAATAGTTACAATACTTACACTTTATCAAGGGATGAAATCATATTCCGATAGATTGTACACAATTTCTCTACAAATTTTCAACTTGTGTATTGGCTACTCTAGTCGTTGTCCTGCGTAAAAGGCTTACGCCGACACCTCGCGGTATTGTCTCTGACGCAATGCCGTTACTGGTACCATTTCAGTACCGTACCGTTGCCGTCTAGAGAAAATATGGCATTAACACGTACACGCTAATTAGAGATACTGAAACTTCTTAAGCATTATGTGGCAATTCATGATATTCTAAGCCTATACGCTTAAATGTTTCTAACTAGTTGGTTAAATATTTATTTCAAAGTATTTTAATATTATGACAATTAATCGTGAAAAAAATCTATTTAGGTATGCTAATGTTTGTGATTGTATGAGTGATTTATATAAGATATAGAAAAAATCAAGACAATGTGAAAAATCATCTAGATCGATACAGTTTTAGGACAAGGGAAACGGTACGGTTTTTTGTATAAAATTACTTCACTTCGTTATAATCTTTATACTTACTTAAAACAACAATCTTTCAATAAAATCGTCTGTTTCCAAGCCGGCTTTGATGTTTTCTAACTCTTAACTTTACCAATAAGATTATTCTAATTACCGTGGCAATCGTGTAATCTTCGTTAGATTGAAATCTAATATTTCGGGTCGAATAATGTGTTAACACTTATATTACTGATTTCAAATGAACTAATTTAGTAAGTTATATATACGAAGATTGTTTGGATGGTCTTTCTTTAGTCGTATAAATAATAATAAAAGAAGACTTCACTCTATTCATAACCGGATTTGTCTATCTTAAATCCTTTCCGCCACTGCAAGGATCACAAAATTACGTCTGGTCTCTTGCCTTTATTCACTTCAATATTTTTAAATTCATCAATTTATAGATTACAATATTTATTTGAAACTTTATTATTTTCACATTATTCTGCTCTTTTTACTTGATTAGTACTTATTTCTGTAGTGGGATGTTTAAAAAAAAAAGTTTATTTTTTTTAAATAAAAATTAAGCATTCGCTCAGATTTCCTTATGCAGAAGGAAGCAGGCAAAATGTATTTTCATAAATTGAATAATGGATTATTATAGAATACAAATAGTCTAAAAACCCAAGGCAATTTTGACCTGGCGTTTATATTATCACATCATCACCCTATAGACCACACTGTAAAAAAAACAAATCAAGGCAGATGATCCAATTGTGTTTTATTTAAATGTTTTATCAAAATCATCTGGCTATATATACGAGGGTAAGGTGAAAAATTCTCGACCTGACAATGAAACCCTGCGATTTTAATTTAACAAATTATTTTATTTTTCTACATAATACCCCTCGACTTCAAACACACTTGGTCCAGCGTTTCTCTCACGTCAGTATTCCTTCCCGGAATCTGGAAGGCTGTGAAAATATGTATCTACGGCCCTCTCAACTTCTTCATTGTATGCAAAGCGCTTACCAGAAACATATTTCTTTAGGTTTAGAAACAGATGGAAGCTTGAGGGTAACAAATCAGGAGAATAGGGGGATGGTCGCACAAATCGTATCCCGAACCCCGCAGTTTTCCCATCGCCAGCGCACCTTGATAAGCAGGTTCGTTGTCCTCGACATCTCGTTGTAAAGATGATTTTTTTTCTTCAAGCCAGGCTTCTCCAGTTCCAATCATATTTTTAAAAATATTTGAACGACTAAGGTTCTTTAATTTTTTTATAGACGCCACAATGAAAACCATTTTATCTATTTTAAAAATGTTTGGCTCTAGTATTTTTTCTAATAACATAAATGCATAAAATCTTTCTTATGACATAGGTTATACATTATATAAATAAAAAAAAATAATGACTTACCAGCTTTTACTGGGACAATATTAGGAATTAACTGTCAAATTTTGGATTTTTCAAAAGAAAAGTATAAATTTGCAAAGTAATTATAATATTAAATATTGGTAGCGGGAAATATTTTTTTCAAGATTTGGTAAACATGTATTTATTGTTTTATCATGAAGTTCATAAAACTTCATGATAAACAATAAATATACGTTTCCAGCCAAATAATTATAGCTAAACAATACATTTCAAGCTCGCATAAAATGAACCGTGGAAAGAACAGATTTTATAATTATTTTTGGAATACTTTTATTTCTCAGATGATCGCATCGCATTTTCTTGAATTAAGTAATTTTATTTTCACTAAAATATAGTGTATATTAAACATAATTAATTTTACTAAAATTATTTCTTTCCCGTGTGCGGCCAATGACGTCTCGATTCGACATATTGCACTTTATTCACAATGTCTTTGAATTTATTTCGAGTATTAGCGTGCAATTTGACTCCATATGACTTAAAACATTTCTTTTGGAAATTTATTTGTATTTTATTATTTTAATTGAAGCTACTCTTTTATCTACCGCAGTTCACGAAATATTGCGAAATAATTGGAAATCAGGCGTGAAATTTAATTACATTTTTTTAAAGTCTTTATGTATTTTTAAATAAAAAAATGTTAATTAAAAAAGTTTAAAATTAAATGTAGCCGGTGCAGCTACGCAAATGTTACCGTGCTGGTCCTGTCTGAAAAGGCTACCAAAACAGAGACGTAGTATTTTGTTACTTCTCTCTGTAAAAAGGTCAAAAGAGGAAAGGAAAGGTATATAAAGAGAATATAATGTCATTAAAAAATAGGATAAAACTAAAAAGTTTATCAAATTCGGTCGATATGACACTCAGTTTATACTCATTTGTAGTAGTAAATAATATGGTCGTGCAGAAAAATATTCGTAGATAAATCTTCATTAAATTCACGTAACCTACATTTATGTCATAATAAGAGAAAAACAACTGGAAAATTCAAGGAAATTCGGTAGCTTAAAGTAAACAAGATAAAATCAATTCATTTCGACGTAGCCATGTCGATGAATACACCGGATGTTCCCAGCAAAAATGATAAAAAAATCGCTCAGACTTTTGCAGAGGGAAGAGAAAATTTTTGAACACAGCAAGAGCACTCAATTGCAATTGAAACCGCAGTGAAAACATTAAATGGAATGGCGCTTCAAAATGTACTGGCAATTGAATTGATATTTTCCAGAAAGTAATTACTGACTGTATATATTATACAAACTTAAATAAATCATTATAAGTTTTCATTACATGTTATCTTTGAATATATGTTAATTTACAACATAAAAAAAATATTTTAAATTTATTAAATGGAAGTCAGATATCTCGTTGCACAAATGTTTGCGTCGATCTCAGCTTCGTATAATACTTTTTGAAACTAAATAATTCAAAATATCTATGTCACAAAGAAAATAAATTGAAAAGAAATGCGAATTGACAGGAAATAAAGACAGATAATGAAGAATAATATAATACTATTCGGCATGGAAGAATATGAGAAGAAATGCGAGGATTAGAAAAACAAAATTCTAAACCTGCTAAAGAAAGCTTCACTCAGTCAAAATTTCATTTAGTCTGTTCCAAGTTAAAACTTGGAACAGACTGAAATGAAATTTTGCAATGAGCATGGCGATATTGAAACACTTAAAAGTGTGCACAAAGCAAGTTTTGGGGCAATTTGTGTTTTTATAGCTAAAAATGAAGGGTAAGCAGACATTAAATCAAAGTAAACATGGCTAATACTTTGAGACATAAAATCTAATCTTTTTAATCGCGGACAAGTCAACTTTTGGAATTCATTAACTTCTTTTTAAAGCACCAATTTCATTGTAAATGTTTCCATAATAATAAAAACAATTGATTCTTCACAGAATTTTAGCAATAAGTTCCTGAAAGGAAATGTTTACAATATTTACAATAATGCCAAGAATTTTTTTTATCCTTGTAAATATATATTATATCAAACAAACTCCTTTACCATTTTCATAAAGGCATTCTGAACTTTTTAATTCGAACAGCGTTATGTATTCATTCCTGTCATTGACAAACAATTAAAGCATACATATACATGATTAAAATAAGTTCAAGAATGTCTACCATATATTCTAAACATGCTGAAAGCTTTCATATCATTGGACTTTATAAAAATATACTGTATCCAACTAGAATATTAGTGAACTAAATTTTTTTTTGTTCGAATTATATTCTGCCAAATCTCCCACAGAAGTATTGTAATGAGCGCTATGGAAACAACGATAAGGCTTATTTTACTTCAAGGGTATATAACAATCACTTTTAAGGGTCTGATTAATCTTTTTACAATTGTAATACAATCCTAGGTAAATATTTTTTTAAGGTACGTTGAGGTATTCTTTAATATTATTCTGCGCTAATTGAAAAAATTTACTTAACGTCTATCTCAAAGTGCGTGAAAGAGACAAGTTTTACTGTTATTGTATTTAAACAACGATTTGCAGGTGAAATCCAACAATTAACAACACATAGATCACACGGTAGGATTTCGCCTACAAATAAAGGTTAAAATGTTAGTACAAATTATTCCTTTATTTTCAGTTATTTTTTTTAGTGTTGTTTATTATTTTTAGCAAATGTATATATATACAATTTACACGTACCATAATTAAAGATGGAGAAAAAGGCTATCGATTTAAAGTTTAAATTTATATTTCATAAAACATCTTTGTTTAAATACCACAAAAATACGAATAATGAAGTACAGAGATAATAAAAATATAAAGATAAGCCACAAGCAAAAAACATCTACGTCTAATTTTAATTAGGTAGAGAAACACATGACAAATTCAATACGTTTTCCTCGGCTGAAAATAAGTATCCGTCCGTTCTATGCGGAAAAGTCTCGACAATTAAATTGAAAACACAAAACTGTAAATAACATCAGGTAAATCTCGTCAAGAAATTTACCTCGAATAAATAAACATTTTCTTTAATTCCTTTCCTTTAATCCCAACCAACCTTTCGTGGCATTTAAATTTAATTTCTTTACCTTTACCTTGAAAAACCCTTGATTAATTAAATACTTTTAATTAATATTTATTTAAAAATTATAAAATGTATCAAACATTTTACAATCCTTACGCAAATAATTAACATTTTCACAAGACTAATAATACATAGAGAGCTAAAGTGTAATTCTGTGTATTGTAAACAATGGGCTATTAAATTGGTACGTAATGCAAAACTTAAAATCAGTACGAATGCATAATTATATGAAATATAATTATAGGTGGAAATGTCGTAAATTTTAACTAAAATATTTTGGAAAAAAAAGGATAAAAAACCTAATTTCGTGACGAAATGATATTTTCATCGAAATAAAAAGAGAACTCATCATTTCTGTTAGTGAATAATATGTACTGAACGTGGCGCTAACTCACAATAAACCCTTATTATTCGAACTTCCCCAGTGCGAGTGGCAGAAATGCAATCTAAACTGCCGCTAGGAAAACCCAACCACCAACTCGTAACATCAAAGCTCGATGCGGCCCTCTGTTTTACATAAATATATTAAACCTAGGTTTGAAAACGATCATCATTTCTTAAATGCTGGCCAATATTTGGAGAAAAATATAATATTTCGAAAAAATATTTTCATTTGATATTTAAAAAATGACTTTTTGTTCCGTTGCTGTCTCAATATATTCTGCCTACATTTTTAGTGATTCCTAAAACAGAAAATTGATATATTTTGACCAAAAGTCCTTTAAATTCTAATTCCTTTTTTCCAAATTGTGATCCCATTTTCATGGCCTTTTAGTTAAAAAATGAGAAGAAAACGTTTAGATTGAGATTTTGGTGTCTGGCTGTCCGTAACTGAACGGTATTATTCTCAGCATCTGATAATCATAATTGCAATCCCTATAAAATTTAGTGCAGTTGTAGAGGATGCTTGCCCACGTCCACATCTAGTGAAATAATTGCGAAATATTTTTATTCATAATGGTGTCCGAAATCAAAAGTTGAAACTTAAAGGCAACAATTTTAAAAGGGGTATTATCATTTTCGACATTCCAAACTTGCCAATATTCGAAATGTAATTACGGTTTTGTATTTTTCTTTTAATTTTGAATCGTAAAGTTCCTAGTTTATGACCAAAAATGTGCGAAAACACCATTTCCTTCCTATCTCCAAATTGGCACGCTTAAAAATTTAAAATAATTCGGACTAATAGAAGATCGTGTAAATATTTAAAGAAAAAATAATATGAAGTTCTCAACTTTTGTAATTGTTTAGAATAGCATAACTTGTCAAGCACGAATAGAATTCACATTGCGAGGGTTCCGTACACATTTACGTGCTTACAAATATTTAAGGATCCATAATGTTTCTGTTAATCTATTCACAACGTAAATAATTTGTCTCCGTTTAATTCGTAGATGAATGCTTTTAAAGAGCTAGCTATTAAGGAATATAGATTAATATGATATATTACTAGGTCAAATTTCAAGTTTCGACGTCGCATGGGTTTTGAGGAAATCGGTTGTGAATATATATGTATATCGTCTTATATCTTCCGTAGGCGTAAATGACATCTAATCTTATCATCGCTATAGTTTTACGGGGATTCTAAAAGCTTATATTTTTTCATAATTTTAGGTTGAGAAGTTTCTAAAATAAGAAGGAACATGCTTTAATAACTTTTTTTTATTATATATCTGAAGACATAATACCTAAAATTATTTGAAACGTACAGCACACTATGTCTGGAATTAAAAATATTTTCGAATATTTTATTTGCCCCAAAAACTTCCATACATATTATATTTTATTTGAAAGGTAAAAAGTTAAAAAATAAGCTGTGTACAAAAATTAAGTTGCCTAAATAACACAAGTTAAGAAATACATTACATCTTATATACCTGTCGTTATCCTGACGGAAAAAGAAGCGACGAAAATACATACAATATTCTAAGCTATCGTTGAATCGATGGAAATAGAAACAACCGCCATCCCTATAAGATTTTTTTATTACACACAATTCAAAAATGGACGTGATTGAATTTTCTTCCGTCATTTGAAACAGTTTATCTAAGAGAAATGCATAATGAACTTATTGCAATTCGTAATGTCCTGGATACGAAACCTTCGGCGTGCCAATTCTAGGCGCAATGAACGAGTTTATTTTAATATGAGTGGATTTGAGAAGCTCTTGTATTAGCTTGTAGAAGCTATCGCAAGACGAAATATCTATTCGTCAACGAGAGTGCTTTACATATGACGGTCACGATACAAACAGTGGTGTGTTAGACTTATTAGCAAAGGTATCTTATGGCTATATTGTTTCGGTTTGACGCATCAATTACGTAAGCAATATTTTTGCAAAATTGTGTACATGTAGTTTATTTCACGAAAATAAATATAAAATACTTTTTTGAAAGAGAATTTACTTCTCCCTGTCTCTTTTCATAAATATATTAACCGGAATAGAGCGGATTAATATGTTTTATTACTCTACATGACCCGCACATAGCTAACATTCGACAAAATTTAGAAGGAAATTTTAGGGCTAGGAAATTAAGTGCTCGATTTTTTTTAATAGTTCCACATGTGGTACGAAATCATTCGACACGGCCAACACTAAGGGCCACCAAAATTCATCATTTTCATCATTTTAGGTAGCACAGGTGTGCTAATGGAAAGTGCATTGTAGGAAAATTATAGTGATAACTGTAGTTGTCAGTATTATTGAAATATACACCATATTTTCACGCCTGTAAAAGATATAGTGTGCAACATATTTACATCGCTAAACATTTTGTAAATAGTTCAATAGAAATATTTTGTGCTCTGATGTGTACAAAAGAATCACAGTGCAAGTTCTACTCTTTGTTACCAAGTTTTGTTTCTTCAGTTCTACTAATTTTTTGAATCTTTCTCAATTTTATGTAGACATTTTTATTTTGTACGAATTGTTACTAAATACCAAACATTAATATAAACCTGTGCCCTCGACAAGGATATTGGACTAACCATAAATGAGGGAAAGACAAAAGTCATGGTGGTAACAAGTAGATCTAATACTTCCCTTCGAATTCAGATAAATTCTTATGTCTTCGAATGTGTTGACGACCATTTTACATATCTTGGTACTGTCATTACTAATAGAAACCATATCAAGCCTTAAATTGACAATAGATTGTATTTGGCTAATAGGTATTACTTCAGCCATAGGAATTTTGTAAGTCTAGACTTTTAAAACCGGAAAAAAATTAATATATGTACCACTCTTATTAGACCAATAATTCTGTATGGTAGTGAATGTCGGCCTTTAACAAATGCAGATGAAGATACACGTCTTATTTTTTAAAGAAAAATACTTCATAACATATTTTGCCCTGTCAAAGAAAATAACAAATGGAGAATTTTGTTTAATCATGAAATTTATAGAAAATTTAAACAACCAAATATTGACCGGGTCATTAAATCATTTCTTATCAGGTGGCTTGGGCACATTTTTAGATTTGAAGACAACAACCCGGTCAAGAAAGAGACCTTTCCCAATGTGGAAGGCACCTAAAAAAGAGGAAGAACTCGCACAAGATGGATCGATTGTATCGAGAATGATTTTAAAGTTTTAAAAATTCAAGGCTGGCAGGCCGTTGCCGCTGACCGGATCCGCTGAAGAAAACTAGTCAAGACAATCTTGACCTGTAATAGGTTCTAGTGCTAACCAAGAAGAAAAATGCAATGCTTGTATAGGTTGTAGACCAAAATAAATAAGAAGATGCTGTTTAGTTAATTAATTTTAGCAGTTACCAGAAGGTAATAAGTGCTTAATTAAATAAATATTTGCTTGCACATTTGTGGTCATTATAATCTATATTAACCACGATTCGTTTTGTTCATTGCAAATTATCATAAACTTTGCTACCAATTTTGTACTATACTTACCACTAAATATTACACTTCTCTCTTACGTCGTTATCATCTTTATTTTAGACGGTAAAATGTTTTGCCAGGTAGAATTACTACAAGCACTTGAACACGGGCGCACTTGAAAATTTGCGAACACGGGCAAACGCTTTTACTAAAACTATTATACATATTGAAGTTTATATCTCAATCACATAAAACACTAGCTAAATATCAGACGTTGCTAGGCCTTTTAGAATTCTATCTCCTGTATGGAAATAAGCGAGTACGGTGGGTTACTCCCTTAAAGTTTGTTGCTAGGGTATAAATAGTAAATTTGGAAAACGTAAGGAAATCGGTTTAACATTGTAGAAGCAAATAAAGTAATAATTCATCCATTGATTTCAAAATAAGTTCATAATTCAACTTTTATTTTGTGCATGAAGATGACTTTTTTATCACAATTTTATTTATCAATGTTTAGAATTGTCATTTAAATACATATTTAAAAGTATTTAATCATAAAAAGCGCCAGAACGAACACTTCTCTCCCAGTAAAATAAAGTGTCACTTTTTAGTTTTAATAAACCATGACGATTTGTTAATCCCGTCAAAGACATAAATGTGGAAAATGTCACTTTTAGGTGGCATGACGATTTGTACCATGACGATTTGAAAGCCATAAATTTGGAAAATGCGGAAAGTTCTCTTTAGATCATCGTGTTATTGAATATATTTAGAAGTATATTGTAGAAATTCATTATTCACATTTAAATGAAACTACGTGATGTAGTATTATTTCTACTTTCTTTAAGTTCTTTAAGTATCTTTGCTAATAGCCCACCTGAAGATGTTGTAATACAACGAAACCTAGATCGTGGTAAAGAACTTAAAGAAAGTAGAAATAATACTACATCACGTAGTTTCATTTAATTGTGGATCACCGTGTTAGCTGAAAGAAGTGCTGAAATAAAAATAGTCATCAAGTTCCAAGAATACAAAAGTGTAATCCTGCGGAATAACAATAAAGTTTAAATTTAAAAAATACCCCGACATTTTTAAACGCATACTTAACATGACTTTTGCATTTCAATTCAGTAAATTTTTAAAATTCATTAAAATATATTGCAGGAATATACATACTCAAATTAAATATGAATATATAATGATCGTTAAAAAATTTTAAATATAAATTGTATTAATTTATTTTTTGTATTATGACAATTAGTCCAGTAGTTGAAAAGAAAAAATATTTTTTTTAAATTTGTTTATTCATTTATCTCGAAATCGATGCCTCAACTAAAATTTAAATTTCGCATATCAGTAACAAAAGTCACGGTAAACAAAATAAAAAAAGAAAGGAATCTGTACCAAAGGCAGTTTTACCAATGCTATCCGGTAACGCTCTTGCTACTACTTCAGTGCTACAGTGAGTGAAGTGTCGATAGTTTAATTGATGGTCTACTGAAATAACCTATACATTGAATCTTTCGCTAAAATAAAATCAATTTAAAAAATTGAACTGACAATTATTTGTATTTTTCAAATATAAAATCTTTTCCAGCCTTGTTTATAAACTTTGAAATTAATTTATTTGAATTAAAGTCAATTATTGTTATTTTTGGAGTCCACAGAATTATTTAAAAATAAAATACGGGATCCTTATAAAATCACTAAGTATACTTACTACTATCTACCGGTCATAGCCTTCTTTCTCAATTTGGCATAGTCATAAAATATATTAACCCTCGCACATTGTATTTAATGAAAATTTAAAAAAGGGCAAATAAAGTATTGCTTTTTTATTTGACGCGTCTTGTTATCAAATGAAAGAGCGACTTACAAAAAATTTAAAAATTTTTTAGAATTTGCTATAAGATTGTTCTAGAAATTTAGCTGAAAAATTTCACAAAAAACATACTTGAAGCTGTTAAAAATGATGAAAATAAACAGCATTACTAGAAGTTTACAGGGAAAAGTGTAGCAATACTTCTAAAGGCAATTTTGTAAGCTAACGATATTTTTTCTTGCGTGAAAGATGTACTAGACAATCTATTTTAAAGTGAACAATAATATTAAAATTTCTAAACAGTTCTACCCTTGAATATTATTTGTAAGTGTGTAGGGAACCCTCATTGTTCGAGTTCTGCTTATAGCAGTTCGATTATAGCTGTTCGAGTTCTACTTTTATCATACTTAATAGCGTTAAGTCACAAATAGAATAAAAAATAACTTACGTAAATTATGCATATACTTTTAAATTGTTTAAATGTTAATATGAATACTATTATAAAGACGAAAGTCGAAATTATCATTTAATCACGTATACTTCTGCAACCGCCTAACACTAATTTTTGTTATGTTGAAACAGTCATAAACCGCCTCTTAAATTTTCTTAAGCATAGTTTGGTTAAATATCAAAGACTGAATAATATGAAAATATCTGCCAAAAGCGTTCTTGGAATAACATCTTTGCCCTAAGTAAAGCCTTCTATCCGTTAATTCTACTCACTGCCTCTAGTTATTAGGGATCATATGAGCCTGGTTATAAATTTTATTAGTTTACCTTAAACTGTTTACAGGTAGAGTTTTTTTAATTTTACGAAGTTGAACCTCACTCACCACACGTGATTGAAAATACCACATTTACAAGCGTACGACGTGGTCCGCTAAAATCTTGTTGACGATTACCTTCTCAAAATAAGAGCTTCTCAAAAATTAACTATTGATGTATGCAAATATATCGATAGCTAATCAACCCAGTTGCGCAATAAATCAATAGTTTTGTTGTCATTTCTTATCAAAAACCTCATTTTTCGTAACATTCTTTTTATTTTTTTATAGATATATTTCAAGTCAGACGTAACTATTCTTGATTGTGTTTACCTGAGTTCTTGATACACTACATACATTTTTTCAAAATAGTTACTAACATTGATTAGTGTTACATTGTTGAATTTTCAAAGTCTTCCTAAAACCATGTTTTTGTCTTTACTCTAAATCTATCCCAGGTATATACAACCAACCTACGTGGACATCAATTTTGAATTCAAGTATTTCGCATTTAGTAAAATCAACTTTTACTAAACGCATCGGTTAAGCGACATAGTAAACTTCGTACAGTCAGTCATTTAATTTATACACGTCTATCTTTTTTATAATATGATAATAAAATAAGTTAATTAATTACTGTTAATTAAAAAAATTACTTAAACACTGTTAATTAATTGATATTTTCCTACAAACGAAGATATAGGGTCATACCCTATATCTTCGTTTAGATATTACATCAGTTGGTACTTATATGGATTAAGAAACGTATTTAAGAAAGGTAATCTTTAAATTAATTTATTTTGCTATGTATATTGAGTAAAAACCAGTTTAATACAAGTATAATTCGCAATACGAGGGTTTCATATGTATTTTTAGATATCTGCAAACTTATAAATATTCTGCTTAGTATTCCTATAAAAAAAGATAAATATTTTGAGGTGTTTAATATTCCTATAAATTGTTTACAAATGTTAATAATTATTTTTCACTGCGCGAAAAGTATATTGCCTAATTTGTCTTTGGTAGGCGCATGAAAAGAAATGGCGCATAAAAGGCATGTTTATGTTAACTAACATGAAATACTATGGAAGGAAGTAACATTAAAATTAATAAATTAGTTTCATGAACTTTTGACATTTTTAGTTTACGTACTTTAAACAGTAGAGGGGAGTGACACTCAATTTTTATTTATTTTAAGATACAACAAACTCAAATTACAACTGAAAAATTTGAAAAAATATTCTCAACTCTCCTTAAGACGCTCTTTTCGTATATTGGATCGGCGTTTAGGGCTGTGATTATAATTTTGTACAATCTCTACCACTTCTTCGATTTTATGAAATTTGTGCAAATTTTACGCATACAGTACATTAAGTTTACAAGTCAAAAAGCGTTAACCAACAGACGAAGAGACTACCGAGCGAGAACTATATAGTATTCTTTCCGGAACCTTCCGGAGCGGAACCCTAAAAAATGCACACCGACCAAAATAATAAATTAATGTTTTAAAACAATATAATCGCTTTAAATCGTCGTAAAAAATATACGCATGGATAAATCATGCAATAAAACATCTTACGGTTCATCAATGGATTATATAAGTAGAAAAATAGTATATAGAGTTTTGACACTTAACTACGTAAAACACTTCTTAAGTGCCTATGTTTAAATCAAATCACCTCTTCGTGTAAGTATACACAAAGGGTTATTCAATCCTTTACTTCAAGCATTTCCTGCTCGAACTACCTGCGCCTATCCTGCGCAGCAACTCGTTAAACTTCAAGTTAATATTTGCAAGTTAACTTAGTTGAATTAATAAACAAATTAAAGACGTCAGTGTCGCAGGGGGTATTGTTGAACTTTTAATTAAGTTGCGTGCAAATCGCGTGGGTTTCTGTGCGCTTCAAAATCGAGTCGCCAACGTGACGATTTATTATGATGCGAGTATAAAATCGCATCGTCGCTGGCTGTGTGTTAATTATTACCAGCACTCGGTATGAAATACTATGACATGGACAATGGTATGTTGATGTCGCATGTGACTATGTAAGTGAGTTTATATTATATATGGTTGTTAAAATCCTAGAGCTTTTCGGTTTAACTTACTTAAATATTCCGACATTATATAACTAAATATTTTGTAAAATTAGAGCGAAGTTAAATTAAGACCAGAGTATATCAAAATTTGCTTGGTAATACGTACAAGTGTATTTTAATGACTTACTTTCAGAATAGAAAGTAACAATTTTATTAAAGTGAATAAAATGAAACGCTTGAGGTTTAAATTAATCTGTGAGTCCGACATAGAGACGCACTTTAATTGCAGACGAAATTTAATTTTCTCAGTTATAAGAAAAATCTGACTTGATCTTAATTCATTTCAGTGAAAATAGGATCAAACTATATTATTTATTTTCTCCATCTTTTCAAATTATTTAAACAAGTTATAAAAAATAATTTTAGCGCGTTTGCCCAGAGTATTGAAATTAAAGGTTATTCTAAAATAATTGAGAAATTAACACATACAAATTCGACATACAAATTTAAATTATTTTGGTAACTATTATATTTTTCAAGAAATGTTTTTTTCTTTCAAATACCATTTGTAAATAACTCAATATTGTTTAAAATTTGGCCATCCCTAAATATTTTTTACTACTCTATTAATATTATATTCTATTCGTACAAGAAACGCATTCATAAAATAAAAACGTAAGAATATATACATGTTCTATCATATACTTTCGGTGAAAAAAAAACTTTTTGAACACCATTGTATTGTTTTAGGATCTTTTTCAATTTTTTATTTCCCATTAATATTTTTACGTGAAATATCAGTTACGTTTACGTGAAATATTAGTTATAATTACGAAAGTCAAACTGAACCTATTAACTGTAGCATATGTTAATACGCCGCAGGTAATAAAAAGAGAGAAATACCAACAAAAAACTGACACTAAAATATACTGACTCTATTTATTGAAGACATAAATAAATAAATAATTGATTTACCCCAAGATAAATCAACCTTTTAAGAAAAATAATTCTTATTAAAAATCTATGTTTGTAAATTACCCTAGTAACGATTAAATTTACCTATTTTTAATATGCGGTAATACGTATAGAACACTTTCGTAGTCGCTACGGTGATATATGGAGAACATTTCGTTATACCAAATATTTATATTTAACAAATACATAAATATAATATTTGTTGCACACACAAGTAAAAAGCAGCTCAGGAACACAAACCAAACCTTCAATTACTCAAAAATTTAAAAAGGTTCTAAAATCGATCATTCTATATAAATCCCCGTACAACTGACATTTTCCCACTTCTCTGCGTAATTCTTTAAGCGTTCCTAGCCCGATACGTAAAAAAGGAAATTTAATATGGAAATATCGAATATAGAAGTATTCGACCGAGGGCTGAAAGCGGTTTAGGAATCCGCGGCGGGGAACGTACAGCCTCGCATCCGGATCAACCGGGCGCGCCCGAAATTTGTTCGATGCTCTTCTCACAGGCGTGCGCTTGTAAATAATTAGATAGAACATATATATTTGGCTTTATTCATTTTACCTTGACCGGTTATATAAATAGTGTCGAATTTGTATTTTATATAACGGGGAACATGAACTGAATTTGTTTCTATTTGATTAACATTGAAATGAAAAGTAATTTCTTGTTGGGAAGACATTGTTGCGACCAGTGAAATCATACAAGTCCGATACATAGTTTTTTCTAATAAGTCATGATACGTGCTTATGCTACTACTTAATCATACTATGTTATTACTAGAAACGTGTAAGGAAGTGACACGAACGGAACGGGTACACAATAAAAAAGGGCGACCAACAATTTTATAATGACATGTAGAAACAAAATACAAGACAAGCTACAAAATGCGTAATAAGATATTCATAATTCGTCAAAAATAGTAAAACCTTTAAGTTCAAAAGAGTAAAATTTTATTACTTACGGTAATTTGAAACACTGAAACGATTTTTTTTAAATATAATATCAGCCGAAGATGCTGCTCCATCTTTCATGTACAACAACAAAATAATGTATAATAATACTGCGGGTATTATAGGTAAGAATAATATTACCGTTAATTCTACAAAAATAGTACATCGGGATGAACACATTTCTAAAAGTTAAAACACCAACTGCTACAACCTTTTTAGATAGTTTACTACACATTTGTTCCAACATACTTTGTTTCATTACTAGTATCCTCGACACACTACTAACGTTTATTCGGCTCAGACGTAATTTATACTAAAAAATACGAATTTCTTAAATATTTTACCTATTTAAACTTACCTTAAAAACATTTATGTAAACAAAAGATGTGTAAACGTTATAAACAAATTAACAAATCAATCCCACAGTCATAAATAGGTTTAAAAAAATTGCATGCCGTGTTGAATTTATGTCACAGGCCTTAGCCAGCACTTCTAAAGTGTCCAAAATATGTTTGCAACCAACCAGAAGAAACCAAATATGTTATACAGCCTGGGAAATCTTACAAAAAGGAATCAAAAAAATTAAAACAGAAAAGGTATCTATAATTACAAGATATGTTACAAAAAGTCTTTACCTCAAGTAAGCGCCGCTCGGTGCCAGAGGATGAACTTACAATATGGACCAACACAAAAAGCAAATTCATTCGTGATTGTATTGTGCAGAGAGGTTATAAAATGCTTTTGAAAGAGACCTAAGTTCTGAAAATCATATTACTATGAAAAGAACAAAGAAGAAACGATTCTAACTTTTAAAATTGTATCGCTTCTGCTATACTATGGCTCCTTTTAGCTTTAATTTAACGAACGGTCTAGCGTCCAAAATAGTAGGTACTTTAATTTGTATCTGCATTGGAAGGATCGGTTTATATACCTGGGAAATGTGAAACCAGAGTTTTCAACCAGATTTTGAAAAAAAAACATTGTGGCCACCACCAGTAATGTTCCAAATGTAATGAAGAAGTTTGAAAGAGTCAGCCCCTGCGAGACTATCCTATGTTTAAACCACACAATACATGTAGAAGTTGTAGACATATTTTATGAAAAAGAATCAGGCTATTATCATATCTGCAACTTCTTTCTACAAATATACTGATGGCAGGGATGGTGAAATCATGTAGAAGAAAAAACTCTCCTAAAGAAGACGAGATTACAGTGAAAAATGCTCATTACAACAAATTGATGATATTAAAAAACTGCTTTATAAAACTGGACTTCTAATGAAATTCTTTAGAAAAACTCCTGAAAAATAGCAAATTACAAAAATAAGTCAAAGTAGAATTTGAAAAAGGACACAGTTTATTACTGGATATCAAAATGGGGTGGAATTCGAACGTTATAATGGCAGACAGGTAGAGTATTTTTAATTAGTATGATTACTTTATTAAGTCTATTTTATAATTTCACGACTTTACTACGTAAAAAATGAATTTGTGGTTATGAGAAATATTATAAATCACTACTACACACAAGATTATTATTGATGCTAATCATCAATATGATATTTTATTAAATCTGTTGTTATTTTGTTACCAAAAAGATAGTATGATAATATTTTATTACCAAAGCAGTAATCTGTAGTTACGAGATATAACTATATATGAACTATTTAGACGTTAATTAACGTTATAAATATTACAATTTCCTTTTATATTCAATACACTTTGATTTTATTCTAATGGCGATTTCATTCATACATCCCGGTAAAATTGACTTCGATTCTTATCTTATTTGAAAAATTATCGAAGTCGGGAAATGTCCTGGGGCTTTGATCTTAGGATATCAACCGTCCCGGGACTTTGAAAATGTCAAAACTTCCCAAACACTAGAAGTGAAGCACTTGCTACTGACAGTTAGCAATTTAAATCACACTGCGAATCAGATGACTGTCATCAAGATATTATAATGCTGAGGCGGACAGCTATCAAAATCCCCCAAAACTTGTTGCTGACACCCAAAAATGACTGGCAGCTAGATTAAATCAGGCAATACAAAGTTTTGAACCTAAACTGCAGTCAACTACTATATCTCTGACTGAATGCAGTTGCATCTGTACAAATTGCAAAGTATATAATATCATATAATACAATGTTGTTAGGCAATGTTAACTAATGTAACCACACAAATACGATGCACTTACCATGAAAATAGAAGCTTTTAAAACCAAAACATTGATTCAAACCAAATCAATAGACAGTGGGACTTAGAAATTCGAAACGTTCCAGAACCCAGATCGAACGTGTGCAAGTCGATGAGGACCCGTAATGCGAAGTTTCCCATCTGATTCATCCTGAGCTATTACGACTTTCTGAGCACAAGGGATGAATATAGTTAAAATGGAAAAGCAGCCTTTCCACATTAAATGATAACTCCGTGATTCGATCTTATTTCAAAAAATTCTCGAGGCAATCGTTAGTCGTATATTACAAATAGAGAAAAAGTTATAAAACCTAACATTATAGGATTTTGATCATATGTTTCTTGGTTACATAATCATGGTTACATAATCATTGTTTCTTGGTTACATAACCTTCAAAATCTTCACGAGAAAAAAATTAACTCTAATACACAAGAAATATGTTAAATGTTTTGTGAGTTTTTTATCCGCATTAAGTTCTTCTAATCATTGCCTGGATAATTTGATGTAAAGTGTGTAAATATTACTAGCACTGATCATTCTAATATTAGTATACCTTTCACCTCGTTTGATGTCGCGGAAATTTTACCAATTCGTAAATCATTCGACCCAAATAAAGAATTAGGATTAGATAAATTTTCTTTCAATTATACAGTGGATAGGAAAAGTATTCCATTAACTGTGTGGTTTAATAAGTATATTGCCGATAATATATTAACTACTTATTAGAAAATATATAGTATAACATACACAGGATACGAGTGAATCCAAGTAAAAGATGAAAAACTGTAGATCAATTTCTATTTTTCTGTAATTCTCAAGACTTTAGGAAAGTTAGTTCATGGTAACATGCATCCAATAGTTCATTCGCATATCATAGCAGAGCAATATGACTTTGTTCACAGAGATCGACCACGACTAAAATCTTACTTTATTCTCAGTATTTAATTAAGTCATTATAGCAGGTCAACGCACTACAAAAGGTTTTAAAACTACATTTCATAAAGTAGATCATTTGATATTAATGCGAAATCTTACATTCAATGTTATCAAGTGCTCTGCCTGAATACTTCAACTCGCACCTAATTAATAGGCAATAAGCTGTCAAAATAAATTAATTTTTCTCACTATATGTGCATGTGACTTCTGTTCTCTATCTATTCTCGTTAATTTTATTTATCGATCACATTGTTATTTGTTTCAAACGTAGTAAGTTAGTATTACAACCGTAAAGATTGTACAATACCGTTCGAATATGCATAACAATCTCAATATCCTCAGAACATAATGCAGTTAGAATAAGCATCATTTGTGGTTTCTACAAATTACGTTTGCAGATAAAAAATAACTCACTTTCAATTACGGCATTGAAGGGAAATCACTTGATACTTTCGACAGCCGCGTAATTTCAGAGTCATATTCGAAAGAAGCCCACATTTTAATCTTCATATTGGGCGGATTCTAGCCAAGGCGTATGAGTTTGTACAAGGTATGCTTGAGTTTGTATTAAAAACAGTTAAGGATTAAAAAAGTTTAAATACTCCTTAATTTATACAATGCTCTTGCATGATCGTAACTTGAATATTCTGACAGTATTGAGAGCATGGAAAAACATTTATAAGAACTTTATATTATCGTTTCGTTGTTTGTTAACTACCTCACAATACCTTTATCAGTAAATGTAAGAGAAATACTATCGATTATACGAGTTCATTATAAGAGTTCATAGTTCTTTATAACATCTGCCAAGGTAACTACGATAGTCCATTTTTGCTGAGTCGGATAAAAATTCGCCCACCTGATCTCAAAACTCGTAGCGGTATCTCTTATTCCACGTTTAAAATGCGTGAACAAATCCTAATTCTAGAGCGCTTCGACAGTTGTTTGTCCTATGTAATAAAGATATCTATAGTATATAATAAATGATATCTATAGATTTTGTTACGAGTTTGCACATTCAGATGAGGACGGGCGTGAAGAGAAGACCTCAGGTAGCATGCAATGCGGGCAAATGAATAATAATAACTATCAATTTATTGTTATATTAATTATTGAATATATTTAGCATTAATTTTGTAAAAATTCATTATTCACAATTAAATGAAACTACGTGATGTAGTATCGTTTCTACTTTCTTTAAGTTCTTTACCACGACCTAGGTTTCGTTGTATTACAACATCTTCAGGTGGGCTATCAGCAAAAAGCATTGATAATTGTCCACCTGAAAATGTTGTAATACAACGCTAGGTTTCGTCGTGGTAAAGAACTTAAAGAAAGTAGAAATAATCCTACATTACATAGTGTCATTTAATTGTGGTTATATTAATTTTCAAATTATTATAATCAAGGCCAATTATATCTCATAGTGCGACCTTAAATTGTAATTTATTAAATTATTTATTATATTATCGGAATTATTTTATTTCATGAATGTATTTAAATCATGATAATTAGTTTTATTTAAATTTGTACATAATTAAATGTTTTTGAATATTTCTTGTAGTTTGAATTAGTTTTTTTTTCCTTTTTTTAAAAATAAATTGATAATTTTTTTGAATACTTTATTCAGAAAACGACCGTAGCGGAAGTTATTATTTCTGCCAAACATGAAAAGAACAAAAATATTCATCATTATTGTTTCACCTATTACAGTTCCACGGATTAAAGCAGATTGCTAAGACTTAACTACGCTAATTCTGCAAATCTAAATCAATATCCAGTGTTACACAACTTCCTCTAAATGAAATCTAATTTACATTTTTTTCCGCACATTATGATAAATTACATTACAGTAAATGACGTTGTACCCATATAAAACGAAAAAAGTGAAATAAGATCCCAAGCAGTGCCAAGCACCAATTATGATATTCAAAGAAGGACTTGCATAAATGTGACGGTTGTAATAAAAAAGAGGCAGTTAATGACTTGATCTTTTTTGCGAGACATTTTTATAGCCCCAAAGACATATTTATTTCAAATGATATTATTTATTACAATATCGTGTTTTACTTCATTTTAATTCAATTGTACTTCACGCAATTCATATTATTACTCTTTCGTGTCACCAATTTAATAATATATGAAGGAGAAAAATAAAAAAAGCAACTTTGTGGCGAAAAAATAAACATAATCTTCTCAATTTATAATGTCGTGTTATCTACTATTTACGTTGTAATTTATTATCAAATAAATTATTAAATAAACAAAATGTTTAGTTTCAACGGTACCCCCAGGTACCGTTGAAATTTTATTAAATCATGTACACATCTCGTGTGTCACTGTGAGCTTATAGATCGCAATGATTTGACTAATTGCAAAGTATAAAATAACAAGCTTAACCTGCAATTGATCAAAGTGCAGACTTAGTCGAAACTTATACTCTCAATTGAAGTCAAACAATTAGTTGAGCTTAAATTGCGCGCGGGTCTACTTACGCACCACCCTCCCCCGGTTCTTTCCCTGCCCGTTATCTCGTGTCCAACAGACCGCCGCTGCCCGCCATGTGGCAGAGATTTTGTTTATGTTTCTACGTAACCTTTTCATCATCATAACTTCTTTTTGAATGTTCAATCAGAATAAAACTTATTATTGTGTTAATATATACAGAAAAACTTACAGTATGATCAGATAGGAGCCGTATTGCCCTTACTATATACTTATTCGGTAATCGCGATTTAAAAAAAATAATGCATTAACATTTATAGTTACTACTAGCGTACCTGCGACTTCATTCGCATGGAATTCGGAGTAAGAAATCTCTCGGAAGAGCATAAAGTTTACTAAAACACTAATAGATAACGTTAGCAGCCAAATCGGAACCGATTCTAATATTAGCCGGTTCTAATATTAGCGTGCACAATGAACTTAAACTAAAGATTGACACATATTTTTCATTTGTGAACCAATTGAAATGAAATAATTCTAAATGTTAGCCCAAACAAATCCAAATACATCACTGAAAGACAATCAGACATAAATTAAAAGAAAACCATTGTTTTAGGCTTAGTAGCGTATCTTTAATAGTACTTAATTAAAAATGTTCAATGTAGACACTCACTTTTTTTTTACAATTTTATTATATGTTTAGATATAGATATCTGTATAGCAACAAATAACATTTATTTTCCCATTGTAACATGTAAATGTTTTCATTAAATATTTCTCAAACCATTTTTGTTGATAATAATACTGATTTAGTTTCTTTATTATTGGTCTCTAGTAAGAAAGATGGTAATATGATTTTTCCGGTACCTATTATTTTTATTTCCCCCATCCCTGCAACCGTTTTGACATTCATGGGCCATATGAAAAACATCTATGAACGTCTATGAACATTGCTGGCTGAAACTATAACACATATTCATATAATACCAGCCAAGTGCGTCTCAGAACCGAATTCCGTAATTGACAGTGAGTATGGTTTATTCATATTTATATGGTACTGTTTTGTATCTGTGATAAAATGTAGACCGAACGCAAAACATTACTAAGAGCTTAATGTTTATTTTTATCGAAAATAAGCATTTAGTTTAAAAAAATTGCATAATTATTTATACTACACTTCATTTGAATTGACATTTTCAGGGTTCTGTAACCAAACTAGTTTCGATTTGGCCACCTGTCCGCCTATATATCAAGCTGAAATTCGGAATGATTATGTACATACTTATAGGGCTAACAAATTTATGAAAAAAATTTCTTGAAAATAGTTTTAGAGTACCTCCCCTAAATGTAAAGTAGAGGTGATATTTTTTTATTCGTATACCCAGTCGTGTATCGTATTTTTTTTATTCACACACCTGTAGGGTATCGTTGAATAAGTATTTCAAATATACATACCCTGTGGGGTATCGATGAACAGGTCTTTAGGATATAAATTTCATATACAATATCAAATATAATGTCATGAATATTTTTTTCGATAAAGAAATCCATATGATATTTTAAGTTTTTAAGTAAATTTTGTTAGAATTACTCGTCCCAACCTCTTGTGAGCTGAACCACTATTTTTGAATCTTGGAAAACTATTCACAACAATAGTACATTTAACTAAATTAAATTCAAAATTATCATAGTTAATTAGACTCTACTAGTTTAGCAGTAATAGTCGATCAACTTATAACATGCAGTTGGATCTGTAAAATGTTCACAGAAACTTCCTACTTAATAATTAATTGTAAAAAATAACTTTTTATTTTAAAATAAATACGTAGTATGTTTGCGAAAGACATACTAAGCAATATATTTATATATTTACGTTGTTAGAAATAATATTACTATTCGCAAATAATTTAATGGAAATATTATGTACGATAAAATATTTATATTCACTTAAATGTGCAAGGATATTTGTGGTGCGAAATATACTCATACTTAATCAGTTTTATATAAATATACTATACAATACTCAATTTGTCTCATTTACCCTAATTTTTCCCTAATCAATTAACCGTTTTTCTAAATGATTTTTTATATCCAAACGAGAGTTTTTCTGTTTAAGGGGAGAGGAGACAGACCCGGAAAAAATGTACAACCATACTAACCCATGCAAAACAGAAATGTGCTGACGAGTCGATTATTTTACATGAAATTTGGTGCTTTTCAAGACAATCTGAAGCAAAAGTTTGTTCAGTACCACAAAACATACGAATACATTTTTCAGTATCACTCAGAGTGGCTCAGCGATAACTTCATGTTTTTTGGACGTACTAAGATTTTTTTATCAATGCACTTTCATATTCTAAAAGTTTTTTGATCCGAACGATTATTTTAAAGCACATAACGTCAAACCTCTTCTTGAACGTTACTCATCAGATCAGCTGACACTTACTGCACACTCCAGTTTTTATTGCAGTATGTTGAAGAACGCTGTGGAAATTTTTAATAACGTGACAGTGGTATCTCATTAGAGAGCCCAGTAAAATTAAGAAGCATTTCACAACCTGCTCGAGTCCATGTTAAATATATCACCGATAAAGCATTAGTTCTATTTATCGACGACAGGGTGACAAACCATTCGTACATAACAACGAGACGAGCTCAAACAATAAAAAAATGTATATGAATCGTCATTTCAATACTCAAATAAAACTCTCCACTGAATCTTCCGTATTACGTGGAGAAGTAGTAATAAAAAAAATATTTTCCAAATACTCCGACAAAATTACCGCCACTTTTATCTAATCCACATTTAGTGATTAGATCACTTTTATTTCTTTCGTGTACATCCTCTAAAGAAGAGAATACAAATACGAATTTGAAAACTTTGGAGAGAGGGTCTCGATATCCGCAGAAGGATATTAACCTCCGGCAAGGACTATTCACTTGCTGTATGTGGCTATTTTTCTTTTAACCTCCAGCCACTTTATTGAACCTACCATAAGAAATAACGGGCTTGTTCAATAAAGCTGTTTAGTGGATTGTAATGATATTTTCGGGTCGAAAGAACAGAGTCAAATTAACTGAGAACGTCCTCGAGAACTATTTTCATCAGATATTTGATTTATTTGTCCAACATTCGAAATTTTGTTTCTTATTTTCAGGGATTCTTAACTGGACACAATATAAAGTCAACTCTTACCTAAACTAAACGACGGGCATACCAACAAAAACGAATTTACCCTGACACCAGTAATCCTTTAAACATTTATATTTTTAATTATTATAATTGTTAAAGAAAAGAAAAAAGGAAAGTTTTGTTTTACTTTATTTACAATAACTAAAATGCCACTATAATTAGGTGATGTAAATCATCATTACGGTGAAAATTCTAGAAGCGCTTAAAAAATACATGTAATACGTTTTCTACATCACATGCTTATTATGAAATTTCCATTACTTTCCTTCGAAACGTAGGCTTCTCTAAATACTATTAACAAATTCTTCTTCTTTTATTAACAAATATCTTCCAAATAAATTTTCTAAATTTATAAGTCATGATAAATTGTATATGACATGTTTTTTTCAAAAGGCATGTACATTTTTTATTACAACGTTTTTGAAATAATCCATCAGGCAGTAATAACATTAAGGATGCTCCGCCTAAAAATTCCAAAAATTTATAAAATTTTTGTATATATTTTAAGTATCAAAGAAATAAGGAAAATTAAATGGTAGAAAAAAAGGGATGGTAGAAAAAAAATAAATTCGCAATCAAACGCACGCCACAAATTCCATAAAATTCATGTTTCCTTTTTAATAGGCGTCTACACGCTATGACATAAAAGCAGCACCAAGAGAATGATATGAGAAGATAATATGTAGTTGCTACGAGTATTAGCCGTTGATGTCAAGATTTAAGTAAGGGAGGTTTTCTGTTAGATGTATACGAATTTAAAATGTAAAAGAAACAAATAAAAATCATTACAATGGCCATGGTGCTGGCTTTATTGAAAAATTATTTTTTGCCATTTGTGCTGGTTGCGGCTGGCTCGAATGAAGCGCAATCTGGAAGTTCAATTCTCAACCTCTTTTTCGAGCAACTGGGGTCGTAGTTTAGCAGTAACGCAGCGAATGTTGTCTTTCAAGGGGTACAACATCTGTGGTTTATCAGCATTGACTAGTGACTTCGCATATTCTTCCCGAAAATAACCCATAGGTGTGAAAACCCTTTTCGAAACCAAAGCTCTTCAACATTAATGTCATTCAATTGAGGAACGAAAAAGTCAGTAATAATGGATCTAAGGCACTCTCAATATTACAGTCAATGACTGTCATTTACTCGCCGACATCGTCTTTGAATACATATGGGTTAATGATTTCACCAGTCCATAAAGCAAACCAAACAGTGACTTTTTGTGGATGTAATGGCGTCTCAGTAATGGAACATGGATTTCATTCACTCCAAATCCAGCAATTTTGTTTATTAACGTAGATATTTAACCAAAAAGAGCCTCATCGTTGAACAAATTATTGCTCAAAAAATGGTTGAGAAGAGCGCGCTACACTCAAGCAAGCCGCGGCACCCATATGCCTGAAATTGTATTTATACACAAATCTCATATAACTACCTTTTCAATAAAGCCAGTATCATGGTCATTATCTCTAAAAACACCCATTATTTGCCTAATAAGTCTGGCTGAGCTTCGTATCACACCACTTCCACGGATATAATTATTTAACAAATTTGGTTTAAGTTCGTCATTTAACGGATATATAATAATATAAATGTATAATAGCTGAATAACACTTCTGTCTATACTGAAGTAATAACGAAATAGTGGTTAGCGCGAAAAGAAACGCTACTAAATGGAAGCGTGACAAATATTTATACAACCATAGCTCGATTCTTGCACTCTAAGAATCAAACAGAATGTCATTGTCTATGCTATAATACAATAATATAATAGTAATAACAATAATACAATAAAAAATATAGTTTTTGAGTTTGTTACAAATTTGGCGATAATTTCCAAAACTACCAAATAGATTTTACAAATTATTTCACTGGAGGATAAAATCAGGTAAGATACAATGAGGTTACCGCATAAATGGTTAGTTTTTAAGACTCGTACATAAACACCTGTTTCAAAAAACTATCATGGATTAAACGGCATACAAGAAATTTGTCCCTCATTTTGATGGGCAACTTAAAATAAGAGATAAAACGTGATATCATTATCTTAAATATAGAGCTAATTGTAAAAGGAAAATTGAAAACAGCTCTTTGCGCTGTAATTGATGAGTAAAAGTAGCTCTCTGTGGTGTAAAGTATAGTAAATCCACTGGTTAAGTCATATAACAATTTATACCCCCCTTGCCTGCCCTTCCCCACAATCAATCCACTTGCCGTTGGTCGCGATTTTAGCTTCAAGAACATTAGCTACGCGTGCACTTACGCACGGGCCCACAGGCGTACTCAAAATAATGGACGTACACATAGTCTCAAATGCAGAGGCGCGTACGAAAGCATGCAAGTACGAACTCATTTACCCACACATTAAAGCTTTAAAATCGATTCCAACCACAATCTCATGTTCACTTTCTTGGGCTAACGTTATACTTTATTATCCTTATTTTCACCAAATATAAAAAATATTGTTTCTCAACACATATGCGGAGAAAAATATTAGATATTATACTAGACAACGAATGAAATTCACAAAATAAACATCCTGTCTGACTGTCAAATGAACTAATACGGGCCGCGCTATTTATCACACGAGAGATTATTTAGAAATATGATTTGTGTTGGAAACTTTTTGCTGCTGCTGCTAAATATTGAATAAATGCTTCAAATCAAAAACTACTTTCAAAATATTTAACTGAACCAATGAATCCAAAAATTTTACAAACATGTCATGTTTATAAATTGTCTACATGATAAATATTTTTATTCTAAATATTACCCAACATATATTGTATGGGCGACTTAAAGTTCAAAGTTCGAGATGCGATACTTCAACGACATAATAATTATCCGGTTCGAATAAGGTGATAAAATAATGCGGGCTTGTTTACTCTATTTAGACAAAGTCACACAGGATATATTTCTTTTGAAATTCGTTAGCTCATTCAATTTAATAATTGTTTCAAAATTTAAGTAGAATATCGACAAGAGACAAAAGGGTTATGGTAGCCCAAGAAAGTGAACGTGAGATTGTGGGTGGAATCGATTTTTAAGCACTAATGTGTAGGTAAATGAATGCATTCGTGCATGCTTTAATGTGCGCCTCTGCGTCAGATTCTATACGTACGTGCATACGTCTAAGTCCATGTATGTGAACTTGCGTACGTGCATACGTCTGAGTCTATGCATGTGAACTTGCGTAAGTGTATGCATATGAACTTGCGTAAGTGTTTCTAGGGTAAAGGCAGGCGAGTGGGTTATAAATTGTTATATGACGTAACCGGTGGATTAATTATAGTTTACATTACAGAGAACTACTTTAGAGACATCCCACATATAAAATCACAGTGCAATGAGCTGTTTTTGAGACACTTGGTTTTTTTCCTCTTACAACTACCTCTAATTTTAAAATAATAATCTCACGTTTTATCTTTTAGTACAAGTTGCCTATCAAATGACTGCAAATTTCTTGAAGTCTTACTATGCCGTTTAGTCCAGGGATTTTCTTTTAAAACAGATGTTTTTCTATAAGTTTTAGAAACTCCACTTATGAGGCAACTTCATTATATCTTGCCGGATCTTCTTTATATCTTGCCGGTTCTTTACTTTTTGAAATTATCGCCAAATTATTAACAAACTCAAAAACAATACTTCTTTGTTATATTATTATTATATTGTTGTGTTACAGCATAGATAATGACATTCCGATTGACCTTTGGAGTGTTTGAGCCAGGCTTAATCTCAGTTCCATAACTGGCTGTATCAAAATTTGTCACGCGTCCAGTTAGTAGCGTTTCCTCTCGCGCTAATTCACCATACCTTTCATTATCCCAGTACAGACAGAGATGTTATTTAACTTTGCGTTTCCTACTGGACGAGTCTCCTGAACTTTGCCCTTTCTCTTGGCTCCACCCCACTTAGTCTACTCAAGTTGTTCGTCCACTACATTCGCTCCATCGATGTTCGCGAATCGACGACTTACGACGGGAATATTAGGCGTTATGTTTTGTATAAGAGTATATTATTATATATCCCTTAAATGATGGATTTAAAGCAAACAGCCTAAACATATTTTATTTTTCTAATTATTCTTTTATAACAAGGCCACCTCAATACTAATAACAGGAAATATTTATCAGTGACAAGCTAATCATCCCTAGTAAATTTTAAATATCATAACCGGTTTAATTTTTACCTAATAAGTTTACAACCAAACAACTAATCACTAGCCAGTTTGTGCAATGGCATAGTTCGTGTGACGGAGTGGCCCATACTTGGTGCATTTTGGTAAAATACTGGTAAAACAACAAAGTGTTTGCTCTCCTATAACACCTAAATATCGCGACAGGTTTGTACAAGATTTGGGGTAGACATAATGATTTGAGTTAACATTCAAAGAAATCTCATAATTCCTGCAGGAGTTTTTACTCAATAATATAAAGTTTGTACTACAACGTGTCTTTAGTAAATCTTTTCTGTTTAATTTGGCGACTATTTATCATGTTTTGTAAAACAGAATAATCAGATAATTTATATTCAATTTATAATAATTATATGGAAAGAAAAAGTTTATTAGTGTTTCTCGAGTGGAATCGCGGAATAACTGAACCGATTTCAAAAAAGTTTTCATTGTTCGAGTGTTTTACTTTAGGACATAAACTTTTAATTACGACTAATTTTAAAAGAGTATAAGAAATTGTTACGAGTAATATAGTTTTTGAAGAGATTTTGCAGTCAATGAATATTCTGAGTATACATGTAGTAGCTATCCCAAAAAACCCGTTGCCTGGTTGGATTTGACAATGTAGAAATCCTACTCTATAAGCTTTCTCAGCAATTTAAAAACTTTTTTATGAATAATTTCAAATTGAGTAAATTCGGTCCACTATTAAATTAAAGAAAGAACAACTGACATTATATTAAAAATTGAAAATATAATCGGACAAATAGTCCCGGTAAATATTTGTAAAAAATTTCTTCACCGTACTTTTAACTTTTTAGTCTTCCGTAACTCAAAAAAGCTTTACCGATATAAAATAACTCCCAGTTACCGTCTATCTAGCCGGTTTTTTTCCGAAACCGTTTGAACTAGATATTTGAAGTTGCTTATATATATGGTGTGGTTTATATATATAAACCACATTGACGAGTAAATATTCCAATATTAAAAATTCAAAACGTTTGTATAACAATTTTAAAGCTACAAAATAACTTTTATTTTAATAATTTTTTTTTTATATTTCGTATGTGTGAAGCGTCAATTGAGGAAAACAATTATAAAAAACCCAAAGTTATTTTTTCACGCATTTATTAAGATAGTTTTAGAAATTGTCAAAAATATCCAAATAACAAAACTATACTTAAGACCATCAAAAATTTACTAGACAACGCATATACCCGTTGAGTAACAACATTAATATATGTAAATAATTTGATAGAAACACTATGCACCGTTAAATATGTATATACATACTTTCTCTTGCATAAAAATACCTGCACGACAAAATTTAAAGATATATATATATATATATATATATATATATATATATATATATATATATATATATATATATATATATTTATACTTATACATTTTCTTGTTTTTTCACAATTATTGTTGCTCAGGGAACGAAATTCTTACTGGTAGGTGCGTTCCTATCATCATTCATCATGAAGAACAACTGTTACTTTACTACAAAAAAGTACAAGAGAATAATAAATACAAATTTTAATTCACTAATTAGCAATGTTTCCACACGCGAAACGGTAGCTTTTAACAGAAACCAAGTTACCGAAATGAATAGCTCATGAATATCGTACGGATACAGCGCACAACATACATCACAGAAAAATCTCATAGCATAATTGATAAAATTTAATTGGATCATTGTCCATCTTCTGTGTTATATGGTTCTATCAGTCTGTTTGTGTTGTCTCCGAGTGTTCACAAATGCTATTTTATTTAATTACTGAATGCAAGGGAAACTACGTTATGAAACAATGATTTGAGAAAATGAAATATGATTTTCATTCAAATGCTCGTATTAAATTTCAGAGTAAGTATAATTAGGATGAAAAAATATGCGTTTGCAACTGTCGACAAATTACTACGATTTCATTGTTTTAATCATTCCACAACAGAACCCTATTCACATATCGTTTGAAATATATCGTTTTGAGCCTTGGATTTTCAGTTATTAAAAATAATTGTTACAGATTTTTATAAAACTGCCTTTCCGCTGCAACCTGTATATCAGACAATAAGTTTATTATTGTTTTATAATTATCCGAAATCACAAATAATAATAAAAAAGCTATTGGTACGTATGTTAAACATTGCAGCATATTTCTAGGACATATTTTCTAATATTTTTTTAATTTTGACAGCTCATTTTCATAATCAAGTAACTATATTAAGAATACTCGATAATAATTAAAACAGCTTTTAAAGTTATTAGTTTTAATTAGGTATGGATTTCCTATACATTGCTTTTTGAAGTAATGGATCTCGAAAATTTTAAAATAATTCGAGGGTATATTTGAATTTGTTATGGAACTGTAGAGAAATGAGGAAACTTGTAAATTCGTAATGTCCGTCGATCTGTCATATCCTCTCGATTTTACAGAGATTTCAATTAATGTGCAGCAAAATATTAGAAACAAAAGTTAAACCCCATATACATAAAATGGCGGTGTAATTTCTGTGCGCATTATACCGAACCTAATATCATTGGACATATCTATCGAAATTAAAATGAATTGACAATTTAATTGTTTAAACTCTGCTTGTAATATATTAAGCTTCATAGTAATGTACAACCTTTCTAATTATTCAACCTTCAACTTCAAAAATCTAAAAAAGTTCTAGATACTTCTGTGGATATGATTCGAACTTTCATTTACAATTAATTCATTGTTTACCAAACGTGTTAAGGCATATGGACAACTAGGGAACACTACTATATATGTATTTCGATATGTACTTTACCTGTTTTTTTTTATTTGAATAATAATTGAATTTACTTAGGTGCTAAATACAAGCTTGTACAATAAATGTCGAATATAATAATAATAATAATTCCAAATATAACCATAATAATAAAACAAATAAAGTTTACGCACTTTGTATGAAATATCTTTTAAAAAATCGACTTCAAAAAAGTAGGTACTTAAAAGTGAAAAATAATTAACTCAAAGTAGGTACCTACTTATTCGCAATGAAAAACTAAGTTATTTATTTCTAAAGTCGGTTCCAGCACTGTCGACCAACTTAGACAAATTAATAATTTAATTTAATTTATAATTCACAATTAAATGAAACTACGTGATGATCTTTGCTAATAGCCCACCTGAAGATGTTGTAATAAAACGAAACCTAGGTCGTGGCAAAGAACTTAAAGAAAGTAGAAATAATACTACATCACGTAGTTTCATTTAATTGTGAATAATGAATTTCTACAAAATTAACGCCAAATATATTCAATAATTAATTTATAATGTAAATTTAAAACCCCAACTTCTAATATATTCGCATTGCGAAATACATTTTTAAAGGGCGTATTTATAAGATAAAATTGTACATTTGTTTAAGTTGATCGGTAATGCTGGCAACCTTTCGAATTTTGCTAAACGGACCTGAGTATATCGTATTATGTTTTGCGGTTTTTTTTTCTTAATGAAAAATGTTAAATTCAGCTCCATCAATTGCGAGTATCGAGTTGAAACAATAGACTCTAAAAGAAAATTAGATGTTTCCAAGAAATATTCGTCAACGAGGTTTATTCGTTTTTTTCGGAAAAACTTATTTGATGTGTGCTTTTTCTATCTGCCTTATTTAAGCAGAGTAATTCATCGACTTTGACGTACTGATTGACATTTTTCACAATCACATTCGGTTAGACATCAACAAAACACCTCGGTACAAGGTATGAATTAGGTATTTAAAAATAAGTACTTAGAAGTTGTTTAACTTTGATTATTTTTATTTTCGTAAGAAATTATTCCTATTTAATTTTATATCACTCTCACACTCTTCACTTTACAAAGTATTAAACAAAATCAGTTTTTGAAAGTATTACACAAAATCAGGGTTGTCACATTTTAGACAAAAATTGTGACAACCGATCAGGGTTATGGTAGTGTCATAAACAACGAGTCGTTGCAATAAAACTGAAAAGAAAATATGAGTATTCCCCAATATTTAATTAACGCCGATTCAATGAGCCTACGCTCTGCTAATCGCTCTGTTAATCAATAGTATTATAATATTATAACATATAATATGAGATTGTTAGCGACTCATACCAGCTTAATAATTGTGCGACGGTATTTTTTTTCCATTGAAAGTGAACATTTTTGTCACGTGTATTTCAAAATTATCATAAAGCAGCGAAGTTTTATTCAGGACTGCCCAGACAAATTGTAAACATACGAAAAAAGGCTTTCCTTATACGATTTTATGTCGACAAAAAACAAAAGTTATAGATTACCAGCTTATTGTCGATCCATCCCAAATTTTCTTATTAACATTACTTGAAAATTATTATGGAGGAATTGACTTGATGCGCCGGTGAAAAATTAAAGTTTTGAATTGACATGTAAGATGATTATAATTAAGGTCACTGATGTTCTCTGATAAAATACATTTGATTATTTGACAAGTATAATTCTTTATAGAATGTTAAATAACTTTTTTGACAAGATTATGAAAAAAGTATAGGCATTATTTTCATAAACAAATTATTAACATAAATTATTCATCACCTTTTCTAACAAGTTCACAATAAATATTGATGAATTTAATCCCAATATCTTTTACTCCTTTATCATTCGTGTATTCCCTTAGCAAGGAGAGTTTATTTTTTAACCTTCCCTATTCTAATTTCTTGTTAAACCAATTTTCAATAGTTGACGATTTATTAATATTTTCAAATTGTACTAAGAAGACTGAAAAATTGAAAACAGTTCTGATTTCTAAATTTAAATTGAAGAATTTAGGTTCTTTTAAACGTTACTTAAGCATAAGAATTAATGTGAACAAAAAAAGGAAGGATATAAGAGTAGATGAACAGGAATATAAAGAGCAATTATTGTACATAAAATAAAAAAGATGCATATTTTGATACCAGTTATACCAGCCAGGAGCTTCAAATTTTACTTATTGGCATTGTATTCCTGTTCCCGTTTATTTGAGAAAGGGCAAAACGCGTGAATTTTCAAAATAATTGTACATTAGCCTTTATAAAACTCAATGCCTCTATATGGTCCGTCACTCTATCACAACCATCTTACGGCTAAAATGATTCATATAAGATTAAATGAGGCAGATAAATTAAAATTTATTCCTTAGCCATAAAGATGATTAGCATTAAAAGTGTCTTCTCGTAAAATATATGACATAAAAGACATTTTTTCCATCACGAGCGGGTATTGATTCCAAAAAAACAAAGCATTATCATAGTACAATATATTTCGATAATACTGAGCAAGATTTCAGTTTGCCAATAGCGGGTTCAGAGCCAGATCATAGGGCAAACGTTACACCACGAATAGAAATAAGGTGTCAATTCATTCCTGAACTAATGGATATCGGTGGCAATAAATAACAAAAACAAAAAAAATTATAGATATTTAATAATAGCAATAATCAAATTCGTTTTCATATGCAATATGTACCGCCTGAATACGACTATAAATAATAAAATAAAATGTCGGAAGCAAGGGAGTAAGTGACGTGATCCCAACCAGTCAATGAATTTATCTTTATGTTACCAATTAATAATTATATAAATTACGAAATTTAAACTTTATTCTTTGCTCCTTTAATATAAAGTATCGGAAGATATTTAGAAAACATTTATTGTTTTTCCGAAATTAATATTAATTAAATGGCAACAGAAATAAAAATATGTTCCAAATATTATTTGCGTCAATAAATTTTACTTAATTTCTATACCATCTTCCTATGCTAGTTATTTTACAAAGAAATGTTTTTAAAAAAATAATCACTTTTGAATACCTTTTTTAAATAACTCCATGACTTTTCAATTCAGGTGCAACAAATTAGTTACGTTATTTATCATTTACTTAGTGCTTATTTCATGCTTTAATTAATTAAATAGAGGTATCGACTCATAAATTATTATACATATCCCGAACAAATTAAGGTATAATAAATTTTTTTTTTAAATTACAATTTGTTTAATTGTCATGTGTCTGTGAGTAATCTATTTAATTAAACTTGAGCTAAGCTTACTTACTTACTAAATTTTGCATAAAACTTCAAGAGATTTTATTACCTTTTTCTTTTCTGCAACAATCATTAAGTTTAAAAAAATAATTTCGTTCTTTATTAAATTTGAAAGCAGCCATGGGATGCAAACATTTCTATCATGCAATTAAATGAGAAATTTAGAAGCTTAACTTTCTCTTTTAAAAATACATTTATTTTAATTTCTCTTATGATTTCTTCTGACCGAGTTATCGACTGTCAAAGTAACAAAGTCAGTCTTGGTTTTGAACAACTATGTATTTTTCGTCAAAATCGTTAATTTTTAATGGATTCACCACACTCACTTGCTACAGAGAATGTTTCAGTCACATAGTTCACATTTATCTCACAAAAAAATTTTAATTTCTTTGATATTCGTACTAATTCAGCTAATATTGACATATTAATTACAACTATTTAACAATATTTTTATTAAAAAATTCAAGAATTTCAAAAACGTATACCAGGGATCAAAAACGTATTTAAGAAATGAAAATTGAATATTTGCAATTGAATTTTTCAAGTCAAGATGGGATTCGAAACGCGCTTATTACGAATTGCTAATTTACATCCACATAATTTATTATGAAGCATTTAAAGAAATTTTGATTTCTATTATTTCAAGTTTTCATGCCAATAAAAACTTAATTAAAATCTCAATAAATTTACTTAAAATTGAAAAAAGCGGAAGTCTGTATGTTATAATACCTATAAAAATCATAAACCAAACCGGAGGCTACGTTATCGCATGATATTATCACAAGTTTTATATTCTTTGTTTACATTCCTCTTTTACATTCAGATTGCTTAACAATTAAAATTCACAACAGATATTCTGTAATTTACATAGACTTCTAGAATAACATCATATCGCCAAGGATGTTGACTCTAACATAATTTCCTTATTCCAAAACAATAAACCTCCACAATTTTACGATTTCCTCGCACTGTAATGGGCTTCCATCGTTTAGATTAGTTGATTTATCGTCGTTAAATTTCCATTTGACTCCCTTCACGAAAGCGCGCCACTCTGATTAACGCAAATAGGGTTGTATAATTTCTCGACCGTTGCCTGAAAAACTAATTCTGTTTATCGCAAATATAAAATTAATGTTCAAGGGGTACTTTTGTGGGAAAACTAATAAGGATACTTTCATCCATGATTAAAGAAATAACCTATGACTTGTCATTGCGTTACTTGCGCGTCGCGTTTTTACAAATTTACGCATTACTTCCATATTAAGACAAGAGACCATTTCATATAATGTGCAAATAATATGCTAATACACTTCATAATTCATCCAATGGGATCATTTTACTGGGCACTTAACACTGTCAGATTTCGACCAATTATACTGTTTGAGTTGTAAAGTGTTTTGGTGGTTATGAAGAAAATATTTTTAATAGAATTTTTTTGTTATCGATTTTTTCTTGCAATCAATTACTTTAAATTGTTCGATTTCGAATCGTAAAGTTTTCAGTACAAGGCTTATTACAACATTTGTCGTTAGCCTTGAGCAAAGTCCTATGCCTACCGTTTTTTTGTTTATTTTCCGTTAGATATTGTATTTGTTGAACAATCTATTACTCTTCACATCCTAATATATTCAGATTGTTAATGGCCGTCTGCCATATCCCATGAACAAAATCATTGACATGTCGTTTTGCAATTGTAAACATCTTTCTTCATCTATCTTACGTAACACTAATTTTTTTTAAGTTACTTGTTCTTAAAATACAATATTTTAATTAACTTATAACATTTTAATTAAATCATATATCTAATAACAAGTCACAACGACATGAAGGAATAAAAATTATGAAAAAGAGTGTAGCTAAAATTAGGTTAACGAATCATTTTGTAACAGATATAAAAGAAATTTTCTAACCGTAAAAATTGTATGCTTACACCTATAATATAAATACAATCATTAACGACAATTAATAGCCGATTCGGGTTTAAACTAAGTTTCCAGCTTAAATAGCACCAGCCTGTTGAAATTATGCCGGGAGGTCATTATTTATTACCTAGAAATAATAACAATCGGCGTATATTAAACTTATGGAACATACTCTGTAGCATGTGCATTAAAAACAACATAAATGTGTTAATTGTTAAATGTGTTAAATGTTAATTCTATAAAAAAAAGAATTCTGCTAAGGGCCATTATTTATTTAAAAAAAATCAATTTTAAAAATTTCATACCTGATGTTTTAATCTTTTTTTTCAGTTAATTAACTTTTTATCACTAACCACTTATGAAACAATTAAAAGAAACATTTCTCATAAATTATTAAGTATTTATAATAAAGATACAAGTAAATTTAATTATCAAACCTGAATGTTTTTTCAACACGTCAATTTCAACAATTACGAGTACATCTTGTTTATATGGTATCTGTAACATTCAGGAAATAAAAAGTCTATTTGTGGTTTATGTTTGAATAATATTATTTTGCTGACATGTATATTAGTGAGTGCATATGTGTTTGTGTTCATTTGTGTGGTGTTTTATGTTAGTTAAATATTGGATAGTTTCTTAATTTTTTATCCACTACAGAACAGAGGAAGTTTATGCGTTTAGGGTTTGGGGATGTTTGTTTGTTTATTTGTTCGTGCAATCCAATGTTCCCATTTATATCAAAAACGGTTTGACCGATTTGGATGCGGTTTTCTGTAAAATGTTTGTGATTTATTGAAAATGGCTCTTAGATAGTTATGTTGTTAGCTCACCGAGGGGCGCCGCAATAAACATTTTGTTGGAAACGAATGTTCCCATTTATCTCCAAAATGGTTTGACCGATTTAAACACGGTTATCTGCAAAATATTTGGGACTAATTGGCGATGATTCTCAAACAGTAGGCGTTATAGTATTAGCTCACCAGGAGGCGCTGCAAGGTTTTGTTGCAAAGGTAATTAGTCAGGTGTTATGTTGTTAACTCGTCAGGCGACGCTGCAATAAACAGTTTTGATTGATCCAGATTAACTACTTTGTGGCCTTTCTTTGGCTTCGTCGATGTGTGATGAACAAGTTACGTAGACTTGTTTCTCAAGCACTCTAATTCTTCCAATGCTATGCTATTGTGTGGATTGTTCAAGAGTTTTCTTTCGACAAAATTTTTTCATCATTATAATTTTATTATTAATTCAATCAATAATAAAATAATTATTATTGATAACATTTGTTGTTGATTATTTAAATTTAATTGTTCTCTTTATAAATTAAATTATTTAGAAATTGATTATATAACTAGTTGTAATTTTAATATATTTTATGTTTTTTATATCATAATTCATCCTTTTTATTTTAAATATTATCTTTGGGAATTATTAAGATATAGAAATAAGTTAATAAAATAGACTTTTTTGGTATATTTTTATTTTTTTTAGGTTTGGTTAGGTCTATTTTCTTATTCGTTACTCATATTTATAATTTATTTTTTAGAAAATACACTGCGTGTAAATTATTTTTTAAACAATTTTGTTTTAATACATTAACTACGACCGGAAATTATTTTAATTATGTATGTAATTTGTAATGTATTTCTTTTTAAGTAATACACAGTACGTAATCAATTCATATTATAAAAATTAATTACACTAATTATATTACTGAAAATTTTATTATTAATACAAAGGGTGATAGCTATAAATTTTTTAAAAAAGAAAAAAGGACCATAAATTAAACATTCAAAGACTCTGAAATATATATTAAGTTGTATAATTGATGATCTGTCTCTTTGAGTTTTAATGTAAGTTAAATGTGTAATATCTAAGTTCATTGTCAATTTAGTGAAAAATAGCCTAGGAAGACACAAATTTGAAGATATTTCTTGTGAGTATTTTTTTTCAAAACATGAGATTTTATAAACATTTACGAAATAACTTATGGTTATTTATGTAAACAAATAATTTATAATAGATACTTTCATTGCTGTTTTCACATTTTTCAGTACAACAGCAAAGAAATCAGCGTTGTTTTTAAAGAAAAGTGCAACAGTAAACGCGTCTATTTTAAGTAGGTTGTTGTTATCAGCTTACACAAAATTTGTCTCCATTTTGAAAATATGTTAACTAGTAAAAACAAGTTATATGAAAAAAGATTGGAAACTTTAAGAAATATGTAACTAAAAGATCGAAGATAACACTACAAACAAAACCAAGCTCGCGAACTACAATCGGTATGTTTGCTTATGTGTGACGTCATCTGACTTGTAACCATAACAGAGCGTTTGCAACCCTGATTGAATATTGTGATTTCTTTACGTATTTTTTTACAAAATATTTTTTCGAAAATGAAGAGAAATACGCTTATTTTTCTGATGTTGTCAAATAGCCTATTGTCTGCGAAACATTGCGCTCAAGTTTATTTTAATTCCTAAAATAGAAAAAAATTTAAGAAATTATATAATACTATCGATATTAAACAGAAAAGAATCTGCTTAATTTATCTTTCTGTGTGTGTGTACATATATATATATATATATATATATATATATATATATATATATATATATATACATATATATATATATATATATATATATATATATATATATATATATATATATATATATGTATTATCGCTAAATACTCATTATCACTAAATGAAGCTAAAATTATACATTGATCACAAAAAATAATATTTGATTTTTAAAAAATGTTTGATCCAACATAAGCAATAACTGTAAATATCATAGCATGGAAAATAATAGACGCTGTACTTGTGTCTGGAACGTGCTAGTTTCCATTAGTAACTATTGCGTCAAAATTTGTAATATGACAGCAGTTTACATACAAAATTGTTTGTGTTAAAAATGACTGCAATTTTTTCTTTAACATCTATAATAAAGAGAAAAGCGATGATTTCTGTGATTAGATGAGCCACAAATATGTGCAAATTGTGGAATACTTGGATAGCGCAATGAACACTCAATGGAGTTTTCGTTATGAATATTTTCCTAGAATACTAATATATTTTATAAGTAAAATATTTTTATCTACTTTCTTTAATGATGGAATGTAAGTTCACCTAACATTTTTTGATATACAATTCCGATATTCAATAAACAAATTATTTTACTTTAGAAAAATTTCATGATAGGGTAATTCATTTTCATCGTTAAATGTGTACAGTGAACATGTCTGTGAAGACCAAACTATGGCTGAAAACGTTGTAAGGAAGCATTATCAACATTTAGTTTAAATTACTAAGTGAAAATTCGCCATGAAAATTCGTGTGCGATCTGTGAATAAACCAGGTGTTCCAAGATAATACGGTATCAAGCACCCATGGTATGCTAGCAAAATTATTCCACTATTAAATATTTTGTTGCGCATAACCAAAAAAAAGTTACATTAACGAAAGTCATTTAATATAACTTCCTTTCAAAAAATCAATAACACTCCTACTCTCCTTCTCCTTCACAAAAATAAAATTTTCTCCGTCGTATAAAAATGGTAAAATTCGAAATGGTAAACAGTATATTTTTGACAAATATTTTTGAAAAATAATTAGCTTCAAAACTAAAAAATAAATGTTTTGCATAAAAAAAATCAGAATCTGATTTTCTGTGCAGAGATGTACTAAAATAAATAAATTTAGGTCCATAATCTAAACTGTACCCCCTGGTAGCTTTAATTCAATTCGATGCTTCCATTTGGTATCTCAAACAATATATAGCAAAATGTTGCAAAACAAAACGTATATCAAAGTTGGAAAACACATGTAAAGCGAAGACGAAAAAAATCTTATCGTTTAGCATTTCGTTAAAAAGGTCTTTTAAAATGTAATTGAAGTTCAACTTAACTTTTTTTTTATTTTTTTATTTTTAACCTCCGCCTGTGAAATATTAAGTTTCAATTTGACGTGCAATATCTCTCTCCTCCTTCCTCAACAAGTATTCAAGTTATAGTACTTCAAAATAATGATCTCCCATCATACTTAATTATTTATATATATATATATATATATATATATATATATATATATATATATATATATATATATATATATATATACATATATATATATATATATATATATGTATGTATAAAATAATTAGTGGTTTTCACTTCTATCTTGTGGCATAGAATTGAAAACTTGTAATTTCAATAATCTATAAGATTTTTTTTTTATTTTTAAACCTACTTACTTTTACGCTTGGAGTCTAGTAATATTAAAATAGTTACGCCTAACGGCAAAACTTAACTAAGCGACAAGATTGATCGACAAATTATATTTTTAAAACAACACAATGTGAAAATTTTTAAAGAAAATAGCTAACTTAGTACGTAAAATAAAGATTATAAAAGTTGGATTATGTTAAATTGATAGACTCGAAAAGCGAGTAACACATTTTCTTGTAAAAAATTCATGACCGTATTGGAAAAATATTTAGTTACATTTGAAAGCACAGTTCTTCTGTAAAATTTGGGGAATTATAAAATATCCAGATACGCAGATATGGAACTGGATACATTGAACTACGATAAAAATTCTCCCAAAAAATTAATCGCGTGTAACTCAGTACACATGATAGAAGCGAACCTTTTGAGCGATATAAATCTCGATTTATAAGTATGTAGTAAGGGATAAAACGGCAGAGGAAGAAAGAATATACTAAGTGTAAGTTCATGATTGTACAAAATTCCTATTAGATGATTTCAATACAATACATTCAGATAAATGAATAAAATGTCATTACAAATAGACGTAAACTTCTAACAAAATCTTATATAAATTAGACAATCGTCAATTAAAAAAGAGCCGCGATGCTAGTACCAAAATACGGCTAAATGGGGCTGAAAGGAATCAGGATCTATTTCTCGTGTTTTAAAGTGTATTTACGACCACTATATGTGCGTTTTCATTACGGATTTATAAAGTAATTAAGTAAATATGTTGTTAATTTTTAATGGATCATATAAACACAAAATTAGTAATAAAGCAATCATAAATAGTTAAATAAATCGAAAAGTTAAAAAAACAGCTGATAGGAGTAGTGCATGCTATTTTTGTTCGTTTTCACGCATGGGTACACTTCTTATCTTAGTCTATCACGTTTATCTATTTCTCTCGGTTTTAGCTAAGTACTCATTTTCCGTGCTTCTTGCGATAGATTCGTTACATTCTAACGTCACAAAAACAAACAAAACGTCACAAATATTGTTTGCAATGAAATTATTATGTTATCTTTAAGGAACGCATCCAAATTTTTATATATACGAGATCTATTTTTCCCTACTACATATTTTCAGGAAGCTGATTTCTCTCTGGATGTTAAACGGCATGGGATGAATGTGAAAAAAACAAATAATTTCAGCGATAACAGATAAATATTATCATGAAATTTCCTCAATACATTTATTTTATCAAATCTCACTATTTTCATGAAAATAAAACTTAAAAAAATCAGAAAACACTATAAAAATTATACATCACTACGGACGTCAGCTGATGATTCACAAAGGGGTGTCATGACGATTGACATCGTGATGTGATATTCTATAATATTATTTCGTCAATTTATTTTGAATAAAAACTAGTTAAAAAAGGAAATACTCAAAATTGTTTTTTTTTCCATAATATTTATTTTATTCTCTTCATTATTTGAAATAATGGACCGAATGACCGCTACGAATAAAAAGAGTAAAACATATGCATAAATAGTACATACAGCATACAAGTAATAATTACAATTTTAATTTTTAATACCTCCCCTCCGTTAAAACAGTTATTTTTTACCATTATTTTATATTAAAATGACTGTAAAATTAGACTGATAAGATTTCCTACTTTTCATTAATATAAACATTTTTAAATTTACATTTCGCAAGTGAAATTTTTCAGTGTGGTAAATATTTGATATTTTGACTCTTTCTCCACTTTTATTTTTTCCATTCAAGTCTCGGTCTTGATTCTCTGACTGCAAAAGTGATTGTTTTTATAACGACAAAGCTTTTCTATGTTTACTTCGAAAATTGCAAAATTTATCAGGAAGGAATGTTTTTCGAGTTTATACATTTACTCGTATAAAAAAAATATAAACCCAAAGACTACGAATATAAACCCAAAGACTACTATTGTCATTAATATTAAATCCAGTTATTTTTACATTCAGAAATTAATTATAATAAACGATGTCACAGTATCTTTAAACAACCTTACTCTCTTCCTTGCAAGTCTAGTTTAATATTTATTTAGTTATGTCGCTCAAGTCATTACAGTTTATGTTACAAATAAGTCACAGCGAAGTTTTAGCAAAATCAATGGAGTTTTAACAAATAAAATGTGGATTTATTACAGCTGACGTTCTTGATTTTACCTTATCCGACATAATCCGAGGCTTTGTTCTGACAAGAATTTTGTGAAATTATTGCCCCACGCTAATCATATTTCTGCAGTGAATATTATTCATATTTCTACCCTTTTTTCTCACAGTATTTGTTGACTTAAAGACATTTATAAAAATAATTGAAGACAATAAGTCCAGGGCAAATTTATCGAAACTTAGAACTAATAATAAACGCAATAGGAGTTACAATATTTGACGACAACAAATCTAATATATTTAAAATACACGGAAGATGCTACGAGAAAAGAAGGAAAAAAAAGACTTTTGTTTCTGTCTTCTGTTGTATTAAAAAGGAAACTAAAATAGAAGATGTTGCAATTATAAAGCCTATGTGATAAGGTAAAAATAATTAAATGAAAACATGTCTATGAAACGCAGCTTAATTATCCAATTCCGCTGTGCTGAATGGATAAACCCACATACTATGTACTCCATAAATCGCTTCTTTTATGACATATACAATACAATTTCTAGGTCCGATAATCTTCAGTCCAAAAGTTACTAGTTTGAAACTACGGTTACCATTAATGGACAAAGTTAATTGGCAAAATATGTATCTAGGATTCCTGTTTATCCATTATTTAACAGGACATGTTTGCCCACTCTTTAACAGGACATGTTTTATCGCATAGAACAAGTTTAAGTAAAAATCACTTCTACAATCCTTAGTTTAATGGCTGAAATTATTCAATATTACAGTCACACTATTAATAGTCACAACGACCACAAACCGATCATTCCAATAAAAGGAAAACTATAAAACTTTCTGCCAACAAATTATGGTACCTATCATTATTTAAAATAAACATATAGTTCCTGTCGTCATTTTAATAGACGTTATAAAAACTCAAAATTAGTCCAAATAAAAATACTACATGTGTATACTATAGAACAAATGATATATCCCTGGTTGGCTGACTAAAGTAAGATTTTAATATTAAATCACTAGCGCCGCAATTATTGATCCAAACACAAAATAAATTATTGATATATACACAAAATAATTTTATGTTCTCACGAGGAGAAGTATCAGTTCACTTTTTAAACATACAGAAAGTAATAATATGATATGAGCTTTAACACTATGTATCTAGGTACATAGTTCTAATCTAAATACTAGTTTACAGTTAGCAGAATAAGAATCTCATTTAATGTTCATTATATGACATAGAAAAAAATATGTAAAATGGTGATGGACCGGAAATTGGATTTAAAGTTTTGCGAATTCACATTGTTTTATAACAAATACAAACGATAAATTAACTCCGTTGACTTGCAGGAGTAGAAGTATCTTACATCAATATTGAAATAAGTTTTATACTTTGTATGACAACTTAATGTCAGGTAATAATTTTATTTGTTTCATTCCTAATTTTAAAATATATTTTTAGTAAGATAATTAATTTTAAAAGAAGTTTTAGGAATTCTAATCAGCCCAATTTAATGCCAGGTTAGACAATTTTTTTAAATCTCGTGGATTTGTTGGATTATTTTATATTTCTAAACAAAACGTTTGTCAAATTATTTTATAGAGTTTAGTAATAATACACGATTCACGAGTGGCTTTTTATGAATCAAAAACTGTGTCAGGGAAAATTCTCGCAAATAATATCCTTAGCTTTTTCCGACACACGCAACATGTAAATTCGAGGTTTTGCATTACATTCCATTTTAATTCTTATTAATTATAGATGTGTTACATGTAAGCATTTGCATACGTATCTCTTATTACTTCCATTCTAATAAGGTTCAAACTTCACAACATGTTAACAAAAAATTGTTGATCTTACAAGTAACAAGAAAAGCTAATTGACTATAATAAAGCCATCCAATGGTACACTACTATATTTTTTTAAATATATCGAATGCATTATACAAGAAAACGAAACGTCGTATAAAACATAAATAAAAAATGGTGAATAAATAATGACAATAATGGATGAATGGTACACAAATGCCAAATTAATCTTATCCCCTTTAAATACTCTCCGTTTATATACTTCTACGCCGTACTTATTCAGCCAGAAAGCAGTAGATGCATTCCCTTACTTCTTGATAGTTACAACAACAATCTTACTCAGTTACGCTTAGATAACACTATTTTCTATGTAAATTGCTCTACATTAACTCAAATTATAATATTAGAAAAAGACCCTTTTACTTTTACAGTAAATATCATAGTTTTATGTGATTAAGTATTTTTAGCGATATTCAGTAGCAATATTACTTATTAACTTTAACGTTTTTTATATCTGCAACTTGGGCATTTACACACGGACATTTACCTTAAACCAATATTTCACCAATATTACTAACGCAATCTATCTAAATAGTTGTGAACATGTATGTTTAAAACTATACTTACTTTCTGTATATATTTTAAGTAAATATCGCAGGAATACGCCTGTTACGGATATCTCAACTTTAAATTTGCGAGTGCAGTTTGCACCAGACACCAAATATAAGGTTTCCTCATAAGTTTGTATACAGAATAAAATGAAAATTGGACCGGAATGAATCTTAGTATAAAAGTAAGTTTGGCTCAGACCTAAGTTAAAGTCGTACATAGATGTATTATTAGGTATTTATTATTTTTTTGCTTATTCGATCACAAAAAAAGCATCTCGATAAAAAGTCATTTAATTTTGCTAAATATTTCTTTAAGAATTAAATTCTTTAAGTGTATTCATGAATGCAAATCTCGCTAATGAATTATTTTATTTGGTATAAATAGATACCCTATATATATATATATATATATATATATATATATATATATATATATATGTATATATATGTAGATACCGATTATCTAGATCCGTAGCTAAGGTCGTATAACAAAATTACTCGCTAATGTAATTTCTGCTAAAAATCTACCAGAGCTCCGTGTAAAATGCCGGACTTCCTTAAATGAAATAGTTTTTGGAAATTAAAATGCCAATTCAGAAGTTAATTTTGGAATTTAAATGAAAAATGTAATTTTCTCATAGACTATGTCTGATAAATACTTTTCATTTACTGTATGAGTAGTACGTGTTATCAAGAGCCCCAATATTCACCTTTTCGACTAGCGCTCAACGTCGATTTGATTGTATAACGTCTTAATAAAAGTTTACTGTTTTAATTTATTGTTACGCTTCGAAAATACTTTTATAGTTGGACTCATTAAGAACTGGTTATTATAACGTTTCGCACCGTCATATGTGTAATTTTTCATCAAAAACTCGAGTTGAAATTTTGAACGATAAAAATACTTCCCTCACTCTTTGCATCACATAAAAATAAAGTAATTTACAGAAAATTTCACTCTTTTGATTCCATTTCTTAACATTACAAATCAATATGTTAAAACCATGTCATTATCTTACACCAAATACCTGCAATAAAAATTATGAAACTTGTTTATCTTAATAATTTACCTGAGGCATACATTTCAATAATATTAATCTAACAGTACAGAGAAAAGGCAAAATAAGAACGAGGTTAACTATTCGAATAGGTAAGTTTTATATTAGTTAGTAAGTTTTATATTAGTATTCGAATAGGCAAGTTATTAATTATATATTATTATATGTATAACGCCATGTTATTTTTAATAAATATTCTTTATTCTTACTGGTACTTAATTAAAACAAAATTTCAGAATAAAATTTAACCTCAATACTTAAGAAAATAACAAAATTAAATTTATTTATTTAAACGTTCAATGCGTACGAAAATTAGTGACTTACTTATAATAAAGTTTAAAACCATGAAACTCACCGCTTACACAAAATAAAGAAGAACAACAACAATTTAGTGCGCGCGAACGACTAATACTTCTCGTTTACAATACTACCTCGTAACATTGAATACTTAGTGTCAATATAATATCAATGATTTCTACAAACTCCGCAAATGTAATTAATATGCTATTTTCTATGACAAAAAAAGCTTACCCTCGCGTAACGTTCCATGAATCTTCCTTAACGATTGTTCTAAAACAGAGCGGATTTAGAAAGAGCTAAAAGCTTTTAATCATATTAAGATTTGTACTTTAGTTTTTTATGGAACATTTTATCTGTACAAACTATCTTCATAATAAAAATAGTTTTTTATGAAAATCTTCCTTGTAAGTACCTATTCCTCGCACAATACCGTTGATCGTTCTTGTCAATCTGAGTTATTTATTGTTGAAAATTATGCTCGTATCCGATCTGCTTCCAACCTAATTCATATACCAGAGTATAAATCAGAACGTAAGATATTGCGCAAGAAATACCGAAAGTGTCCAATGCAAAGCGGTCAGAAATCGGTTTCCAAAATTCACAAGTAGATTGCACATGTGTAGTCGAATATACTTCAAGGCTTCTTATACACGTTTTATCATATATACCTGCGTAATCATATCTAATATTTACGCAAAAATCTTATTATATGTTGAAAAAGCCATGTTATTTTTAATAAATATTCTTTATTCTTACTGGTACTTAATTAAAACAAAATTTCAGAATAAAATTTAACCTCAAAACTTAAAAAAATAACAAAATTAAATTTATTTATTTAAACGTTCAATGCGTACGAAAATTGGTTCACAAAAATGGTGGTCTTGTCACTGCAAGAGCAGTACCTTCTTAAGCACAACAATAGAGTGAGTAAGACTAGCCGTGTGGGAGACTAAGGAGAAATGCAACGTACGTAAATAACAGACAAATGAGACAAAATTGCAAAAGTAAAACTACTTTAAACAATGAATTAAATTCAGCCCGAACACGTACGAATATTAAGTTTACTAGTTAGACGAGCAGTCTTGAGTAAAACCAGACAACATTTTTATTACAATGAGGCAATGCGTGAATTACACTAATAAAAATATGACACAACCACAATGCAATACCAAGTTAATCAACTATTTCGCATCCTGAGTAGCTGAATTATCCCAGTTATAACAGATAACAGAGAAGAACAACCTCTACAACCTGAGCTGTCAAACATCCTGCCCACTGCAACGGCCTTAGCGTGTAAGTCATCTTGCTCTACAGCACGCACGGCTTGTTAGTAAGAACCCTTTTAGTGCAAAAAAAAAATGTGTTTACCTTCAGAAATACTTTTCCGATTGCAAATAAAATCAATATAAAGTCACTGTTTTTTCTATAAAGAATTCGTACAAATTTGTATATATATAACAGCCTGTTTTTTCGTTGTAATATATTTTCACAAGGCTGATTCATCTCTTTATTCTGAACTTAAAATGTCTTTGCTGAATGCCAAAAAGTTAATCAATTATTTCATCAAATCCCATCACTCCTAGGAAAATAAAACTATCAAAAAGCCCTTTTTCATAAATATAAATCAATAATAAGTTCAGCTGATGATTCGCAAAGTTTTTTCCTACAATTTTCATTATATATTCATGACATTATACTGAATATGAAAGAGTAAAAAAAACAACTTTGTTAAAGTTTTTTCCGACAATATCAACTTCTTTCTTTTTATATAATCCATAACTTTATATGTATTCCCGTGAAATGAACCTACAGGATACAAGTAAAATTTAAAATTCTAAAATTTAATAAATTCACCCCAAAATTACATTTATGTCTTATTGAACTATCCGAATGTGTATTGCAGTCACTAGAATATTATTTTTAGTCACTAAATTATATTGCACACATTAGTAATAGAATAACACATATTTTATTTGTTCGTTACATAAAAAGTAGTTGATATAAGCATGTCTTCAGTAAATACTCCCAAGCAATTTTTCACACACATTCCGTTACTTTATTTTAAAATTACTATAAAATTAGAATAACAGGATTTTCATTTTTTCATTAAGATAAAAAATTACAAGTTTCAATTTCGCAATTTAATTTTATCAATGTAATAAGCTCTTTTTGTACGCTCCACTTATATTCTTTATGGTTCAAGTCTCGGATTCGATTCTCTCGCTGCGTAAGCAATTATTTAATAACGACAAAGTTTTTCGAATTTTAGATTTATCACGAACAAATGTTTTTCGAGATTTTAAAATGTTCCTTGAGCAAAGAAATAAATTTATTCATGCTGAAAAATTTGTGTTGTAAATCAAAAGAAAACTTTGGTTTTAAATATTAAATCCTTTTATTTTCTTATACGGAAACTATTTATAAGAGTGTCTTTAAAGGATCTCGCTCTGTTTTTTGTGGATCTAGCTTTATGTGTATATAATTTCTATTGCTCAAGTCCCCACTCCAGTAAGTCAGAGTGAACTGTCAGCAAAACCAATTTGGTTTTAACGAATCAATTATAGATTTATTACAGTTAATAATCTTGATTTTACCTTATTTCTTAAACATAATCCAAGGCTTTATGCTGATAAATATTATGAAATATAATTTTAGGCTAATCTTATTTCTATAGAATATATTGTTCATATCACGTCTTTGTTGCTTGTAGAGTTTATCGATATAAACACATTTTCAAAGCTATTGAAATCAATAAGACTACGCTGCTCCGGAAAAACATATCAACACTTTTGAATATAATATTGAACGCAATAAATAAGGCGTACAGTACTCTTTCGCCGAATCGATCCAATGCCATTTCATTAGAAACTTAAGTTGCCCTTAATGTACTAAGTTAATTGGGAAATAATCTAAAGTTCTAATTTTCAGATTTATATACGTATATATTATTATTTTCATCCAAATAACGTCCAACTGGTGAAACGATTTGACAAATTTTATATTGAAAGCTTAATCATGCGGAGTCAGTGTTATACACCCTTAGGCACAATAATTTTAGGAAACTTAATTAATTCCCTTAAAACCTAATAAAACTCTGCTAATCATAAAAAAGGGCAAGTAACTTTTACTTCCGCGACCAATGTCGAATGGTCTATAAGTACCGACTTAATCTTAACCTTCACTTCAAACGCTCTATGCATATATGCTTCCGCGACATGCTTATTCAGTCAGAAAGCAATACATTAGCGTACTTCTTGAGATTTGAAACAGAATTCACACTGCGTTACGCTTATATTACATTGTTTATTATTAACGACCGAGGTTTCAGCTAGTTTCTACCAAAAAAATAGGTTGGGTCGCATGAATTACCAGATCACTTTTTTTTCTCGGGCGCATACGGCGTCGTCGGTTGAGTGACCAATAATGAAATATGAGTGGACCTTTAGCTCTCCATCCACCAACCATCGATTAAGTCGTCAGGTGTCTCTTTTCACTCATAAAATAATAGTATTCTTTCTATTGAATTGATAAATAATCTGATCCAGTGTTTTACTTACTCGAATTGACAATAGATGAATGAGATATTCAATAGCTATATAAGTTCATGGAAATTGATTTGATCTGATAATAATTTAGGTCTTCGGCTGTGTTTTCTTAATTTCACGTATTTGTTCGTAGATATTGGTTAATGGATTCATAATAATTTGTTCAATAGATATAAAATAATTATACCTAATGTTCATATTTTTATTTAAGTACTTCTAATATTCTTCCATTGGTTTAGGTTTGGGTGAAAAACATTGATTTAGGTGAAAAAATGTCACGAAAAGCAAGAAATCCAATTTAGCGATTTATCTGAAGTCGTTTGCAATATTTGTAATAAATCACTTTCGTTCGATAGCTATGAAATCAAAAGCAAATATTACACAGAGTAAAGCAACATTTAAACAAATTTCATGACGCGGAGCATATACAGTTTTTAAAACGACAGTAGAAATTAAGAAAAGAGACTAAATTAAGATAAACCGATTCAAAAAATTCCTTGATCCCTTATTGACCTTTTCGAGTTGGCCACAAAACCTACATCCCAAGAATGATTATGAAATTTCACTAAAAGCAGATAAAGCCATTATGTATTTGATATAATTTTTTATATGCTGCTTTATTTCCGGGTAGAAAGCAAAGCATTCCGATGATTCAACTTGAGTGATACCCACGTTGTTTACAAATATCGACTCAATTTTCCAAAATATCACTAATGCCTCAAATCTTAAAAATTAATAGACAAAAGCTAAAAAAATTAACAGCGAAATGCAACTAATTGAGTGCAACAACCGATATATAGACCACGCGAGCAAAACATATTCACACCTTAGCTTCACAAGTCACGTCATCACAGAGTACCAACGCCTAAAAACGTTATACTGTCTGCATCTGTACTTGGATTAAGATCATACCAGCTAATACATCGAACAAACACTGAGATAGTTAATGAATGAAACCTAAATGGCAATTTTTTTAAGATTACGTGACAATGTGGCTAATATGGTTTGTCCTATGCGTGGTCACTATGAATTTTTCGGTTGTGTGTCACATACGTTGCAATTGGTGATAAAACATGCACTTTCTGTTTTTAAGTTAAGTAGCACTGGACAAATTTACGCAAATCGTCGAAATAATGTACTTGGTAAAAATGTGGAAAATTGACTTTTTTAAGCTTGTAAGACTTTTTATTATGATTTTAAAGTTACTATCTAAATTAGCTACTATATTCGCTACAACATTTTAATTGGTTTATTCTTTACGACTTTTTTTTTACGTAAAGTTACTGTTTTTATTTTCATTTTCAGTGAATCCAATTGTCATACCAATGATTCTTATCAGTGTGGAGACTGTTAGTTAGATAGATTTAAGTATTTTAATAAAAAGGTGGCAAATATAAGATCTCATTAAGTTTATTAATTATATATAATGCAATAACCAAGAATATAATAATATTATTTCACAGTTAAAGAGTTTGTAATATTCAAATATTATTTTTTTGCGATATGTATAGTTTAATTTCTAATTAGTTATTTATTTTATTGGCGTGGTCCAAAAAATATTACCAGGAAGAGTTAGTTGAGTTGACCCATATTCAAACACAAGCCAAAATTCGATTTCGGTTTCGGCTGAAAATCTATTTTTCGTTCGGTCACTATTTACTGTATAAATAGCACGACCTTCATTATACTTGGAATATCGGTGAAAGGAAACTGCTCGGTCCTTATTAATTTTACATTAAATGTCATATTTTTATGTAAATAGGCATTTTTATTGACAGAATGTGAATATCACCTTACTTAAGCTGTTAAATACAAAACTGAAAATAATAGACACCTGGAAATTAATTATTTTATTTATATAAAAATATAAAAGCAACAAAAAGTAATCTACTTGAATTATAAATGCAGGTATGATGTATTTCTTCATATTAAAATAATTATACAACATATTCATAGAGTTTATAATAAAATTGCCAAACATAGACCATAAGTCACAAGTAATATGAGCGGTTAGCGAGGTATTGACGCGATTAATTTAGTTTAATATTCCGAGCGCCTGGTATGGCGCTAGTTTATCGAAAAGAGGAACTTGAAAATCAAATTCTTCAAGGTCGTCGGGAGATTCCATCGCCGTAACAGTAAGGATATATTGTTTCTTGCGTGATACTGCATTGCAAAAAAATTACTTATTGAAAATTTTCCTGATGTCTGGTTTGCAAATACAATGCTTATATTAAAAAGAATGGACAAAACTTACACTGTTATATAATACGGAAAGTGTTTGTAATCTTAAGAAATATTGCCTGGTTATGTTAATAATTTTCCATAGTAATCTTTGTCCTGGATATTGCAAATACTCTGTAGAAATATCTGTGAGGTAATTATTCTTAAGCATCATCTAAAGTACAGCTCGTGAAAAACTAAGGTTTTCATTTCATGTTTAAGGAAAACCCTATGTGACAATTATTTTGCAGAGTAGGAACGGACATAATATTTTTAAATGATTTTGCACCAATATTCAAAGCAAAAAAAACGCTGATACATTTGAAGGAACTGTTGTCTTATGAAGTGGAAAATTGACTAACTCAAGGATCATTTGATATTATTTCACAAAAAAGAGTGCGGCTAAAATATAAATTTTGTCTCAGCCTTATGGTTTGAAATATCTTTGCGTATTTATAGTTTCACGTCCTTTATTTTCTATATCATTTAGTATCAAATACAAATATTCACAGTACCAAAAATACATAACTCGAAAGCACAGCGCAAAAGTCACAAAACGGCCCTAAATTAACTCTTTATTAAAAAGGATTCTTGGACACCGGATATATTTTTGATGAACACTTTATAAGACGCGCTTTTTGGTATTGCTGTTCCACAATGAACATAATCATGACAATGATTTGTCAAATGTTTCTGCCAAAATAGTGTATACTAGAAATTTGTGTATCATTGAAATATTTATCAATATATAATTTGGTATATTAATTAATCTTGGTTTTGTAATAAAGTCTATTTGCTTGTGAAAATAAATATTTATTTTAATATTATTATTCCAAGGTCTAATGGCTGAAGATCTGTGAGCGACGCCAACTTCACATACTTACACTTGTTTTTAATATATTAAAAAAGCCTTGGAGCCAAATTATCTTACTTGCATATTTAAATATTTGTTTGCTCACGGCCTTGGGCTACGACTGAAAGTTCACTCACCCTACTTATTCCTAAACATACCTCTACCACTAACGAAAAATCCTTCACTGTCCAAGCAGCAAAAATTTGGAATCACCTGGATCCTGACATCAGGAAAATCACGTCTCTAAATATTTTCAAAGATCAAGTGAAAAAGTCCTGCTTGTCCTGAAACCTTTCCCTTGTCCTTTCCTGTCTTTCTCATCCCAAATCATCTCAATAGTTTGTATTATTTATACTATTATATTTTTTTAATGTTTTTGGTCTAATGTACTATAAAGAATTTTCGTTGCAAAATCTCTTACCGTCTACCGACTGAATTTCAAACCAAACCAGGCAATACTTCTTAAGATTATAAACACTCCGTATTATATAACAGTGTAAGTTTTGTCCACTCTTTTTAATATAAGCGAAAATAATTTAATAAAGTTCAGTAGATGCTCTTGTTATTCCATTATAAATTTATATTCGCGTTCTGAAATTCATCGCAATTTTATTAAAACATTTGACAACGTAAATGAAAATCTGCTAGAATTGCACATTAAACAATTTCTTACGACTCCGTATAATGACGTGTCATGTTTTCACATCAATTCAACAGCCCTTCGATCGATTAGTAAACATATAAGTTTTACCCTTTACCAGAAAAAACCCTGTTGCTATAACATAGAAGTATAGAAAGGAAATTAGAATCAAATGTAATCACCTGTCATAATTCTATACTTTCTTGCTACAGGTTAAATAGGTATTTTCGAATTTGTATTTAAAATTTAATGCGAGTACATATTTTTGAAATCATCTTTGAAAGCCTTTGATTTGTGTATGGATGCATTAATGCAATAAACAATTGTTTCCTGGATTTTCTCTGAATTAATTACGGAGCGCTAACAATTTAAAGTTGAAAACCAGTCTTTCGATTCGAAAGTTATCGAATAGCCCAAAGCCAAATTCTAAGCAGCATTGCTTGGCGAAACTTTAAACGTGTTTAATTAAATATAGCATTTATTTATACATCATAATGTACATTTTTTAAAATCTGCTCGTACCTTTAATATGATGTTCATTTTGATAGTCTTCTTGAATTTTTATTTTTCATATTTTTATATTGGGCAAAATGGCGTCTCTCAACCTCCATATTGCATGGACGATAATTTTACCTACCTAAGAATATGAAGAAAGTTAAGACAATACCTCATTTGTCTGAGTCTAGTCCGACTCTCTCATTCTATTAGTACTCCTCAATTGTTCTAAGTTTATAGAATTATCTCAAAAATAAACCTTTTACATAGGCAAATAAGCGAAATTCATTTATTTAAATATAGTCACTGACCTTAATCGTTACGTCGATCGTTTTATAGACTAGAATATTTCAAAAGGTTGACGTTTTTATTTTTTCCGCCCAGCATTCTCCCAGAGCCGCGCCATTTAAATTAGTAAGATTTAGATTTATCGTCATTTAATCTCCATCTTAGGTCGAGCTAAAACGCAAAGCCACCATCCCACCATTAGGGTTGAGTAATCCTTTAATTATTGCTTAAACGAGGGATGTTCTACTAAATTTAGGGCGATGATGCTGTGTATTTATATAATGACACTACCGAAGCTGAAGCCAAAGCCTTGCTTATGCTTATTTACAGTACAATTTAATAAATTTGAATATAATCAGAATAGGAAATGGAAACATTGATTACAAGAAAGCCTTTTTAAAATAATTAAAAAGCGACTTACAAAAAACAAATGCTGAATGCAAGTAACAAAGAATAAAAATCGTAGGAGTGAACAATTTTTACTCGCTGTATGAATAACCAATGATTTTACGAAATTTGTTGAACAATAAAAAAATATGCCCGCACTGTTTAGTGTACTAAACATTATGATTCCTGTTATAAATACTCTAACCTAACCTAACCTTCTAACTTATCATAACATATAATCTAACCTAACATTCTAACTTAACATAACCTAACCTCAGCTAACCTAACCAAACCTTTATACTTATTATAAAATAAAGTCGTGTATGTCTGCTCCTCCATAATAACCTAATAAAAAGAAAACACATCCTGAAATGAATAACTATTTTAATATAGGATTCTCCGTATCCGCTCCTCCGTGTATGACCCAATATGAAGAATATATAACCTGAAATAAATATGAAATCAGGATACATCTTACTAATATAATAGTCATCTATGTGCAAGCCGCGCTGGATGTAACCTAATATATGAAGAAAATTATGAGTACCGCTGTGCCTTCTTTTCATTAGAAAATAGTTTCATAATTTATCTTTAATTGCATAATCTAACATAACCTCACTTTATTATATTTATTAAGTTACTCACAATTAAATGAAACTACGTGATGTAGTATTATTTCTACTTTCTTTAATTTCTTTACCACGACCTAGGTTTCGTTGTATTACAACATCTTCAGGTGGGATATTAGCAAAGATTAACTCTTAGGAACAACCAATAGTATTTATATGTTTCAAACACAATAGCGGAAGCCTGGTTTGTTGAAACAATTGAAAAAAAAACATTTAAACTTTAACTATGCCAAATCTCACACTCTTCTGTGCGCGCAATATGCTCAAAAAGTGGTATAACATTTTCTCTTCACGTATTAATATATAAATATTTTATACCTAGAGGATTTCGTGAATAAAAGCGGTCGCGTTCTTTGCGAATTCGAAGTAGATGGTGAGATGAAAAGTTTGTAATGCGATTTGCTAAAATTATAACGATTTTTTATAAATAATTATATTTTGTTCTGTCAAAATAAAATTTAATTTGTCGTCCTAGTGGAATGTATTCTTAGATATCCTTACATAAAAAGCTCACATTCTTATTTTTATAAAAATATGAGAAAAAGCATACACTAATTCTTCTTATATTTTTCTTAGCATATAATTTAATCTGGGATATTCCATGTTGTTGAAATGATGAAAAAAATTAAATACTGTATGGGCTTAATATTTACAAAAAATAGTGAATATTAAACAATATTGGAGAGTTTAATTGCCTTAAAAAGAGACTGATGTTCATGTCAAAGATATTTTTGAAAAGTCGGCATTTTAGGCTCATAAAATTAAACGGATTCATAAAATATCTCGACATCGAATAATAATTTTGTTTAAATTTCGCTGTGATTAAAAAAAACAAAATTTTCGTAAATACAGATTTTTATCTTTGTTATTATCGTCGATACAAATATATAGATATTCCCCATTCACCCATTCGTCTGTTATACTTCGCCACCTATAAAATCAACGAGCTAACTATAAATGTGAATAGGATTAGTTTTTAAAAACATTTAAGCGCGCGGTTTCTGACAGTATCGATACGACCAATAGTATAGAAAAATTATTTTTTTGGTACTCTCTGAATAGTTTTCTTTTTTAAAGAAATACTACTTTCAGATATATACACGATGTCCGGGAATAGATGTCGGAAAAAGAAAGACGCTATTCGTTGGCTATAAAGGAATAAACTGTCGTTGAAATAAAACGTAAAACACGCCCTTTTTCTAGTTGAGTGCAAACAAATTTTACACATAACTCTTTTTAATACACGCTATACTTGCTCGGAGTACGGTTTTTTGTACGGATAAAGATGGTAAATAATTACGAATATCACGTTTAAATAATATTTTAACGCGAAAGTCACGTTTTAAATTTTATTTTAACGACAATCAACTATTTTTCAGTTAAGGAATAACGTCTTTCTTTGTCCGACACTAATTTCCGGGCACCATGAATATATATATATATATATATATATATATATATATATATATATATATATATATATATATATATATATATATATGTATATATATATATATATATATGTATATATATATATATATATATATATATATATATATATATATATATATATACGATAAGCACCTTCTATTTTGAGAACTTTTGAATAAAAATTAATAAATCACACAATTAATAAATATAAAGATTAAAATAATCATAAAAATAAAAGGGCTAAGAAAATGTCAAACGAAATAACAATATAATTGGTATGTTATAAGTAAAACAATTGAATGCTACTGCAGTGTAAAAAGGAAAGTTGAAAATTGTCATTATAAAAAAATAAAAACATTTATATCTTGATATAACGGAAAATATTTTGTACATTATTTGAAAATATTTTGTTTATCATAAATTACGCCATAAAATATCAGAATATTGTGCTTGAGATATATTTCCAGTGAAAATTGAATTCACTGTTATATAATAACTGAAATTCTGGCTAAAATATTTCATTCGCATTGAACTGAACAATGTCCAGCAATCTTATTAATACCATTAACAACAAATATTCAGTACGCGGAATAAACTACAACATCAATGTTTGCAATTACATTATAGTTGTATATACCGATAAAATTGTTATATGGAAATTAATGTGACAAACAATTTATAGCATCGAAATATTCAATATAGTAAACTGTATTGTATTTTTTAGTTCGAAAACATCAAATCACGGTGATTTAGATGCGAATAATATATATTACAAAAATTAAGGAGGACTCGCTTATGATAAGTGACATTGTTTTTTAGCCCGCGTGTCTTTCCGTTACAATTTTTGCACTTTTTGACGACACACTTAACCATTTTCCATCAAAAATAAATATACTTCACAAAGTGGAAATGTTTTATCTCCGCTTGACTGACGTTAAAGTATGACTAGATGCACACTTTGCATCAAACAACAGTTTGCTTACAAACATTTTGTCAAAAATTGACAAACTTTTAGACGCGAAATATGGGCGTGTGCTAGACACTTACCTCCGTGAAGCACATACTAAATTAACAAGCAACTGAACGATGCGTGAAAAAAATCCCAAAATATAAACGCATTGATCTTAATATAACGCTAAATAAAAATATATCGCAAAATAAAAAGATTTAGAACGTCGTAGTTAAAAGCTATATTTACACATGTCCGCCCCACTATCATAGTCTCACTTTGTGATTCACAATTTAAACGATTTTAGTCATACATGCTTGAATGAAACTTTACAGGTAAATGCTTCATCTACCTCAATTAATATGTAGTAGAATGTTGGCAAAATTAAAATACACAACGTGCGTACAAAGTGGGGGGGGGCGAATTTATTTTTTTGCGCATCACTCTGAGTGAAATCATGATGTCATTGATCATCGGAGAGGTATTTTAAAATTAAACGGAGATTTCTTTTTTCATTTTTAATTTTTAAGTCCCGTTTATAATATTAAAATGTAAAATGGTAGCAATGTGGCACCCTTCCATTTTTCAATCATGTGTTTAAAAATTTAAAAAAATTCTATATACCAAAATTTCATTAAAACTACAAATGAAATTATTTTGATTAAATTACGTCAACAATTTCAGGAGATGTAGATAAATACAAACATTTGCTTTGTCCGCGTTCCGACACCCATTTGATCGGTTTTTTCATACTTTCCATTTTGTTTGAATATCCCAAAATTATATGTATTTAATCCCGATCCCGAAATATTATAAAATTGAACGATGATTCCAGATACCATGGGATTCAAATTAATTCATCGCAATCCGTGTGGCGGAGATTTTTGTTTAATTTTATACGGAACCTTTTCATCATCATAACTTAGGAACTATACATCATGATGAAACAGAAACAGACAGGCCGAGAAAAAATATAACTTTTTTAACATTAATGAAAAAGGCACTTAAAATTACAAACTTTTTCTGTTTCAATTTTATTTAATTCTATGAGACTATTTTCAATATTTCATCAGAATGAAATTCATTAATCGCGTTATGATCTACAGAAATGGCTACAATAGACACACTGGTCAAGTAGGAACCGTTTGGTTACGCTATTTGGTAAACGTTGTTTAAAAAACCTGTCAAGTACACGCAGAACTCTCACTACGAGGGTTCCAAGCACATTTAGGAACTTATAAAAATTTAAGGGTACATAGTATTTCCAGTAAATATTTAGTAAATATTTTTACTAGTTATACCTTTCAAGATAAAAACGAACGAACGATAAAAACGCATTATTAGAAGCCATTGATTTTTGGGTTTTTTCCTTCACTTCTGCTGTAAAACCTCCCATTACGCCGACTTTCAGGATTATAGATCGACCGAAAGTATAAGGTTTTGATGATCAGCGGATAAGACTATTGGGTGAACAAAAAATACACTGTAAAGGGCCGTATCATTTCGTTGCGTAAACCAAAAAAACAGAATTCACACCAATTTAAGGCTATAGGTCTCGGTATCGATACTAATTTCAACTTAGAATCTCAATTCGTTACGGCGAAAAAGGGTTTTGACAGACGTACAGACGGACGGATAATCAAATTATTCTATAAGAGTTCCGTATTTTTCGTTTTGAGGGATGGAACCTCAAAAATGAACGATGTGTTTGTATAATATCACATATATAGCTGCGTTTATTTTATACAACTTAATGTTTAGGTTCTGACTGTAATAAGGGTAAGCAGCTTCCTCCTCAACTCACTTTTATTGAAAACTGTCCTGATTTAGATAATTCACTGCCAGTCTCTAGTAGAAAAGGTTGTAATATGACTTTTCTAGTCCCTATAATTTTGTTTCATATCCCCTGCAGCCGTTTTGACATTCATGGATCATATGAATATCAACAATTAATATCTATGAACATTGCTGGCTGAAATTGTAAAACATATATATACGTATAATACCAGCCAAGTGTGTCTCAGAACGGAATTCCATAATTGACAGTGAGTAAGGTTTATTCATATTTATATGGTACTGTTTTCATCTATGTATATATAGGGTAGACAAAATGCATAACATTACTTATTTTTATAAAAAACTTTAGTTTCAACAAAAAGGTGTAATTATTTCTATCGAATTTTATTCAAGTTGACTATAAACAAACTAGGAACCCCCAGAAATTTCGCCGTGTCCGTCTGTCCGCCTATATATCAATCTAAAATTTAGAATGATTGTATATATTTATAGGGCTAACAAAGTTATGAAAGAAATTTCTTGAAAATAGTTTCAGAGTACCTCTACTAAATGTAAATAAATTTTAAAAACACTTGAAGAGCAATTATTAAGTGAAAGATTTTCCAAAAATGAACGGTTCTAAAGGTGAAGCATGAAAACGTTATGGGTTAATAACATTTTGTATAAACGTTTGAAGTGTATCGCGATGGAGTTGTTGAAGGGCACACGTGTTTCCTTATGTAGCCAAATGTAAGTTCAATGTGATCCCTGACTGAGTCTGTGGATCTCTATATGTCTTGCACTTGACTCATCTTGCACTAAAGCAATAAACACATATTTTAAATTAAAATAATATGAAATACGAGGAGAAAGTGAATGATTATCGAAAACATGCCTTAGATATGTATATGTAGACTGAGGATATTAAAACATTATATATTTTTAATTTTTTTTACATAAATTTTATTTTTTATTTTGTCATTTTAATCGCCGACGATATATAATATTTTTCATTGCATAATCGTTTTACCAGCGCCAACGACTCTAAGTACATCATAGAAATTATGTCGCGAAAACAAAAAAAGTATTACCGCATTTAATTTTGCCGATTATGATTAATATTTTGGTATCCTTGTGTTCTAAAAAATATGTCACACTTGTACATTCAAAATATATTTATTATTATCCCTAAGATAATCTACAAAGATTTTACAAAAATTAATTTAAAATGATGATATTTGAATACACATAACTTTATTTTTGTTCACTTTTTCTAGTAGTTGTGGTAGAATTTATAATAGACTTAATATACTATTTAGTCTACAGTATTATACATTTTCACATCACGCAACATTTTGACGTGTTCATGTAAAATAAAAGACAGTCAAGTAAACCAACTTAGAGATAACTGCTCGATACAGCACATAAATTCAAACTTAAATGAAGTTCAACGATTAAGCTACCTTCCAATTTTTAATAGTTAGTGACACATCTACGTAGTATAATATCATTGTATCTACCTATTATAATGTCACTTCCACTATGACTTTCTTCACAACTTGAAAAACGATCATTTTCACTTTCATATTCCGACATTATGGGTTAAAAATGTTCTTTTCCTGGATCCTTTTTATATTGTAATTACTAATAATATTACAATTTGAACTTTGTATAACACGTAGAAAGATAAAAAATTAGCGATGCGTGCGAGCGACCTCCCCTACCGCGCGATAAACAGCAACTGATTTCGCGAGCACCATCGCGCTCGTGGCAAATTTAGTTAGTACGCGCGCGAGCGTGATGGCTATAAAGTAGTGAACCGATTACGATAAAATAAAAAAACTAAACATTACGTCAAGTCAACTCCTGTGTTATTGAACTCCCTCTAAATTGGGTCCATAGATTTTACGCCACGTCTTTTCAAATGGATTTGGATTTTTTTTTGTGTCAAGCACACAAGCAGGTAAATTGAAAAAAATCCAAAAATAATGTTTTTGTGTTCTATTACTTTTGTTTTGTGCCTTCAAGTTATTTTTTCGTAACTAATATTAAATGCGACTCGTAGCAACAGAGCAAAAGATCGACGTGAGTTTTGGCAAGGAAATAGTTGGCCGATCGGGAAATGTCACAGACTACTTTTTATCCCGGAAAATTTCATCTTAACTAATATTATAATCTTAAATAATGATATAAACCATTTTTATCCCGGGACATCTCATTACTTCAGAAAAATTCTTATCTGAAAGTGAAAAAGTACACAAAGGGAATAACGAAACAAAGTCACAACTTGTAGACGTGATTTTTTGAAACGCTACAAACGCAATAATAAAGGGGATTTGTATCTTTAGTAATATTTTAAACAAGAAAGTCTGCTTGTTTGCTTTTCTTTCACGTCATCATCATCATCATCACGGAACAAAGGATCGATGTGATTTTTTATACGGAGATAGTTGACGGGCCGAGAAATTACACAAACTAGTTATCATTAAGGAAAATTTCGCCTTCGCTAATATTTGAAATTTACTATTATAAATGCAAAAGTGCGTTTGTTTGTCTTTCTTCCGCGTTGCAACGAAGCAAGGAAACAAAATAATTTTTGAACAAAGATAATTATCAGATAGGAAAATTACATTGGCTACTCTTTATGCCGGAAATCTTATTTTTCTGGGATAATTCGTATCTGAAACTGAAAAAGTACACAACGCTACATACCCAATACGAAGCAGTACAAAAATTACTCACTTTGATCCCTAGTTAGGAAGAAAATTTTTTTGTGTTCATTGTCAATTGTATTACAAATCCACAAAAATCAAGGCTTAGAATTTAATTTCCTTTCACCATTTTGCATGGCGCTGCGTGTTTTAATTTCTCCCTGCAAGTTTGAAAGTAACCACCTGAGTAAACCCGCAGGTAGGTATAGAAAAAACTCTCTCTGATTTTGTTCTTCTTTTAGAAATTTTGCATATAAATTTTGTATTAATTAGTATTATTCTGAAATGTTATCATGGTTTGCAATAGAATTAAAGACCGGACTCATCGTAGCTCTTCATTAGTCTGCATGTATTCGAAATTCAAATTAAAAATAACAAAATATGGACGAAATAATTGAAAAATTTATTAGAAATTTAGGTACTAAGATAATTTTCTAGAACGAATAAGTAAAACGCATTGAATAATCGAACGAGCGGAATGAAATCAAAACTAATTATAATAAGACTGACAAATGATTAACTATCAATGTAACGCTAGAATTAATACAGCAGAGGCACTTTGAAATTATGATATGTACACGTAGGTATTTATAACGAATACATAATAAGGTAATATGTCACAATCTTGCCAATTGTGCATTTTTCTTACAAACTATCGACGGGATATCTAAATTATGGAAATTGTTCATTAATTATTAATGAACAATTTATTAACATTATTAATGTCTAATCATGTCTAATATATATATATATATATATATATATATATATATATATATATATACAAACATACATATGTATTATTACGTTACTTAAACTATTAAACTGTTAAATATAAAACTTAAAGTAATAGATAGAATAAAAGAAAAAATTCAATTATAACAGAAATTTTAACTTTAATTAGAACTAGTAAATAACTCTTGAAAATGTTTACGAATATTTAAATTCAAGTTTATAATTTTGCAATTACGATATTAGTTAATTAATACCGATATTAAAAAGACCTCCACATCTGTTTGGAAGCACTGTATTACAGAATTCCTAGCGTCGAAAGGCTTAGTCGGCATCATAACTAATTTCAATACAAAAAGTGAAATTTATTTTTTACAGCATAATCTCTGACCCGTCACTTATATATCCAAAAGTATTACTTATTGCTGTGGAATGATAAATATATTTCGATCAACCTCAATTACCATTTCAGTCCTCTAGGGAGGGAATGGTGACATTCCATTTTCAAGCAAGGTCCTAAATTAATTAACTCGGTACTGTTCACCAGAAAATTTCGATATCCCCGCAAATATCAACACATAACATATATCACATTTATGCATGCATGCACAGTCTCATACATCAACATATATACGTAAGTCTTGGAGTATGTACGTACACTTGATAAAACTAACCAAGCACATTCGTGAATTGCAATTTAAGTCATGTTAAATACGTGATTGTGTTCCAAACTACAACTACAGTGTTTCCAAACTACAGTGAAATTTTGGTATTAGGAAACCAGGCATTTTGAATACGAAAACAATGTTTAATCATATTTTTATTAAGTAAACAAAGAAATGCTATCTTCATAAATGGGCATTATATTACATTTTTAAAATGTAAAGAATTGTTAATTGAAAATAAAAATAACAAAAGAAATCTAACGAAATACATTATAACTTTTTAGAAACGATTACCAAAAATAATCAAGGCCATTGCCTAAATGAAGTAAAATACACAAAACAATACAAAATACTATGAAAAGTAAACTAACTTTTCATAAAAAAATACAAGATTTATTTTTGTCTTATTAACGATTTTGATAAAATTTGTACCCAGCTTATTTTTTTTTTTTTTTTATAACATTTCACTTTTATTCTTGTAACACCTGGGCTCAATACTACATGAATTTCTACCAGCTTCCTAAAGGAGGCTGGTAGAAATTCACACACTTTTAGAAATTACATTAAAATGTGTTTTTCAATCTTTCCCAGCTTTACCTACATTTTTTTTACAACTCTTTGGAGCCTTGTCCTTTCATGAATTAAAATGTTACATCTATGTATGGAAGATACAACTAGATCCAATTTATACTTTGTTTCATCTTGCTGGTTCAAAGAGTTCTATAGAAATCGCATTTATAAACTTTTAGGAAAAAGAATTTAATTTTTCATAAAAAAAATGATTTCTGATTTATCTGTTTGATCATAAAAATAATATTTTAAGGTGCTATTTTATATTCTCTATTTAAAAATGGAATTTCGTGTAGACTTTTGGCAGTCTCTTTTGTCTATTGTTTATTGAAAAAGATACGAAGTAGGTAACGCAAACTAAAATTAAATAACCGATGTTTAATCACAGCATAAATAGAATACACGTAGACTTACAGGCTAAATAAATTAATAAATATATTGTTGTACTTAATTAGGAAATATAGGAAACAATTCTGTATGAATGATTTAACTACTCTATGTATGAATATTATTAATCCGCGTTTAAATCGTCATCAAGCATGATTAAATATTCTATTAAACTAACATCATTAAATATATAAACTTTAATATATGGAGCGTTTACTATAAATAAATGAAATATTTCGAATTAAACTAAACTAAGGCATTTTAAACTCGGCATGCAAATCAGATCAGAGCGAAATATACTACAAACAGCCTACGTACGCACATTATTTCCAGCAAAGTTCTCACCAAAACCCGGAAATCCCCACTCATTTCCAGCCATCCTTTATATTAAATTACCGTCGCCCTACCTTATACCCTCACCGATCCGCCCAGATCCTCTTTTCTCTCCCCTTTTATCTTGAAAATTCAAGTTTCTTTTAAGTTGCGGAACGACAAATAAACATAAAACGGTGGCGCGATGAAACTGGCTTTGGCGAGTTTAGCGTAAGCTGTATCAATTAACGCAATCTAGATACTTCTGTATTTATTTACGTTGTTAACATCCGTTTTACACGTAACACGTAAGTTAAGACAAGAATATACAATAGCGGGAAAATATCAAACTACTGTATTGGTAACAAAGATCTTTGAAAATAAAAGTTTACCTGCACTGAAGATCTTTTTTCTTTTAGTATGTCATCTTATTTGTCATGTGCCTTCAATTTAAAGTAGCGAGCTAGACAATTTTCAATTATATGATATTTATTTTGTTATCACACTCAGTTCAAAAAAAAGATATATATATATATATAATATATATATATATATATATATATATATATATATATATATATATATATGTGTGTGTGTGTGTGTGTAATAGTAAAATTTATTGCATTGAAATAAAACCATTAGTGACAAATGTTATGAATATTTACTAGTTTATACACACATTATATTTTATTTTTATTACTTTGTATAGAAATTAACATTTGTCAAACACGAGTACAACTCACACTACGAAGGTTCTGATCACATTTATATACTCTTAGTATTTCTATTAAACTATTTCAAAATATGAATTGTTTACAACGTCAATATATATATTTATATATATATATATATATATATATATATATATATATATATATATATATATATATATATATATATATCACTTGCTATATCTTTCACAAGAGTTAAAATATGGTGCAAATTTCAAAAAACATAAGATCTGTGAAAATCGTTATAGTTTTCCTTCAATCTTTGCATAGGCTTCGAAAAGTTCTATTTTTGCATAATTTCGGAAATAAAGGAGGGGAATACATTTTTTATATATTTGTCAGTTTATTTCTGCAGATATGCTATCTAAAATTATGAATAATAAAATATTTTGAGGTCCTTATTATTAACCCTTTTAAACGAAGCATATTTCTCTTTTGAGAAGGTCATGAAATTTTTCACAAGAATTGGTCAAATTATATTTCATATATAAAATGGCTTTCAAAGTCTCAAGATTTAATTGTGATTTTTCTCATTTCCGCACTTTATTTATTGTAAAAAAACGTGTTCAGTCGCAGTATTAGTTCCCGGTAAGGACATCGCGTATTCCACAATTTTAGTCCATTATTATATGGTTTGTTTCAAAATGATGAAATATTTCTAACTCTCTGTTATGATTTTTGCTCATGCCCAAGATTTAACATTTTCCTTATAAATATATTTTTTAATAATGATAGCTCATTAAAAACGTCATTTTCGGAAATATTAGCAGTTACTATATAAGAAATTTTGAGTAATATGGTCGAATGATTTTTGCACATCATTCCAATTAAGTTCTTGTTTTAATGTAACCCAAATAAATATTCAATATCATTGTAATGTACCGCTCTAAATATCTAAATACTCTATGCAGTTACAATAGAACTTTTTAACGTGATTCATGATATTTGTACGAGTTACCGACCTTGTTCTTCTAGCTGGCTTATACTATTACGGATAGTTAACGCAAGAAAATTATTTGTTAACCGGTATTGATACTGAAATTTTAAATTATTACTTCATTTGCTACTTTGATTAGCGAAATTTTGTCACCTTCAATAAGTTTTATATAATTTTGAGAAAGATCTGCTTGATTATGTCTCATTATGTCTCACAAACTCTAGCCAAATTTTTAAAAATTCTTTGTCTAAAAAACTCTTTTAAAGTTATCCAGTGATAGAAAGTAGGATTTCAAAGAATTGTATATTTTCAAAATTCTTTCGACAACTGGCAAAAGAGCTGAACAGCGCGTTTTACTGTATTCAAGTATTTTCTGATATTCGATTTCCGCAGTTTCACAAAATTCTTTAAACATTTCAACGCGCACAGTGTTTATATAGAAATAAAAATATATTTTAATAACAATGTTTGCCATATCTAAGGGCAACAAGTTAGCAGCTGTTTGAATGGAGTTATGTATTATGTGTGCTGCACAACCGACACCAGTAATAATTTGATTAACGTTTTCATTTAATTTATAAAAATATTATTTGTGACTCGTCTCGCTTTTCCTCCAAAATTTGCGTGCATGTTGTCTGCACAATATACAATAATTTTACGTATTAAATTGTTTTTCCAAAATACTAATAATGGAACTGCAAATTATTTCAGAAGTTTCACCGGGCACAGAAACGAAATCTAAAATTCTAATTTTTATTCCAGTCTCTGAATCAAAAAATCTAATAATGGTTGGAAACAACTTTATATCCTTATGGTTAGATGCGTCAGAATATATGGATATAAAATTAATATTTTCTAGTGTTTTCCCTATATGAAAATGCATATAGGGAAAACACATTACACATAATTGCCTAGGATTTTGCTCTAACACAGGCAAATTTTTTGTTAAATACCTTTTTGACAACTCGTGATGTACATTCCATAGATCTGAAAAAAATATTGTGATTAATAGCAATAAGACATAATAAAACATAAGTCCTTCTGCTAATACTAATTTTGTTTTCTTCGTCTACATAAGTTGTTTTCCAAAAAAAATCTACATTTTGGAGGAATATGCAGCTGCATTTAAATATATTTTATGTTTCTGTGTCTCCAAGTGCTTTGAAATATCATTCTTCCCACCATACGAAATAGAAAATTCACCATTACATTTCTCACATTTTACCATGCGATCGCTGTCGGTTTTTTAATAATAGGAAATTCACTTCTTAGATCATCGTTGAATTTGCATCCTCTTTTCATACTCACTATGCCAAAAATGTAAAAAAAAATTATTTCAAATTATATTATAAATTATTAAATACATATTACTTAAAGACACAGTAAGTAGGTACAAAATTACATGAACATATTTTATTGTTAGTGTATAAATTAAATTAATTTTATTGTTATAAAGTAACTATATTTTAAAAATTAATTTCATTTTACTGCTATATTTCTTTCTAAATAATAACAATACTAACTTGTATTGTTTTTCCTCTGAATTTACCGTAACATAAATCGTAATTGTCACTTTCAAGGCCGACGCTAGACTGTTTGCCGCCATTATAAAATATACATAATACGAGTACTATCTGTTAAATTCAAAAAAAATTATGTATTTATGAAATAAATAAATAAATTACTTACCTAAATTATCTGAACAGTTGATTTATTGACAGCACTTGTTTAAATAATGTCTGTTCGTTAATTTGATGCGGTAAACTGACAGTTCTTCGAAAAATAATGTTATCAGCTTACATCAATTTTGAAGTGAACAACTCATTAGAGTCGAGTGAGTCATGTGCCCAAAAATGCCGTTGTTCATTAAGTCCAAACAATGGTGGTCGAATTCTAACAACTGATCAACAATGCGAACTTTGATAAGCAGTTGTCGATAATCGGTACTCAACATTTATTTGTTATTATTAAAGTTTAAAATTTAATATAATTCATATGCTGGCGAAATAGCCACATGGCCACCGAAAACCGTGTATTCCCTTCCCGTTCTCCCGCCGGTCCCTAGCTTGGATTCTTTCCAAAAATCGGGATTTTTAAAAACGCCGCGGGACGCGGGCAAATTGTTAAAAAATCGGAACTGTCCCGCCAAAACGGGACGTCTGCTCACCTTACTTTAGATACCTATAACAGGTACGTAATATTTACTATAAAGGTACGTAATATACTTATAAAGGTACGTAATATTTTCATTAAACTATAAATATTGCAAGTATTTCCCAGGCGCAGGCAAGTATTTCACTAGGTTGCTTTATATATTTTTAATTTATTAATGCAAGCAAAACTTTTCCTTTATAGTATTTACTAAATGCTGCTCACGTGATTTTTTGTTCAGATTTTTTACACACATAGTTAAAATGTCAGACGACGGAAGAACATTTTTTGACATTTTAGAGGCGCGTACTTCGTAACGTAAATACCACAACAAAAAAACCGGTCAAGAGTGTGCCCGACACACACATGAAAAGGTTCCATAATCTTAGATTTATAAGTATTAAGTGTTATAAAAACATGCAGTTCATAAAGAACGATCATAACTCTTTGACAAAATTTCGTCATTGTATGAAATTGTTTATTAAAAAAAATCGGAAAGTGTAAATGCTACAGCATTCGTTATAATTTTCGTTGAAAGTACTTATTACGAGTGGCATTCCAGATCTTTTGATACGATATTTTTCAAGTCGGAGGGCATGAGGACTTATGACGACCTTGAAATAAATATCTAGAAACCGAAGCATTAAAATTACTTAGTTCGAAGATTAAATTTGTTCGTTTTTTTAAAAGTTTCTCCAACCAATATCATCAAGTAGACAATTTTTTAAATTTTATCCCACTCGTCGCAAGGGAGGTGGGTAAAAATGTTTATTTCATATTTACTTTTATATAATTAACTTACACCGTACTCTAAATATCACCTCAATATGTCGAAACGTGAGAGTATTCGGGCGATAAAAACGGACAGATATGACGACAATATTAGGGTTTCGTTTTTATTTTATTACGGAACCTCAAAAAGTGTGCCCGTGTCAGAGGACACACGGTCAAAGTGAAATTAATTACGCGTTATATGCAGCGTACAGAAAAATGTTTACTTTGAATGGTCATATTATGGAAACGTGACAAATAAAGTAATGAAGTCAAATTATGAAAAAATAATTTTAAAAAATCGAAAGTCAAAACGGTCAAATTGCATGAGTGGCACAGCAACAATATAACAACCGAAGACGTATTAATAAAATGCCTGATACGGTCTAACCGTATCGCTTTACACCCTTATTTTTTTTTCATACCCGAGCGAATGTATACATATATGTACAGCTAAATGCATACATCTCTGAAGCATGAGAGTGCGTTTTTTTTAAACGTAATAAGCGTTCTTAACTAAGCATAACACAAAGGTCGACATTCAGGATTTGGTGAGAGGACTGTCTGCATCTTTCCTGAAATCTTTTTATTTTTTTGATTAAGTCCATAGATTTAAAATATAGTATCGTACTGTAACTCTACGCAACTTCATACCATTTCAAAAGAAAAGACGATTAGCATACTAGAGCATAGCGCTAAATCATTAAAGGATATTAAAAAGAAAGAAAAGAATAGAGATAGGAATTATTTGTTAAAACAGAAGATGCTCTATTTTTGCTAGAACAGATATTACTCTTAAACGTATTTCTTTCAATCATTATCATATATGTTCCAATAACGTACTCAAATTAATTTCCTCCAACACTGCTCAGATAAATATAGACGGCATCAATGTCTTTTCTTTATTAAGATCATTCGTTACCTTTAAAACCAATTCAGCCGTATTAGAAATAGTAAATTTCTTGATCAGATAGCCATGTCAAGAATGTATAAAGATAAGCTTCATAACAATTTTCACTTATAACGTATTTGAAAATTTCTATATAAGCAACTGTAACCAATATCGATAGTAATGTAGCTGAAGCTACCGTACGAAGGGGAAACGGCGGTATCCACTAAGACCAGACAAGATTTAATGAACGCACGGTGCGCTAATAAAATTATTTTTAACATGAACATTCCTTAGATACTATACGTGAACATTCATATTTTTTGACTTGAATATTCATCTATTATTTTATTGTTTTATTGTAATAACTTTAGAAATTAGAAATTTAAAACTTTCAAATCTGAATTTTATACAAGAAAAAATCGTTCACAACAAACCAATGAAACAGTTTTTGTTTTTCTATACATATACAATATGCAATTTAAATTATTTGACTATAATAAAACACGATAAAATTATTCTTCCCGACTTCCACCAATACAGTAAGTATAATATTACTAGATATTATAATTGAAAATGCTGTAGTTAAATATTTGGGAGATATCTTTTATTAGATTGCTTAAAGTTTTAATTGTAATCGTCCAATAAAATCTATATAAAAAGGAAACTTGAAAACTTTAGGTTTTCTTTAAAATATAAAGCAAAAAATAACTTTTTACAATTAGTTTAAGTAACTCATAACGTAGGTAATACAAGTCATCTTTGAGATTACCTTTACCTGAATATCCATTATCTTTAAGATTATTCCTTCATTTTAAGGTGACCTTTACCTTGATTTGTAAATATCCTCCATAAAAATGTAGTAATCGATTCTTTGAATACTACATTTTTGTGTTAGTAAAATATTTAAGTAATATTGTAGTTATGAGTTCATCCATCACCACATTATAGTACACGTATCGTGTGGCAATGGAACAGTAGGCCGTACCCGTCTACGAAAGCCAATACAAAAGTAGTTACCTTGTAAGCAGTAGGTACAAAGCTTCGATAAAAAATAGCTTACATTACTTTCGTTCGAAATCTAGAATGTTCCGTCAGGTGCAATTTCCGCAGAGAAAACTCACTCGATGTAACTATTTGCAGTATGAACTTTATACGAACAGCTTAAGAAAAAAAATAAACAGAAAAAAATCATTTGAGAAACCAATCCTCAAAATATATAGAAGATATCTCAATAGGATTACAATACAATTACAATTACTTATTGTATTAGGAATATTTAGAACTTTTTTACTCGATAATTAATCTTACGAATATTTCTCAATAAAAGCCTATTTTCAATGCTGATCATTCGTAATATTGCCCAACCGCTAACCCACAGGCGTTCGTCCGTGTTAGATCCGAGCCACGCCGAAAATAAAATTAGATTCCTAGGGAGCGGTTGCTCGGTCAAGCGTTCGAATAGTTTCGAATGTAATTTTAGCCAAAGCGAATGAGGCATAAACCGAGATAAAAGCTATTGAAATTGAAACTAAAATCCAATTTAAAAATTTCACACTTTGTAAGTGGGAGTCTCGACAGAAAGTCGTCGACGTTCGCTACAAAATAAACAACCGCTAGCTATCAGTTGTTTGAGCTACGTGCCTTAATGCTCGCCCGTAATTATGCACGTACACTCTTTATCTCGAGGTTAAGTCGATTTCGCTTCTGATATAACACTTTCTCCTAACGCTGAGTTAACAGCTAGGCGTTTATCTAGCGATCCGATCTGAAAATAACGATCGTAGTCTATCTAACCGAATGGTTTATCCTTTTTGGCAAATGGGTAACGAGATTTAAAGTACAAAGCTGCTATTAATAAGATACAAACTAAATAGAGGTGAGAAATTTAAAAAAATAGCAAGGTGAGAAGTGTTGTCACATTGACCACTTCCAGGTTTATTGATTTATCAGGTATATGATGCAAATTGTAAGCATTTCATAGTTTATTTTTTTATTTCACAAGTTTAATTTACGAATCAATCTGCCAATAAACGTACCGCCATAGATATAGAAATATGTTTCTATATATTTTTATAGATATAGAAATATATTAGATTTATTCAATAGACTTATAGTAACAGTTCAGTTTTAGAAAACACAGCTTACTCATGCTTTCCCTGCATCTAATTTGATGACCGATTCAAGACAAATACTAAAAAAATTTCGAAGCCCACTTTTTTATTGTAAACCTGATTATTTTCAATGGTTACTATCGTCATTTAATATAATTCGATATAGGAAGAAATGTATCAATATTTATATTTAATATTTTACAAAATTATGTTATTCTAATATATAATATTTTTTATCTACAATATTAAATAAAATATAAACATACAAACGATTTGTTTCCGTACTTTCTTTTCTATGTTCTGTATGTAAAAATAAGCAGTGAACATTTAGAAATTATTAACCATAAAACTTGAATATATAGATAGGTAAGAATGAGTACGATTTAATTTTCCGAAGACACACGTAGTATGTTTCCTTTTAGGAGTCCGTAGCGAAACTATGGGATGGTATATACAAATTTACGTATGTTTATGTACCAACCATCGCTTTACATATAAAGAAAAGACCATTTTTTGCGCATCCTTCGAGTGGAATGTCAACAAAGCAGTCTTTCAGAATGAAATCAAAGTTTAGTTTGTAAATAAATAAAACTTTAGATTGTTAAATATTAATCTTCAAACTGAAGTTTATTGAGCGTCTTTCGTCCTATTATTTTTGAGGCATGATTTGAGAAAATCTGAAAAAAATCTAAGTAGCTGTATTTCATCGGAACTTTCAATTGCATCAGTTGAGAGATATAGACAACTTCAGAATCTTATTGTATGTGTTCCGACTTCCTTCATTATAATTTTTCCTCTTCCAAAAGCCAGTTTCAAAAATATGTGTTTTGCCCTATGCATATCATAAAAAATACATATTCTACGTATCTCGAAAATGTAACATAATCTAAATTATTTGTATCTCGCTTTAAATATGGACGTCATAGAAGTTGAAAACAACTCAAAATACTTTAATTTTCCAGGAAAACCATTGCTCGGCTACGTATGAAACTATTATAGAATAATAATTTACATGTTCATTATTTGACTCTTATTGTTCTGTTTTATAAAGGAAACCTCTTCAGTTCCAGTTCTAAGCCTCCATTTTTGAAGTAGTAGTTTCAAATAATACTCGACGGACTAAATTGTTTTTCTCCATGGATATATATATATATATATATATATATATATATATATATATATATATATATATATATATATATATAATATATATAAATAATATATATATGTGTGTGTGTGTGTGTGAAAATTAAAATTGAAATTTTTATGAAATACGAACAAATAATTAAGAATCTTATTTAAAATATGATCCCTGGTATGACGTAATCCCAAGACTAATTTCTGCTTACACAACCAACATTCTTTCCTTTTACCTGCCTAACCTTGTCGCCTCAACTTCAATAACTACCATTATACTATACCGTACTTTATAATATTTCCTGAACAAAAAAAATAAATAATTCATACTTTATTTAAACTCATACTTTCAAATAATATACGGTAATATTTTGGACTTTCACAATATTTGATATTCAGCAGTTAATTAGGAATTACTTCTAAATAAAGCTAAACTTGTTTAAACAATGTACATTAATGATGTTTACCAGTAACGTCCTGTAAAAAAATTACCAAACCAGTGATAATTTTGCCAGTAACATTTTACCAGTAACATCCTATAAAAAAAGTATCAATCCTGTCGTAATTTTGAATCATCAAAGAGCTTCAAAATGTAATTGTGGAAAAATCTGTCGGAATTGTCCTGTTTTGATCGCACCGTCAACAGACGTCACTAAACATGCTGATTAAAACAGCGACCCGCCAGAAAGAAATTTAATAAAATCGTCGTATTGTCTGTTCTTATTAATATTTATTCCATGTACATACTTTATTTCCTAAAATGTGTTAAACTTTCCATAAAATTACCTTAAATAAGATAGTTACATTTAACTATTTGAACAATAACCGTGGATTACTGGAAATTAAACAAATATTATTTTATTATAATAAACTCGCTGTTACATGCGACTCCGTCTACGTAAACATTGAAATATAATAATATAGTTGAAATATAAAAATGAAGAGTCCGTCACCGATTTGGCGTAATTAAAATCAACGGAATTGCCAACGATGTAATGGCGCGGAAATTTGACCGTCGGCAACGCAATAAATCTTTATATCAATGTTGTGAACAGTGTTTTGATCCTTATTATCTATCTTTTATGTTTTACACAATACAATGTGTTTTACCCAACAAATTAAATCTATAAATCATTATAACTTTATACCTATGTTTCAAAACTCAACATTTATACATAGATATTTTTTTTAATAATATCACAGTTTTTAAATCGTCGAATATAATTATTTCATTTGAAAAATTTGTATGCAGAAAAATTGACTTACAGTAGCTAGTTACTAAGCTAAAGCAGAAAATAAACGCGAAGAAAATGCAAATGGATTTTAATTTATCAGTTCTTCCCATTTTTTCAGTTTAAGTTTATTATACTTCACATGTTTACTATTATTTTTTTTAAGTTACAAAAATCAATATTAAATTAAATACAAAATCATACAAATTTATAGTGTAGAAATTGTGAATACGTAGCTTGCTTGAAAATTCACTCGAAAACAAAAACAAACACTTTCCATAATACTAAAAATAATGGAAAATAGTTTACAGATATAAGCAAATTTAGACAAAATTTAATATATATTTATGTTTTATAGATATGCAAAAGTATATGCAAATATACTATTATAAGTTTAATCATAATTTAATTTATTTGAAACGATGTGTATATAGAAGATCAATTTTATTACGCAACAAGTCTTTTGGTACAAAAAATTTGAAAAATCTTACGCGTACATATTACATCAATATTTCGAAACTCAATCATTATACCTAGTGTTTTTAATAATACCATAGCTTTTCAAGAGTCTAATATACTTATTACTAATTTCATATATATAGGTTTAATATTATTCCTCATCTTAGCTTTTATCGATGAACGGTTAGTTTTTTTACTTTAAAAAAAATATATTATGAACGGTTAGTTTTTTTACTTTAAAAAATAATATATTATGAACGGTTAGTTTTTTACGATAAAAAATAATAATTAAAAAATAATGTGGCTTGCTTGAAAATTCACCAGGAAACATAGAATTAGTTAAATAATATCAAAAATAATAATGAAAGCAATTTATAGTACTTCTGAACTTTCTGACTCATAACTATAGCAATAAATATTTTTTCTTAAAATTCTGCCCAAACTTTAATGATAATGGGTATATTTATATTTGTTCAGGGGCATGTGTAGCGCATTTCAGTAATTTTATCATCTCTAAGTATGGCTGTGATGGCATAATTGGCGCGCCGGGCTCTTAAGTAATCAATGATTTGATAAAATACTTAATAAATAGCGGGAATAAAACAGCGTCGAGAAAAGTTGTATATGTATTACGCACACTTACAGAATATGATACGTAGTCAGTGCGCAACATTTGGGGAAAATGATTGGATAATTACTTAAAGAGCTATTAAGTAGCAAACAAACAAAGAAAAACGTTTCCGCTTTTATAATGTTGGTAAGGAATTAAATCTGCAATTATTTTGGTCAAAAATATTTAAATTCTTTATGAAAAAATGTCACGAAACGAAAGGAGAAACACGTTTGTCAAATGACTTTCATTTCTTATTAGTTTTAAAATTAAATAACAGTGTCCCGCTAAGAAATGATATTCGTTAGAAATTTATTTTAATTTTTTTATTTATTTGAGTATAATCAGTCGTGTTGGCTTCTCTCGCTGTTGAAATACGTAACAAGGAAGCATACCGGGGCAATGCCATCGTGTGCAAAAGGCTTACTTACTTTGGCGCCGTGCGTAGCTGCCCGCATCAGTATCGATGACGTGTCGGTGCCAGGAAGGAGGGTTAAGTTTTTCGAGTGTATATATGTCTATTTCTTTGAATGGGCTGTACTCTAAATTCATTGGTGGTCTTTTTAAATGTTTAGAGCAATAATGTTTTGTAATTTTTGTTTACCCGCGCCTCCAATAGTTTAAAACATTTCAGTTGTATTTATAGCATATTATATTTTATTTTTTGCCTATCTAGGTGTCGAACAAAAAATATTGCACGGTGCTTTCTACATTGCTCAAACTAAATTATATAAATTGTAGAAATATTATATCTTTACCGTTATTTATTTTTTACGCAATCGGGTTTTTTAATATTTTATATTATCAGTTGTGTTTTTCAGTTGAGTTTTTTTTTTATTATTTTTTTTATTTACCGTACGGATACCAGTACTACCTAGTGTAAAAATGCATTCATATGTTTTCATACATTGTAGCTTCCGCTGCTGTCGTGTAGGAGCCTCGCTGTTGCCGACCAGTGTAAATCCATTCACGAAAGACGACGCGATTGTATTTACATGCTAACTGACACAAATGTTTTTGTTGATATTTAAAACATTTCAAACTAAATGAAAATAATTTGTGTCTGCGAGGATTGTATTCTTAACCTAAAACGTAATTAAAAATAAAACCAAATAGCGAAACGGGTCATAACAATTACTAAACTCCATCCACTTACGCTCAAAACATGTTTGACACACAAACGCTCGTCTGTTTCCACGTATCTAGTTTAACTTTCTAATTTCTTAAAAAATCTTCTTAATCAACTAACACCTCTGTGCGTGGTCTGTGCTCACTAATTGCCGAGTGGAGTAGTGATTTCATGAAACATTCAGTTTTTATTGAACGACAATGATGCAACAGCATATTACTCTACTACAAACAACGTTGGTTGTTGCTATGTAGAAGCTTTAATTATTTTTATATAAACCATTTAAGTTATTCCGAGCAATATTTACAATTAAACTTGATTCTATTTGCCTGTATTACTTCATGATATAAATAAGTATTTTTTTATTGTTTATAGCATACATGTCTATTTTTATTTGTGTACATATAAAGATATATTGGAATATTTGTAAGTTCAGTACATCAGTCAATGTAGCTTTCATTTTTTTTGCATTTTTCCTACTTTTAATTTACTGAAAAGTTTATGCTTATTGAAGTCAACAATAAAACTATGAATCTAAAATTTTACAATTTTTGTTCGATTTTTAAAGGTCAATGTGGTTCGATAGAATCTTATTCGCTAAACAAAATATTCAGTAAATTGAATTAAGTTTCCCGGAAAGGTTTCCACAAAACCTAATAGCATTTCCATAATTCGAAATCAAGTAGGTAAGCTTCGGTTAAATAAATTTACATAGTGGGTGATTTTATTCACATAACATCTGTGATGTATAAATGCAGCTTTAAATAGACATTTAGCATAAAATTCAAGATACTGTAATTTTGAATTTCCCGCATTTAACCATATTATTAACCAATGTTAGTTAGTTTACGTTAATGGTCATTAAAAAAAGCATCTGCTGAATCGCGATACAGCACTTAATCGTGTTAAATTTGTGAAATTGATTTCAAGTTAAATTTTAGTAGTTCAAATATTTTAGGATTGCTTTACAACTGATTCCAATAACATTTTTTGGGGAAAATTTAATACTAGACAAATGATTTTCCCCACTACTACCACTTTTTAAATGTGCACCATGTTCTTAGGCCTGTGAAACATATAAAGTCGTTAAAGTAAATAATATAATAGAAATACTTCCACTACTTCCATTTAGTACTAGACAAATGATTTTCTCCAGTACTTATGTTAAAAACATCTGCATCCGCAATCGCAGAGCATCCGCAAAATGGTTAAGATCCGCATTAGCATCAGTCATTGCGAAGCTTGAGGATACGGATATGAAACTTGCGATGATCGATCGTAATTCCCGGGCGGCCGATTTGTAATTCCCGCGCACGGTTATTTCGCTCATAAATTATAAAGATCATTTGTGAATGAATTCAATACAGAACTATTTCTTCAATTCCAAGAATGTTTTATTGACTTTCAGATGAAAACGTAAGGTACAACAACACCTATCGAATAACAAAAATCATTCAGTCTTCTTAATTTTATATTCTTTTCATATTTATTTGTGTAGTTAAAGTGATTATTAATATTCGGCCTTTCATTTAATATGTATTTTATATATGAGTGAATAATGTGTTAGTTTCTAAAAAAATAACAAAAAAGTTAATACAATTGAACATATTTGAAATATTTTTTTCAAAAATTTACACGGGTGCGGATGCCATAAAAACCATCATTCATTTGCAACATTTCCACTTCCATGTATTTCTAATACATATGTAATTCTTGAAATATCTTAAAGAATTCGATGCAACTGAACCTGTCATATGGGCGTACGATGATTTCATTTGCAATTGCAATTAAATAACATCGTTTACGTACGATGAATGCATTTTTCACACAAAAAACTCAACATAGGCCGCAAGTATTGTGCTCATTTTTGCGTAACAAAGATTTAGAGATCAAACTTAATCACGAACGAGGAAATATTTGCTTTTTGTCCGACAGAGATCAGTTAATTTGAAATTTAAAAATCCTTAACCTTCAATTCTCTGAACAAAATGTAAAAAAAAGTAACATATATATAAAGGGACATTTCATTAATAAAACTTAAAACCGGCCAAGTGCGAGTCGGACTCGCGCAATAAGGATCCGGTAGCATCAACCAATATTAAACTTTACGTTTGTATTATGTAAAACAAAGTTTTTGCTGCGGTCGATACCGAAATATCCCATATCACAAAAACTACACAACATACCTTATTCAAATCAATTTTTGTTGCAAGTTTATTTTAAGTTCTACTGCATATATTTTTTTCCACATTTTACACACGTTAGTTAAAAAGTTAGAGTGGACACATTTTTTAAGACTTTAGAAGCGAATATCTAATTATTGACTTCAAAAAAAAAGTTATTTGGAACCTTTATGTCATTTTTAAGACCTATCTAACGATATCCCACACGTCTATGTGGAGGGAAATATGATTTTTTTTGTCGTCCCTCAGTTACGTGTATTGAGTACCACCGCTAATATTATTTTCTTCATAATTTTTCTATTTCATTGGATAGCGATACATAAAAGACACCAACCATTGAAATGTCATCTATATAGTGCCACGGAACCCTAAAAATATTATTAAGGGGTTTTTAAATTCCGTAGTGCAAGAAACATTTCCAATTTCGTCATGTACGTTCGTACCTGACAAATACACATTTGCTACAGCTTTTTTTAAGTAAATTCTTTAGATAAGAATGTCAGTGAATATGTAGAATATAAATGAGGGCGATCTAATCGGAAGCGGATCTAAAACGAGTGCGAAAAACAATTTTCGCACCCCATTGTGTGGAGTATTATATTGAAAGTCCACTTCATTTTGTTGTGCCTGTCAGAACACTTGCAACAAAATTAAATTGAAGTTCAATTTGCCATTAGATATTTTAAATCTCCTTTGCGAAATATTAAACTTCAAATGAATCCCCAATATATTAGAATTTGCTTATTTCATTAGTGTCGACAGAATTAAAAATAATAAAAAAAATCAAATCGCATACATCGAATTTATTGTTTATTAATTAGATAAAATAAAAGGCAACTCCACTTTAATCTCTAATTAATATAAACAGTCATATAAGCCACAAGAAGTATTTAAGAAATGTAATGTAAGCAATATATAGGCAATATATTTCCTGTCAAATAATTTTACTATGATTGATAATATGATAGCATATTTGCTGTTTGGTACCAATGCACGTTTGACTGATGTTTGTTTACTATATAAGAATATACATTAAACGGCCGTTATTGTTTTATTAAAATAAATTGATTATAAATATTTCATACCTGGCTTATTTTTATTGCGCGGGAACATTTTTTAAACGATTTTCTTTCACTTAACTCACTGTTTCTCTTATCACTTAACACTTATTATCATACAAGTGTAAACACAAGTCATTATTAGTTATTAGTTATCTTAAAAATATAATAAATTCAAACCTCAAACATTCACTGCTAGTTTGTTGCGTCCATTATTTATATAGATACAAATGGTACCAACGTTCAAAAAATAATAGGGTTTGCATTGTTTATCTCTGGTTGTATCCTGTGGTGGTATCGAATTTGACGGTTTCATTATTTTTTCTTTGAATGTTTTATGGCTTTCACGTTATTTTTTCTATTATATCATATTTTACACTTAATTATTAGTTTTTCGTCATTATAATATATAATTTTAATAAATAATCCATGTTTTTTTAATATTTACTATATATGTAAAAATATAAAATGAACACTTAAAAAAATGAAACAGTCAAATTGCCATTAGTGCTAAACTACTTTTATTTCCGATTTCAATTTTTGTAAATATATACTGGCATTAACATATATCTATTGAAAATGAGGGAAGTTATAAAAGCCACGAAATGTATTTAAAAAAATTATATGTGTAACGTCAGCAATATACATATATAGGCAACATATTTCCCGTCAAATAATTTTGGACCATTGATAATAAACAAATGATTAGAAAATATATTTCACCAAAATGTTTAAATTTGTTAACACATCGAAGCGCAAAATCTTGCATCAAAGGTATTTTAATTCAATCACTTAACTTATTTAAACTTTGAGTAAGAAGTTTATGTAAAATGCATTTAATTTAATAATACGGCGAACTATAGTATATAACGTATCATTTTAAAAATGTTCATAATTTCAAAACTAATTATTAAAAAGTTAAAAGATACATTCATTAACGACGCGTTCCGAACTGCAAAGATGAAATCAATACAAAAATGTCAAATCTTACGTGAATGATTGTCAACGGTGTTAACTAAATTGTCTAACGGACAATTGTAATTATAAAAATTATAAAGCGTTTTAAAATTACAAAGACGAAATCGAATTATATGGATTTTATTATTCTGTATCATCTTGCTTAGTCCTTATGTATATATTAATTTTATTCATTTAGTAGACATAAATTAGTTAAGAGCTTAACTCAACAAACTGTTAGTCGAAGCGCTGCACGGTGACGTGTCGGCTATGCTATGTAGGGTTGCCCGTCGATTGTTAAATAACTTTTCTGCGATGTATAATTGAGTGCTTGAAAATTTTTGAAATAGCTTTTGAAATATTCTAATATATACAAAAACGTAGTTTTGCTGAAAAATATAATTTGTATTAAATGTATAACTTTATTTATAATTATTTGAAACATTCAGTCACGTCCGTTCAAAACGTCACGATAAATAAAATTAACAGATAACTTGTGGAAACATTGCAAAGAATTCATAAAATTTCCCAAATTGTCGCCAAAAAACAATTTCATCGTTATAAAATTTGTGCAGTGCTTTATATGAAAATAAAACTATATAGTGTTGGTAAATTATTAATTCAGGTACTACCAAATCGGGAGATTTGTAACAAATGGTTAGCACGACTAGACCTAACACGTGAATGACCCTATAATCAGTAAACATGGACAATAAAAGTTATTCGATTTACAGAAATCTTTGATCAAACAATACCATTGATACTTAATGACATGATAAATACACAAATTTAAAATTATGTTTCTGTATTTGACACTTAAGAATTTAACTTAACATATTGGAAAGTATATAAATATTTCAATAATTAATAATGGTACAAAATAATTATAAAAAATGTATTTATCCATACAGTGGGCACCCATCGTGCGTACGTGCATTATACTATATTCACGGTATCCGAAATAAGTGTCGGACAAAGAAAGACTTTATTCCTTGACTGAAAAATAGTTGATTGTCGATAAAATAAAATTTAAAAGGTGATTTTTTTCAGAAAATTTAAAATAATATTCATATTTATTTGTCATATTTTTCATACACACGATACTTGCGCAAATTATTCAGCACCGTTCAGGGTAATAACTCGCGAACAGCTATGAAGGCAATAGCTAAACAGAGCAAAAACAATAGAGTTTAGCTGCCCGGGTAAGCACCGCGCTCCAGATAAGTATTGGGTGTGTTAAAAAGAGTTATGTGTAATATTTTTTGCACTCAATTATAAAAAGGGCTTGTTTTACGTTTTATTTCAACGATAATTGATTACTTTATGGCCAACGAATAGAGTCTTTCTTTTTCCGACACTTATTCCTGGACACCGTGTATATGTATATATATATATATATATATATATATATATATATATATATATATGTATGTATATATATATATATATATATATGTATATGTACGTACTGAAATACACAGAATAAGTGCACGCATATACAATACACATTATCAGGAACTTAATGGTTTTTATCTAATACTAATTAGTGTTGTATATTTCCATAGTTTATGTTCTTAATTTTATTGCGATATGAACATCTTTTTCCAAATTAAATTTTATATTAGTGGAATAAATTATTTTTAATGTGAACAAATTTAACAACGTATCATTCCTTGGATGCTTTGATTAGTTATCGACATTAATTGTGTGCGACAGGCGTCTTGACAATTTAAGGAATCGTAGATATTACAGAATTACAAACGTTTGATTCTATAATGTAGAAATATATAGTCATATCAACACTCATTTAGGCTATCTTTCAAGAAATATTGAGAAAATATATCAAAACTGCAGTTTAAAATGGGGGTACTTTACCGTTATTTCATAAATAAAATAAAAATTAAATTCTTGTAATTCTTTAATTATTTTTTAATGTAAAATAATTCCCAATATGTCTAATGTAATCTTTTAAAAAGTATTAATCAAAGTAAGTAAAACATAATTATAATAAAATTGTATCTTATATGTTCTACTTATTAGTTTTCTGCCGTGCTCGGAAGTATCGATGGTCACTTTATATTTATTCACAATTGAAAGGTCAAATGAGTTTTGAAATATTTCTTTAAAAATGAGCAAGTTAACAAATTTAAAAGGTGTAAATACATTTTTAATAATACAGCAAAGGGATTTTCTCCATCTAGAGCTTTCCGTATAATTAATAACCACGGGTTGTCGACATTTATTTTTCATGATTACTTTCAAAAAGGCGTTATTACGTTTGCGTGAAAAATAGTTAAAAGGGAAACAAATAAAAGACTTCATGAAAAAGAAAGCAGTCGAGTCTAAGTATTTTTCCTTTAGCGTCGATGTGGCGTTGCAGTCGCAAAAAAGACAAAATCGTCAGCTAAATTTAACGTGTTAATGACATGTCGATTTTTTATATTTTCGCAAAATTGTTCCAGTCTTTTTCAGAATAATATCTTTTTGCATTTTATCATATATAAATAATATGCATAAAAATATTTTTTGCAAAGTATATATCTATTTATGACATTTATGGAAAAAACTTTGGAAATAAAAAATTGGATGGCAAAAATCATAAAAAGTAAAGTAAAAGTAAGTTATTTTCAGGAATTTGAAAACCAAAAAAAAAAGAAAATTGAAAACCAGACGGTGCCCAGCTAAATAATTATATACCAGGGTGTACGTTTAAAAGGATCAATGAACTGATGTCAACGCTACGAAATATATAAATCCGTCAAAATCTCTAATTTTTTCTCGTAATAGTGGAAAAAAATGTGAAAAAGTCTAAGTGTTTTCCCAGCTTTTTTTAATTAATCATTTTTACAAATTACAATATTACTAAATGATAGATATGCATTGTTAACTTATTTTCATTAAAAACACGCATATCATTTTAACGAACGGTACGGTTAAAACTTGATCTATCTCTTTTAATTGTAACAATTTTATATCTTACGTAATTTTGTGAGTAGAGTGAATTTTAAATAAAAATTAAAAAAAAAATAAAAATTTAATTAAACTATGTTTAAACATCTCTATAAAGAAACCATAAAATATTCGTAGATGGCAACCCTACTACTGCCGCTCGTTGTTCTTCGACTCACCGTCCGGCTGAGTGTCATTCAAAGTCACATCCGTGAAAATAGATACAGCTTGCCTATCTAGTTTACATTTTTTATTATAAATTTAAAACTCTGTTAGTAACCGCCGTTAGCAGGTGCGAATTTGGTAGGACATTTTAAATTTCCGACACACTAATATATTTAGATGTTGTAACAAGTAACGATGCATATTATGTACGGGAATGTTTAAAAACATGTGCTTTTAATTTGTGTTGTGGCATTTTTACATGGATTAATTTTAGTGCCTTTGTACTACTATTATGGGTGTGTTTAAATGGTTACGGAGGTAAGTTACATTTATCATATACTACTTTTCATCCGTGTTGAAGTTTCTTTTTGCGACTACCCCCTGTTTTCGCATCATTTTTCTGATTTTAATCGGTGCTTATTAGATAAAAAAGTATAACTAACGCTTTATAACAAACATGTGTACTTAACTAAAAGGATGGATTTTTCACTGCTTTCTTTATTTAAACCTTAAGATAAAATAAAATTTTTTATGTAATCTAAGTTTTAAACGTTGCTTTTTGGTAGTTATAAAAGATGATTTCATATAAATAATCGATTAAACAATATGTTTCCCGTTCCTTTTTACAATTAACAATTTGTTAGATTTATCAACAATAGAATCTTGTCGCTTTATATATGAATACTGACACATTCTGCTACATATTAAGCATAGAAAACCAATAAACTCCCCGAAAAAGACCTCTGAAATTTAGCCGTGTTAAAATAATTTTTTTAATAAATGTTTGGTATATTCACTTATTCTTTTTTTTAACGAAAGAATACTCATGAAACTAGGTATTTAATAATTATGAATTCGTTCACGATTAATTTAGTAAAAAAAAATATTTGAAACAGTGCTTTGCCAATTTTGTCAACTAAATTTCTTGTTTCATTTTTAAGTTTAATATTTCACAAATTGTATTTGGATTATGTGTTGACATGTTGAAAATGTGAATTGAATCGGGAAAACCCCATAAGAAATGATTTGTTGCAAAAAATTATTTGTAAGTAATAAATTTTGTTGTCACTGTACAGAATAAACCTTTCTTTCAACGATGTAAAGAAAATGGACAAAATTAAATTTTGCTAAAATATATTTGTTCCCAATCTTTTCTAACTATTTAAAGTAAATTTTCCTTTCAATTATGTAAATAAAAATGTTAAATCAAATTTTTCGAAAGTGTATTTGTTCCCAAATAATTATAACATTGTATTGTAATGAACAAAAAGTAATGGGTGTTTTACTTTTTTATTTGTTGCTCGAATTAAGAAGCAGTAACTCGTAAATATAATAGTTATTTACTTAATCTGTAACATCAAGAAATGTTATAAAATTAATCATTCTTTTAAGTCTTTTAGTTTCACTTGTATTTTACAAAATTTTTAGTTATACGACCAACTTCACAATTTTTTAAAACATGGAATAATTTTAAAAACGTTGATTAATTCTAAGTGTCGATGTGCGTATCTACTGTTTTCCATTAATTTATTTTTGTAATGCAAAATATGGAACTCGATTTATATATGTAAAAGTATACAGGAGCTAAGAAAAAGAACTCTGGCTATTGCTTAGAATATTTCGTAATTTTTTGCAAGTCTTCAGACTCCCCGTACTAGAATATAGCTATCGGCTGAAACTGGAATCATAATCCCGTTTCGTTATGTTACGTTCTGCATAACTATATTAAAAAAGATTCTTGAAAAGTAATCCGTTTAATGGCAATGTTGTTCCTAGTTAGTGTTGGACAATAAATCTCTAAATTAGAAAATGGGTATCGCTCACATCTTAATCATTATTTGACCATTTATTTTTCTTTAAACAACATCCATATTCAATTATTCTTATAGAATGAATGCGCGTTGTTTCAGATCACTTTCTCTGTTTCAGATCACTTCTTAGAGAAAGATCTTGGGTGTTCTTTCGCGAACCAGTCCAGGTTAAGCATTTTATAAACGATTAATCGAAACATTACTGCATACCGCTTCGATTGCACCTTATTGCAAATCTCGTTTTGTAACCATATAACGCGGGAAATTTTTAAAATCATTGGTTAATTCTAAATGTCTATGTACTAATTTTAATAGGAATGAGGGCTGTTCATAATTGCAGCCCACAGCTTCCGTTCAAGGTAAGTTCCCGTAAATATTTCCGTAGGTACAATTTTTGAGGCGGGCTCCTATTCTAGTAAAATGGCCACGCACGAACGACCCTGGATTCACGATCATTCGACGGTTTCTTATTCGCATTTGTCACGCAAGCTTGCCGGCCGACTTGAAATCGAGGCGGTTGAGGCCATTTTCACGTTTCACTCATACAGTGAGGTGTAAGTATACGCATGTGATATCCGTGTGCTTATGCGTATATGTGTAATATTGGGTATAATGTTTATACGTTTGAATGTGACGTTAGCTTTCGGTTCAGTATATGTATACGATTGAAGGTGTACCTAATTTCCAAGCGTTTAAATCAGTACCTATATGATTGAAGGCGTACGTAATTTCCAAGCTTGGCAATTTTTGTATAATACTCAATTAGACAAAACCCTACATGAAACTGCAATAATTTTTAACATAATTTTCATACATCGACGATGCGAAAAATGAAAGCGTCATGTTCATTTTTACTATAGGTAAGTAGGTCTGGTGTTTAGGATACAATTATTGCAATTGGAATATAAATACTAATGCTGCGATATATACTTTTGCTTAGTTATTAACTTACGAGTAAGAAGAATGGATATTTGTGTCTCATATAATAAGCTGGGGATTAATTTATAATGGAGCACCTTAGCGTCGCATACGAAATATTAACATGAAATTAATGGGGGAAGAATTGAAGTGAAAAAAATTATGTAATACTCCATGTGACGGAGAGAAAAATTGAGTAGAAGAGCTACAAGTTAGGAAGAGGCCATTCCCTTTGTTTCTCCATTACACCGACGAGCTGATGCTGTAGCTCTTAATACTTATCGGGAAAACTACTGGGTGTATACGAAATAATGCATTTAAGTAAACACCAATTCATCGATATCATCTTAAAGGAATTAGATATATTTTAAACTCAAGGAATTGAATATTTCTTCAGCGCAAGGAATTAGATATTAAGAGATATCCCCACAGGTTCATCCGACATTCTCATTTGTATCCTTACACATCCGCATGGCTAAGGTATGCTTTCAAATATTTGGAGACGTGAAATAACTCTTTGTAGTCCACTATCACGAAAATCGCTTACGTTGTATCGTTAGCTCAAGCATACGTGACAACTGCCGCAAATCCCGGTCTGTTAACATGTTTCGGTTGGTATGATACCAAGTGTGGCGTATCGCGCGGCTCACATTTTATTGATGAGCATGATCGGGCTGAACTGTAAATTCATACAGTCTGCCGTAACGGTCTTGTCACTGTCGACTGGCATTCGTGCCGGCCTTATTGCCCGGGTCTAGTAGTAGTTCACTCTGTGCACGAGTCTCATTTTATTGTTTAATCGAACTCGGCTCTGTTAGGGTAGGGTAGGTCAACGACCGGGAGAATCTTACTCTGTCATCTATTCGACTATGTCCGTACGTATACGTCTTACTAAACTATAGAAAAAATAAAATTGGAAGGATAAATATCTTTTATCACATTAATTACTAAGACTGGTTACACTCTGAGAAATATTATTTATCACCATTTTGAGCCAAAAATACTGTCCGGCCATATGTCGGGCGCCTCATACACTTCAGTATGTATTAAAATTTAGATCAAATTTAGAAAGCAGTACTATTTTTAAGATTCTCGTATCCAAGGATACGTGCTAAAATATTAAACAATTTATTTTTAGAAAAAAAAAACAGGTTGACTCAAAATCGAGTTTTTTTATAAAAGAAAAACTGCTCACAATAAAAAAAACCTATTGGAGTTTTATAACGTATAAACTATTTTTTACTCTCAATCATTTTTAAATTTAATCACATAATTTTGCCGCCACCGACAGAAATCTTTCATTCTTCAATTTTTTACCTTTTACCTACTTCTCATAGGTAAATCGTTTTTATAAATTTTGGGCTATTTTAAATCAGTTTTTAAAAAAAAATCAACAAGGGGAAAAAACATTTTTTGACTATTACTGGCGACAGATGAATAAAAATTCTTTGATAACAGGATTTTCCCTTTCACGCGAGCCTAATGTACTATATATATACTAGCGGTTTTTAGATACATTATTCTTAAAATCTGTTAAATAAGCGGGGTTCATCACGGGTTCTAGGTAAACAATACTTATCAAACGTAATTAAGTAACGTTTAATCTGTTACGTTGTGACATACATTTCATTCTTCACTACATATGAAATTCTACTTTGTCATCATATTGATGTCCTAATTACGACAGTGAATTTATTTTGCCTTCAGTCGCCAACTAGTCGACCGATCTCCGTTAAATTTTATATACTATTTAATTTTGCAAATAATATTTCCGATTGTTAAAATTTTATTCAGAAAAACAGCTTAAGGTTAATTTTACATAAAAGAAAAAAAATTAATTCATAATCCTAATTAATATTATGAATACGAGAGTAAGTTTATGCACATCGAGCTAATTGGCCATTTCCAATGGTGAGATTCAATATTTTCATAAGAATACTGTATTTAAATTATGCTTTCATTTTTCCCTTTTCCACTTGAGCGAAATCGCCAGTCAGAGCTAATGATATACAAATTTCGCGTCGAAATACAGTTGATTGGTATACCTAATTGAAAATATCTTTAATTGGATATAGTCTATTCGATATTTTCCTGATCAAAAAAAAAATTGATAATTACAAATAGTACTCGCACTTCAAGGGTTCTGTACGTACTTAGGCAAAACATTTAAGAATATTTCCATATTATTTTCCATTATGTAAATATATTCCCTAGTACTTATAAACACATAAATTTTAAAAATTACCTAAATCAATAAGAATTACATGAATTCATCCCTTAGTTTTTCCTATAAGTTAAATTTCTGGTAACGTCGTTCTTTCATAATTATGCCTAGCAGTTTTACAATGGAGGAGTGAGAGCATGTTTTTGTGGATATTTCCAGTAATATTCTAAAATACGAACCTCCTAACATTTAAAAACTTACCCCTTCTATTTACTTACCCCTTCTAAAATTTTCTTATCATCCTTTCTAAATTTTAGGGACTTAACTACGCTAAACGATTTACAAAATAAGGCTGTGACGGACAGACACGTGAGAGTTTTTACAAGGGTTCCGTTTTTTCCACTTGGTTTACGGGAACCCTAAAAATTATGGAATCTATTTAGATATAATATTTTTGTAGGGAATAAAACATTGATAGTATTTCAAAAAACGTGGAAGCTTTCATGAAGTTTGATTTAGGATGATCGACATACTTAACCGTTGTTCTTATTTCGATGGTTTTTCTGTGCGATGACATCTGGTACGTCATTTTTACGTACTTAACACCAATAAATTAACGGTCTCCTTATTAATTAAATGATAAGCTTTAGAACAGCCGCTAAGTTTTAAACAAAATTTCAAGCATAATGTTCAATGCCTTGAAACATGAGGCCCAGTCTACCAAAAGTTGAAAATCCCCATAGTCCGTTGAATAATTTGCGTTTTATTTCCCAAGTACCTAGGAGGTAACAAGCAGTGCATGTCATTCACGATATGAATATAACAATCGCGAGGCAGTTCATAAGCGCCGATGTTCATAATTCGTCGACACGTACGACATATTGACTAGGATAACCGTCCGCTGTTTAATGTGCGTATTCGTTTAGCGTTCCCGATACCCTTAGATTTTCTAAGCTGCGAGGTCTGCGTCGTGTGGTAGTCGTTAGAGCGACAGGTTTCAGGTTAGATATAAAATGTGTAAACGTGTTGAAGAAAATAACCATTAGTGTATGCTATAGAATTTACGCCGCGGGTTTAAATGAAAAGAAAACTTGAACTCGTCAATACTAAATCTTAGTATTTCATAGTTCTTTATATGTTGGAGCGCCTATCGTATACTCTAAAAGTAAAGCATTCAAGTGTATACAACTTCTAAATTATTATTTACTAGAGAGAGTAACACGTCGTAATTCGTCAAGGTTAGATTCCTTAGTATTACGGCGAATAACAAAACCGCGAGTAGTAAAAGTATCAATTATTCGATGTATTGTAATATTTTCAATATCGATTCCCCTATGGTTATCCAAATTTCCAACATTGATTATCCTAGATTATCCTTTTCAGCTATATTTTTCCAGAGACATTTAGTAAGCACAATTTCTAAAATTACGAACCGCGAATGTCGAATCTGCGAATGGCGTCGGATTATTGTGGTACAACCTTCAATTGAATCAAGAAACAAAATTGCTTCACTTCAAGAAGATAAATAAATATGTGAAAAACTTGATTTTATGACACGTTTTCAAACCGATAGTGGATTGGGGGTGTATTTGGTGTTGAAGGAGAAGATATACACGTTTTATATCTAAGTTGCATAAATATGAGGACGCTAAATAGATCGGATACATTAACAAAATTTGACAAAAAGAAAAACAAACAAATCACTTTTGAAAGTTCTTAGAAAAAATTGCTTTTTCCAAACAGATCATTCAAAAAGTCGTGATACTGAAACTTCGAATGCTTTATCAGCTATGTTTCATAATGTACATAATTGTTCAAGAACTGTTGCGGTAAACTTTTCGCAACATAAGAATCTTGTATGTCCTAAAAACTGAGATTTAGAATTGTCGCTCTAGTAAACTTGATTTTGGCTTTAGCAATTTTGGAAATGTATGTTTTTGTGGATATTTTCAGCAATATATCTAAAAGTATATTAACTAGCAAAATAGTTTTCGAATATTCCATTTAATTATTTCCAAATATTTTTGTTGATACCGCACACGACACACGGAACTTAAAAATAAATAAATAAAAATTACATTGACCTTTATGATTATATATATTATGAATATAAATATTATTTTTAATGGTTGCTATTGAAATAAATGAGGGTTAATATATTTTACAATTATGCCAGATTTCAAGCTTCTATCTCGAATGATTTTTGAGAAAAACGGTGGACGGACAAACACGTCTGTGATCATCTTCAAAGGGTATCAGTTAGTTAAGGGTAAGTTTTTCCTTCTGAGGTAGGAAAACCTAAAATTGAGCCAGAAATATATTTGTCGCATAAAATTGTAATTGTATAACAAGAAAAAATAACTGAAAAATTGCGGTTTTTGAAAGTAGGCTCTTAAAAACGGTGATATTGCTTATGGTATTAAGGAATGTGTTTCTCTCCTAAAAAAATATTTTTATTTCTTAGATATACCAAAAGTAAAATCACTATAAATTTTATGAAGCTTCAAAGCGGTCAGGTTATTTTTTTTTTGTTAATTTGACTTGTAATAAACCTATATCTTTGTTTAAAATGAATCCGGATATCACTTGATTGAGCGATGCGCGAGGTTGTTAATTCTGGTTAAGTGGCTTTAATTTGTTTATACTCATAAACTTTATTTTGGATAAATTTTATTACTTATTTTTACCAAACTAAGTAAGCGTCGTGCATGCATGCGATTGGCCTTGTATCTAATATTAATAAGTTTCGTTAGTTACGTATCCGTTACTGAAATTTTAATTTCTGTTAAATTCCTAAAAAGTATATTTTTTAAGTACTCTGGACAGCAGTAATTGCAAACTTTATAATAAATACCATTTATACGGTTTTACAGTAAATGCTAATTTTTTTTGTTGGCAATCCCCATATAAATTAAATTAAAAGGGTTAACCGATATATAAACACTCCAGAGCTTTGCATATAAGAAATTCTTTCTTTTTTGTGTTGTTATCGCTTGCGAGAATGAAGACTTATTTTAAAATAAAACTTTTACGTAAACAAATTTTAGCATTTAACATGAAAATCAGTTTTTCACCATGTTACGTCTACCAATTTACACCTTGGTAAAACACATATAAGTTTGATTTTCAATTATATTTACGTAAAAAAACCCACATCCAGATCAATACTGCTGTCGTTATATATTTTATAATTGTTTTCAACGCTTTTTAAAAAATATATATAATTTTGTTAATCGAATACTTAGTTGCTACTTCTAGAGACTGTAATTTTAGATTTCTTTGATTACTACCACCTTAACTTTCAAAAACAGTTAAAATGTCAAAAAAGAATGTAGTGAAGGTTTATTACGAAAGAATAAAACGCTGCTATCTTGGATCTCAAAAACATTGTAAATTCAAATCAAAGTTCGAAAACAAATATAATGACAATTTATTGTAAAGCAGATGTCGTGACTTTGGATTTCAAAAATATTTGTGAAATTCGGATTCAGCACTCTAAAGTTAGTCGGAAACGAATATAATGACTGTTTATTGTAAAACAGTTATTGTCACTTTGGATTTCAAAAACATTTGTGAAATTTGGATTCAGCACCCTAAAGTTAGCCGAAAACGAATATAATGACTATTGTAAAACAGTTATTGTCACTTTCGATTTCAAAAACATTTGTGAAATTCGGATTCTGCACCCTAAAGTTAGCCAAAAACGAAGGTAATGACAATTTATTAATGACCATTTATTGGAAAGCAAATGTCACTCTGAATCTCAAAAACATGTGCGAAATTCGAATTCAACACCCTAAAGTTAGTGGAAAACGAATGTAATGACAATTTATTGTAAAGAAGATATTGTCACTCTGGATCGCAAAAACATTTGTGAAATTCGGATTCAGCGCCCTAAAGTTAACCGCAAACGGATATAACGACAATTTATTGTAAAACAGATATTGTCATTTTGGATTTCAAAAACATTTGTGAACTTCGGTTTCCCTAAAGTCAAAAATGAAAGTAGTAACGGTTTATTTCGAGAGGGACAGATGTCATCATTTTCGATATAAAAATATGCGAAGTAACTTGAGAATTAATATAGCGTCAAATTATTACAAATTTGTCAAATTATTACAATAGATATTATAAATTTGGTCCACAAAGTCAAACCTATCGGCACAAGAGCCGCGGCTCTATCCAAACTTTGCGGCTTAGAAGGTCTGCGGACTTTAGGCGCGCTGCGCAAATGCACATATTTAACGCCACGACGGTGACCCTAGTCAATTTGTCGTGCGTGTGACGAATTAGGAACATCGCCGCCTGTCGTGCGACCTTATGTAAATTGTTGCAAAATGACTTAGCAACAAACGGCGCACTCATTACGCCGGGCGAGGCTTAGGAGATTAGCCGCAAATTATTCAAGGGACGACGAGGGCCGGTCTTCTTAGGTCTAATGGGAGGGATGCGAGTTCGAGTCGGTGAAACATACCCGGGTTCTGCGCTTGTGCGAGCAGTATTGATGCTTAGGTGCTTTAGAGTATTATGTTTTGTAGACGGAGCTTCGGTATTAGTCAGGAGCTTATAGAAATTTAACTAAAATTTGTATAATACATTAGCAAATTATTTAAGATACTGTGGGGGATGATCGTCTCGGGAGTAATATGAAGGATGCGAGTTTAGGTCCGTGGAATACACTCGGGCATTGCATTGAAGGTTCAATGTCGGTATCTGAATTCGTGATGTTGGAGGTAAACGATTCAAGTAACTGTAAGTGATAAATGTTCTGTGGCTGATGTCATTTCGAAACATGAACAGTGCTCCGTTTAAAGTATAGTATTTTTAAACTCATAAATTAAGGCGCGAAGGTAACTTCTCGAGTATATAGTTTTTGAGTTAATTATATCACGTGCACCAAATAATAAATTGCTATTTTAAACTTACTTTTTAATGACGAAAAGAAGTTCTTGGAAAAAAATTGTGTATTTTACCCACTTCTGAAATATTACTACTAGTCTCACCATATACGTTATAAACATAATTGTAGTGCGTTTGCATGTTTTAAAAATAGATTTTTTTATTAAACTCTAAGGAAATTTCTCGCATTTGCAGCAAGATTTTTATTGAAATGATATTTTTACAGGAATAATTTTAATCGATTATGAACAAATTTATTTATTAAGTTCAGAGCGAAAGTTGTAAACTATTGAAGTGTTAATAATTACCAATATGAGCATGTCATAAGACTAAACAAATTAGTAAGTTTTAAAAAAGTCGACCAGTTTTATGATAATCCAATTAGTTACGTAAGTTTTTCTAACCACGAAAGTATTCTTCCTAGTTCTTTTATATTTTTTTAAATTTTTATTAAATATGCGTTGATTTAAATTAGAGTTTCGTTGTTTTACATGTCCAAGTAATTTAAAATTCCCTTCCGTTATCGTTCACGTTACGAATGCAAAAATTATGAGATGATATAAGCTAACGTGATAGTAAAAACTTAAGCGTTGCCGTCGTCGTAACAGTCAGCCGTATTTGGTGACTTGTTTATTCTGTGCGATGCTCGAGTAGCAGAGTGGTTGGGTAAAAAATACCCACTTCCGTCACGTAAATTTGTTGGCGTTTCTGAAGTTTGCTATACTTTTTAACCCCTGACGCTTCCGTTCGACGCTGGTTAGACTTCGTTCGCGCTTGCTTAATAATCGAGTTATTATTTTTGTAGTAAACGTGTTCAGTCTAGTGACGCAATGTTCGATTGTAAAAAAACAAGCTTCTTTATAACTATTTTTAAATCAACTTTTGTTATGTTCCGCCTGGCTATGGCGTTTAGTTATGGTGTTATTAAATTAACTTAATCCATTTCTCAGAGTAACTTGCATATTATCGATATAGTACGTGAACAAAAAAAAACAGTGAGCCGTCACGGGACGCCTGGCAGATGTGAAACATCGTGTTCGTACAAGTAATATGCATAAAAGACAAGATTATTACAGGAACTAAATATAGCATAACGAAAAAATAAAGTATTACGAATTTCTTACAGAAAATGGTGACTTTATTTAATACACATTTATTTACAATTAATACAAAAATAATAAAGCACAGGTTATGTGTACCGTAGTAAACAACAGCGTCGAACTGAGTGAGGAGGGGGTCACGTAGTCGGTTGCGCATGGCGACACGTCGCCATATCGTACACTCTACTACATATAGACTATATATACCTTAGTATAGCGTGGCGACCCGTCGCCATGGCAAGCGTCGCCATGCCAACGATCCGGTGTATACCTGCGCCTATAGATGTTTCACATAAAAAACAATATAAAAAAGTAGATAAATCCCCTAATGTAAGAAACTTACTTTATATCTTTTTCAACTTGAGTGGCTGCACATAATCTTATGTGGTGACTAAATAATTACTTTTGTTTCAAGTTCAATTTCAACGAGTGAACTTAAACAAGGTAAAAAATAATGACGAAACAAAAGTATAAACCAAGTATCAGAAAGAAAGAGATAGCCAAAAGAAGTACGTGTATAAAAGATATAGTCGTGGAAAGAAGACACATTATAATCAAAATAAGCAAGTGTATAAAAAATGTAGCCGTCTGCAATTACTTCGCTTTTTGAGACTCACTTTTAGTGTTCTAATGACACGTTTACATAATGTCGCATCCACGGCAAGTTGCGTGGATGATTTCCTGTAAAATTAATACATTGCAGATTCGCAACTTTGCCGTCTATGCGACGATAATATAACGTCAATAAAAATTGTGAAGTGTGTAGGCATTTTTACAAGTATTTCGAATATGATAAAAAATTGTGAGACTGGTCATTTTAGCTAATAAATAGCTCATAAATACTGGGATCACACCTCTTTCCAGTCGATCGTAGATATTGCAACAGTGAGTAGTATTGACCTACAAGAGAAATCATAAAGATAAATTTCAACATTATTTATCTGAAGAAGAGTCAATTGCAAAAAAACGAAGAAAACTTTCCCGGAGAATTTTTTCCATTATCCATCAATCACGTCTTGCGAATGCGATATGCTGGCGAGATGATGTAAAGTTGTATTTGACAGTGTATTTCAATGACATTTATATGCGCAATTTTTATTCAAAATTGGATCTCGAAACGATAACAAAATGTACAAAAATACATTAATTCGGCTGGAATTTGTTTACTGTACATTCATTTTCCAACTATCACAAGTGTTAAAATTATTCAGCCAATCAACAGTGCGCTTTATAAATAGTTAACGAAAAACCCAATCACTATTCGTAGTCAGCGAGTGTAACTGCGCGGACTGGTAATAACGGCGAAGCGGCATAGAAAGAAACAAAGTACATCGTATCGGCGACCCGAGCACTTGACGCGCGGCCAAGTGGCTGCGAATTGGACCAAACGATCCGATGCCCGTCTAATATTGGAAAACTTCACCGGGAGACGACCCTCGAGATAAACGCGCGCCGTTAAACACACCGATGTACGTCGTAACATGTTTGGAAACGAGTGGTTAGTGTATTAACGCACTATTCCGATGTCTGTACATAAGATTGTGAGATCGGTAGACAAATTTTAAGGTGGTTGAAGCATAAAAGTATAAATCGTGATAATTGTAACAAAAATATCTCCTTGGCAATGCTGTGCACAAATGCAAGTGACGCTAATGTATAAGAGAATAAAATAAAAGAATTTAGAGAATTCTGGAGAATTTATACTCCATTCATTTTTATTGGAAACGGTAATAAAGGGTGGTAGAACGACATTAAGGCGCGTCATTTAAGTGAGAACTTTAAACGAAAGAAGAGAAAAATAAAAAAACGCATTTATTCCAAAATTTCATGATAATTTCATTCCTAGTTCTGAGGTTTATTTAACAATGGTGTGGACAGATGGAATCAACGAGCTTTGCAAGCGTTGTTTAGTTTTAAAGAAACTTAAGGGGAAATAAAAATAAACTCGATTTCTGGTCGAATTATTTTTACCTTGTTATCTCTATATGGGCTTACATGTATAGGGTATTTTACAATATTGAACATCAAAACTTCCAGGAACAATTCTGTAGAGCGATAGTCTATCAAGATTTTCTTCATATCATTATTTCTTGCTTTATTATTTACATATTTAATCTATTTTTTCTAAAAGCTATATAAAAATCTATGCTGCTATATAAAAATAAGATTTTCCTAAAATTATTTTTGGGTGCTTAATTTCATTTAATTAATTACTTTCTCGCTATCATACATCGGGATGTTTATTCAAAAACTATATATGATATATTAATACTTAAATTTTTTTTCTTTACATTCAAATAACACATTATTTGAATGTAAAGAAAAAAAATTAGCAAAGATAAACTAATACGAGAGCGGTAACGGCAATATCATATACTTTCTAAAAAGTACCCGTAAGTGTCAAATAATGATTAGCCGCCACGTTAATGTAAGGTTTTACGAGTATGTCATACAATTAATTATTCCTTTCAACTGATCAGATTTTCACATCTCTAAGTGTGAAAAGACCAACTGTTGATACCAAAAGTTCGTGTGTTAAGCTATACTTAAAATAATCTTTACCCGCATTACGTTCTAAAAGAAGAAATTGTTTTAAAATTTCTGACAGGAATATTGCCTTCGTTTTTTTATCAACAGTTTCAATATTTTGAATCTTCCATACTTAAAAGAAAGTATCAGTCTACTCCGAAACATAACTTACTAGCCACTTTCAACATCGGTTTCATGAAACGTTGAATTCAGTTCTTGCGGATCTTCAGTAACAATGCTAAGGTGATTGTCGTTGACATAATTCAAAAAGGCCTATGTACATTTCTTTCATTTCTTATACGGGTGAACAGACCAACATATTAATGAAAGGCGATCTAAAAATAACAGAGAAGAATTTTGTAATTGATTACATAGTAACGTGGAAAATTAAACGGTTAAGGAAAAGGTTTTTCTCATGTTTCGCTTTATACGCTATTATGTCAAATAGAAATGAAGAATACGTACAGAATATTTGCTGTGGGGGTTGAACTGCCATTTAACTAGTATATTTATTCATCATTCTTTCATTTTGTTTTTTTGGTGATTTCTCAATGTATTATTAATTTCACATGTCTTCTGTTTAATTTTCGAATAGCAAGCTCTAATGTTTGTTTACGCTCAATAGTCGGGTTTTTGTACTATTTTATGCTGCCAGAGTATTGACCGCAGTGACATGACAATTACAGGGCGCGGCTAGCAAAATGGCAATTTCCATTCTACACTTCGTATGCTAGTATTATATATGATGGATACCGAGCGAAGGCCTTGGGAGCGCCGCACCTGCGCCGTCACTATATCTAACTAATTTATATGCTTCCCCTATTTTATGGTCATCGGTCTGCTGTCCTTGCTTTCATTGACTGGATTTATAGACAACAATTTGTCGGGTCATCTGTAATTATGTTTACAGAATTACAATTACAAAGTCTTACAGAGTGGTAACAACTTTAAAAGTTGAAAAAATACCTTGAAATTTGTAGCAAAACTAAATTTGTAAATAAGTTTTAGTCTATATTATAGTTCCTTTAAAAAAGAAAATCACTTCGTGAAGCATTGTGTCCGGCCTTTGTAAGATTTCTTGAAAATTATTTTACTTGATGTATTGTATTACTTGATGTAAAATTTGGCGTAAAAATCTTGAAAAAAATGAGGACATATGTCACGCCTTTATTTTTCAGACTTCATCAATTTTTAATAATTGTATCATATTATAACAATAGTTGAAGCGAAGTTGCTTTCCTATTTTTTTAAAAGTTTTTAGCACTTACTATTGCTCAATTAATTTACCTTAAAGTTTAGTTACATTTTTGGAAATATTTTGTGTCGTCAATCACAATGTCAATGGAGACAAATTATTTATAATAAATAAAAACTAAATGAATGAAAGTTCATTCATTCCATCACTAATGAAATGAAAATAATAAAAATGATAGTAATTCGTAAAAAACGTTAGCATCCATAAGACAGAGCAAGTCTTGTTGAAGAACTTGAGATTAATATTACTGACAGTAATTTAGCGGCTACGTCACTAATAACGCATACTGCATTTATGCATACATTTTTATTTCAAACTATATTTCAAAACAAATGTGTTGATTAAATATCAAAAAGCGAATGTATTTATTGATTGTTTTAAGTCTTTGTTTTTAAGATGTATAAATACAAATTTTATTTTCAGTGTAAGTAAATGTATAATTGAAATATTTAAGCAGTAGAATTATTACAATTCGAAACTTGATTGCGGGCGCTTGATGGGAATAAATTCGAGTTAAATTCAAAGAATAAATATATTCCGAAATATACCTGAAATCAGTAATAGCTTGAATAGTATCTTTGCATTTATATGATTTAAGCTGGCTGAATATAAACATTTATCGTAAGGAGTCGTCAGTTGTTCTAACGTGATAATCTTTGAAGAACACATGTGGTAAGGATGTCAAATGTTATGGATGTAGGCGGGAAGGGAATTCACAGGTTCTATCCATTTATATTCATAATATTTGTTTAACAGGTGACGTTTTTTGGACTTGAGTTTCTAACAAGTAGTAAGAAGACAGAAATTTAACAGGAATATTTTAGTATTATTTTGTAGGACTATCCACGTTATTGTTATTTCCATATTTCTGAGCACGTTGGAATATGCAAATAAGCCAACTGGATAGGTTCTCTAATATTTTACTATTATAATGTCGGATTTTCAATCTGTGTGTCTGATCATTAGGCAGCCTGTTATACCTTTCTTCATGAGATTGAAGAAAAGGAATGTGTATAGTAAGAAAAATGTTACGGCGATTTGCGTTTCAAATTGCGCCCGTAGATGATAAACAGCTGTCCTCATTCGAAATGGCTGTTGAATAATACTAATCTATTCGTAATTAATGCGAAAAAAGTTTTCTCATTCGTTAGTTTAATAAAAGACAAATCAACCAAGTCTGGTGTCTTCTATCTTAAGTCGTAGTTGCTCCATTGCATAAGTGTACTCAGTCGGTCCGTTTTTTGCTGCTCTCAGTGTAGCAGTATTTGCGCATGGATTCAATAAATAAAATGGGGATCGTATAGTTAAGAGTTACATGCTCAATCCATTATGTGTGATGCGCATTGATGCGCTAGCAGATAGGTACAATGGCGGCACAGTAGTGGTCAGCGAAGCGCCGCGCCCGCACCGTCACGGTTGCGCACACCGGTGATGTCATCTACGGGCGGTAGCGAACGTGTCAAGGACAGTGGTTTGCGAGTGGCGTACTCGATTCATCCGGTTGGGGCTATGGTAGGTTGTGGAAAACGTGGTAGTTGTTACGGGGTCGTCTTAAAGACGGGTCTTCAATTGTTTTTAGACGACAGATTTAGAATTGGAATGCTTATGTATGTTAATTACAGACGCAACCAAATCATGTTTACAAGGATACCTGAGCTTTGCGCCAGTCTATACAAGTAAAGCTACTCATTAAAAATCTTTGCTTTAAAAACACGGAAAACTATCTATTACAAAACTTATGTTTAAGTTTTGCGCCACCACATCAATATTTAAGACTCTGTCTTTATATATAACAGAGTCTTAAAACGAAAAGGAAGAATGGGTTTAAAATAGAAGAAGGCTGCTTGAATTACATATTTCTATGTAAGAGCGTATCGTACACATAAAGTAAGTTTGCATTAGGAAACCCTCGAAAACAATTTTCGTAGTGAACATGAATGAAAAAACCTGCTTATTTCTTTTGCTGAAGTTCATTTCGTATCTTGTATTTACAAGATAAATCTATCTTTACTGGATACCAAAGGTTTTAATAAACTTGTCGTTCCAGTGTAATAAAATATCTTTATTTATTTGGACATTCCAATTGTTGATGTATTAAATTTACTTCATACATTAGGTCATCTGTTCTTCAATAAAAAATATTAGATACCAGTAGCGGATGTTCAAAGTGAAACTATCGACTTGTCAAAAAAACAAATCATATTTTTTTATGAAAAAATTGGAAACTACTTATTAAAAAAACAACTTCTTCGCTTAATGATTAGATTTTTATATCTAAATAGTTTGAAAGTATCAGTGAAATTAAGGAGCCAAGGTTCGCGAATAAAAAAATATTTATCCTCACTTTTCAAAAGCACGTTTTGAACAAAATGCATTTAAATTTCTATGTTCAATTTTACTGGCTGATTAAATTTTTTACCTTTTCATCTACACCGGGCCAAAAATTGAACGAAGGATTGTAAATAATGCTCGTCATCCTTTCGTTGAATGAGCCGCTTGGTATCCTTTTTGGGCTTATTTTCAATATAGTTTTTATTATTTTAGACGAAACTTTTCAAGAAAAATATCACCACTTTTTCATAGTTTAGGGAGTTCATTCACATTTTCAACAGGAATTTAGTTGTCAACACAAAAAAAAAATTACTGCAAATTCCTGTAATTTTATTTGTATGATGTGTATATCTTAGTGCTGTGTCTTTTTTCTAATCTTTCATTTAGTCGTCAGGGCAGAAAATGAGTCTAAAATGCTTTAAAACACACTTTTTGGTTACGATAATTTAGTGGGTACATAAAAGAAAATTGGTATTGGGGTGCGCCAGCCGCCATCTTTATAAACGCTTTTTTGGGAATATCTCGAAAACGCCTGATCCCGAGAAGAAAACACGGGAGACTGAAAAATTACAAAGTTATAGCCTAGCGCAATTATCTAAACGTATGAATTTTACAAAAAGAATGTTCCAAGTAAAAATAAAAGATCATTCTAAAGTAATCGCGAAAATAAAAGATCACCTATTTCAGGGTGTCCAGTGGCAGATTTCAAAGTTTGAACAAACATAGTTTCTGAACGCAACACATAAGAGGGGCGGGGGGGGCGTCGTTAGAAGCGCAAGCGGTGCGGATGTTTTAGGAGCCATGGAACAGCGGAATGGAGACCACCGCGCTTTTGCCGTCGAGTCGTACATTTCGAGTGGATTTTCGCTGTCTGTAGCACGCCGTCGATTTAATAATCGTTACAGTATTCGTCGATTACGTGATGGACCATCGATCAACCTCATTCAGTCATGGGTAGCAAGATTCAGAGCTACAGGATCAACATTAAATATGCCCAGGCAGGACCTACACCATTGTTAACCACGGATGAAATTTACACGATTCTGACTTTGAATTAAGAAAAACTTACGCGGAGGTGATGTTGTTGAGATTTCGTACTGCTACCCACCCGGATGGGCAACATATTCTTTAGTGACGAAGCTCACTTTCACATGTCTGCATCTGCAATCATAGGGCCTTATTTCTTTGAAAATCAACGTGGCCAAACTGTAACTGTGAATTCGGAGAGATATGCCCAGATGTTAAATGACTTTTTCAGAGTAGAACTACAGAATAGTCCATCCTTCAACCAAAACACATGGTTCCAGGAGGACGGGGCCACAGCTCACACTGCTAATGTGTCCATGAATGCAGTGCGGCAGTTATTTCCAGAAAAAAACATATCCCGAAACGGTACCGTACCGTGGCCACCTAGGTCACCCGATTTAAGCCCATGTGACTTTTTCTTATGGGATACTTAAAATCCGTTGTTTACAAAACAAATCCGAGCACTGTGACACAAGTTAAAGAAAATATTCGAGCCGAAGTCAGTAGGATACCCCAGTCGTTCTGCAAACGCGTTTTTGAAAACATTCGTGCTAGACTCGAATTTGGAAAACGTGGTTTTCAAAAAATAAAATCCGCATTTGATGTTATAAAGTTAAAATAAACATACTTTGTATTAGAGGTGTAGTTTTTTTTTACAATTTTTCAAACATTGAAATTTGCCACTGTACCCTGTATTACGCGCACCACCTTGTGCCCCGTTGAACTTAGTTTGGATTAACGACTAGATTTTGAGCTCTCGAGCTGAGAAATAGATAAAATATGTATGTTCCGCTATGTATTAAAATATAGTTACTAAATGTTTATTATTCAGTAAAAACCGAGTTTCTTCACATAGGAATTACGCTCTTCCTCAATTTAAAAATTATGTCATTTTGTGTAACTTAATTTGAATCATAAACTATATCTATATTCAGTTTCATACAATCTGACTGTTGGTTAAAAAAAACTGTTTGACATATAAACTGAACCGACTTCAAATAACTACCGACGAAGAAGCGCACTGAAAAGCTTAAAATCATGAAAATATGAGTACTTAGTCGGTAAACTATCGTTTCCGAACATAAATAAATTTGCAAAACACTTTTAATGCTAGAGGTTTTTGAGTCGACGTTTCTCTCCCTTTCTCACATACATGCATACTCATACACACAGATAAATGCTACATTTCACCTACTAAAGTTCTAGTTGCTTTATTTATTATTGTATACTAATAAGTACCTACTAATAGCTTAGCTGCTTCATGTCTTTGTATGTACCTGTATATACTTACCTGTGCCTGTGCACTTTGTTACTTTTTGCTTACATCAAGACAAATATCACACGCCCAAACTCTAATTACTTCTAATTACTGAAAAGTTTCTATCACTACCTTCCGGTGATTCAGATTTATGTCGTCTTTAATCGTATCAAAAGATACTTTACATTTGATTACTCACATTCAATCGCGTTACCTATATTATTCATTGTTGAAATTCTATGGCGTACTTTAAGTTTCCATCGTCAAATTCTAAGCAAATTTTTAGGGGACCACACTGGGGGTACACCCGTCCAATATAAAGTAATTGGTTGATAGTGCAGTAAAATACACAAAAAAACAAAGAAAATACATTCTAATTGAGCACATCCTCCCTTTTTGAAGTTGGTGAAAAATAAAAAATGTGATACAAATCACATGGCGCACATGGCGTATATTTAAAAAATAAAAACGTACCTTGATATGGTAAAATGAACGATTCTGAGATGTTGTTTAAGAGAATTAAGCGTTTCGAACTACTAAGTGTTAAATATAAGCAAATATTTGTTTTTTTTAGTGTCAACCTTTCTTTGTTATTGTTTAAAACTTTTCTGAAAACGGCATTTTTTGTATACGAGAAGCTAACATAACGAACCACAGGCTAATAAAACAGCAACGCCGACCGTATCGAAAACAACGATCGCAATTAAAAGTAACTGTCAGTCGCTTTTTCGAATTGTTTTTCAGAGCACTCGCCGTGCGGCGCTGTTCCCCAGCGGCAGCGTCAGCGTCAGATGAGACTCGTCGCAGCGCCTCGTTTGGGCGGCGCTTAACGAACGCGCCGAGTTCGAAATGGGCGTCGCGACGTCCCAAACGTATGGCCTTTGTTTGCTTAATAAATAGTAGGCTCTATTCGATCGCGCAATGCCACCCACGGGACTGTTTTTGCTCGCAAATTGGATGTTTTCGCTGATTTCGCTGCGGATCCGGGCGCCGTTTTGTATGCGGCCCGTCAGTCTCTGAATATATTAGGCGATGTTTTTTTATTATTTTGTCGAATATGTTGATTTATAACCCTTTTAATCCCTTCAACCTTTCTTTTTTCACCTGAGTCTTTTTTGATTTATGGCGTAGACAGATGAAACCGGACTGTTTTGCCACTGAGATATATGTTTGACGACGATCCGGATTTTTTAGCAAACACTATTTGACGTTCACATCAGCAGTATGATGAGATAGCTGAGTTGTGTTACGTGGGGGCGAGTCGGTAATGGAAATTTTGCGTAAGCCCCGGCCTCGGGGGCGGTTTTTCCTTACGCGATGATTGCGTCGAGCGCGGGTTTATTAAGTTTGGTGGGCGTCCGCGCCTGCATTGATGCCTCTTTTTATTGTTATGATTCGCGAGTTGTGCATTTAGATAGTTTATTTGCGAGGGTTCCTGGCTTGGGATGAGTATAATGTACGGTTTAGAAAATGAGATGATTGAAAAGTATTGTATTAATGTCTATTTTAGGTTTCAGTTCAGAAAGTATGGGGCACTTAACAGTGAATAAGCGAGGCAGACTTATGGTAGTTTTTCACTTATGATCCATTATAATCCACTCATGGCCGATTTTTATTATTAACGTGCTTAATGGCGTTAAGTATATTCAGTGTTATGAAAAATGTAGTGGAAACTAAATGTCACTTAACTCGCATAATGCTATAATTGACCTGTTTATTTCTGTGGTTTATGGCTATATGGTGTAAATATAGTCCACAGATTCATGTTTTGATGGAATAGTTCTGTGGGATGAAGAAATTAATCTATAATTATGTCGATTAGACATAGTATGTTAACAAAATGAAAAACATGACTATCTTTTGTGTCTTTTTAATTTTTTAAATGTAAGTACTAATGAAATCAATAATAGGAATAATAATTATTTTTTAAACAACAACGGAACAATTATTTCTCGGTTACTTTCTTATTAAGTTTTGTTACTTTTACCATTTTTATGGTTTCGTACCAGAAGGGTCCGAATGGAACCCTATTGTTGTGGCAACGTTGTCTGTCCGTCTCTCCGTCTGTGCTAAACGAAATAACGTAGAGACATTCTATAGTTTCTTGACTCAGAACGGTATTTAAAATGATTTAAATTTATATTTGGAGGGGGCTCCCCTATTACTTAAAGTATGTGTAAAGCACAAACCCGTGTCTTCATTTTTTACTGAAAAATGTCGATTTGGTGGACAATCAAATGTGCCATTTTAAAGGTTTTGTGTCAGGTCCGTCTCTAAAACGCTATTACGCAAGAAGCTCTAATTCTGCTCTGATTTTGCGTGCCATTTATTTAGACCACAAAAACTGAAAAGTTAAAAATAAAATAGTTTTGGGTAATAAAACCAAAGTCTTTTTTAAGCAAATAATGTACTGTTAGAATCGTCTTAGCCTTCCGCGTATCCGTAGGAGGTGTGTAGTGTAGTGACGCCATGATCTATGGCAATGTGGTGGCTAAAAGAACTTTAACAATTTATTTGTAGCAATTATATTTTTCTGTATTTTTTCTGCAGATCTCTTTATATACTTAACAACGTCTTCTGTTTCTAATTTTACAGTATTTCCTTTACTTCGTAGAACATAGTACTTTTACACCACTATTACCACTATGCAAATGAATGGAACTATCAAAAGAATGGAATCATGCGATTTATTTCAAACGGAAAGTAACATTGTTTGTTCTTTTCGCGTGACACTATGGTTATTTGGAAAATATTTTGTATTTACCGATGGAACTTTATCACCGTAACCTTTTTGTGAATTTCATGAAGAATTGCCATTGGCAGACATAATGATTATCGGTCTGAGGGTTTAGATGGTTTTTTTGTAACATTTGTAATTAATTTTCCTCTTCTACCGTTTTCGGATCTATGTGCAATAGAGTCTTAAAAGGTTCGTTGCATAACATAATACAATGATGTATATTTCTGTTATTGGATAAAGCGGCATTATGAAGGATTTCTTCCACATCCTGGTTGATTTTTACGACAGACCCTAGACTTTCTGGGGACTGTAAGCGACCATGTACGATTTTACACGACGTTGGATCGACGTCAGTGTTTTGGTAACTTTAACTGTAAACTGACGACCGTGATCCCTTTGTAATTTGGGGGGCAACAAATATCTGGTGACATTTTCAATAATTGAATAGTAACTTCAGCAGCTCTCTCAGACATTAAATGCCGTAAAAAGAAGTGTTGCTGCATGATCTTAATATTGCATTAGCCATTTATGCTCTCTGTGATATCAGTTGAAGGTCGGTGAAGTCTATTTGCCCTATTAAAATCTCGAAAAAAATCTGTCGATCGAGGGCACATGTTTTCGTCGTCAATTTCTTGGTCTTGTGAATAGTATAGTTCCTAAGTGTGATCGTAAAGTTTCAAAGTTGAAGCAAAATTGTATCTATTTCCATGTTTTCTCCCACTCTAAAATAAAATAAACTTCGATATTAGTGACAGCACTGCGTATATTATCGATTGATTTTAGTTTAAATTACATTAAATTACTCGACCGATTCGTTACTTTGATACCTAACTATTGGAAAACAAACGAGAGTTAACAAATTCATCGATAGCTCGTGAATTCATGACACAGTCATAAATTCACTTCGTCGTAATCGTCACAGTCATAAATTCACTTCACACTTTCATTCCGACTTTTGTATCATGATGTCAAGAAAACGACCTGTACACCGTGTAATATTATGTTATCGCGAAACTCCTAATATTCCATGGGAACCTCTAAACGTTACGAAATCAAAACGATTTTTTTTAGTACTCTTGTTTGACGCTTCGCTAGAGCATCAATTTTTTTAAATGAGTCTTAGTGGGATGGGATTCAAATTAAAACCTAAGTTTTGTCCCATTCGAAAATTCCCTAAAGGAAGAGAAATTCATTTATTGCATGAGTAAGAACCAAGTAGGCAATCTTAAGAACTGGTTTAATAAAATTTGTCGAGATGGTCACAGCGATTCGGCTTAAAGTTCAAGCTAAGATATAAGGTAAGGAGGGTTCCTTAGTGTGAGAACTAGACTTGGACACTTATAAATATTTATGGGTTTATGGCATTTCTGCTAAACTATTTAGAAATATTAATTTTTCAAAGCGTAAATGTATTGCCTAATCTATCTTTCTCAGACGTGAAAACGTGGTGCGTATTTAAGAAATTAAAAGATCTAGGATAATCGATACAGTTTTCTTACAATGTTTGCATATGCTTTTAAAAACCTTATATATTCATAGTTTTAGATTTAGTAGCTTCGGAAATAAGGGTGGGAAGGAATATATTTTTTTTGCATATTCCTAGTATATATCTGAAAATATACTAACTAAAATTAAGAAAAAAAAAATTTTTGAGGCCCTTATTATTAACCCTTTCAAACGATATCCCACACTATGAATGGAATTTTAAAAAATCTTTTAGGATTTAATTTGCCCCCTCCCCCTCCTAAAATTTCCGTGTAAGTATTTTTAAGTGTTAGCTATAGAGATACGTGCGGGTTAATATGTTTTATTACTGTGCCAAATTTCAAGTTTCACGTAGCTTTCTGAGAAAAACGGCTGTGACAGACGGACAGAGACGTGAGTGAGTGATCTTATTAGGCTCCCGTTTTTCCTTTTGAGGTATCTAATAATCAAAGCGCGCGAAGCCGCGGGTAATACTTTGGTAAATATACTACTACTACTAGCCAACGCCCACCCTTGGCATGTCTGCAATTAGGTGGCGCGCCGACCAGTAGAGAAAAGCTGTTTTGTAGGCAGGGTGATCATCAGGGGGCGCCCTCCTCTCCCAATCATCAAGGTAGGGCTTCATCTTCGGGCAAACGTGGAGATGGTCAAAAGACATTCCTGGACGTCCACAGAGCAGGCAGGCATCGCTCCCCAGGACACCAATACGTTTCAGGTGGCACGCCAGGTAGTCGTGGCCCGCGGCACACCGGAAAGTTGCGACACTGACAGCTCTGGGTAGGTCGCGTCGAATAGGCGAATCAATTAGACAAGCCCAGTTCTTTCCGACGGCGGACTGTGTGCGTCGAGACTTGATCCAGGCATGTATCGCTCTGCAGACGGCCGACTTAGAGGATGAAAATGACGGAGAGCAGATGGGCTGCTGTAGGGTCGTCCCGTGTTTTGCCAGTACGTCGGCTTTTTCGTTCCCCTCTATCCCGACGTGGCTCGGAATCCACTGCAGAGTAAGTCGAAAGCCAGCATTCACCAGGTTGGACAGTCTGGCACGACAGAGTTGGGTTTTGGGACAATCTGTATAGCGGTTGGTAGAGAGTGCCAGAATAGCTGCCTGGCAGTCGATGAGAAAAACCACGCTTTGTGATGTTGTAAGACGCTCCAGTTCCCCGGCGGCCTCGTATATCGCTGCAATCTCTCCATCGTAGTTGGTAAGCGGGGAACCGACGGCAACGGAGCCCTCAAATACTGTAGATGTGAAGCCTGCTCCGGTATTCTCTGTGTTTGGCATCGACGAGCCGTCACAGTAAATATGCAACCAGTCCTGGGAGGGATACCTGGTGTGGATAGTCTCCAGGGCAGCCATTCTCAGGGCAACATCAATTGATTGGTGTTTCGGCAAGTTGTGGTTCATGAGTCGAAGCTCCACAAGGGGCAAGCAGGACACAGTATCTGACCTCTGAGGAAAAGGTGCTGGCTCTGGTAGTGGTATGTTATATTTTTCTCTGATAGAGTCAGTTATCGTGAGAGGCGTTTTCTGTGTTTTCAGTCGGGAGAAAGCTTGTTTGTATTGTTTCCATTTACATGGAAGTATTCGTCCTTGTCTTTCCCAGAAAAGAAGTGCAGATCTGTCTCGTCGGCACTGTATAGGCTCAATGTTAGTTTGAGTTTTCATAGCGGCGATAGGTGTTGATTTCGGGGCTCCGGTTATGATTCTCAGTGCTGTATTTTGTGCGAGTTCCAGGGGGGAGACAGTACTTTCACTTGCTGTTATGGTAGCTTCGCCTCCATACTCAAGGACAGGACGAATGTAGGTTTTGTACGTCGTTAGGAGTACGTCTTAGGTAGCACCCCATTTCGTTGCTGTTAGGCGTTTGAGCAGACGACATCTTTTGATGGCCTTTTCGGCAGAGCTGCTAATATGGGCTTTCCATGTCATTTTGTTGTCGATGTACACGCCTAGGTATTTACTAACATCTTGTTTTTCAAGATTCACACCCTTGTAAGTCAGATTTATATCTGGCTGTTTTGTCGATAGGCTGAGGACTTGGAATACGGTTTTTTCCGTGCTGACTGTGAGGCAATTTTCATCCGCCCATCTTTCGAGATCTTCGAGGGTCTTATTCTGCGCTGACTCGATGGAAAGAAGAGAGCTACTGCTGGCCCAAATGAGCAGATCGTCAGCATACAGTAGTGCCTCCACACCCGGGTTGGTTTTGATAGCTTCAAGCACGTCATTAATCATGAGGTTGAAGAGTTGGCAGCTGATAACGGCTCCTTGAGGGAGCCCCTGTCTTTGGATACGGAATTTGGAGCACTGGCCTTGGAATTTTACTCTTTGGTAGCGCTCTCCAAGAAAAGACTTTGTCCAGTGGAAAAGCTTTCCCGACAATCCGGCCTTGGCCATCTTGTGCAAAAGCATGCCGCGCCACACGGTGTCGTAAGCTGCTTTGAGGTCCACGAGGACTGCTACCGTGGACAACTTCCGGTGAAAACCGTCTTTAACGCACTGAGAGAAAGCCACAACTTGATCCATGGTGTTCCTATGCTTACGAAAGCCAGCCTGCGCATCGTCGATGAGATTCAGATAGCTTGTGGCGAGCTGTAACCTGTTTAGGACCATCCTCTCAGCCACCTTGCACAGGGAACTAGTTAGAGTGATGGGACGATAGCTGTCGATTCTACACGGATCTTTTCCCTTTTTCAAGATTGGTATAACTTCACCTTTTCTCCATTTGCCGGGTACTCCACTGTTCCAGGTGAGATTCACGAGTCTCAGTAGCACCTCCTTTGCTGTTTTTCCAAGATGAATCAGCATCTCAGGAAAGATTTGGTCTAGACCAGCTGCTTTTTTCTTTTTACACTGGGAGAGGGCTGTTTCAAGGTCAGTCATAAGGAAGTCCTCTGTACAGATTCCACTCAGTGTCTGATCCAGGCATGTCTGGGGAGGAGTCCGAAGGAGGCATGGCTTTACTTTTTTGTTGATCTTTACATTGCTGACACTTGTAAAATGTATGCAGAGTGCTTCTGCGATTTCAGCATGAGAAGTGAGTTGTTGTGTAGAATAGGATGTTGTTGCTGTTTATTTTCGTAGTTATTTAAAGTGGACAGGAATTTGTGGGCTCTGGGACCATCTTTTCTGAAATCTAGCCCACCCACAAAGGTTGTAAAAACTTCTCTTTTCCCTGTTTTTATAGCCCGCGTAAGAGCAGCCTGTCTTCGACGAAGCTCCTCACAGTCTCGATGTGATTTAGATCCTTCTGCTTTACGCCTGGCCCTATTTCGGGCATTTTTAAGATGTTCAAGGGCTGCATTCCAAAAGGGTTTATATCGCTTGACTTGTCCACGTGGTATACATTTTCTTGCGCACTCGAGGATGCAATTCGTGATGTCTCTTGTGGTTTTCTCTGGGTCTGTTATTGGCACATCTGAAAGCACCTCGTCTGTACGTCGCCGGTATTCATCCCACTTTGCCTTACGAAAGTTCCACCTTGGCGCCCTGTTTGGCATTATTTCTTCCCCTTTCAACTTGCAATTGATAAGCATAGCTCTGTGTCCACAGCCTCCAGCGTCATCAAGTAGGCTGACACAAATTTTTTCCCTTATGTGGGGGTGGGAGATGACGAGGTCTGGCCTTGTGAGACTTCCCGAAAAGGACAGGAATGTCGGCGGTGTGTCCAGTACATCCAGAAGGTTGTCGTCGATAAAATCTTCAAGGTGTTTACCCGTGCCTGATGTTCTATTATAATCCCATCTAGTTGACGGGCTGTTGAAGTCGCCGATAATGATACAATTTGGCTGGATTCGTCGTTCCAGAATTTCTAAACCCGGGATGTTTTCAGGTGGGTTGTAGAGAAAGAAAAGTGTGAAGTGCTGGGACTCCTTCCAGGCTTCAACCTGAAAAGCCTCCAGTTTGTCTTGATCTTCCATTTTATGGATTACTTCAGTTTTGCAAATAAGAGTTGTCTTTATTCCCATAATTATGCCTTAGGCCACTTGCCTGCTTCTTTTCAGAATGTGGTTCGTGTATCCTGTAGTTGTGTAAAACTGGGAACTCTCGGTGGAGGCACCTGCCTCAACAATGACATATAAATCCGCATCCGTTTTCAGGACGTTTCGTTTTAGTTCTAAGACTTTGCTAAATATAAAACTATATAAAATATATATATATATATATATATATATATATATATATATATATATATATATATATATATATATATATATTAAATATATATATATATAAAAAATATAAAGCTACTTTGGTAAATATAAAATAGGCACGTAATTTTATTTTAGCTGAGAACATTTTCATAGCCGCGCGCACGTCCTGAAAAAAATGGCTGTAACAGACGGACAGAGATGTGAGTGATCTTATTAGGGTTCCATTTTTCCTTTCGAGTTATGGAACCCTAAAAATCAGATCGTGCGAAGCCGCGTATAAAATGTTGGTATATATAAAACAGGCACATAATTTTATTTTAGCTAAGAACTTTTTCATCGCTGCGTGCACCTCCTGAGAAAAACGGGTGTGATTGAGGATTCGCATTTAAACTCATTTTGTTGTTGGATTCACGTTTTAGAATTACAATAGTGGGGTATTCGGACGGTCCACGGTCCATTCACAGTATTTAATTTTATTATGTTATGCGTTAATTATATTTATTTCGATTATTTCTTGATATTTCATTTGAACGGGTGATTGTTTATATAAATTAGTTGAAGATTGTAAATCTAGCTGAAATTATAAATAATTGGTAAAGTGAGTCAAATAATTTAAAAGTTGCTAAATTATTTATGCACATTTTTTTTCAAAAAGCTTATCGCCAACATGTTTCTGGTGAGTTATCATCTAATGTCGCTTACTGCTAATTACTGCGTATGACCTTGAGCGCGTCTTTCGTTTTATAGCTTGTAATCTTTCCTAATTCAGATGATATTAATACACTATATGTAACTATCATACAACGTTTTGACTTTAAGTTGGTTAGTCATTTTTGCAATTAGTCAATATGATTTTTGATGGCGGTTACTATCGTCAAAGAATATTAACTATTACTCCGTAAATAAGCGACATTCACCTCCCCACGCCAATTTAACGTCACCCGCAGATAGTTTAACTTGTGTAATTCAGTGTTACTATTTTAATTAACTATTTATAGTAATTAAATTTAATTTTTAAGTTTATAATTAACTATGTATAGTAATTCAATATGACACTCCGTTATTGCACTGTGTACAAGTGCTTAAAAATAATAAAGTCACTAAGGATAGGAGATTGTTTTGTCTCCATTTTTTTATTTGTTTTAAAAAATTTTATTTTGTGTCACCAACTTATTTAGTTAGTACCTATAATTTCGTGTCAACTAACATGTCACTGAGCAGTTTTAAATTTCAAACTGTTCTTAAAAGTCATCGTTTTGTTTGAACGCGATGTGTTTGGAAAACGTATTCTTGTAGGTTGCAGGCATGTTATATTGTTTATTAAGAGATTTTTCACATGAAACAAATCTAATCAAGTCAAAACTACAACGAAGACAATATTTCAATGTATCACATTTATATATAACAAAATTATTTTTATTTAAGATTTTATTTCGTTTTAAGATCCATACTAAGTACATGTTTATTCATATAATTACATTGTTACAATTAGATTATAATAAAGTCGCGTGCGCCAGTACAAAGCTACTACGCCAGGGTGCTATCAAGACAGTTGTTCGATCGACGCTATTGGTTAGAAAGACAGTCATGTTGCTGACGTATAGCGTCAAATCGCTTGATCGGCGCTATTGTCCGCAACGACCGAGACCGATATGTAGTATTATTAAATATTTTTTATCTGCACGCTGCTAACAGCCCTACAATAATTTACGCACACACACACGGATACGGATAGGCGAGTTCGTATGTAACAGTGTAGGCAATTAAATATGTTTGTTAGTATGGAGTGTCGTGGGTGTGCTATCGGTATAAATTCAGATGTAGCCCTTAATTAATGACGTGAAAATTCGTAACCTTCAAAAACTAATCATCCGTTTCCATGTAAGGGCCTCGGTCGGAAGGTTCTAATATTTGTGGGCAGATACGATGCCCGCAGGCCATCGTATCTGCAGGTCGCGGTCGACCCACGACATTAGTTAAGGTTAAGTATACGCATACATTAGGCATTGTAGACTAGTATTGAATTGAGTCCAAATCCCACTGTAAATAGAAAAACAAAATATTATACCCTTAGCAATGTTTATGGTTCTTTTTGTAAGCCCCGAGAGGAAGAATAACAGAATAAAATAGTTCAATTGTTTATGCATGTAGTGTTGTCACGGCTTATTTATTCCGGACGGTGATATTAGTCCTTGCAATGGGGGTTTTCTGAAACTACCTCCCGCCTCCAAGATTTGTTGCTGGGAGGTAGATAGCGAATATGACAAATTTGATGGAAATCGGTTGAAAATTATGAAAACCTGCAGTCTTTGTACAAAAACACACACACCGCGTTATATATATATATATATATATATATATATATATATATATATATATATATATATATATATATATTAATACGCTAAGGTTAAGATGTTACTCTCCCTTTTTAGAAAAAACCTCACAACTAATCCACATAAATTATATATCATTTTATAGATAATTGCTTGCTCTACCGGCATCCACAACTAAAAAATGTATTATTGCTATTGTTTTTGCAAATTAATTAATTATTAAAATTATATATACAAAACAGCAATGCTGCCATCTAACGGCTCAACGTCAATATGATTGACGGTCGGTAAAATGTTTGTTTCATTTCAAATCCACTCACGTATAAATAAAGTGGCGCTTTAGCTCAATGCTTTTGATACTTGCGTCTCTATATGTAAAATTTAGTAAAATATTTGTTTGATCTGTCATCTGAGCTTCATAATGGAATAAATAATGCACATACACATACACACACACACACATATATATATATATATATATATATATATATATATATATATATATATATATATATATATATATATATATATATAACGCGGTGTGTGTGTGTGTGTGTGCGTGCGTGCGTGCGTGCGTGCATACGTGCGTGCGTGCGTGTGTGTGTGTGTATATAATGAAAATATAACAATACCAATATGGGTCGTTATATATATATATATATATATATATAAATATATATATATATATATATATATATATAATGAAATTATAACAATACCAATATAGGTCGTTAATCTAAATATCACCAGATGCGATTTGGTGGTTTTTAGATAAGTGCATTGTAATGATTAGATGACCAAATAGGATTCCACGACGTTTCTTTAACTTTATGTGTTTCGAACTACTTAGCCATTTCCAATGTTAAGATCCAATTTTTTTACAATAACTTTTTTTTAATTTCGCAGGTCAAAGCTAGTCATAAATAAATTTTTAATTTTTTTAAAATGGCAAAATTATAATTAACTTATTGAATGTATGTAATTGAAAAAAATATGAAAGTTTTTGTTACTGGTTCCTTTCTTTAAAAAACAATTGCTATTTAGATTGATGTGCAAATGTACCTTAGAAAAAAAAGTTTGTCTGAATCAAATGAAACGAACGCAACGAAGTGCAACGAACCTCAAAATATTTTTCTACTATGAATTTAAAATACGACTTCCAATATTTTTAAATGCACCATACTCGAGTGGCACCGTTTACTCCGTTTATTCTACCCGCTTAGGTACCCGCATACCCATTACGTGCAAAAGGTCGCTGGTATGGCAAGCTTTTGAGGGTTCCTGAGAACAAAATAAGACGATTGTATTATTTATGGATTAACACTGTAATAGCGAATTTCGAGGTGCACTATTACAATATCATTTCAAAGCTTAAGCATCGTGCAGTGCGCGCACACCGGGGGCACCGCGCGACATTATCAAAGCGATGTACCATGCAATGCCCAGTGCATTCGTGCCCAGTACCTGATTCGATATTGCGTAATGATTAAGGATACTAGTATTATTTCGCAGAAAGAAAAATCGATTAAACTGGTAAATCATATTTTTTTTGTATGATGGTTCTTTTTGATAATGAAACTTATGAATATAATCAAGGAAAAACATTTTGAAAATGAAAAATATGTTGTCCAAAATAAAAAAAAATGTAGATTATCTTTGTTAAATATTTTCGAGATGAATTGTAAAAATAGTTATTGCTATGCCAATGAATCAACAACAGGGCTTAATTCTTCATGAAGGTAGTGCGATAATAAAGAAGAATAATTAAAAGCAGGTGAATTTCTTACGAATCCTCGAAATGTTCCAACGTTTGCACGTTATAGAAGGAAATCTTCCGTCTACGTAAACATATATTTAACGTGAGTTACGTGTAGTATAACTGACTTTGTTGAGGATTGTCTTTTATAGTACTCTGAACGATAATAAAGCACTCTTCGTTTACCTTTGATCTGGAACGAAATGGCCAATAAATAAAAGAGAAAGGTTTTTATTCAAAGAAAATTAAACGGGCCCGTGTACTACTAGCCTTAATGTTAGTATAAAGTATTAAAACATTTGGGCATTCTCGTGATAAAACAGTCTGAGCGGAATGGAACTTTATAAATTTTATCAAAAAACACTCGCACACCACTGGGGCGGTGTGCAATAAACTTAATTATATTATGTTAAATATTATTCCCTTTATGTAGACTCTTTGCGGGCGCCGCACAGCGGGCGCAAGTGCAAATCTTTCTCGGCTTCAATTTTATTCATCTAAAGGAAAGAATTGTGAATTTTCTTACAAATTTTTTATTGGACTTTCTTTCCTTTTCTACGAGATGTGTTAATGTTACAATTATAATTAACTTATTATATGCATATAATTGAAAAAGAAATGAAACATTTTGTTACTGGTTCCTTTCTATAAAAAATAATCTTTCATTATTCTTTCTATCGTAAGGCGTAGATTAAGACCTCAATGATGTGCGGTAAACGTCGCTCTCCCTCTAAGGTTTCACCGGTCCGATAATTTTCCAAAGTGTTTCAGATATTATATATATATATATATTGTACGTCTTTATTTTTTGATATTGATTACAAAATTGGAAATATTAGTAAATGTGAAAATGATTTTTTTCACAAAAATTGTCATTAAAACATTTGTAAAGAAATATTTAACCAACTAATAAGCAAAATTTAACCATATAGTCTTAGATTATATTTCCCTATGAAACACAGACCATAATCATGAAAATCGGTAAGATTTAGAGTGCAAAAAAGGTTGCTCCCGGATGACTATATTGCGGCTAAATCGCAGATAGATAGAAATACGAGCACAATCCGTGAAGGCACGAGGGAAGCGAGACAGCAGACATTTACTTAAATACCTACTTCTTACCGACTGTCGCACTTCACTTCCGTCATGATTGTTTCAGATTTCTGTAAAATATCATAGATGTTATTGCATGATACACGCACATGAGTGCTCACGTGCGCGCCTTTGTGTCTTCTTACAATGTGTGTTAGTACCATTATAATTGGAATTTTCGTAAAAAATTGTCTATAATCCAAAAGCGACACTCAAAACGGCGAGTACTAAATTCGCGAATAACAGGTAGTACTGTACAGGAGTACTATATATGCGACTGTGGTAAAGAAAAAGTTGAAGTCACTCAAAATGTCAATAACAATCAAATTCATTGATATAATGTAGCGTTCGGTTGACCTAACTTCGATCGCCAGACGAGTCACGTATCGAAGTTAAATTAAAAATGATATTCTGCTCTTTGCTTTCTTTTAATTGACCGTTCGTTTTAAAATTCAAATGTTTAAACCGCGAGTCTACAGCGACTAAAATCGTCGTCTCGGCGGTGAAAAAAACCACAACAAGCCTCTCTTTATATAATGGAATAATTATTTGATTATGCACGAAGATAAAATATTGTAGAAAAAGTGTCAATCATATTTAATTAGATTTGTATTCATTATATTGTACGCTGAATATTGCCTAGATCTTTGCACTACTGTTTACCTAGCAATTTATCGTACGTAGGTATTACTTTAACTTGGTTTACTTTGAATTATGAGTTAGTCTTATTCACCATCAAGATGAAAAGATCCAGAACATTCAACGATTATTAAAGAAATCTTGTAATAAGGAACTCGCTTTGAACATTGCAGTATTCTGTAAAATAAGATATTGTCAGACATATACTATTACTGTTGGACGTGGCGCTAATATGCGTTAAGTTGTTGGAAAATCTAAAACATCAACAATTTTTCTTGCCAAGTATTCATTTAAAAGCGTGCGTTCTAATTGTGATCCTTAATAAAGCAATAAAAGATAATGATTTTAACGAATGAATGCGGCGTACAAACGCCGTTAGGTTATTTACAAGCTCATAATGTGTAAATTTGATGCAAAAAAGATATTATTTATTTAATGAATTTGACAGCTATTCATGTAATAATGAAAATAAAAAAACTTATTATAAAGTTTAATTAAATTAAATTAAACTTTATCTCTACGTACTTAGTATATTCTAACGATCAAAACTTGCGATACGTAAATTATAAATTTCAGAACATGTTTAGTGAAAATAAATATAGTTTTGTTAAGTTTTGGCTCAGTCAAGTAATAAATAAATTAAAATTGAATAAATTTAATGATAAATAGATTTAAATTAGTGAATCTTAGGGCTCTTAGAGGATACTAAAGGCTGTTCAGACATTGCGTCGCTAAGGCTCGCTAGGGGTGGTCAGACACTGCACGGTATGCGCCTTGAATGCCTTGCGATGTCTGCATGTGTCCGACCGAGACAAACATAGTAAAAAAAACACTATTTGTTCAGGTCGTAGTGAGCTGGCAGCATAAATGCTCGCGTTGCATACTTCATCTTTAGTGAAAGATATGACCCTGACATGACCCTATGTACCTATATATCGTAACAACCAAAAAAATAACCCGTACACACGGAGCGCTCGGCTCGCTCTGAACAAAGGCGCCTTTGTCGCCTCACCGTGAGCGTACGCTGCGAGTGCTCACAGTGAGCACCGCGTCCACACGGCACGACTATGTGTGGCGAGGAATTTGTGACGCATGCCTAGCGATGTCTGTACACGCCTTTACATTTTTCTGTAAATATATATACACCTTGAAAAGATCAGGATGGACTCGGAGTCAAGTAGTGCTTTCCGGATAGGTTTCTTGTTTATTGTCGTTGCAAATGCAAGGGTCTAATTTAGAATCGGAAATTGAAATCGGACGGAAATTGAATTTGTTCCATTTTTAATGGAAAAATGAAATCTGAATCGCAATGAGTATAGTTTTTGGCATAAAAACACTAGTTGAAAAATTGCAGTCTAATGAAGTGTTATATAATTATTATCTGAAGTCGAGTGCCATTGCTCAATTCTTTGGGAGTGTTTAAATTTCTCAAAAGTATTGTAAATGCCTCCTTTTTAAATTCTTGATTTGGAAGTTCACTTATCTCAGTACCTACTCTTGAGAAACTCCGTAGGTAAATTTTTATTTGAATTAATATTCTCTGATAAAAGTGTATCTATACTTTTATATGTCACTTTAGTATTAGAGATTGGTTCAGGCATAGCCAAATTGCTTTTTAGACAAATTTCTCTTTTGGAGGCCAGAAGATAAATAATTTGTTAAATGCTCGTAGACGTAATAAATTGCAGAACCATTTCCTAATAGACTTTTATCTAATACTTATTTCCCATTTCCGTCATTAGGAAGCATGTCTTTTCCAACTTGAAGTACAGAATTGATGAATAATTCTTACGCCTCCTTTGCTCGGAATGTTTCTCTCAAGCCGTCAGAAAATCACGGATGACCACAATGGTTTTTAACACTGTGTTTATTTGTATGCATAATGTTATCGTAAACTTTCACACTTACCTTCCTTATTACGAGCACGTCGATCCATTCAAATGTTTGCAACTAGGCAAAGTTTTCCAAATAGTACATTGTGCATTATTCACGAAATTTGTAAAAAGGCAACAAATCTGTTGCGCTTCTGGTAGTAAAATAAATAAATGTGAACAGTTAACTTTTGTTTTCGTTTCGATCGAGGAAACGCTACCATATATTTAGGAAGATATTATTAATGTATTTGTGAAGAAAATGTAACAGTATCGAGGTTTATTATTTGTAATTGTATTTCATTATTTGAATCTTGAAGTATAAAGAAAAAACCTTTATGTAACAATGTATCATTTAAATAATCGATTCATGTATCGTTCATCAAAATCAGCGTATTCCTCTCGAATTGATACGGTGCACAAACTATTTCCTAAGTGTAGTATACTGGCCTTTGCATTTTTCCTTACAAAACATTTTCGTAGGGTTGATTCGCCTCATCACTTTGAACGTAAAATATTTCGTGGTGAATGTGGAAGCTCAAAAATCTTTTAGTGATATTAGTTCGAAAAAAATATATTTTTTTAAAAATAAAATATTAAAAACTATCGAAAAAACCTTTTCAGAATGAAATATCATATTTTCACATGTTTATACATTATTCTTAATATGAACAATGATAAAATCAATTTATTAATTTTTTTCGTATTCTTTTTTCTTATATTATTATATTTTTTTCCTTTTCCTTGTTTAGTGCAATCACTCTGAAAATATTTCGCAACGAACATTTTTTTTAAATACATGATTAATGTCTTATTATAATTACGTGTCCCAAAGGAAACTTTGGAAGATATATATCACCATTCTTATCTATTACCTATAAATGATGTTGCTGTATACTATGCTAGTGGTTTCGCTCGTCTGTTTTTTACTAAATAAAGAAAATGAAGTTTTGAGAAGGCTAGAAATATTTTTATTCGGTTTTATTTACGAGTAGTTTATCGCGGTTTAACAAAATAAAAACGATAAATGTCAAATATAAAAATCTATCTAACAATCGCGTTTATATCTTTCCGACGAAAAAGAAAATGATGTTACGCAAAATTGTACAGTGCAGAAATGTCAGTTACAATTGTAGGAGAAGCTAATTTGTGTAGAAAGTCTGGTTAAGTTTTTTTAAACGTGGAATAAATATGATTACCTCACAAAAACTCAATTTACTACTGCCAATCTACAAATTAGATCTCAACTAAGTTTTTTAAGATCCTTGTCGCTAAACTGAAATGCTTATCTGGCCTTAACAGTACCAAAAGATAACGGTTGTATTGACCTGATAAATCTCAGGAGAAATGAAATATTGTTCCACCTTTTGATAATGGTTTTAATAAGAGTAAATTTCCCAAGTAATTAAAAGCTATGACTTTCAACACTACTGCAGTAGAACAATATATTCAAACAAAAACTCGAAAGATTTTATAGCGCGTATGATTTTCGAAAATAATAAAACTGTACCAAGTTTCAAGACAATCTTTCCAGCTGTTTAAACATGATTGTGTTACAAATATCCAAACTTAATTTTAATGTATTATTGTCCAAACATGTTTTGCGAGCAAATCCGCGGGCAACTCCGTTACGCTAACTTGTTACTTTGATAACGATTCGTTCAATGGTTGCAGAGTTGTTAGCGACAAAAAAAATCAAAACACTTTCTTATTTGTAATCTTATTAATCGTTTTAGGACGGGACGATTAAATACGAAATGTTGATTTGTTGTACTTTCCAAAATAATCTTCACGCATTCAACATATCAAAATATGAGTGAATGATTATTTTAATTTTCCTATTATTTTCTATCTAATGATTCTCTGTACACAGGCGTCTACTCAGGTCCGTTTTTATGAGTACATATATAATGGTGAGAATTTAATTATTTTTTCATAGACTCATTACTTTTTAACATTATTTAACTTATTTTCGTTTCATTCAGTAAACAATTTTGTTTTTTCTCTTATTGGGTGAAATAAAACTAAACTAATGTTATTTATACTTGCATTCGTCTAGTCACAACAAATAAAAAAAAAACGGCGTGAAATGAATAGAAATATAATGTTATTTTATCTAACTTTTCTCTCGCGCCGTTTAGATAATAAAGTCTGGTATTTGCAATTAAAAAAGAAAGGAACAAACATTTCAGTGATCAAATTCGCATATTCATTGATCGTTTTGTTTATTTACGTCAACTTTTTGGTATAATAGAGTTTAGCAGAACACCAAGAATGCCTTTTATACAATCTAACAAACTAATTTATGTTGGCGACAGCCTGTTTTTTTACCGATATTTATGTATAAAAACCAATGCAAGCCAGTTCCCATACAACATAGTCGAATGAATGAATAGGTTTTTTTTATCCGATCTGCAAGTAATTTGATGCTATACATATAGTAATAGGTGATATACGCGCGTGGGACAAATATCTAAACGTATTAGTTCAATTGTCTCGTGTGTCTCGACCATTAGGGTCAGTGTACGGGTAGGTTAAAATCATTTACATTCTTTACTTTGCTACTTATTTTTTATCGATGTTTGACGTAACTTCCAAATTATTTCGTTGCAAACAGAGGTATTGTAAATACTGAAAATTAACATGTGTAGTGTGTTTTTGTCGTATTATTTTAAATAAGCATAATATTTGTTTGATTTCCGTTTTATGTTCACTTGTGTTTATGATAATTCAAGGCTTCGTTTTTTTCATGGAGGTTCTGTTTATGATAATTGAAAAAATTAAAAGTATTTTAATATATTATAAAAAATAATTGTCTTTGTAATAAAGGTTATTTCCGCCTTAACTCGAAAAAAATGTTTGATATACCAATTAACCAATACCTGTATAATCAAGGTAACAATAACCACGGTTTTTAAAACTTTTAATTCTTTAAATTTTTCGGTTTGCACTTTTCATGTATCTATCCACTTTCAAATAGGCTTTCGTTGATACGGTTATTTACTAAAAAGATTACTTTCTAATCGAAAAGATATTATTGTTTTTAATGTATCCGGGAATTTCACTATTAAATAAAGTATTTATTCATATTATACTCTATCAATGCAAGCCTAATGGCATTGACCACTTTTAGAAGTGCTAAAGTATGAACGTGGCAATAAGTTTTTTTCATTAAAAAGTAATATATAATATATATATATATATATATATACATACTTTTTTTTTTACAATTTCTTTTGGTTTATGTATCCATATACTTGCAGGTAGGAAAGCTGTTCGAATCAAGTAATTGAGTAACACTCATATAATAATATTTAGATAACCACAAAGTGAAATGGTATAAAACATCGTATAAATTTGGCTTTTCTACTTTCGTTCCATACAAAAAAAACGAAAAAACTTTTTTCTTCGATAAAAACAAAGTTTACTTAATGTCACTTAACTATGTTTACTTAGACAATTATAATATATCGAATAGCGTAGTCGCAAATACATAAGACTACAAAGCAAACACAAAATAATTTTATATGGGCAGAAATAATATGAGTATTTCTGCCCATATAAAATTATTTTGTGTTGGTTTTGTAGTCTATAAATTGCAATACTAACAGAGATTTGGGTGCAATTTGTACTGTCGAGAATATTTCATGCAAAAAATGAATACCAGTTCAAATATTCGTTTTGGCGATTGAACAATAATTAATAACATATGTGCCTCTTTCCATTTGTTGTCCGATTGTGTAATGTGAATGAATAAGAACAAAAAGTATGACAGAAATTAATTTAACTGGGATTGTTTGTGGTAAAAATATTACCGTCTTTTCAACCTCCAATTTCGCTTGTCTCTCTTGATGTTTTCAAAAGCGATTGTCAGTAACGTTTATCCATAACGGCTTTGTAGTAGGCTTGTTTACGTTGTTACAACGTGCCTTTAATACATTTTTAGAACCTTTATGAGTTTTCGCGATTTATAGGAAACCTAATGAATATGAGTATATATTTCTGAGTTTACATAGCTATGAGAGATGTAGGACTAAATTTTAACACTTTAAATAACCCTTAAATTAAACGAAGTTAACGTGACTACCACCAACATATTCTCGTAAGTATGGTATCAATTAAAAACTGGAGCCAACTCTGAGTAAAAATTCAAATTTGGATTTACTGTATTTACTTTGAAGCAACGTATATTTTTGCGGTAGCACAGTTTAAGTAATGAATTATTTAATCTAACTTAAATGGATTTACAAACCAGTAATAATATTGAGAGGAAATATATTATTGTTTACTTTCCGTAACGTTGATACTACGATTTATTATTTTTTTCAACAAAAGGCTGTCTTTAAAAAAATAATCGTTTTATTTCTTTTTTTTTTAAAGAAATTAAATATTAAAACGCAGGGTAACTTTACAATTTTGTTTTTATATCTACGTATATGAAAGTCATTATATTAAATTGTTACATTATACTCGTTTAAAGTAATGAATAAAGTAGCTATAAAGGAATATAACAGGAATAGGTATAATAAAGGCAAGGCAATTATTTGTCTTTCGGGGACCACTTTTAAAGCGCCAATGACATCAATTATTGTAACGTCTTTGTCTGCTTGCGTATATTTCTGCCACTGATGCCCTTTGTATAAATGACACAATGAATGTACATGATAAAAATGGCTAGAAGAAACATACTTTAAGAGTTCTCGTTAGGATTAATGACTGTGATTTCTTTTCAATGCCAGGTATGTAACAGGTTCATATAACTAAATGAAATAGGTTCATATAACAGATATATAATAAGTTCATATACTATTAGTAAAGACAGTAGCTTAAAGTTAAAAATTAGAGAATTTACGTCAAAATTGGATAAAATTTTGCACGAACTGTGACCATCAAAACAAGTAGTATTTAGATAAGGGTTCTAAAAATGTGAAAAAGTAATGTGCTTACAAAGTATCTAAAAAACAGAGAATACGAAACAAGCGATATAATTCATGCCCTAAATGGGCCGTAAAATGGTCACCACCGTAACTCATTTACTAGTGCTGTACTACTACACATTTTCTGGGGTTAGATAAATAAAATAATACTTTTTCTTTGGGGCCAGGTAATAAAACAATATATGAATACTTACGGGTTCGCTCACTTTGCTGCACCTAGACCGTTATTTTCGCTGCTGCTCCGCTACTTAACGTCGCAGTGCTAGAGTAAATACCAGAATATACTTCTGGGACATTCTACTTTCAAACAAAGAAGACCCTTGAATACTGCTTTCAAATAACTATCGCAGCAGATCATAACATGAAGCTATACATAGCTAGAAAATTTAAAAAAAGTTTCCCTTTTCACAATCTTCACATAGCATCAAATGATTGTCATTCGCTTAAATATAAAATTAACCAATTTAGAAACATACTGATTATAATATGCAAATTACGTTGAAAATAAATATAATGTTTTACTAAGATGAAATAAAACAGAAAATAACACGGGAATTTGTTTATTTTAAGAAAGCATCAGCTTAGTAAAGGCCGTGCGATCTGACACTGTTCCAGTGAATTTTTTACCATAATAAAAGCACTTAATATCTAAATAAATGTTATAAAATTATATGTTTCGTTAGTAAAATACCATGATTACTGGGATGATCGAGGTCCCTCCGGTTGAAAATATCGAAATATTGAAAATATTCAAAGATAAACAATGATAAACGGAGATACTCCACCTTTGATATCATAATTTCAGTTTCGCTTAAGAATTATTTTAGATTTTTTGTACAACTGCTTTTGAAGGAAAATTGACCCAACTCTCGATTTGCACTCAATTAACGAAGTTGAGGAATTGCAACGGATACCCGATATTAGCCCTATGCAAATTTAACATCTAATTGTTTCCTAACAATTATCGAACTACAAACTGGCTATACACCAAATGCAGGGAATAAGTATCGGTTAAAGAAAGACGTTATTCCTTGATTGAAAAATAGTCGTTAAAATAAAATTTAAAAGATGACTTTCAGAAAATTGAAAAAAAATAGTCATAATTATTTATCATCTTTTCCTTACACATGGTACTTGCCCTGATTGTTCAACGCCGTTCGTCGGAATAACCCGCGAACAGCTGCGAAGATATCGCCACTGTTTGTAAATGCCGCACTCCGTGCAATTGGACGTGTTAATAAGAAAAGAATGACAATTTATTCCTTTATAGTCAACGAATAGCGTCTTTCTTTGTCCGACATTGCTTCCCGGACACCGTGTAAATAGTATATGCTCCGAGTACTCAATTAAATTGTTATTCCTCTAGTTTAAAGGAACCATCAGCTGAAGTTGAAGCGATATTGGAGTAACAGCTGAAGGAGCATGTAACAGTTGCAAATTTTTCTTGGGAAGTTTATATGATATATTACTAGTTAGTAAAGGTTTAGTTATTGAACGTGATCCGTAAACCAATATTGTAAAATTATATAGATAGTCATTCATATAAAAATGACAAAATTTAAAAGTTAATTCATCGTTCGTATTACAAAACGTTTCGCTACCGACCGAAAAATTGTGTCTTTAGTATTGTCTACGCAAAATGTAATGTAGCTTAAACTAGAAAAAAAGTATTGATTTTTTATGTACACGGGATACAATTTCATTGTTTGTTTTCCTTAGTTTTGGTTAAAGAAAGATTTCCAATATTGAATTTCAAGAATATTATGGTTTTACCAATTGTCGTTTTTAATTATTTCAACTGTCCTGCCCGACTTTTTATTACCGTATTATCCTATTATTATAATTGAAGTTAATTTTTTATTAGCGTTTGAAACACGCTCAGATAATATATCTCCTTTTAACCTTTTTTAATATAACTTTTTACCTAGGGTACTGATATTATTGTAATCAAAATATTCATTCAGCTGTTTCGTAAAGTAAAGCAAATAAAAAAGGTACTCATTCTGCGAATACAGCGGAATTCCTAGAAACAGCGTTGAAACTTCTTTTAAAAGGTTCTGTTGTGTTTATCTTTGAAATTAATTAAACAAAACTCAAATTTGGTGTCTGGAGTCCAGTTCTTAAGCCTTACGGCTTTCATCCAGTATACACGCCGTTCTTCATTCTTCGGAGACGTGATATAAAGAGAACATTAAATGACTCAACAAAAGTTAGATATTCCAGGTGACTAGTTCTCATATATAAAAAAATGATATTATGTATATATATATATATATATATATATATATATATATATATATATATATATATATATATATATATAAATAAATGTATATATAAATAAATGATGAACAAAAATCTATAAATCGAACGATTTGAGTTTCTGGACAAACAAATCGAAATATGTCTTTTTGTATGTGCATTGCATAAATGATTAATTTAAGTAATCGAAAAGGTCATCAATTTAATAGCATTAAATAACAACAAAAAAATCAATAATGGATCTCATAGTTCGCGAAATCAATTTTATCGAAATCCTCTCTTCCTAGGGCTGTATACGTGCGAAATTTTCATTTATTTTTGGAAATATTGTATAAGTTATATGTAATTAATTCAATATAGCTGAATAAATATGTAACATGGTATTTGAATGTTTGTGTATGATATAAATATTTCATAGCATAGACTTTTGAATGTACTTTATATGTAAGCAGGATATTATTTACGCATGAAAATATATCCCAAGCGTTTTCTTGATATCCGAATTCGTACAACCATAAGTACAAAACTTCCACATTATATATTCATGTAATTAACCTAAAAAGCAACCAAAGCATTTTTTTTCGTAATATGAAATCACTTTCGTTCAAGGCAGCCAGAAGTGAAAGATATAATCATAAAATGACCAATAACTAAATAAGAAAGCATTGTGGTGTGTGACGTGTACAGTAAAAAAGCAAAGGTCTTTACAACTTACTGTTTTCTCTTTTTAGCCGGTTGCATCCTATAGCGTTTAGAAATGAGGTAATATCACATTACGTAAGGAATTTTGGTTTTCCCATTTTTTTTTCTCTTTCATACCCTCTCTTTTTTCTGATTGAGGTTTACCGCTTAGGGATCTGTAACTGAAATATTTTCAGAATCGAAATATCTTTCGTAATTACTTCAAATAAGTGTTACAACATGTTTATGAAATATTGTATATAAGTATTGTGAAAACCATGTGAAAAATTTATATTACTTACACAAGGGCTTATGGATAAAACTACGCTATAAAGTGGAATAGGTAACCCAAGAACGCCGGATTCTTGAACTTTCATTGACACAAAGTAAGATTTATGGCGTTTTCTATTATTAAGACCTTCTATCTTTCGGATTTCCACTATTATCTTATTTTGTTAAGTTTCAGCTTAATAGTTCCAAATCTTATTAAACTATACCATATTAAGCTTCTGTAAATTTCTTATCAAAAAAACTACAATTTTTTTCTAAAAGAACACAATTTGCTATTTGTTCCATGATGCCATTACAAACAGCCCACTGCACACCGCCCTTCATATTAAAGTATCATTACAATAAATTTGCTCAATGCAGAGGGCCGGCGCCAGAGGTCGATCCCGTACCCTATCTGTGCGGTGCGCTTAGATTAAATTTTGCCTCTCTCCCTCGCAAATGTGCGCTTTATCTTAATTGAATAAACTGAATAATTCATCGATGTATAATGCTGGCCGGAAATTGATAGGATGTGGTCGGGTAGGGCCTCGTTTTTTCCAGTTATATTGTGCGCTCGATTACACTGTCGGCATTTAGTGCCGAGACGTGACGGTGCAGATACTTGTGTAGAGATTTGGAATGGAGTTCGAAGCGGGCAATTGGTTAGTACCTGTTTATGTTCGCACCCTTGTTGTCGGTCACAAGTGACGATTGGGGTGTAAGAAATATGAGTTAAGTGAAATATATTACAGCCAAGATCGAAACCAAAGAATGGTTCCTAATAAATTATATGTACGCATTTATTGTTATAGTGATTCTAATATAGTATACAGTAGCATAAACGCGCGGGCCACAAATGTGAAGTATATTACAGCCAAGAACGAAACCAAATAATGGTTCCTAACAAGTTATATGCACGCATTTATTTTTATAGTGATTCGAATATAGTATATAGTAGCACAAACGCGCGGGCCACAGATGTGAAATAATTTTAATTTCGATAAAGAACATTTTTCCTGTGTAAAATAATTTTCATATGATATATCAAATTGAAATCTATAGTATATAGTAGCACAAACGCGCGGACCACAGATGTGAAATAATTTTAATTTCGATAAAAAAAATTTTTCCTGTGTAAAATAATTTTCATATGATATATCAAATTGAAATCTATAGTATATAGTAGCACAAACGCGCGGACCACAGATGTGAAATAATTTTACTTTCGATAAAAAAAATTTTCCTGTGTAAAATAATTTTCATATGATATACCAAATTCAAATCTATAGTATATAGTAGCACAAACGCGCGGACCACAGATGTGAAATAATTTTAATTTCGATAAAAAAAAATTTTCCTGTGTAAAATAATTTTCATATGATATACCAAATTCAAATCTATAGTATATAGTAGCACAAACGCGCGGACCACAGATGTGAAATAATTTTAATTTCGATAAAAAAAAATTTTCCTGTGTAAAATAATTTTCATATGATATACCAAATTCAAATCTATAGTATATAGTAGCACAAACGTGCGGACCACAGATGTGAAATAATTTTAATTTCGATAAAAAAATTGTTTCCTGTGTAAAATAATTTTCATATGATATACCAAATTCAAATCTAACCACCAGGGCAGTTCCTAACTCGGTTTGAAGTATGGTTAAGCTGTACATCATTCATTTTTTGCAGAATCATGAGGTACTCAACTTCATTCTTTGCTAATATCCCACCTGAAGATGTAATACAACGAAACCTAGGTCGTGGTAAAGAACTTAAAGAAAATAGAAATAATACATCACGTAGTTTCATTTCATTGTGAATAATGAATTTCTACAAAATTAACGCCAAATATATTCAATACGACCCTTTTTGCTTATTAAATTTTTAGATATCTTGGTTAGTTTTCTTTTACATCAATTCGTGTCTGAATTTATATATTTTTTATATAATCCTTTCTATTTATTAAATGTTTGATGTTTGAGATAATTTTTACTTATCAATTCTATACCAATACCTTGTTTGTATTTATTACCTTTCTTGACGCGACGTTTTTTGCATTTTCAATTTTTGGATACCTTGGTTGGTTTTTTTTTGTATATCAATTCGTGTTCGTATTTATATTTTTTTTATTTAATCCTTTTTGCTTACTAAATTTTGGATGTTTTGGGTTTGTTTTTTTTTTAATTATCCATTAGTGTTTTTATTTATAAACTTTCTTTAAGCGACCCTTTTTGCTTTAATTTTAGATATTTTAGTTTATTTTTTGTGTGTCAATTCGTGTTTTTCTTACTAATTTTTTTTTATCTTTCTTATCCATTTTGCTTACTAATTTTTTTAAATTTTGGGTGTGTATTTTCTTTTAAGTAGCCATTTGGGTTTGCATCTATATACTTCTTTACGCGACTCTTTCCGCTTACTAATTTTTGTTCAGTTCGTGTTTGTGTTTATAAACTTTACGCAGTGGTAATTGGCGTACACCGGAAAAAGACCTAGGTTACATTTCGTTCCGATCAATATCATTCTAAGTAATATTATAATCCTAACTAATGTTATCAATGCAAAAGTGTGTTTATTTTTTACTTCTTTCAAGTCATAATGGAGCAAAGATCAATGTGGCTTTCTGCACAGAGATAGTTGGCGAGCCTGGAAATAAAGTCGGCTACTTGTAAACGCGGGAACTCATCCTACCTAATATGACAACCCCAACTTATGTTAAAAACTCAAATGTGTATTGTTTGTCCATTTTTCACATCGTTATGGAGCTACAGATCGACGTGATTTTTAGCACAGAGATAATTGGCGGGCCAGGAAATAACACAGGCTTCTTTCCAAACAGGGAAGGTCTCATCCTATTTAAAACAACAAATCCGACTAATATTAAACATTGGAAAGTGGGTTTGTTTATCCTTCTTTCTAGTCACAATAGAGCAAAAGATCGACTACTCGTTACTTTCAGCACAGAAATAGTTGGCGGGTCAGGAAATGACATAGATCAATTGCCAACCCGAGAAATCTCTTTCTAATTAATTTTATAATCGAAACCTGTGTTAAAAATTTCCAAAGTGTGTATGTTTGTCCTTCATTCACGTCGCAATAGAGCAATAGATCAACGTAACTTTCTGCACAGAGATAAGTGGCGGCTAAATTACCTAGACTACTTTCCAATCTAGGAAATTATTTCCCAACTAAAACAAAAACCTCAACTAATATTAAACATTCGAAAGAGTTTTTTGTCCTTTTTTCACGTCTCAATGGAGCAACAGATCGACATGACTTACTGCGTAGAGATAGTCATAGACCAGGAAATGACATAGGTAAAATACTAACGCGTGAAATCTCATCCTAACTAGTATCGTAAATAATATTAAAAATTCATAAGTCTGTTTGTGCTTCTCTCACGTTGCAACGGATCAACATATCGATGTGGCTTTCTGCACAGCGATATTTGTCGGACCAGGAAATAATACTGGCTACTTTCCAACGTAAACAATCTTATCGTAATTAATATATCAAACCCAAAATTTACAAGTCGGGAAGTATATTTGTTTGTCCTTCCTTCACGTCACAATGTGGCAAAGGATCAATGTGATTTCCTGCACTGAAAATATTATTGTAACTAATATTATGGTCCAAACTAATATTAAAAATGCGAAATTATGTTTGTTTGCCCTTGTGAAAGCACTTTGCAATGGAGCAACAGATCGACGTGACTTTCTGCACACAATTATATGGCGGATCCGGAAATGAAATAGGCTAATTGCCAACCCGGGAAAAACCATCCTATCTAACATTAAAACTTCAAAAGTATGTTTGTTTGTCCTTCTTTCACATCGCAACGGGCCAACAGATCGATGTGACTTACTGCGCAGATATAGTTGGGGGAACAGGAAATGACATAGGTAAAATACCAACCCGGGAAATCTCATCCTAATTAATATCACAATCCCTAATAACATTAAACATTCAAGTCTGTTTGTTCTTCTCTTACGTCGCAATGGAGTAACAGATTGACGTGACTTTCTGCACAGAGACAGTTGGCGGACCAGGAAAGAATACAGGTTACTTTCCAAAGTGGACAATTTTATCCTGACTGATATAACAACCCCAAAATTTACAAATCAGGATGTATATTTGTTTGTCTTTCTTTCACGTCACAATAAAGAAACAGATCAACGTGACTTCCTGCACAGAAATAGTTATCGAAGCGGGAAATGACACAGGCTACTTCTGGGAAACAGTTTCCTAACTTAAACAAAAATCCCAACTAATATTAAAAGTTCCAAAGTGTTTGTTCTTCTTTCACGTCGCAATGGAGCACCAGATCGACGTGACTCACTGCACAGAGATAGTTGGGGGCCAGGAAATAACGTAGGCAAAATACAAACCCGAAAAATCTCAACCTAACTAACACGACAATCCCAAATAATATTAAAAATTCAAAAGTTCGTTTGTTTGTCTCTCCTTCACGTCCCAATGGAGTAACAGATCGACGTGGCTTTATACACAGAGATAGTTGGCGGGCCAGGAAATAATACAGACTGCTTTCCAACGTTGAAAATCTTATCCTAACTAATATAGCAATCCCAAAATTTATAAATTAGGAAGTATATTTGTTTCTCTTTCCTTCACGTCACAGTGGAGTAATAGATTAATGTGTTTTCCTGTACAGAAATAGTTGGCGGACCAGGAAATAACACAAACTACTTTCCAACCAGGGATATCTTATCCTAATTAATATTACAATACCAACTATTATTTAAAATGCGAAACTTTGTTTCTTTGTTCTTTTTTCACGTCGCAATAGAGCAACATATCGACATGATTTTGCGCATAAAGATATTTGGCGGGCCAGGAAATGGCACAGGCTACATTTCAACTCGGAAAACCTCATCGCAATTAATATAACAATCCCAACACGTATCAAAAATGCGAAAGTGTGATTGTTTGTTCTTCTTTCACGCCACAACAGAAAAACGGATCAACCTGATTTTCTGCAAAGAGATAGTTAGTTGGCCAGAAAATGATATGAGCTACGTTCTAACCCGGGAAATTTCATCTAAACTAATGGAATGATTTCCCAATAAATAGTAACAATTCCAGAAGGTGTTTCCTTGTCCTTCTTTCACGTCGGGATAGAGCAACAGATCGATCGATTTCTATAAACAGCTAGATAGCTATATATATATATATATATATATATATATATATATATATATATATATATATATATATATATATATATATATATATATATATATATATATATATATATATATATATATATATATATATATATATATATATATATATATATATATACTCTTTTGCATAAAAAACAGGCGGTTTTGATTTTGCCATATTATTAACAAAATATTATTTATTAAGAGGTTGTATTAATTGTAATTGTTACTGGCAGGTATAGTGTATTCTGGCACATAAAAACGAACGTTCTTAATTTGAAATTTATTCTTTTTGAATGAAAATTCTCTTTCACTGACAAAAATTTATTTTTTGGCGGTAAATCAAACCCAACTCTTATTAAGTTCTTTTTCATTAGTTACGTTTTTTACTTCAACGAATAAATTTTAATTAAATTTCTGCTGTTTGCTGCATTAGTTCACTTCTGTTTGCTGTTCTCAGTATGGTTGAAAAAACGATAAGAGCTAGTAAAATTATTTCGCTGCTTGAAGAATGATGTAGCCAATGTTATGTGTCTCAGCAGTATAATGTGAGCTGTTCCACCGTCCAAAGGACCTGGCAACGATACCAATAAACGGGCTACGTCAGTAGAAGGCCCGGTTCTGGAAGAAAACGGTGCACTGAGCCACGGGACGACCGCTTCATAGTCAGTCAAGTGCTACGAAACCGTCAAGTTACGTACGTGGATCTCAAACAGAACCTCGAGGACGTTAGAGGTACACGAGTAAGCTTATGGACAGTCAGAAGGAGACTTCAGGCCGTCAATATACGTTGCTATCGCCCAGCTCGGGCCCTACATTGCTCCGTGAGCATCGAGTTGCCAGATTGAAATTCGCTCAAAATTTTTCGTCATGGACTCAACAAGACAGGAATAATGTTTTATTGTCCGATGAAGCTCGTATATCGATTAGTGGTGAGGATCGATGTCGGTGAGTCTTACGAAGACCTGGAGAACGCTTCACAGAAGTATGCTTTGAGGAAATCACCCCTTACGGTGGAGGCTCCGTAATGTTTTGGGCTAGTATTAACTCAGATGACCGTACCGAGTTAGTTTTTATTGCAAATGGCACACTTAATGCGCAAAGGTATATAACAGAGGTTATTATTCCTCGTGCCCAACTCGCATTAACTGCAGTTGGAAGCGAGTCCATTTTTATGGACGACAACGCTCGCTCTAGGGACGTTGATGCGTATCCGACCTCAGTCCGATAGAACACATATGGGATAATCTCAAACGACGCGTCAGAACCGTAAAACTAGCTCCAGAAAACATACAGGCCCTTAAAAATGTGACCGTCGCTGAATGGGAACGTATTCCTCAGGAAATGATAAAAAAACGTCGTCGAAAGCATGCCCAGCAGATTAAGCGCATTAATTTTAGCTTGAGGAGCCCATACTCGTTACTAAATTTTCAAATTTTATGTTAAAAAAAGATATTCAAAAATAAACTTTAGCCATGTTTAATGTATCAGTATGAAAACGCTCGTCTGTGGACTTTACATCGTTTTTTTTATTTATTCGCATTTTTAATGACTGAAGTAGGTAAAAACGATCTCAATAACAAAATGACAATATTCTCATCATATCGCCATATAAAATGCATCAAATAATAATAAAATAACTCTGATATGGTTTATTCCTATAAGTGCCCGTTTTTTTTTGCAAGAGTTTATAAAGAATATATAACTTATAAATTTTTTTATTTTGCATTTATTGTGACCACGCTGAAATCCGCTGAATATCCAATTTAATGGGACATCTAAAATAAATAGTAATATCATTTTACAATTAAATCCACTATATTATAGATTTGTGGACCTAATTGTTTACTAATCTTAATTGTTTCAATAATCATATGTTTGTATTTATACATACACACACATGCACGAACGCGCACGCGCACTGGCGTACACGCGCCAACGCGCACACGCGCACGTGAGCAAGAGCGGAGTGAGTGGGTGCACGTGAGCAAGAGCTCACGTTCACCCACGCTCGCGCACGCGCGTTCACACACACGCACACATATATATTATATATACATATACATATATTTATACACACACACACACACACATATATATATATATATATATATATATATATATATATATATAATTTTTATTACACCATACTTAAACTGTTAAATACAAAACCGAAAATAATAGACAACACGAATTAAATATTATATATTATATGCTAATATTCTGCTATAGGGTATATAGTTATTTAGGTCTATTTTTTTCTTGTCAGTTCCTACCATATATCATTCAAATATAATTACTATGATACAACTTTAAAATAGTATGTTTTCCATAAGATGACAACTTTAAAATAGTATGTTTTCCTAAAATAGGATTTTGTAGGCGGCCAATTTTTCTAAAGCTGGGGCAGGTACAATAATTTATCTTTAAGAAAATAATTAAGATTAAAAACTTGCAATATAAGAATTAAGGTATCAAATAAATCGTGGGACTCGTAATTGAATCATCAGGTAAAGGTTGAGCGAATGTAAATATAATCACACATTAAAACAAAATTTGGAAATGGTAATATTTTATGTTCAAGAATTGTGTTATATTTTCGAGGTTTAATTATCATCACATTATTCGGGAAATTATATGGTTAATGTTATTTGTTTAGATTCCAATATTGATCAAAATCACTGTTGCGTGGATTAAATGGGGAACTTAGGAAACGTAGAAAAAGGCGTCCTTATTTTTTACAAAAAAAAAAACAATATTTTGAGTCTAAGATCCAACTTTTTCAGACTTAATTTTTTAATTATTTTGTTCTTTCAGTTCATCTATACGGTACAAAAAAAGAAAAAAAGAAAATTTTGAGAATAAGATAGAACTTTTTCAGACTTAATGTTTTTAATTATTTAGTTTTTTTAGTTCATCATATATAGTAAATAATATCTAATTAAAAACGAATTGGTTTTTATGTTTCCTCTAAAATCATGACGCTTATTTTAAACTCTTCAAACATGTCAAAAATAAACCTCAATTTTTTTGATGCAAAACCGTATTTTTATAAATCATCCATATTTTTTATCTTTAAGTTTTTTTTCATCATTAAATAATAGAAGGTTAGAAACTGTTACATATTCTCCCTCATTCCTACTAACCTAATTTTCTAATCTGTTTATAGATTTCTTCGGCTGAGTACTTTCGAAAAGAAGATTCCTCACAGTCTCACTTTTCTTGTTATATTTTGTTCTTGCATTATTTATAAAATAATTATGGCGAAACTCTTCTTCGAAACGCGACGTTTGTATCGTATTTATAAAATAATTATTTTTCCACTTTTTTATTGCCCATTATCTGCTCCAACTGACTAATTGACACCATCTACCGGTTCGTGCAAAATATTTATAGTGCAAAATGTATCAAACTTTGAAGACAGAAAAATAAATCACAGCGTTCATTTTATGGTTTCCATTTTTCATATTCAAGCGTGGAACTGTAAAACTAAAAACTAATTTATTACTTCGTTAGTAAGGAAATTTGATTTATTACGTTTTGGCTGCAAAAGGTTTACAATTAATCAAATGCAAAAACTTGTAAAGTTAATCCGTATGTAGCAATAATGGTATGGCCAGAATTTTGGTTTCGGTTAGAAACTGGACGAATAAGGAAATTTTTTCTGTTTTTTCGTCTTTTGACAATTTCTCGGTTTTGATTGAAAGAAGAGCCAGTTTTTGGTCCAAAAAGAAAGTAATTTTATTGCGTCTTTTAGTCTGCAATATTTTCTAGTTTTTTTTTTAAAATGATCGGAAAATGTTAAGAAATAATTTATTATTAAACCAATAGTCATGAAATTGTAAGCTAAACAAACGTCATTAAATTCGTGGATCAGAGACAAGGAATATGTTATTATTTAATATGAATGAATACGTATATGAAATTATAATTTTGGTAAATTCTTACGTTTCGACTTTTGCAAAACTCGTGTGTTCCAATTTTGGCCGCAAGACGAAAATAAATAAAATATAGATACATATTCACGACGGAACGACGTCATTTGGGTTCCGTCGTGAATATGTACCTATATTTTATTCATTTTCGATGGAGCGTGGATAAGGTCACGACGGAACGATGTTATTCAAACATAATTTTGGAGACGGTTGTTAATTTTATAATAGCTAATGGATGCAGAAAAACGTTTCTGAATTCATTTAGTGCGTGGGACAGCCGCGCTATGCTTTACTTTGGTGACAACAGCGGCTCGGAGATTTTACTCGATTGTATATAGGTATATAAAATCGAGCATGTACGAATACCGAATTCTAATTTATCATGAGAATTATCATGACGACGTGTATTTCTTCTCATTTGTTGATGATATTAGTTATTAATCGGATAATTATTAGTTAATACATTTTACACTTTTTGATTTGATAAAGAAATTAAATCAGGTAGCTTTTCCGCGTAAATCTGATCGTGTAAGCATGTTCGAAATAATTTTGTCATTGAAATTATTAATAATAATTTTTAAAATTTTTTAAACTTAAATATTGCATTTATGCAGAACATGCACGTTTCGGATCCGATTATAAAGCTGCAAAGAAAACGACAATTTTATACGCTTTACTTATTTAACATCCAATATATGAACAAACTATTTAACTTTGGCACTACTTAGATTTAAAAATACCTAAATTAATAATCCTACGTTTTTATATCTACGATCTAGATTCCAACACCCGCTCAGCACGTTCACGGTCTTGAAATATGTTTTAAAGACATAGGCGCGTTTTTAGTACCTTAGCGAAGAATTACGTAATTGAAGAATACAAACCATGTAGAAATATTATGGAATTTACCTAAATATGAATACATAATGTTTGCGCTATTAATGTCAAAAAATGAATCTAAAATTATATCACTTAATATAAACGACAAATTCTTTTCTATTTTTACCGAATTTTTTTCTATACCTTATTCCTTGTTACCTCGATATCCCTTGCGTGTCGCTTGTTACCCGACCGCGCAGAAGGAAAATGAGGGTAATGTGTTCCAAACGTATGTCTGGGTTTTATTCCCTTTTGTAACCTGAACGGCTTGACGGATGGATTTTTATGTGCGAGGTGTTATCGGATCAGTCTCGGCTTCATGAGTGTCGTTGAATAAATAGTATTATTCGGAATCCAGCATGGTGGACACTGCGGTGTCTCGAGTGAGGTCAACCGAAGCACGGCCGTGTAGCGGTGGAGTAGAAAAATATACTTCGTACTTACATATATCGGAATACTAACAATATATAAAGAATTAATTTTCAAATGGCTCTTTAGGTATTTGAAGAAGTGTAAATCTACACGCTTACGTTGCGCGAGAAAGTATTGCTGAATAGTTTATATTGTTTTGCAATAAGTTAAATACAGAAGAACACTATACGTTACACTATATTACACTGAGGTTATCTGTAACAAATTGGCCTTGTAATAAGTTCGCTCTTATAAATATATTTTATAAATAAACAACAATGAATAAATATTTCAATACAATGTATATTTTTTTCCAGAGACAGAGTCTCACCAGCGGAAACCGTAGCGACAACTCCAAACAGTGGGCCGTCATCTGACAGCGACATTAACACGGACACAGTACGAACGCCTGAGTATCAAAGGGATCTGGCTCAATTTTTCCAGCGACGTTCCATATCGACTCCGCCTCAGACTCACCGCCCTAAAGACACCAGACATAAAACTAAGGACGGTCGCCATTCGCTACCACCTGCGTGTCTATGCCCGGTAAAATCTCCCGAATTTAGTTTTAGGTATGAGAGAAAAGCAGAAAAATGTAAAGACAAAGCTAAGAGGAAAATAAATCCTAAAAAGCTGCTTGGTCACGGTTCTGGAAGCCAGCATGAAGGAGTGCCTAATATACAGTTCCTGTATAGCAATCAAATATTTATGCCTGGTACTGTGTTTAGTGACAACCAAGAACCGAAATTGCATAAAAATGAGAGGAAAGAGAGGCGTTCATCGCAGTCTTGCCAGGCCACGATTCACAAATATCAAAACGAAGAGCCAACGGAGCTAACGCATCAGATTGTAGAATTTCCTGAAGACCAAAATTCCGACAGACATCCGCCGCCATTATTTTTCAAGAATAATTCTTTGCCTTACAAGGTTGATGGCTTCTTGGCATCTCCTGGAATTGAGTCTGCAGGCGATATTGATCTAGAGCTAGAGACAAGCCAAAGTAGAAGGCACACTCTAAGGCCATTTTTGCAGTCAAGTCCCCAAGCGAGGAGGAAAAATAATTTGAGACGGGAGGAACAAAGTGAAGCGCGGCAGAGAAGTAAAGTGAAGGAAACGAAGGGGAAAATGCAGGAACGCAGACGGTTAGACGATAATACAGAAGACGCAGGTGAATATAATAAACATGTGGTAAGTTTTAATGCTACTCTGTTAATACATTTTGCGTGATTATATGTTAACAGTTAAATTCAGCTATTAAGAGCCTGTTAGGCGTTTGGCATAGTTTAATTTAACGGAAATGCTACCAATAGACGGCGCAGAAACTTAAAAATTGGCAACGCCGCACAGCACTCTACATCTTTAAATGAATATAGATAAGAATATCGTTTTTTACGTGCAAGATATAACTTTGTATTTGCGGCTTGCTATTGGTAATATGTCGGAGCAAAAGGCACACTTAGCGGGAGTTAATTATATGAGGCGATAATTGACACAATATAAATTTATTATTCAAAAATACGGTGCACTTGTTGTGTGTTACAATTCTTACAGCTAACTAAGAGTCAAGGCACACAGGCCTTTTTATTAATTTCCAGACAAAGACATTATATAGATATATATTTAAAAATTACATATTAAAATTAATAGTTGCTTGTAGCTGATAATCGCTGTCCTTTGATGCGGCGTTATTTCTAGTAGTTTTGTCTGGACTTTTGTTAATTATGAAATTTTAAACATGGAATTATAATTATGGAATTTTATTATCGACACTAAAAATTAATGGGGTTCTTCGTAGTTGATAAGTGTCGTCTATGCGGCAAGGCGACCTTATCGACTTAGTTAAAACATTATAAAATGAATTTATTATTCGTAACTGATAACCGTTATCCTTTCCGTTATCGCTAATAGATTTGTTATGCATTTCGGTACAGCTATCCTGACTCGCGGGAATATCATAAATGCAGGACTACGTTCATGAAAAATACATACGAAATAATCTTAATCAAATAGCTTAATTGTACAATTTCCATACGAAATCTGGGTGGGCTGCTAGTGTTTTTATGTAAAATTGTATTTTGCGCGCAAACTTCACTGAAATACTGTGCGGATATCACTTCGAAACAGCTCGCAATAAAATTGCTTTTGTACCCTCGAGAATAGTTTCAAATCATGGGTAAACAGAAGATAGTGAGCAGTGCTGATAACATTTATTTATTTAATTCTATGTCTTTAATGGACATTTCTACTGTTAATATATTGCGTTCAATGCTATTTTAAAATGTTTTTCAATGAATGGCTGTACATTACTCCCAATTAAGCTATTTCATTACTGTAAATATCGTATGTAAAAATTTAGTGTTCATTTTTTTAACTACCCTATTACACCTTTTCATTTGGGCGTCTTTTTCCAACCAACACAACTAAATTAGTCAGTCAAACGTCAAAAACGTTAAGAATCCAGCACGTCTAAAGACATTCAATTCCTTACGTTATATTGAATATATTTGGCGTTAATTTTGTAGAAATTCATTATTCACAATTAAATGAAACTACGTGATGTAGTATTATTTCTACTTTTTTCAAGTTCTTTGCCACGACTTAGGTTTCTTTGTATTACAATATTTTCAGGTGGGCCATTAGCAAAGATCTTTGCTAATTGTCTACCTGAAAATGTTGTCATATAACGAAACTTAGGTCTTGGTAAAGAATTTAAATAAAGTAGAAATAACACTATATCATGTAGTTTAATTTAATTGTCCTTATGTTATCTTCACTCATTGTGTTACATTTTCTGTTGTCATATTCAGACAAGTTGTATTATTACGAGCATCGAATATCGCAAGTTCCGGTGTTCTGTGTCTTTCGAGTCTCTGGGTATACGTATGACGTATGACACCCTGAGTAAAATATATATGTATATATATATATATATATATATATATATATATATATATATTATGTGTGTGTGTGTATACAATTAACACACACACGCACGCGCACACGCACACGCGCACACACGCACGAACACGCGCACACATGCACGCACACGCGCACACATGCACGCACACACCACACACGCACATACACAAAGCCAATTTTAATCTAGAAAAAAGACGTAAGTAAATTTTTACAGTTAAAAATTGATCGATCGGCGACCAAAGGAATAAAAAACAGGTATAAGAAAAAAAGGTTTGCGGCTGTACGTAATTACAAACTACGAGTTTCTGCAATGTATACTATATATAGAATGTCAGCAAGTGTGAGCATCTTGTCTATGTAAAAAATTATGGCAAACTGAATTTTTATAGCTCAAAAATTTATTCACAAACAATGCTTGCAAACTTTACATTAATAATTGTAATAAATAGAAGAATTAATTTTGTAAAATTGTAATTATAATTTTGTAACATCAAAACAAACAAAATATATGCGGACCTTGCTGTTTGCAGTGCACTTTGTGTCAGGGCCGCGCCGACCCCCCCACAGCGCCTGTGTGCGAAACCTATGAAGCGCCTCTTTTTTCATGAATCTTAATTCAATTTATTTTTATTTCTTATTTGTTAATTTTGAAATAAATGTTCTCTAGTTTTATATAATTAGATAATATTTTCCTAAATAGGTAAAACCAGTTCGTTTTCGCTTGCCAATTATTACGAAAAATAAAACGCGAATTAAATTTTTACATATTTTATTTATGATGTTCCATCTAATCGTATAATTATATATTAATAACAAAATAACTGACTTTTTTCTTATAATGCTAATTTAACTATTACGTATGCTATGTTAAAAAAACAACAAGAGTCTAAAATGTGTAAGAATATAAAAAAACATATTTAAATTATATTATTTCCACTCTTCTAGCTTTCTTTGCGAAATCTTTAATAGTTTCGTATATGGTCTAATATGGCCTCCTCTATGGATATTGTTGCTAAATTTGTTTATCTTTCCTGGCTCATTGTTGAGCGCAGGTAATTTTTTATTAGTTTTAATTTAGAAAAGGACCTTTCCGCGTTTGCTACGCTAACTGGCATAGTTAGCAAAATTCGTAATGCTATTGTGATGTTATGGCATACAGCTGTCAAATTGTTTAAATATATAAATTCGAGAATTTTCGCCACATCTTTATTTAATTTTTTGAAAAAAGATTGACATGATATAATTTCTTCACACAAATCATCGGCGTTAATGTCCAATGAATCATTTGCTGTAAGTTTTTCCTGCAAACGATGACAGCTAATTCTTAATTGACTTTGTTCTTGGTCATCACTTAGTTTAAATAAAAAATTAAACACGTCATTGTGATTATTCAATAAATTAAATCTTTCGTCTGCGGAGGATAAAGCTTGATCCAATATATAAAAAAATACATTAATTTTAAAAGCTATTTTCGGATCATTATAGTGTGGTCTTCGTGTTCATAATCAAAACTCTTTGGAGTCTTCCGACGTCTTAGGGGTCTAGATCTGGAAGTTTCAAATTCAGCCTCGATATCTAATTTTTCGGCAATTTTCATGGCATCATTTACAATTTCTTCAAAATTTGCTTCGGTTCTAATTTTTATCAAAAACTTCTTTAATTCCGTTAAAGCATCTAAAGCAACTTGCATATTCATATCGATGGACTGCAACATTTTGGTCACAAAATTTACTTTTGTCAATATTATATGCCATATATTTAGTGAACAAATGAATGAAAAGGAGCATATTATTACAATATTATAATACTAATTTGCTCTACGTGTGAAACGTCAGGAGTACAATCCAGTATTATTGAAAAATATTTATTAATTTTACATAAATTTAAAATAAATTGTTGAATTTGGTTACCGAGTATGTAAATGATTCCATTTTGGATCTTATCTCCAAGATAAGTCGGCATATTTTTGAAATCCGAATCGTTCGTTACGCGTCGTATATGTTCAGTCATTGAAAGATCGAATTTTCCTAACATTTCAATACATTTAAAAAAATTACCGTTGTTAAGATTGTATAATTTGTTGCTTTGGCCACGAAAAGCCATATTTTACTTAGAAACTGGACCACATATGTTAGTCTTTTGATTACATCGTACCAGAGCTGCTTTTCAACCTCTAAAAGTTTTTGTTGTATACTATCAATACTGTTTTTATTTTTAAGAGCGTGACACAAATTTGTCCATTTTTTATAATTATTGAAATGAGCAGAACTATTCTCATGTCTGCTGCAATACAAAGCTAGATGTTGCCAATCACTAAGTCCCTCGCAAAATTTATTGTTATGTTTTGATTCAAATAGCTTGCAACAGAAGCAATAAACGGCATTTTTGGACACTAAATACAGCAACCACTCTCTGTGATACTTTTCATCGTTTCCTAAATGCCTTTCATAATAATACTCGGAAAATTTTCGCCCCGAAGAGTCACTCGGAAAATTATACTGTTTAATTTGTTTAATCGGATTTTCTGTTAGATACTGGATCAAAGTAGCATTTAAAACTTCTGGCCAGAGTTCAGGGTTATCTTTGGAAAAAGTTGGTATTAGTGATGATAATTGTCTTAGCGGTGACAATGGTGTATCAGCAGTATCAGGCAGAGGCACGGACGTAACTTCGGCGGCATCATCTTAAATTAAAGACAGACAAACAAAACCATAATATTGCTCGTACATATCTAATCTACTTGTCTGAATAAACTGATTTGTCTATCTATGAATAATTATGTATAATAAATATAAATTAAATAAATAAATAAATGAATATTTCTCAACAATTAAACTCCGCCGTTTAGTGCCAAACTAAGCAGGGCTTGTAATTATGGGTACTAGACAACTGACGTGCAAATGTGAATTATAGCATTTTAAATTTGAATTTGAAATACTACTAATATACTTATTTCTGCAAATAAATACATATTACATACACACAAACACAAAGTTTTTTTAAAGCACCTTGTGGGAATCGAACCCATGATTTCCGGCAGCGATTAGTTGTATAATAAAACAGTCACGGCATCTATCCGCTACATCAAAATCGGTGAGGCGTTTCGACGATTAAGAAAAAGACTGACAGGAATTAAAAAAGAAAAGTGTTTTTTTTATCTTGACATCACAAACAGACTAAAGTTATATTTATTTGTATGGAAATTACATAAAGCACATACCACTACATGAAGCGTTTTTTGAATCAGATTCTACAACACCTTCATTGATAAAATGACTGGTTTCTGTCTCTAATGATTCTTTGGAAGTGGATGGTACAGCCGTAAAATATTTACTTATTTTAGTTGTATTTTTATCACGTTCTTCTTGTTTTCTTTTCCTTATTAAATTCTGGTAACCAGATAATTTCTTTTTTTTATCTTGATTACTATCACTCATTGTGGAAACAGGTTAAAACAATCGGTAACACACAAACTATTTTATTGTTTTTAGTGCTAAAACTTCTCCTTATTATGAAAAAATAATGCGCACCTTGCCCACACTTTCGATTGAATGACTGTTCAATCAATTGTTTTGGCTCTCTCGTTCCTTAAAGTCGGGCTGTCGGGGAATCCCCGTGACCCCACCCCGCTTGCGTCGCAGGCATCGCATCGGTCGGGTTGCGTTCATAAACTCATTCAAACAAACTCATGGCGGCTCTTTTGATCTTAACGCTTAGCTCGTAATTATTAAAAATTCTCGTAATTAATAAAAATTATTGTAAACTAAAACCCAAAGCGTAAAATTAAACCACAAACGTGAATACTATCTTGGGACACTTTTAGAATAAACGCAATATTATGCTTTGTTGTTTACGAGGCATTTGTTGCGCCTATTATACCTACTTACTTATCGATACTCCACTACAAAGAAATATGTTGTTGTGTAAGTGTAACAAAAATAATTTTGATAGCGGAGCCCCTATTGTCTTGGCGCCTGTGTGCGCCGCACACTTCGCACACAGGGGCGGCGCGGCCCTGCTTTGTGTATGATAAATAAAAAACTGTCTTGTTTGTAAGGCTACCCTTGTGAAATTTTAAATAATTACTTTTTATCATTATTTGTCAACTTCCATGCGGATTATTTTTTATACTTCACGAGCTTGTCTACTATAAATGCAAATATCTTATTAGAAGATAGCGACCATCTTTACATATACATTTATACTTTTAAAGAGCTATAGTTTGACGAAGCCCGACCGTAGCAGTATGGTGGAACACGATTTTATTTCGGTCGGCGCGTGACTCCGAACGCATCCGATGGATGATAAACGACTTTCGATACGATCGAAATCACGTTATTTATTGTATCGAAACTGCTAGCCGCACATCGGCTCGACGCGGGCGTCGGTTCAGATTTGAGGGGTACTTTAGGTTCATTTTTAGAAGTTACTATCTTTTTGTTATTTTATGTAAAGGGGGCAAAACGAGCATCAACTATCTGAAGCATTCTATGAACACTAAATACGAAATAAGCTTGTGTTTTAACATTTCCATAAAGAACAAAGAAAAATAAATACATTTATAATATATCCAATTAATGCAACAATACATAAATGTGACAATTTTAACTTAAGTAAGCGAAATAATATTTTTTTTAGAATAAGACATAAAATTAATACAGAAAACACTTGTTCTTAACTTGTCAATTAAATAAAGCTGCAATTATGGATTTCAAGTTAACTATGTGAGGCGAGTATTGAAGTGAGTTGGAGAAACAGTGAATAAAATAAAACGATAATATTACTGATCCAACTGCTGTGCATGAATTTCACGGAGCCTGTTCTTTACATCTGATTGAAACTGGGGGTGGACTTTCAAGGATGTCAAGTGTCAACATCTCTTTATTGTATAAGTCGCACAACCGCCGTAGTGGTGCTCTGGCACCGGCGTTTGTTCGTGCGTTATCGACATAAAATAAGAGATGGCTACGAGTTACTTTGAGAGTTCGGATCTTCATCTGACTCAGTAGAGATGGACAGTCGTAATTGCCTTGACAGACTCTAATAATGAATGTTTATTATAGAGGGCATCACACTTGTAATTATTCAGTGAATTTATACGAGAATTTTGCAGCTACCACCTATATGGTGCTGAAGAGATTTCAAAAATTGTTTTTGTTTGTTAGAAAAAGTGGCATATAGTGGAGTCCAGACGAGAACAGCGTATTCAAGTTGTGATCTTACAAGAGCATTCTCGTACAAGGTTAAGTATGTTTCAGCATTTTTAAATGTTTTGGCCTTTCTTAATACGAAGCTAAGCATTCTATATGCCTTAGATACAATCTGCTCAATATGCAAACTAAAATGCAGTTTACTATCGAAAATGACGCCAAGGTCGCGCATACTGTCAACTTTTTCGAGTAAATACCCCCTTATCGCATATCGTTCTCTTCATAGTAAACATGTAAAGACTGTCGATATCAGCTTGCATATTCGAACATTCATGTGAGTCTTTCTCAAGAGTAAATAGTTTTAGATCGTCTGCATACATTAGAAAATTACTGTTTCTAAAACAGGCACTTATATCGTTAATAAATAATAATGGTCCTAATAAATATCCCTCTGGTACACCAGAAGTCATGTATGATGTAGAAACTGTTTACTTTAATTGCTTGCTGCCTATTAGTTATGGCAAATACCACATAAACCATCAGCCAATTTCGCATCAATATTACTTGTCAAATGCTTTCTTGAAATCCGTAAATATCACGTCAACGTGCTGTCCGGAATCCAATGACACGAACAAGTGCTTAGAGTAAAGCAGTAGGTTAGTGGTGGCAGATCTACCACGAGCAGAGCCGTGTTGTTCGGGCGTAATGTAATTATGGAGTATCGGATATGCCGTCCATGTACTAAACTCTCTAAAACTTTGGGAATTACTGAAATAATTGATATGGGTCTATAGTTAACTATGCTTTGTTTAGATCCATGTTTATGCACAGGTGTTATGTGCGCCTTTTTCCACCACGTAGGAGAAGTCCCAGCATTACACATTTATTGAACAAGAGAACTCTATCTCGATGCTTTCACCGTAAGGCTACCACTACTCCACCAACACTTTGTTTGTAATTCGTGTGAGCATCTCTATCTCTGCGATAAATTGTATACCCACTGGCAATAAATTCTGAATTGAAAATACTTGGTAACCGGTATATTTATATATAATTCATTCAATTTAGTTGTAATCCCGCTTCAATTTTGATAATAAACTGCGAATTTGTCATTTGTCATTGCAAGAGCTTAATCTTATGAAAATAGAAACATATTTTACAATTTACATAATATTGCGGATTATTACTATTCAAAAGCAAAGTTCGGTGCACGCGCAGCGGGCAATACCAGCGAAAAGATCTTTCATATACAAAAAAATAAATAACAGTTAATATAACGCCGACAAAAAATATGGATATATGCAGAATAATACGAAATATAGACAATTTTAAATAAAAGTCAGTATATAATTAGTATATATTTGAAATAGTAGTCACATTTTAAAAATGCCTTTTTCACTTCTTATTTGCAAATACTTTGAGCCCGTCGTTTTAGGATCGTAAATTGTACTGTTTTTAATCCATAAAAATTCATAGTTCTTCTCTAATTTGTCATTCCTTACTTTTGTATAAATCTGTCTAGCCGGTGGCGAGTGCTTCACGTTAGAACCCATAGGGATTGATGGAGCGCGTCCTGTAGATGGTGTGAGCGTAGCGGCAGTCGACGCGAGGAATGGTGCGCCTCCAGTCTGTTCTTCTGGCTGACTAATAGTGGGCTTTGATTGTTGCGTCTTATAAGACATGCACCTCCACATTTCACTAAAACCGTCACAGTAGAAATGATATTACTGGGAACATTAACTACAGATAATGCCATTTTTATATAATATGGGCTCATTACATTTACTGCACAGCTTCATATCAATTCTTATTATTGTGATTCTTGTCAGCAGTAAAAAAGCGAGTATGCGCTTATTGGTATCCAATCTGGTTGGCCTATGTATGAACGAGTGGGTTACGCACTGCGCTACGCGTGCGGTTTATGTACGAACGGCAAATAGCAGCGGGCGGTACGGCGGCTAGTAAATTCAAAACAAAGCGTTGTTTGTTTGTAAACAATATATCTGAAATTTCGTATCCAAAGGTATGAATACCTATTACTTATCTGTCAGGGGACTGTATCTTGTATAGGTAAATATCACATATTCTATATAACACGTTCCCGAATTCAGCTAAATAATAATAAATAGTACCACCTTTCTGTTTAGAAGTCTTCTAAAATTGAAGTAATTGTATAAAACGAATAAGGCAAATATAATACATTTTCTCTTAATTAAACGACATTTGAAAATGTCATATGGAACTTATTAAGGTTCATTAGTGTTCAGGTATAGCGAGGCATACCTATGTCGCGAATGCAACGCCACACACGCTCTTGGGTTGAGAAAAACAAAACCCAAACATACGCGTAATCTGGCGAGTCATCGCTTATAAAACATGCTTGCGCCGCACCGTTTTTCATTTTTAGTGGAAGACGTCATGTGCAGGTTGTGGAAGGTTTTGAAAAAGCAATAATAAGCAATCTGTCCACACGAAGTGCTCGGCTCAGTCTAGTGCCTCACAGGTAACATACACATACGCTTACAGTAAAAACATGTGTCCACACGGCACGACCATGTGTGGCGAGGAATTAGCGATATTTGCCTTGCAATGTCTGGACACACTGGTTCCAGACATTAACATTAATAATTATTATTTTTAAATAGGAATTGTGGTGTACTTTATAACTTTCGAAATAATAATTATTTTTAAATACGAAATGTGGTGTACTTTCTAACTTTCCAAATAATTATTATTTTTAAATATGAAATATGGTGTACTCTACAACTTTCCAAATAATTATTGTTTTTAAATATGAAATATGGTGTACTTTATAACTTTCCAAATAATTATTATTTTTAAATACGAAATGTGGTGTACTTTACAACTTTCAAAAATAATTATTATTTGGAAAGTTGTAAACTACACCATAGTCCAATAACGTCAAAGTTAGGATTCAGTCCCGAGATTTTGGGATCCCGACTTGTTAGTAGAGCGTTTCTGGAGAGGTGTTGCATGTTTATAATCCCGAGACCCGTATCGAGATCGAGATTAGAATCGATAAACAATAAACGATCGATTATAGTGTAGAGGCTCTATTTTACAATCTTATTTTTATTGCTTTGCTTTAAGATGTAATGGAGAACTCTGTTCGTTTGTTAGCTAGTGACTGATACCGTAGATCACATATATAAAAAAGTGTGACAAGTGCGGCAGATTGGAACTTGCACGTATTGATCCAGTAGAATGCCGCTGTATATATGAGATTGATGTTTCTATTACTTGCCAAAAGCTTAGAGATCCATGTTCGATTTTGTTTATTTTATTATTTTTTCATTATTTTATTTCAATTAATTGCCAAATAATGCTTAATAAAAGTAACTTTGTTTAAGTTCGGTAAATAATAGAAAATTATTAAAAATAATTGTTCTCCTAACAAACCCGATTCCGAGATCAGGATCATTATTTGCAGTACCCAAAACTTCCCGATTGAAATCTTAATATTCGGATGAACGGTCTAATGAAAGTGTATTCGTATCACGAGAGGACGATATTTTTAAAAACATTTCAATTATAAATCTAGAAAGTAGATTAGACTACGTCCATTTTACGTAGTCTCTTTTTATGTAATCTTTGTAAGGTTTTACCTCTTGCAATATTGTAGAATACAGTATCGATGATTATGTCATCGCAATCTTTTCAACTTCTAAAAATGAAGTGAAGAATAGTAGAATAGACTCCGAAAAAGATAATTTTCTTTACAAGTTTTTTAATGCTGAAGAAAAAACTTATTTCTTCTCTCTATTACATTATAATTGTCTTCTACTTTATTAAGAATCGACATTGTACGTCCTTAAATACGTTTTTATGAGTGTCATTTATTCTATTCAGTTTATAAATGAATTATATTTTTTATGTATATTTGTTTGCCTGTCTTGGTTTATAAAGGAAATTTTAGTGTCTTTTAATCAAATATTATAGTTTGTGTGTAATGGGGATACTGTTTGGGTATCCGCTAGTACATTTGGTCTAAGTTGACCCTAAAAGCTCTGCAGGACATGTTACAATCGTAATTAGAATATACTGCGTACATGCGAGAAGAGATATGAATATTTCTATTTTGTCGCGCGATATTTTCGGGATAGTCGATAAATAAATTGTGTATAAAATTATTGTTCCTAGAATTTCGTGAATCGCTGACCAAAAGGGTAAAAATTACACACTGTCTAGAAAAATATGTTTTTGCATTTTAATAATTTCTAATTTTAATGTTGCATTGACATGATGAGTTTAAATTTGATTCGCATGCACATCGGTCCGTATAAAATTTCTATGACGTATTTTCCTTTTGACTCCTGCTTATAGCAACTGGTTTAAATTATGAGAACTTAGAGTTTAGAAATAGTAGTAACATAGTTTTACTTATTATCTATATAATATTTATGGGTGTGAGTTATAATTTGAATTACTTTGGATGTCCAGATTTCTGAAACGTTTTCTTATTCAATTTGAATTGTTTTTGAGATAAATATCTATCACTATCAACTATTTTTGGCAACAAACGAAGGATTTTAGGGTCTCTCATGCGGAAATAATACATGCAATTTATATTTACATTAAAGTTGTAAGCACACGCAGCAAAATTATTAACCTCTATATCATAATCTATATAATACAGAGTCAAAGTTATCGTATTTTTTCCATTTAGATATGATTGAATATTGTTTCCGAGTTATGACGACATTGTTCGTCCAATTAAAATGGGTTATTTTGATGTCTTTGACAGTCAATCGAAACTTTATTCGAGAGTTGAAGAGAAATAGCGTTAAGTAAATGGTCAAAATACCGCTCACTTACGAAACTGAACCGGTGATCGCCTATAAAGAATAAGTGTTGATTCATTTTAACTCGTATTATTTACCATTTTTATTATCTGACATCTTAGCTTGAGTAGTAGTAGTCGTCATTGTATTGCGAGGATATAATGGAGTTCAGAGCGTTATCTACATTCTTTAAAATTACATAAGGAACGCAAACGATATTAGTGGAGCGAATTTGTCTTTCTGGCCGTCTGTCTGTTTATTCGCAGCGTCACATGATTGTTACTAAACAATATTACAATTTAGATCCACTAGATATAAAAATTATCTTTCATTTTGGGTAAACACAATTATTTTATAATTTTTTGTTATATTTTAACAACTAATACAATTTCATTAATTTCTGCGAGAACTTAAATGATGCCGTTTTGAAATTAACGAAAAATATGCAAAATTCCGAAAAAAATGGTATATAATCCGTTAACCTAAACCCACCCGTTTTTAGTGATATTATGAATTATATAAAAGTACTGACGTTCTGTTGGCACGGGATGTACAACATGAATGTTGTAAAGCTGGATATTTGTAATTTTGTATAAACATAACTCGGGTTAGTACAGGCCAGTACCAACAGAGCGGTGTTGATATCAGATATTTCTCGATATATGTAAGTATATTCTGTAGTTTTGGCAGCACATCTGGTTTCTAGTGTTCCGTGGCACAATTGCCAAAACAGAACACTAATGGAATCACTTCGGTTTCTGTTACAGGTAATTTTCTCGGAAGCTATTCAACGTAAACATTTTAAATTAATATAGGGTTATGGTAGTCTAATTATAGACGTGAAGTATAAAAAGTTCAATTTTGATTTTGGGACTAATTTTAGGCAGTAAGTTGGGAAACAAAACAATTCTTTCAGTTATTAGGAATTCTTCCAGTTATCGTGTAGGGTGTCAAATGAAAACTCATTAAAGCACGAATTCAGCGATATAAATGCTGTATATTTTTAAGCATTTTTTCAAACATTATTCAGGAAATGCACTTTAAAATTGTTGTTCACCAACCTTATCACCAGAAGGATAGCTCAGTAACATCTGTAAAAAATCATGAATGTTGAGAATTAGGTATAGACTGAACCAAAATGATTAAGATTGTAAATCTCTAGCACGGATAATTGGTATAAACAATTTAATTGTTTATTTCCGTATAACTACTAAACCATTGATTTGGGAGAAAAACTTTTTCGACAAAAATACCACTTCAGTATAAGAAACAGCTTTTGTTTTAAGAGGTTTTTAATCATTTTTAATTTCGTTAAATCGAAACGCAGCTACTCAGCTCCGCGTATTCGGACGTGTTGCGCGGCACATAGTCGGAGTGCAATACTATTTAAATTTAAGTGGGCGGGCTAATGGCACGGAACTCTAATTATGCTAGTATAGCTTGCACTTGACCGATTTCTTGCTTATATATTTGCTTATATTAATGCAATTTTTTTACATATTTTTCACGATAAAGATAATGCAATTATGCATAAAGGCATGAGGATATTTTCTTTCCTGTAATGTTGTGTACAATTTGTTTTTTTGAATAAAACGTTGTTTTTATCTACTGCATGTAGCTAGGTAATTTTGAAAGTAATTTATTTGAAACTACGAGTATACATTTATTAACTCGTAGATTTGAAAGCACATTCAAAATGTATGACGCGATAATCTTATCAGACAAACCGTAGTCACGAAATCAATAAATATTTAGTTTCCTTTTATTTGTATAGGAACATGTATCATAAAACGTGATGTTGGGTTTTTATGTGATTGAATAAGAAAAAATAATTTTTTTGCATTTACAATTTTGTGACCGGCAATCTCTCGCGTTCGAGGCGGCGCCGTCGCGGGCGGTCGCGAGTCGTGATTCGTAATCCGTCCTGCGATCGCGTTGCGAGTTACGTCACGCGACGCCACCTGACCGAAGCAAAGTAGCAAATTTTTACATATTATCGAATAAAACAAAATTATAAAATTTAATATGTTTGAAAAGTTATGTTTGAAAGAAGAATTGTACTTAATTGACCTATTTTTTGTTTAGTTAACAATTAATTTGGTAAAAATGAGAAAAAGTCTAATTTTAATTAATATATTAAATAAAATCACTAAGAACAATTATTGTAAAATCAATTACCTGATCGATATCAGAAGTTGGATCGGAACAGAAAAATTGTAACTATCCAAGGGATGTTCTAAATACAGGTGTCCAGATGGCAGATTTCAAAGTTTGAACAAACATAGTTTCTGAACGTAACACATAAGAGGGGTGTGGGGGACGTCGTTAGAAGCGCAAGCGGTGCGGATGTTTTAATAGCCATGGGACAGTGGAGTGGAGAGCACCGCGCTTTTGCCGTCGAGGCGTACATTTCGAGTGGATTTTCGCTGTCTGTAGCACGCCGTCGATTTAATAATCGTTACAGTATTCGTCGATTACGTGATAGACCATCGATCAACCTCATTCAGTCATGAGTAGCAAGGTTCAGAGCTACAGGATCAACATTAAATAGGCCCAGGCCAGGACCTACACCATTGGTAGCCACGGATGAAAATGTCGAGCGTGTTATGGTTTCTGTCGTTGAAAATCCCCGTTTATCACTGCGTACACGTTCATCGATATTGGGAATTCCGAAATCAACTTTACAGGTAATAATGCGAAAAAAGCTCAAGTTCCATCCATATAAAATTCAAATTGTTCAAGATTTACACGATTCTGACTTTGAATTAAGAAAAACTTACGCGGAGGTGATGTTGTTGAGATTTCGTACTGCTAACCGGATGGGCAACATATTCTTTAGTGACGAAGCTCACTTTCGCATTGGAGGATATGTGAATAAGCAGAACTTTCGTTACTGGGATGTCCACGACCTAAACATAAGCCTAAAGTAACATAATAAGCCTAAAGTAACAGTCTGGTGTGCCATGTCTGCATATGCAATTATAGGGCCTTATTTCTTTGAAAATCAACGTGGCCAAACTGTAACTGTGAATTCGGAGAGATATGCCCAGATGTTAAATGACTTTTTCAGAGTAGAACTACAGAATAGTCCATCCTTCAACCAAAACGCATGGTTCCAGCAGGACGGGGCCACAGCTCACACTGCTAATGTGTCCATGAATGCAGTGCGGCAGTTATTTCCAGAAAAAAACATATCCCGAAATGGTACCGTACCGTGGCCACCTAGGTCACCCGATTTAAGCCTATGTGACTTTTTCTTATGGGGATACTTAAAATCCGTTGTTTACAAAAACCCCAGTCGTTCTGCAAACGCGTTTTTGAAAACATTCGTGCTAGACTCGAATTTGGAAAACGTGGTTTTAAACAATGAAATCCGCATTTATTGTTATAAAGTTAAAATAAACTTACTTTGTATTAGAGGTGTAGTTTTTTTTTACAATTTTTCAAACATTGAAATCTGCCACTGGTATTTTAAGGTCAAGTGGGGGACAGTGTAACAAAAATAGTATTTTTAGAGAAAAAAATGTTACGTCGTTTTTATATTATTTACCATAAAATTAACAGTTTTTAACCTTCATATTAGGCTTAAAATAATAACTGTACTTGGAAACTACTTATTTTTTTAGTTTTCTTAGATGACAAATTTGTTATAGTGTGCCCCAGGGGTTGGGTACAGTTTAACAGTCATAGGGGTACAATATAACAAGATGGGGTACACTATAACAGTAGACTAAACATACATTAAAAGAAATAAAATATGAAAAATAGAAAACCTTTAATCATGTTCCATAACATAGTTTTGCTAATCAAAATCAAACACAAACAAATATTATATTCCTTAACCTAAATTAAAGTGCCTCAGAATTTGTTCTGGAAATGAGTAGTAAGCAGCCTGACGTTTTGTTTTTTTCCATTTTTAGGTAATCGCAATATAAGCTCAATATCATCCAGTCCGACAGGGGCAAGATCCGGTTCTAAAGGATAATAAAATACATTATCAATTTTACTACTTTTGCGTAGATAATTAATGTCATATTCATCTTCTTCGTCATCTGTCAATAATTTTCCAATATAATGCTTTGTCTGTTTTCCTGTAAACTTAACAATGACAAAATCATTCTTTTTTGACGTTTCGGTAAAGACAGAGGGATATGATTGTCATCTGAACCGCTAGATAGTACATCTGAATCTTCGTCAGAATTTTCAGAGCCTTCTCCTGAAAATAAAAGTTTGGTAACCTTTTCGACTTTCTTTGGTTTCTTTTTTATTTTTATAATTCTCGCATTTGGGGTTTTCTTTTTACGTTTCTTGTTTTCCCGTTTTTTTAGCAGCTTCTTCAAATTCTTGTTTAATTGTTAAGCTGTAAGCGATACAGCTTTTCCCCCTTTTCTTCCTTTTTTAGAGTCTGGGACCGGTCCTCGTATATTCTCTAAATTCGATTGGGCTCTCTAAAATGTCTCCTATCGGATCAAGATCTCTTTTTCTCAAGCTTAAATTGTTTTGAATAATCGAATCTTTAAGCTCCCGTGCTTCTTTAGAATTTTATTGCTTTAGAATTTTGTTGCAGCGACGACGTCGAAGTTTCAGGTGCTGTAGTCTGGTTTGAGAGCTGTCCGCTTCTTCGGAATTTTAAGAAGTCGTAGGTTGATTTGGTGACAGTTCATTCTGCTGCTGCAAGGAGACATCTTTAGAAGTTGTATGCTGGTTCAGAGATTGTTCATTTTCCTCCATCAAGAAATTTTTTTGGAGCCGGAGTCTGGTTTCTTGCCTGTTTATTCTGCAGCAGTAATGAAGCTTCGGCGTCTAAAAGCCGGTTTGTAACCTCGCCTGGCATAAATCAAAATTCAAAGCCACCGGAGCTAAGTGGCTGTCGTGGTTATCAAGTATGAAAAGTGATGGTTTATATTTTGAGTTTCCAGTCACCTTTACAAAATGCTTTATAACCTCAGGGAGAGTTCATCCAGCCCGTAGTTTGCGCTAAACCCAATATGTCGATGGGTGTGCCCTTTAACATATGTGATTTGAAAATTTTCCGAGGAATACCACCGCGGGCGGCAGGGCATTAACTGTAGCAGAAACTGAGCAGAATGTAGTCACAAGGGTACCTCGTTCACCATTCGTTACTTTATTAAGTTGTTTTGATTTTTTGATTTTTTTGGTTTTTGTACTGTGGTCGTGCCGGTCTCATCAAGGCAAACTAGTCTAGTGCCGTCACCAAACTTAGGACACCTTCTCATTACCTCTTCTAAATAGTTATAAAATATCCCTACATTATCCCGGTTGAATGACGTAGCTCTTAAAAGGCTGCAGGCTTCTGCTTTTCGCAAAGTTAAATCAGGATTCCTTATTCGAAAACCATCCAACTAATCTTTTCCTGCGGTTTGTCTAGCTTCCCGAGATCCTGGCATCTTTAGCTTGTGGTGTGTAGCCATTACATAAGCTAGTTTTCTAGTTTCAATCGTATCAACACCGTAATACATTTTCGAGCATGTTATTAAATATTCTTTTAGTGCTGATTTAAACATAGTTTGGTAATCGTATAATTCGGAATCAACCGCAGATCTGCCGTTTCCTCGGCTAAACAGGCCTTTTTTCTTAACATGACGATGTAAAGTACCGTAATTAACGTTCTTTCTCTCGGTCGCTTTTCTCAAAGGTACTTCCTTTTCAACTAACTCTATTGCTCCTTTTATGTTATTAACATCGGGTAGGTCATTTTTCGTCTCCCTTTTCCCATCACGAAGCTTTTTCGATGTAACAAATCTAGAAAAAAAAATCATCAAGGGGGCACACTATACATGCTACACTGTTCCCCACACTCTGCTGTTAAAAACAAAAATTTGTTAAAATGTTATATGTTAGATATTGCAATAAACTTTGTTTACTATTTAAACACCAACTAATTGAACATTAAAGGGAACATATATTTACTCACCAGAAACTACTGGGGGCTACTGCTACTTGGGGCCACTTTTTTCTATTTACTTTATAAGAGTAGTTTAACGATATATGAGTTGATATATGATTCAAAATACAGAAGAATTAAAAATACAGTCAAATTCATTTCATTTGTGCTGAAAAATCGTTGTAGAAAATTTGCTAAATTGCTGTTGAAAGAGTCCAAACACTGTTGTGAAATTCGCATTTAAACCCATTTTTGGTAGGAAGGCTTAGTTTTAAGGCTGTGTAAATTTATATTATTTTCAACTTTCTCACACAAGATATGTGTAATCAGAAATGATACGATTAGAAATCTTTTTGAGAATAGGATAACTGCTTTTGTCAAAACTAAGAAATGGAATTGTATTACTTGGTAATTTAATTTTAAATATTTTTGTTTATCTTTCAGCAACAGGTCAATTATCCTGGTTTGCCAGTAGTTCCTCACCACCTGCTAACTATTAAGGAAGTTTCAAATTGTGAAGACTATGATTGGTCCCTAGGATATTGGGGGTCAATGCAAATACACGTTAAGAGAAAGAAAAACTTGGCTATTGATAATAGTGAGATGGTATTAAATGCAGAAATGGATATACTTACGTAAGTATATTTTTAATGACTTAATAAGTGATATTTTTTCGAATAACCGTAAGTTCTGTATAAACAGTATTGAAAATAAATAGAAGTTAAATATTTAAGTTAAAAACTCATTGTTGTAATGCTTTGTTTTTGATATATAGTCTGATCTATGCATTGCAAGTGCTCAGTATTATGTGGTCTGCTAAAATCCTTGATATATTCTAACATAACAACAAAGAACATGGAAATCTGTGATAGAAGAATGTAAATTAAAATTGAAAGTCTATTCTTATTCTACACATAACATTCAACAGATTGCATTTTCAATAATATTTAGCATAAAGCCTAGAATAGATTAATCAGTTTCGCTGTGAGATTATGGAATAAAATATAATTTTTGGCAGATAGCATATATCTTCTTAACCAAAAATTTTGAAATAATTTTGACTATTTGAGGATAGCATACACAATTAATTAATTCATTGAGCGTAGTGAGACATTTGCAATTTTTTTTATTTCTATAAGTTGTTAACTTCTTGTTTGTGAAGGAATCATGTGCTTTCATATGTACCTATATAAAGAGATATACAGAGATAGCAATACAGAGATCTCTAATACAGAGATACCAATACTATTAAGAAAGACATAATTGCACAAAAATTATTCAATGTTTGACCTTTTCCCTTGTAGCAAATTAGATTTAGCCATTTATCTACATTTCCTATACCTTAATGAAGCATAAATTAAGTTGCGTATTATATAGGTCTCGATACCAACAGATTCGCAAGTAAATAATATTACATGTACGTATACATATTATATTCTTAGATTGTTATTTTTACCATGTAAACAATAAATTATAGTATATAATCTACAAAGTATGTATTATTTAATTGTTAAATCGAATCAAAAAACCCAAAAATCAAATAAATTTTAGATGGGTAGTTTTATGAAGTCAAGGAAAATAATTTTGCTGCTCGAAGATATTTTTTTGTACAACATTTCCACATAAAAAACAATTGACCATTGTAGGTTTTTAACGTGCAGTCATTATGAGTTTTTCATTAGTATCCGTTATTTCTAAAATCTGAATTCCAAGTTTTTATGGCGGTGCTGGCTCAGGATCCTTGTCTTCTGTAGACAAATGTAAACTAATCCAAAAGTTTGTTGTACTTTCCTTTGTCGTCTTCTAATTGACCCACACGATGACGTTTGTGTGTGTTAAGCAAGGGAGGAATTGAAAAATTGTGTACTCCGAATTTACTGAAATCGGGATTAACTTAATTTCATACATGCGCTCTCATTTTTATGTCTTACAATACATTATATTCATAATTTTCTTGGTATTCCAATCTACTTTCTTCATAAACCCTTTTTTCTCAATCTTTCATTACTCATATGTTCTAAGTAATAATATATCCTATTGTATTACTTGTGTTCTTACTAAATTTTCAATATGTCACGCAGATTCATTTTTCATAGGATAGACAAATATTATTTAAATTTCTTTAGAACTCATTGCATCCAATTTTTTCTTTCAAATCACTTTCAGCCTTTTTTTTTTTGCATTAACCCAGATTAGTTCATACACTTGATAAAATTTGTTTGATCTCATGGGGGCGCTGAGGACCCCGGCTGTACGTCTTTGACTGAAGTATTGATTTTGGTATTAGTGTATCACTCACTTAATCAGCTGCAAGTATACATCTTTACATTTGACCTCCTTTCTATTGTGGATTTACTTATTTTACTATCTTAATGTTTTCACAACCGTTGATGTATTAATTATATAATGTGCATTGGGCAAGCTGGCTACTAATTTTTGTAAAATAGTTAACTCTTAGATTTAAATGAATCATGTAAATTAAAAATCGTTAATGATCTTGTTTTTGTTTCAGTACATATCGACATCCAAATTTACTACTCTTGATGGGTATTTCATACGATATTGACAGGAGATTGATTTTAATATTTGAGCATTACGAGAGTACTCTTTTTGACACCCTCCACGTACAGGTAATTTAATGAACTTTTTGTAGAGCCTAGTGAAGTAATTAATCAATTCGGCTTATTCACATAACAATGGAAAGTTGAATCATGGAAACATATCAACAGGTTTTATTTATTTAAATTTATTTGTTCGTTTTTATTTTCTATCTTACTGCAACCCTACATTCAGTTAATTGTACTCCAGGTATTGCAGTGTTGTTAAGGATTTGCCAACATATAGATATTAATAATATCAATAGATATTATCAATGAAATTCATTTGGAAACAGTACTTAATTTTTTCATTTTACCAACACGCAGATTGCTTTCACCTCTCCTTTGCATTATTCAAGACTCAGTACTGTATATGATTTTTGGCTCTAATTCACATCATTATAGAGTATTACTTCTTGAGCATATCTTTATTCTAAAAGAGCTGTCAGTGCTATTGTCAGTCATGTGTAATTGTCTTTTTACATCTTTTTCCGTCTTCCATTCACAAATTGGTTTATTTATTTCACAATTTTACGCATACTATTTTCAACAACATTGCATATTAGTAAACTTGTTAAGTTACTCTCAATTTTTCATATTTGTCCCATCTTAGCTTTATTTATTGACTACAAAAATTTCCTATGCCTTTTAAACTTGATTTGCAACATGGAAAAAAAATGTTTTGGCCGCAGGTCTCCATCTCTTTTCCATCCTGAGCACTGCTATATAAGTCTTAAATTGGACCCTAAGAAAATATGAACACACCAGGTTTGTTCAAACTACTCTAAATTTAATACTGCAAAATATCATGAATTTTTGATTCAGGGGTCCAAAAGTGGCAAAATATAATATATCCCACGAAAAGACCTTGTACAACACTTCAAACAGCATTGTTATGTCTTTGTTATTAACTGGAAAAACAGTTTGCATTAATTTTCTTTACGATAATGTTTTATTCCAGTATTCCAAATATTTAGTTTGATCTTATCCACAAAATTCCCACAAGTATTTACTTCATTATTACATTTTCCGTCACTAGGCGCAATATTAGTATTTATAAATATTCTGAAAATACTGTTATTTGCACCACACTTTTATTTGAAGACTTGTCTGAAAATATCTAAACTATGCATTTAATTTTAAATTAAATTTCTATGGATGCAAAAATTTCATTCATCTTTAGTGACATCTAGAGAGCAGCATGCTTACTTTTAATCATTGACTTAATATAGCTCACAAACTTTAGTTCTTTGCAGGCTTCATTGCATTGCAAATCATTAGATGGTGCTTATGTTAATAAATTCGAAAAAGTAATTTATATAAATGTATGAAGACACCTAATGAAATGAGTTTCTTTTATATTTTTTCAATCAATCAAATTTTTATAAATAAAAAGCCTTAAATATTTAATTGTATTTTTCTCAAAAATATTGAAAAGATATTGAAAGGATATAAAGAGTAATAATTGTTTGTTTCTGCCATTCCACCTTCGAGAGTGAATGCAAAACATTCACGATTTCCCATCTCTGAGGGTGCTAGGATGAATTGCATTTTTTTTTGCAAAAATGATCTTTTTGAAATTAATGTTAATCAGTCCTTCTAACTGAAAAAGCTTCAATAATATTATCAATGAGAAAATTAATTTGTCTGTATGCCTTCATCATGGCATTGACTACTTAACCAGTTTTAATGAAATTTTGCAGAAGTAACTTGAAACCCGCAGTAGAATACGGGATATGTTACGTTATCATAAATTTAATAGGAAGAATGCTCAAACATGGTGAATTGTTTTTAATTAGGTTATGAAGTGAAAGGAAAAAATAAAACTAATACATGTCTTACAAGGTGTCGATACAAAATGACACACTGGCTAAATAAATAATAAAATTAAGATATCTTGTTAATTATATCTTATATGTCATCATCCTATGTGTACTATCCATTGTTTAAAAACTTTTGTTTTCGTAATTGTTATAAAAACTTTTTTTAATTTAATTCTATCTCTTGAATATCAATCTTTAGCCGACGCAGTGATGCTATGTGGCAAAGGCATTTAGATTTCTGGGTTACAATTAGTGCGAAACATGTTACAATTTAGACAAACAAAAATGAATGAGGACGGTAATGACATGTATTACCTGGTAATGATTTTTTTATTACTGGCAATGATTTTTTGTTGGTAGGAATGACGAAATAATAAAATACTTTTATTTGCATTGTTAATTTATTATAAAATAATTAAACTTGTACGAACTCTCATAAATCAGTCTCAAATAATCAACAGTAAAAAAAAAAGAAAGAAACATTCATAATCCTTATAAAAATTCACACTTCAAATTGCAATTAAATGTCTCGCACATCGTTTTGACATTTTGAAACAGGTCTCTAAAAAATCAAAAAACGCCTTTCCATCATAAAACTTAACTAAATTAGTCTTCCGTAATAGTCTTTCGATTTAAAATAGTCCTAAAATCACATTTTTATTCGCATCTTTGTAGGAATCATCTTGTAAGAATTTTTATAAATCAGTCTGAAATAATCAACAGAAAATGTTGTTTCGACATTTATAAGAAAATCTGAAAGATCTACAAAACACCTTGCTATCTTAAAAGTAAAATTCAGTAAATTGGACTTCCATATTAGTTCTTTCATTTTAAAATCACATTTTAATTATCATTTCTTATTAGTTAGTACTTATTTCTTCTTCTTTTTTGATAGTGATATCGGACAAAACTTTTACTTTTACTCTCTTTTCAATAGGAATTTTCTTTACTATTTTTGATGTGACTTCCTTTTTATTATATTGATCTGGTTTGATAATATCGTTTTCATTTTTTACCCTCTGGATATTTGGCACATTTTCTTTTGTACTAATTTTATCTTCACTTTTATGCATATATTGGCTGCACGTCTGGCCAGATCCCGTTGTTTTTACGTGTTCTTTTTCAAAAATTTCTTGAAAACTGCAAGATGGTATATCATATTGGTCTTTTGAATTACTTGGTTGTTTGGTTTGAGAGAGTGGTACAACATAGTCATAATCTGCTAGATATTCGGATTCCGGAAGATGTTTCTGATTGATTCTGATGATGTTTTTCTGTTTTGAATAAAACCCAGATGTTTATTATGGTGGCAAATCACTCCAGCATCACACAAAAAACAGCTGATTGATCTCATTGTGGTCTGTTTGTGGTATTTGTCCCATATAACTTAATGCACGGAAAAGGTTCCCCTGAAAGGCTTTAAATCTTTTGGTATTTTCTTTTCTTTCTCCAACACCTCCTTCGACAGCTTTTATGACGACATTGTCGATTCTGGTATCAATCACTTCGCAAAACTTTCTAAAACTCCCTACATCATCACCATAGCGAACTATGTCGTCTGCTGTTCGTTTTAAGACTGACCCCACTCCATCAGGGGCACCTTTTCCGTGCCCTGATTCTGAGTAGTTCCATGTTATGCGTTTGATTTGAGGAAAATTATTCGAGAGTTGTGAAATCACATAAAATTGATATTTGTTCCTATATTGGGAGGACGGAGAATCAGAGAGAAAATGGACAAATTCGATGAATGGGTTCAGCTTGTAAGCTTCTTTCATCAAAGGCATCAAGTGTGCCCATATTGCTGGTACGTCATGACGTGTACAGTCACTAACAGTACATACGCAAGTTGCTTTCACATTTCCTATACTAAATTCTTGGGTATAAATCACTGCTGTATGCAAGGCCACTTGAGAGCAACTGCCACCAAAATGGAAGCTCTGAACTTCTTGAGCATACTTCAACGCATAATTTTCGGAAAAATCGACATGTAACATAGCTTCATCAAAACATAAATTTTCCCTCAAATGTTTCATTGCATTATATTGTTTTACTATGTTGTAAGAATGCGTAAAGAATTTTGGAAGAACTGTTTCCAATTTTTGAATCAATTTTTTAGGGTCTTCTTCTTTCTCTTTGGACGTCAATTGTTGTTTTTTCTTTATGCGTTTGCTCGTCGTGATTTCTTTAGCCACCCTTTTCCATTCGTAATATGTTACTGGTAAATCATCACGAAATTCCTTATATGCAGGAACTTTTCTTTCACAAGCAGCACAGGTTCTTTCTAAGCATTCTGGGTTCCAAATGTCGCAACACAGAGTTTCCAATAATTCATTAGAATTCTTTTCTTTAAGAATGAGTATTCTTAAGTATTCTTAGCCTTGTATAATGCTTCTATTAGCAAATCCATATTGGTATGTTGCATGCATAGGCATTTGTTATCTTTGTCTTGCTGCACTGGGAATAATACCCAAAAGGGTCTTTTTTTGCAGAAAAATGAGTAGGAGACGTGAATATTTTTTTCCTTGATATATTTCTTGTAGAGCTCTTTCAAAGGTGCAGTCAAAAAACGCTTTTGGTGCCTGACTTAATTTTTTGTAATGTATTCTTTTTTTCCAGCTCCGATGACACTATTACTATCATCGTTATAAAAGCAATGAATAGATTCAACGACGTCAGTCTTTGCAGTCTGTAGCACTTTTTGTTCATTCTTTTTAATGTTTGTGTTTTTTTTTCAATTTTTGTGTTTTTTTATTAATTTTTTGTTACTCGCCATCAATTGGAAATCACCATCGTCATTGATAATAGGCCTTTTTTTCCGCAACTCTTGACGTCTATGTTCTCTCATTCGGTACATGGCATTTTGTTGTTTAAGTTTTTTAATAATATCAATCATTTTTTTTTGCTTTTTCTGTTCTTTGTAACATATTTTTCTGATGATCAGTGAAACTTCATGGGATGTGTATATACGATTACCAGCGCCTTTCAATGGATCACTTAACAGCTGTTCTTGCTCATTGTCTTCTTTGTTTTCTGGTACAGCTTCTACTCTTATGGGATCTGGTAATTTTTGTTTATTTTCTTCAGTCTTCCTCTGCCTGTATTGTTTAGAATTTTTCTTCCGTTTTATTCTTTGTGTTTTCTGTAGTGTTTTGTTTTTTTCTGTAATGCTAGTGATTTTTTTCGAAGCTTTCCTTTTTAAATATCTCATTCCTTGTTTTTCTTTTTCTATAATATATAATTCAGGATCACTTTTAATTTCCACATAGCGGCGCCTTTTGCAGACCCTTTGTCGAGCTAGGCAGTCTTTAGATTTTTTTATTTTTGCCATAATACCTACAACAAAGAATATAATTTATTTAACAAAACTGACTGCATAAACTTGTGAACTATTTTATGTCAACCATTTAGGCTACAGCAAAGAAATCAACATAATATGGTATCTGCCACCATTTCAGGGAACGAACTATTTTTACTTTTTTCAGGAAAATTTTGTCTGTTTCCACGGTACATTAACCAATTTCTAGATTTTTCCCAGCGTTTGGGCTGAAAGATCTAAACTCAAGCCAAATCATGAGTTTCTAGCTTATTTAGAAGAGACCATTATAGGTTTTGATATACTCGTAATTAAAGTAGTTTTCTTGAAAAAGTTCTTAAATAAACCAGTTATTATATTTTTTCCTATATTTGTGCTGTAAGATCGACATTTTGGCCACTTTTAAAGTTTTTTACTCATTTGTAAGTGACTATCTCATTTTGAAATATTTTTTTAAAAAGTTGTATTTCTCCGAGATTCATTAACAATTTTCAAATTGGATGTATTGTATCTTAGATTCAAGTGATATCACCTATCTACTGACATTCTCCGTTAGGCTAAAGGCGCTCTGCAATTTACCCGTTACTAGGAAATATCATTACACTCAACACATTTCATTACCCTACACAAGAATGTCATTACCTTACATCATTCGTCATTACCATCAACATAAAATTACCCGGCAATGATGTTGCTGGCAATGACGAATTTGAAGAAAAACATGTTGCTACATGTTCAATCCATGTTATTAAAAGTCACATTTAAGCCAATCTAAACTATGTTATTTTGCATAATTTAGAGTAGTAAAAGGTATATTAAGACAGTGATACTTACTCGGCAACCCAGGATTCTGGCAATGATGATATTTTGCGACAATAACGGGCGACAAACAACTTTTGACACTTTGCAAGTATACACGTGCGCGCAGTAAGACGGATTAATGATGTGATTTGGTTTGTGATGTGATTTATGACGTTACTTTTCTTACTGACGTTACTGATTTTTATTCCTGTTTCGGCTAATGACGATATTTGGTCAACATTTTTTTAATCATCTGAATATCAAGGTACATTTGTTAGAATAAAATAATCCTACATGTTAATCCAGAGCAACTATTACTGTTATAAGAAATATTCCAATTATATCAAATATTTATGTTCCGTTTTTTAAATATGTGTGTTCCATTAAGTACATATATGGTATGAACGTGGAAGGCAATGAGGAATCACTAAATTTTTATATCATAAAATGAACATAAATACACTTATTTTGACAATTTAAGTTGCAACATTGAGAAGACTTTTTATCGACTTTTACCATAATTTTAAATATTATTAGTGATTGCGGCTCAAATAGCAGTCCAAGAACCTGATTTTTCTGCTGTTTTGGAGATTCACCCACCTAAGAGGTGTGAGTACACTTAGTGAAGCGGGACAGCACACATTGCAAGCTATGCTTATCTTAAGGCTACATATGTGTACACTTCGTTGATGGATATCTGCGCTTATTGAGAATTGTAATTGCACTGAATTTCCATTTGATGAATGGCTATAATAATCTATGTTCTTTTTACGCAATTCTGTTAGTTAAAAAATACTGCCATTCAACCTTACAAAATACCTGCAGAATATCAAATTCAACCATACATCAATTATTACACTGCTGTAGTGGCAAATAACAGCTAGTTTTCAATAAATAATGAAATGTAATTCTAATATAAAGCATACAAATTCAAAGCTTCAAAAGGTGTTTATCCATTGATTATAACTTGGTATTGTGAAATTGCTTAGTATCAGGTAAGGATAAATGAATATGAATGAAAAATTCTGTGTATATGTGTATATATATTCTTCATAAGGTCCTATAATTTTTAACGGATATTCCTTAAATTTTCTACATTTACTCTATCGTCTAGCAATTAATCTTAACATCCTACCTGCCGGGAAACTAGGCAACGCTTGGTATTTAGCTAGTACATTATAAATAGAAATTTATAAGTTTAGTGAAATAACTTGAGTTACTATTTTTGACATTTGTTTATCAAAAAAGGAAAGATTTCATATTCAAATCTGTTAGAGAAATTAAAAGTGTTGAATAGGGATGCACCTTTGTTTCAATGATTTTAGATTCCATTGTATAATTATATTCAATTTAGAAATTCATTCAGTTTATCAAATAAATTAAATTTGAACTTTCTTGATATAAGTCCAATTGAAGTAAATTGAAATGGGTAGACAATTTTGGAAGCTATTTATGGTTTAAAAGACTATTTCCTTTTTTAATTTATGTTTATAATATGGTAACCAGCATAAATTAAATAACTCATTATATAAATTTTTTATAGGAAAAAATATTATCAGCACAGGCAGCAGTCAAGATGATATCGGATATAGCGAATGCTCTGACATTTCTCTACATGCAAGGCTACATTCACAGCAACCTATCCAGTAAATGTGTAATGTTGACTTATAGAAATGTACCAAAGTTGACAGATTTTGAATTGTGTTTTAATTTTCCACGATGTGATAACATAGTGAGTAGGAATATAAGTAACTCATTGAAGAATTCCAGGTACTTGCTGGGACCACAGTATACTTCAATTAATGGTGGGTATAAATTGTGCACTATTAATGAGCATCAGTACAATATATTTTTATTGTACCTAGGAAATATCTTAATTAGGGAATTAATATTATAAATGCGAAAGTTAGTTCGTCTGTTTCTCTAATTTTTACTCATCGACCACTCAACCTTTCTTTGTGAAATTTTGCGTACTTATAGCCTGCCGTCTGGAGATGAACATGGGGTTCATTTTATTTAAGAATAGTATTTACTTTTTTTAAATTAAGAAAATCATCTCTTTAAAGATAAGATTGTGAACATATGAATGTGTGTACATATATTTACATAGTAAGTGGATAATATCGTCTAAATTATTTATAATATTTTCACAAGCATATTATTTTTACAACTTGCCACTAATCTTTCCCTTTGCCACGTGAGAGAAGCCAATATATACACACTGAATATGGTCACATATGTGGTTTTTAAACGTAGCCACATCATTATCATGACCTACATCTTGTTATTGGTATTAAATTTGCCATTCCCTTAATTTTCGGCAATGTAATTTGTTGGTTATTTCACAGCTTCAAAGATTCCTTACTGCTGTATGTCATTGGAGCATTCTATTTGCTATATCTTACAATGTCAGTTCAAGGACACATCTCAATTATGCTGTAGCAGGAGGTGTCCTTGTGAGGGCCTTAACCATTGCTACTTCAGTAAAGAGACATTTCAGGACCTGACACTACCCAGTGTTAGATCTCTTAGTTTTAAATTCTAACATTGGGATGTTAACCATATGTGCCGCCATTACATAATTTTCAAGCTATCCTTAACTGCATTACTAATCGTAGTATCACCTATTGAAATTTTATGACATATTATATTTGAATATATTTTCCACTCATTTTCCCAGATTAATGTCTTGCCCTAAATAGATTTACGATTTATGAACCCTACTTTTTCTACTTTGATATTTGGAAATAACAAATCTATTGGCATTATCTTAGTTTTTAACATGTTTATTTTGTGATGTACCTGCAGCTGCTAATGTTAATATTGTTTGGGTTCATAGAGTTTCTTAAAATATAAAAATATTGTTTTCAATCTAACTATTTATTCCTATTTCCGAAGTTGTTTACCAACTTACAATATTATGTTTCCATATCTGATTTTAATTGGGCTGGTCTTTGGCTACTATCATAATTGCATGTTTATAGATGGTCTCTATAAGTTTCTTGTGTTGGTAGTCTAAGTGATTGTGTTGGTCTGTTTGTGGCATCATCAGAAACATTGATGATGCCGACCAATACTATATACCTATGTGTGATTCGTGGAATATATCATATTTACAATTTTGATCCGAGTAACTAGTTTTTTTTCCATAATTGATGAGAATTATTTAATAAATTGTTTATTAAAAAAATTTTAAACCTTGTTATAGCACTACTATGACTGTCTCTTGTTGGTGTCAAATTAGTCTTTGCAAAAAGAAATACCTGATTTTAATCACGGACATTTATTCTTTCCTGAAGGAATAGTTATTTTTTGTACTTCATATATAATAATTTTTATCAACAAAATTGTATTACTTTTATTTTTCCCCTTAATAAAGGTTAACCAAAAATGGTTTTAAAAATAATAACAATTATTGCACTTGAGTAAAATGTTTAAATCAAATAAGGTTAAGTTTATTAAATTTTTTAATTGTAATAAAAATTTACTTGAACTTCAAATGTCATTTATATAGAAAATATAGATTTATTTTGTATTTGTTTCTAGTTTGATTTCAAAATTTCCAAAATAATTTTTAAAAGCTTTTTATTTTTAGACCTCTTTTAATGATATAATTTAAAGTAAAAATTGAAATTCTATGTTAACACTTAATTTTCTCTTTTTATTACAACACTTATTAGTTTCTATTAAAAGTTAAAATATATACTACAAGATTTATTAGAAAAATTAATGGTTAGATTTTGATATTTGTTTCATGGTTTAAAAAAAATTTAGATTCATGATGAGATTAAAATGTGTGGTACATTAATATATAACAGAATTACCACCTTTTAAAATAAAAACCCAAATATAAATTACCATCAACCGTATTCTCGTACGTCTAATTTGAAATTGAAATTTCCACAATATATTCCAGATGGAAACCCTCAATTCGATCTGCCTCAAGACTGGGAACCACTGATAAGCAGTACGAGCGGATCAGAGACGAATTGCCTAATGAGTAGTCGAAATGGCAGGAAGTACGAACAATACAAGCAAAACGGACAGTTCAGATGGCACGCACCAGAAATATTCCAGCCTGAGGACTATGATTTAATCTATCCATGTGCTAAGAGTGACGTGTATTCATTAAGTTTAGTATTGTGGGAAATTTGCAACGGTAAGTTTTAAATGGAAAGGTAAATTGTAAGTTATATGTTGATTAAAGGTCGAACTATTTACACTTGTCCAGCTTTGAGTTGTACACTTTATGAATATAAAAGGCAACTGCAATAAAATTTATATTTTTGGTATGAGCTCGTTGTTATAATTGGGAGCAATTTTGATTTTTGGTATTAGCTTGTTATAATTGTGTTGCAATGTTCTAAATATAATGAAGATGAATATAACGAAGATGAAATATGTAATGTATTCACATCATTTTAAAAACGATATCACTTAGTAGTTCTATTAACACAGTGTTAATGTGCATTTTTTGCCAAACGATGCCTGAAAGCGGGGGGATTTTTTCAAATATGGGTTTCACTATGTTTATTTGAGTCTTCTTTTTTAGTATTTAAGTTATGTGATAGTTTGAAATATTTGCTTTTATGTAATGATACGTCATAGAATTAACACATATAGCAGGCTTCACTATGCACTTTGCTGATTGCACACACACATTATCTTAGTGTATCCTTACAGTGCCTCCAATCTTTTCCAATGTTTTTTTTCATATCCGTAAGGAGTCTTCCTAGTGGATTGGATTTTTAGTACTGGATGTAATAGTATCGCCAATCGGCACTCGTACAATTCGGCAATAGTCGGTGTAGATTCGTCAGCACACAGCTTCAAAACTCTTTAGATGCCCTCGACTCGTTACTTTTGCACTGACTTCTCAAACTGCACTGACTTTAGTCATGTCGAGATAGTCCTGTAGAATTCTCAAAATTATGGTATCTGATACACCAATTAATGCTATTAAATAGTTGTCCAATACAAGTTTTTTGAGTCTTTCGACGATATCCGACAGGGTGGCCTCAATCTGCCGTCCTGGGTGGTGGTTGTCTTCAGTCGAGTCTCAACCTTGTTTAAATAGACCATGCCACTTGTAAAGTGTCAACAAATAACAAAATTAAACTGTATACTAATAATCAGTCTTACGTCTTAATTTCTATCAATTTTTAACAATGTGTTATTACTTTCTTAGTTACTTTTGATATATTTGCTTAATCATTATGTTAGCATTTACCTTTTGCTTTACTCTCATAGTTTTATCTTTGGTAATTAAACATTAAACTGACAATCTGAAAACAGTTTATTTTCATTACCTTGTATTAGTCCTTATTTGGAATATAAATAAACCTGTTGTTCAAACTGTAATTTAAAATCTAGTAAGATCGCAGAGCCAATCAATAAAAATTTAGAAAGTTATATTTCCTTACGGTCTTAAGAAAATGATCTTGTGGTTTGTGTTTTCGGATTTTTTTTCAGTTTAACTTTAACCCTGGAATATAATTCCGTTTATGAAACACCACCAATGAAAAACCAAACATAATATTGGTGACATCAGTTCAATTTCAAAAGTTTCTAACCATTTAATTGTATTTTACTCTAGGCTCATTTTCCAATTTTTTTTAAATTATAGAGGTTGGATTGACAAATATATTTTACGCTAAATTTGTTCATTTGGTAGTGGTTTATCATTGTGTACATAGTGTTTAAGAATTAAATTTAGAATGTGCTTAAAGCATATTCCAGATCTGTAAATTCAGAATTGTTAGGCAGAAACGTGTGACTTGGTTGAAGAGATGATGTAACAGTATGTGCAAAAGTATTAAGACCATTGTAACGTAACAATTAAATTCTTTTTCATTGACATTAAATCTTCGAATATCCAACTCTTGCGCTCCACACCCTGCTCACTTTCTAGCCAAAGATGGTACTTTACAGTGATCTCATAGTGAATGCCCAGGTTGCATAAATTAAGCTACTTCTTGTAACTTTGGGATGTTTTAAATCTATTTTTATTCTGGTTCTTGGAAAGAAACGGCATTTTTTAAATGAAATTGATTTAAAATCTATGTCTTCTAAACTTTTTTGCTAACACTCTATGTAATTGAGTTAAGTGTGTCGTATTTCCAGGGCCGCGCCGACCCCCCGCAGCGCCTGTGTGTGAAACCTATGAAGCGCCTCTTTTTTTCACGAATCTTAATGTTTCAATTTATTTTTATTTCTTATTTGTTAATTTTGACCGAAATAAATGTTCTCTAGTTTTATATAATTAGATAATATTTTCCTAAATAGGTAAAACCAGTTCGTTTTCGCTTGCCAATTATTACGAAAAATAAAACGCGAATTAAATTTTTACATATTTTATTTATGATGTTCCATCTAATCGTATAATTATATATTAATAACAAAATAACTGACTTTTTTCTTATAATGCTAATTTAACTATTACGTATGCTATGTTAAAAAACAACAAGAGTCTAAAATGTGTAAGAATATAAAAAAACATATTTAAATTATATTATTTCCACTCTTCTAGCTTTCTTTGCGAAATCTTTAATAGTTTCGTATATGGTCTAATATGGCCTCCTCTATGGATATTGTTGCTAAATTTGTTTATCTTTCCTGGCTCATTGTTGAGCGCAGGTAATTTTTTATTAGTTTTAATTTAGAAAAGGACCTTTCCGCGTTTGCTACGCTAACTGGCATAGTTAGCAAAATTCGTAATGCTATTGTGATGGTATGGCATACAGCTGTCAAATTGTTTAAATATATAAATTCGAGAATTTTCGCCACATCATTATTTAATTTTTTGAAAAAAGATTGACATGATATAATTTCTTCACACAAATCATCGGCGTTAATGTCCAATGAATCATTTGCTGTAAGTTTTTCCTGCAAACGATGACAGCTAATTCTTAATTGACTTTGTTCTTGGTCATCACTTAGTTTAAATAAAAAATTAAACACGTCATTGTGATTATTCAATAAATTAAATCTTTCGTCTGCGGAGGATAAAGCTTGATCCAATATATAAAAAAATACATTAATTTTAAAAGCTATTTTCGGATCATTTATAGTGTGGTCTTCGTGTTCATAATCAAAACTCTTTGGAGTCTTACGACGTCTTAGGGGTCTAGATCTGGAAGTTTCAAATTCAGCCTCGATATCTAATTTTTCGGCAATTTTCATGGCATCATTTACAATTTCTTCAAAATTTGCTTCGGTTCTAATTTTTATCAAAAACTTCTTTAATTCCGTTAAAGCATCTAAAGCAACTTGCATATTCATATCGATGGACTGCAGCATTTTGGTCACAAAATTTACTTTTGTCAATATTATATGCCATATATTTAGTGAACAAATGAATGAAAAGGAGCATATTTTTTCTGCTAGACATTTAGCGTCATATTTTGCGTTCTGATCATATGATACACCATTTGATATTTCATATAATGCATCATAAATTTCTGGTAAATTTGTAAACAGCGGTTTGATAGCATCTATTCTGCTTGACCATCTTGTTTCAGACAATGGTTTTAAGGTCAGATTTATGACATATTTTTTTAATAAGTCCTATCTTTTATATAATTCTTGCACAATACTAAAAAATCCAGTCGTTAGATGATTGAGATTGGCAGCGTCGTTTACTATCAAATTTAAACTATGGCTAGCGCACGGTACATAGAAAGCGCGGGGATTTAGATCCAGCAATCTTTTTTGAAGACCATTATTTTTACCGCGCATATTTGATCCATTATCATAACCCTGTCCCCTTAAGTTGTTTATGTCCAAATTAATTTTGTCTAGTTTTTCTATTATGAATGACGTTAATCCAGCGCCAGTTGTATCGATAATTGGACAGAAGGCTAGGAAATGCTCCCTTATTTCCAACTTTCTAGTTTCTCTGTTAAAATTGACAAATCTTATTATAATACTAATTTGCTCTACGTGTGAAACGTCAGGAGTACAATCCAGTATTATTGAAAAATATTTATTAATTTTACATAAATTTAAAATAAATTGTTGAATTTGGTTACCGAGTATGTAAATGATTCCATTTTGGATCTTATCTCCAAGATAAGTCGGCATATTTTTGAAATCCGAATCGTTCGTTACGCGTCGTATATGTTCAGTCATTGAAAGATCGAATTTTCCTAACATTTCAATACATTTAAAAAAATTACCGTTGTTAAGATTGTATAATTTGTTGCTTTGGCCACGAAAAGCCATATTTTGTGTACTTAGAAACTGGACCACATATATTAGTCTTTTGATTACATCGTACCAGCGCTGCTTTTCAACCTCTAAAAGTTTTTGTTGTATACTATCAATACTGTTTTTATTTTAAGAGCGTGACACAAATTTGTCCATTTTTTATAATTATTGAAATGAGCAGAACTATTCTCATGTCTGCTGCAATACAAAGCTAGATGTTGCCAATCACTAAGTCCCTCGCAAAATTTATTTTTATGTTTTGATTCAAATAGCTTGCAACAGAAGCAATAAACGGCATTTTTGGACACTAAATACAGCAACCACTCTCTGTGATACTTTTCATCGTTTCCTAAATGCCTTTCATAATAATACTCGGAAAATTTTCGACCCGAAGAGTCACTCGGAAAATTATACTGTTTAATTTGTTTAATCGGATTTTCTGTTAGATACTGGATCAAAGTAGCATTTAAAACTTCTGGCCAGAGTTCAGGGTTATCTTTGGAAAAAGTTGGTATTAGTGATGATAATTGTCTTAGCGGTGACAATGGTGTATCAGCAGTATCAGGCAGAGGCACGGACGTAACTTCGGCGGCATCATCTTAAATTAAAGACAGACAAAAAAAACCATAATATTGCTCGTACATATCTAATCTACTTGTCTGAATAAACTGATTTGTCTATCTATGAATAATTATGTATAATAAATATAAATTAAATAAATAAATAAATGAATATTTCTCAACAATTAAACTCCGCCGTTTAGTGCCAAACTAAGCAGGGCTTGTAATTATGGGTACTAGACAACTGACGTGCAAATGTGATTTATAGCATTTTAAATTTGAATTTGAAATACTACTAATATACTTATTTCTGCAAATAAATACATATTACATACACACAAACACAAAGTTTTTTTAAAACACCTTGTGGGAATGGAACCCATGATTTCCGGCAGCGATTAGTTGTATAATAAAACAGTCACGGCATCTATCCGCTACATCAAAATCGGTGAGGCGTTTCGACGATTAAGAAAAAGACTGACAGGAATTAAAAAAGAAAAGTGTTTTTTTTATCTTGACATCACAAACAGACTAAAGTTATATTTATTTGTATGGAAATTACATAAAGCACATACCACTACATGAAGCGTTTTTTGAATCAGATTCTACAACACCTTCATTGATAAAATGACTGGTTTCTGTCTCTAATGATTCTTTGGAAGTGGATGGTAGAGCCGTAAAAGATTTACTTATTTTAGTTGTATTTTTATCACGTTCTTCTTCTTGTTTTCTTTTCCTTATTAAATTCTGGTAACCAGATAATTTCTTTTTTTTTATCTTGATTACTATCACTCATTGTGGAAACAGGTTAAAACAATCAGTAACACACAAACTATTTTATTGTTTTTAGTGCTAGAACTTCTTCTTATTATGAAAAAATAATGCGCACCTTGCCCACACTTTCGATTGAATGACTGTTCAATCAATTGTTTTGGCTCTCTCGTTCCTTAAAGTGGGGCTGTCTGGGAATCCCCGTGACCCCACCCCGCTTGCGTCGCAGGCATCGCATCGGTCGGGTTGCGTTCATAAACTCATTCAAACAAACTCATGGCGGCTCTTTTGATCTTAACGCTTAGCTCGTAATTATTAAAAATTCTCGTAATTAATAAAAATTATTGTAAACTAAAACCCAAAGCGTAAAATTAAACCACAAACGTGAATACTATCTTGGGACACTTGCAATAAACGCAATATTATGCTTTGTTGTTTACGAGGCCTTTGTTGCGCCTATTATACCTACTTACTTATCGATACTCCACTACAAAGAAATATGTTGTTGTGTAAGTGTAACAAAAATAATTTTGATAGCGGCGCCCCTATTGTCTTGGCACCTGTGTGCGCCGCACACTTCGCACACAGGGGCGGCGCGGCCCTGCGTATTTCAAATCTAAAGTTTCTAAAAATGTAAATCGAAGTTTTCAGAAAAAATTCCTATAAAAATTTCTTGTTTCATTTTTGTAAAAGTTGTATAGATTTTTCATGTTTATATTTGGTTTTTAATAAAATTTATCATTTATTTACTCTGTGATAGCCCAATTAATTCACGTTTAAGGGTCCGTCACCCGTTTGTCGTAATTTAATTCAACAGAAATGCCACCGTTAGCATTGGTGAAACCGTTAGTCTTCTCATCACCGCATGAGCGATCTACATTTTCATGTTAATGTCGATAATGATATCTTAATACTTTGTGACAACTAATTTTTAACGTCCCCTTAGTATTAAAAGAAAAGATGCAATTTGCTATGAAGAATATATTGGATATCTCTGTAGCCATATAATGCGGTATATAATCTGGTTTAGCCGTCAATAGTAAATTTTATGCTATTTCAAACACGGATCATAAATGTATATTCTATAGACAAATTTAATTTTATGTCAAGGCAAGAAGCCTTGACTCTGCTTCACATAAGTCCATATTATTTAATTTAACTTTGGGTGTACGCTTCGTCAAATAGTAAATTTAATTACCCAACCAATTGTTGATTATTAAATGATAAACAACTTGAAAGGGTAGAAACGATATTTATTTTCAATTTAATCAATTTAAAAAATAACTTTTTAAAATAAGTAATTATATTATTTTTCATACATTTCTCCTCCATAACTAATATTATTTGTTAAAATTCATTATAAATGTTACTTAGTACCAAAACCCTCAAAAATCCCTGAAAATTAAAAATTCACTTTACGTACTTTAATTCTTTAGACAAACTTGTTCTCGAATGTTTCCTAGCACACATATTTGCTAGAAATTGTAAGTACTGAGGTGAAATAATTATAATGGTATTGTAATTTTGTTACCATAACGTTTGCTTCAAGAACAGACATATAGTATGTATGTTGTATAATTATAGAGATATAATTAAAAACGCCAACATAGTTGAAGAAAAAGTCACTCACCTAGGTTCTTTCATGACAAACGCTAGGAAAACTATTACAGGTATATTTATCATATGAATTTTTCAAAGTAAAATTTGTACCACATAAACGGCATTTTAAATTAAATGTCGAGGAGAACCCTTTTGCTATTTCAGAAATAATAGATATGTGTGTCAATCTGCAATTCATGTTTCCGTGTACAGAAGTTTATTTAAGTTAGTCGAAAAAAAAAAAGAAATATCTAATATTCTTCGATCACATGTATCCATGGACACTATATTCTGAAATAATAAAAGATATATATGCTATAGAATTTTTATGTGGCATTAAATTGAGTGAATTGCATTGAATGACTTAACAGGACAGCTTATCAACTAATAAGTGACTGCAGCATTTATGAGCTTGACATAATTTAGCGGTTTGAAGCATCATAAAAATATAGCTCTACTATTTGTAAGTGTCCATCCATTCAGATGCTGATGCGAGATTACATCAGTCATTTAATATTGAATGTACTAAAGCACACATTAAAACACAACGTGTTTTCTAAAAATCAGAATTACGCTTAAAACTATTATAAAAGTATCGGTTTTTAAAAAATTAGTGTTATCTGACATCATAAACTAGTTATTCTTGAACTGAAAGTTAAACAATATCAATCAGCTGATACAAGTTCTTTACAAAACAATACATTTAATAAGACGATGTCATGACATTACAAGAGTTATAACCAATCATACACTGTTTTCAGTTACGTTCAAACCACAAATAATCATCTATTTTAATAATTTTTAAATTGCACACAAATATGTTGAATCAAAAAATTCATTGGAATTATTAACTGTTTATATCTCATACGCATATATTGCATCAATGTTTCGAAACTCCAATCATTACACTTTGGTATTTTTTAATAATAACATAGATTTTAAAGAGTTTTATATAATTATTTTATTAAAATAAATTGTATGTAGCAAATTATTTAAATAATTGCCCTATAGTCTACGCAGCAAGACCAAGATAAAACGTGAAAGGAACTTAAAATAAATTTGAGTTAGTTATTACCTCGGATTTTATCTTCCTAGGTTTAATAGAAAAGGAAGGAAAAAAGGAAAGCTGAGGAGCCTCCCTTTTTTTGATAAACGGTTAGTTTTTTTTACGTAAACAATCTGTTAAAAAAATTAATATGAAATTAAATATAAAATCCTAAAAACTGGTGGCTTAAAGTTATGAGTTAATTTTATTATGCAATTCTTTTGCCATAAAAAATATGAAAAAGAAATTCAAAAATATTACATCACATAAATATTATGTTAAAAATACTTAACTTAAAATGTCCAAGGCCATGAGCGCTTACTAAAAATAATAGTATATTTATGTCGAATTACGAAACAATTAAATTGAACAAAGCAGTCGGTTGATATTTACGTTGCTCACGGCATTCAGCCGTCGACTGATTGCCTATCGATTTCTGCAAGTATTTTATATTAATTTCATTTGACGTTTTCATACATTCTTATAGGAGGATTTATTGTGTAATTTTGGGTAATTTGAATTCGTGTTTATGAAATAAATATAACAGGTATTAAAATTTGACGCCTTTAAAGATAACCATGTTCTTTTTATTATAAATTAGCGTAATAGTTGAGATTAGGCACCCCAAAATATTCCTATTTCACGATTCGTCTGAAATTATAGGACTCGTAAATATATTGATAGATGTTTTTTTCTTAAATCCTGACACAACTTTAATGCGTCTTTCAAATGATATATAATTTATGGACATGTGTTACATACTGCTATAGATTTAACATCTCTCATTACGTATGTATCTGGATAATTTGCATGACGGCCCCTTAACTTATTTAGTATTTGATTTAGGTATTCTTTTGCAATGCTCCATTCGTCAATGTTATATTTCTATAAATATTAAGTTGAAACTTACATTTTTACTTTAACTTCTGTATTTGACTATCTCTCATATAATTCGTTATACTACAATAAGCTTCATAATTTACTAATTTCCAAAATTTTTGAAATTCAATATGCCTGACTTCCTTTGTTGCATGGTCCATATTTCCATTGTCACATTTTTTTGTATTACACCTTTATTATTTATGTACACTTTTTTCTTATTTGTCGTCCTTGTTTGTTCAGGAAAATATTCTTTCTCTTTTCCTGCTTTTTATGCAAATATGACACAGGCTTAAATTGAATAAAATTAGCAGCTAAGCCCATTAGTATAGGCAAATTTTTAAGACAGTTTATCCATGAGGTTCATTAAAATTTTAATATGATTTGATTCAGTGTTTACATGCCTTGTGTAGCTTGTGGTTTATATGACTTGAGGTTCTATATGACTATAGATCGTACCACAATGTAAAAGTTGTTGATGAAATTAAAATTTTAACAGCATAAATTAAAAATTGCATATTTTATAATTAATATTTTTTAAATGCCCTATAGATTTGTGCAAAAATTTTCACATGTAAAACTTACAAATCTTTAAAAAAAAGATAAAAAAGAAGCTTTCCTTTGATATATGGCACCCAAAATAATCACCAGGTTTTCCATTCAAAAAATTTAATTTGAGATTAAGATTTGTGTAGTGAAATTTTCAGTTGATAAATATTTTTGAATGACCTTTTCATTAACATTATAGGAAATTAAAATTTCTACGAACATCACCTTTGCGACTGGCGCTTGCATTGGAGTTATTTCATTTTTCATTACTAAAGACTTTTTGTATTATTCTAAAATTTGAATTTTTCTCATGAAATGATTAATGTATTTCAGTTGCAATCCCATGGAAATCCCTAAATTATGACCAGTTGTGTGACCTGTACATTAATTGGAAAACAGGCATTCAATTACCTAAAGATGGTTCGTACCCCGGCTGCCTTCTGGATATTCTGGAAAGTGGTCTTAGATTGCAGAGGGATCAAAGGCCAAACATCAAGGAATTCTCCAAACGAATGCAGGAAGTTCAGGTATGAGGTTCATTTTTGAGAAAGAAATAATAGCAACAATAGAGTCTGTTTATATTGACCAATAGCAAAAAAAATGAATTTTGCAAGTACACTCCTCAATTATTATACCATTATTTATTATAATGTGTAAAGCGATAATGTGTGCTGTATTATTACACACTAAAAGCGACATACCTACACAAGACCAAATTTTACTGTGTATACTTTACAAGAAATATTTCGAATGTATATAATGTTACTGAACTGATATACATTGTTCTGTTATTGCGTATAGAAGTGTATGTGAGAAAACATTATAGAATTAGGTTAACCATCAGTGCGTGTAGGCAACGACTCATTCTTTTTTCATTTTCCTCATCACATATTCATTTGCAAGTTCATTATAAATAGTCACTTAGTATAACTGTTGTATGTTTTAGTGTGTGTTGTATGTATATTAATGTATAAAACTAGCTTCGTACTTAATATTATAAAATTATTTATTAGCATTGTAATGAAATTTGTAATGAATTATTATCAGTTTTGATATTCTCAAAAATAGTGCTAAGGAGTGTCAGAAAATTTGCATTTAGGTGAAAGAGAGATGTGTTTGCACTTTAGAAGTGCACCCAGATCCTGTTTGAAAAAAAACTTGAAATTAGAACTTTTGGAAACACGTTTTGCTAATATCGGTGCAGATTTTATCTTAACTTAAAAAGGTTACGTTATGTGTGAGTGAGATTAAATTTCTGATAAACTAAATTCTGTACTGTTTCATGAATTATTAAGATGCTTTTATGCAACACCTAACACCATATTTAGGAATTATAAATAGTTTTGATCGATTACAATATGTAAGCCATGTTGGGGACTTCACACACAAAAAAATTACAGCAATTTGATTAATTTATCACCGGCTTGTACCGGTAGCCTCTTGCACAGTCCTTATTTGCAACCATAATTTCATACAAACAGGTTAGTCATATAATCCGTTGGAAGTGAAAAGGATACCGACGGGAAATAGTGGAACTGTTTCACAATTTTGTCTTTGATATTCTTTTTAATTTTAAATGATCGTAACTAAGGAAAGTAGTGGAGAAAATAATTAAATAATGTAAATATTAGAAAAAAGTAACAATGATATTGTTTAATTCTTGCAGTTGGATATTTTATTAACCATATCACCATTTATTTTAGAAAAATAATTTTTTTTATCCAAAAATTGACATGTATAAGCGGTTGCTTATCCCTAATAGAGGTTGGTAATAATGTAATGTGAAAGTTTATAATGTGAAAATTCATGTCTGTAAAAATAATGTAAAATCTCTGCAGTATGTTACCTTATTTTTAAGAATTACATCATATTTTTATTAATGCCAGATACAAATATACATATATGTCATACACATATTAGTCCTATAGTGATGTCTAACCGTCTGTACATAGGTCTGGTAACAAAGAAAAATATAGGGTGTCCAGTAGCGGATTTCAAAGTTTGAACAAACATAGTTTCTGAACACAACACATAAGAGGGGCGCGGGGGGGCGCCGTTAGAAGCGCAAGCGGTGCGGATGTTTTAGTAGCCATGGAACAGTGGAGTGGAGAGCACCGCTCTCTTGCCGTCGAGGCGTACATTTCGAGTGGATTTTCGCTGTCTGTAGCACGCCGTTGATTTAATAATCGTTACAGTATTCGTCGATTACGTGATAGACCATCGATCAACCTCATTCAGTCATGAGTAGCAAGGTTCAGAGCTACAGGATCAACATTAAATAGGCCCAGGCCAGGACCTACACCATTGGTAGCCACGGATGAAAATGTCTAGCGTGTTATGGTTTCTGTCGTTGAAAATCCCAGTTTATCACTGCGTACACATTCATCGATATTGGGAATTCCGAAATCAACTTTACAGGTAATAATGCGAAAAAAGCTCAAGTTCCATCCATATAAAATTCAAATTGTTCAAGATTTACACGATTCTGACTTTGAATTAGGAAAAACTTACGCGGAGGTGATGTTGTTGAGATTTCATACTGCTACCCGGATGGGCAACATATTCTTTAGTGACGAAGCTCACTTTCACATTGGAGGATATGTGAATAAGCAGAACTTTCGTTACTGGGATGTCCACAACCCAAGACAAATGCATCAAGAGCCTTTACATAAGCCTAAAGTAACAGTCTGGTGTGCCATGTCTGCATCTGCAATCATAGGGCCTTATTTCTTTGAAAATCAACGTGGCCAAACTGTAACTGTGAATTCGGAGAGATATGCCCAGATGTTAAATGGCTTTTTCAGAGTAGAACTACAGTATATAGTCCATCCTTCAACCAAAACACATGGTTCCAGCAGGACGGGGCGACAGCTCTCACTGCTAATGTGTCCATGAATGCAGTGCGGCAGTTATTTCCAGAAAAAAACATATCCCGAAACGGTACCGCACCGTGGCTACCTAGTCACAACGATTTAAGCCCATGTGACTTTTTCTTATGGGGATACTTAAAATCTGTTGTTTACAAAACAAATCCGAGCACTGTGACACAACTTAAAGAAAATATTCGAGCCGAAGTCAGTAGGATAGCCCAGTCGCTCTGCAGACGCATTTTTGAAAACATGCGTGCTAGACTCGAAGAGTGTGTCAGACTTGATGGCCGTGATTTGGAAAAAGTGGTTTTTAAAAAATGAAATCCGCATTTGTTGTTGTAAAGTTAAAATAAACCTACTTTGTATTAGAGGTGTAGTTTTTTTTTTACAATTTTTCTAGCATTGAAATCTGCCACTGGACACCATGTATTTAATTTTATATATAACAATAGAAACAAACGTATAGTACAATGAAACAATGTAAAAGTACAATTAAAAAATACAGATAAATGCCATCAAAGCAGCAATTATAAGATATCTTGTCCATTTAAAAAACATTTTTTTAATTTTCTTGTTATCACCACTCAAACATTTCAAACCCATAGGCAACATGTAATATTTAATAGCAGTATAACTCAAACTCTTGTGACTAATTGACTTATTGTTTTTTTGTTAATTAAATAGCCTATTATTAATAGATATTTCTTCAGAATTCTTTTTACTATTATTGTAATTCAATAATATAGGTTAGTAATAAAAGATTTTTTAATATTTTGTATTGTCTGCACACCATTATTATCACAGATTTTTTGAAGAATCTTATTTTGTAGACAGACTAGTGGCTTCAATGTGTTTTCATATGCACCAGCTCAAGATGTTATTCCTTAGTTTATTGTACTGTCAATCAGAGCTTAATTTTCAAATTCTTTCTATTCATTAAATAACTCAACTTACATAGGACAAACACAAAAAAAAACCTAATTTGTTAATCATCTTAACGTGATAATTCTACTTCATACAGCTATCTATATAAATACTTAAAATTTACAATATTCTACTCTTTTGACCTCTTTACTATTAATGAATAACTTTCTTCATAGCAACTAAAAGTAATAAATGTAGTTTTATCTACATTAAGAGATAACTGGTAAGCACCAAGCCAGATAATTAAATAGTTTAACTAATTAGAAATTCTACTCTCTACTTCAGACCAAGTTTTTCCAGAAATAAAACACCTGTATCATCAGCATATGAAACAAGGGAATCTCCCGGCAATAGATTAGAGATATGATTAATATATAAAATAAATAAAATATGCCAAGAATTGTACCATACGGTACACCAACAGAAATCATCATTTGCACACTAGTATTATTATTAATTTTAACATATTGAGACCTATTCTTCAGGTTCTTTATCATTTCCAGGGCAACACCTCTTATTCTACATGCTTCCATTTTATCTAACAAAATTTAGTGATTACCCGTGTCAAAAGCTTTAGCGAGATCTAGAAATGAAATAATAGTAGGGCAATCAATATCTAAATTTTTGTATATATGGTTTGTTACAAGGTTAATAGCTTCCCCTTTGCCCTTAACGAAACCAAATTGATATTCAGAAATTATATTATGCTTAGATAAAAAAGAAATAAATCTTTTGTAAATTATTTTTTTCCATTATTTTAGCAATGTTTGATATTATAGATACAGGCCAATAATTAGTTAATAAATGTTTATCTCTGGACTTAAAAATTGGTATAATTTCAGCTGATTTTAACGCCTTTGGCCAGAAGTCAAGAGGTTCACCAATTTTACTAGCCAAACACTTAAGTACCCTACTGCTTATACCATCTATACCTCCGGCTTTATCTTTTCCTGTTCCTTAATAGTTATTTCAATTTCTTCCCTGGTTGTTGGGATTAAGAAAATACTAGACTAGTTAGAAACAATTGTTTTTTCATCTAAGGAGTTTTTATCTATTTTTTTTGCTTAGATCAACTCTAATATTACTAAAATATTTATTTAAAATATCAGTAATATGTTTATTATCAGATACTTTAATATCATCGCACAATAAGTACTCAATATTACTTGGTTTTTTATAATTTTTTCCTATCTTGAATCTAACAAAATTTCACAATTTTATTGTCCTTACATTTATTAATAATCTCTTTTATTTAAAAAATTTTGCTTAACTTTTGTTGTTGTAAAGTTATATATCTTAAATTTTTTATATCTTTTGCGAACTTCTTATAAAATCCTAAACACATTTTAATAGAAGTTCATTCTCATTATGTTTGAAGTCTGAAAATTCCAAAAATAGTATCTGGTAGCACAATTTGTGAACAAGGAGTTCACAAATTGTGCTAATGGACAACTGGTAAAGCAGGGAATATCACAAGTGGCACTCTCTGCAACACCTTGTGTCATAATTGTGGTTTGATTTTATGTTAACCCGATCTACCCTTAAAACAAAGTGTAACTGTAACCGAAAATTGGAATTTAATTTCTGTAAAACATTCAACAGGTCACTTTAGACCAAATGGATACATTGTACATAAATAGAAGAGTCTGTCAGAAAACGTCAGAATTCAGTGCACTAAGTTCTTGGAACCTGGATGCAGCAAATAGCAGCACAAGCTTAATTCTTAATCTCATAAAATCTGATGACAAAGTATATGCACAGGAAAAGATAATAAGTTGTGGTACAAGTTCTAAAACACAGTCAGATTATGAAGATGTAAATACAGAAGGCATTGCAAATGGAAATAATGACATAAACACATTCAACTTAAAAGACGAAGAATTGGATAAGTATAACCATTATTTTGAGGATGGGAATCTTGATAAGATATCAGAGGAATTTCAAGCAATTTCTACACCAGGTAAGGCACCATTCAATAACGGTCAGCATAATGTTCAACCTTTGTGTTTAAATTTGCACCGTTCAGATTCTACGGAGTATTGTAGTCTTTTCAGCCCCGAAATTCGGGAATCTCTGGATTGTTCCAATGCCTGGAAACAAGGAGACAGTTTAGAGAACAGAAGTTTAAAATTGAACCAATGTGTGACTCCCAGGTCTTACAGGCCGCTGGAAATTGAAATGCCAACTCCAAAAGACTTCGAAAATATAAAATCTTTGACGCAGTCCTTTGACACTCATACAAATAAGGGACCAAATTACAGTTTTGATATAAAAAACTACAGTTTGCCGACAACTCCCATTGCTAGAAGTAACAAGATAAGGAGAAACGCTTGGCTGGCTGGACAGTGTGAGACAATTGAGGAAGTAGAACATGCTAATCATGTTAATGCATGTGAAAAGGAAGATGATAAAGTGGTTGATGGTGAGTTTATGTTGCTCTTTTAACTATTTAGATGATGTTAGTTCTTTTAAGAAATACATGCGTTTAGAACTTATTTTTGAAATCAATCATATGGCAATGTATGATGAAAATTTCTTATCCAAATGATTGATTAGGAATTTAAATTATCAACCTAAAAATGACTAATTGTCCCACTATATAACTGTTATCTTTATTTTATTAATATTTTAATAATAGTTCTGTTTTTTGTAGACAGGTGCGTATATTATGGCCACAATTTTATTGCGATTTTAAATATTAAAATAAATAAGTAATTAAATACATAAAAAATGACTGAAATAATTTTTCGGTAGCCTTAAAAGCCAAGAGTGTTATGGCTTATAAGTTCAAAAATGAAAAAAGTATGTAAACAAATAAATCGAAAAATTCAAAGCCCTTGACAATGATATTTCACCCAACGTGAATTTAGATATTTTTACTACCTTTCACACGCATGGAGTGGTGTCTTATAATAAAATATTATTGAACATAACATTTTGTGCATCATTTGTCATTCATTTGGAGTTTTATTTGTTGCTTACACACCCTTCGATAAAGCTCTTTAACATATTCCGCCAAGACTATTTCATATGAAAACAAGTATTTTTGTAAAAATATTTATTTAATTGTTATTAAATTATTTAACGGAGGGGGTGGAGCACTCCAACAAAGTTTTTATGGTATTTTGTGAATTCCAGACTTCGTTCTTTTGTCAAATTTATTGTATTTGAAATGAAAAAATTTGTATTCAGTTAATAGAAATTGATAGTGTGCATATTTGGTTGTAGTAAAACATTTTTACAGTGAACTTGTTTCTGGGATCTAAAAAGTTATACTTTGTGATAATTCTTTTAAGTTCTGATAATATTGACAAGACCACTCTATGAACATTCTTTTACAACTAAAAAGAAAAACACACAAGAAGAAACATAGTATGGTGATGGAAAGACTGATAAAAAAAATGTTTTCATTAACTCACTAAATGAATTGAAAATATGTCTTATTGATGGACTTAATTATTGACAAATGGGTGGAGAAACTTACTTTACCTTCATTTATAGGATGGCAACTTACTTTTATCTTCTTCTTTTATTCACAAAGGTATTTTATCTTTACAGCACATTTTGTTGTGCAAGCTTTGGTACACATATTCAGTTAAGCTTGCATATGCACACTTTAATCAGGCATACAAGAAAATTCTGTAAGTTTTGTGCAAAATTATCCTATAGCATGCCTGCACAAAGATATTGTCGTTTATTGTTATATTGGTAAATAGCTTAATGAAAATACTATGTCTACACTTAAACGTCTATATTTGCCTAAAGATACGTGACTGCATGCTTGATATCGTACTTGATCTTCGTATGGACAATCTATGAGAAGAATGCTTGTGTGTCTCTGCATGTAAGCAGTATACCACTGTTAGTATGTAACTGGCATAAGCTTAAATTAATTTTCGTCTGAAGATTTGAACAAGATATGCAAGCCTTACCTGCATAAACATAACTGAATATGTGTACTGAAACTTGGACAAGCAAATGTTCCAAGTGGCGAACTTGAAATAAATACCAGACATCAAATATAAGTTTAAAATAACTATCTTCATCCATTAGTAGGTGACTATAATTTGGCAATTTAATTTCAAAAATATTTTTGTGTCATTTTAAATCCTGTTACAATGGTTTTTAATTTTTTTTTGGTTCGTTACTATACCCATCGAGTAACAGCTTCAAATTACCAACAAAATAAAATTTATACTTTTTTCTAATTATGTAACCATTTGTGTTATGTCTAAGTCTGTTAGCACTTCTAACAGACTAGCACAAAACTATATTCTAGAAAATAATATGATCTTTTTAAAATCATGTATTACATTCGGGAATATTTAGGAGTATTCTGGAATAAAAGGAACAATAATAAAACAATTATTTAAAAATAATACTAATTTTTTGTAATATTTTAAAAATTATACATATTTGATTAAACTAAATTACCCTTTCTCGCGTTAGCAACTAAAAGAATAAAAATATAAGAACTTTATGTTATAATCACAACTTATTTTTAATTTTACATATCATTAAGGGCATGTTAATTTTTGACAAAAAATATACATTTTTGCTGAGTTTACTCTAAACTCTGGGAATATGTAGTATAATGATTTTGATGTGAAAAAATATATCAAACCTTCATTTATAATTCAAGCATATTACTTCTTATTGGTTTCACATATTTATTTCATGAAAATTAGTTTTTTGCAACTCATTCTTCGCTAAAATCGCTAAAAAGTGGTAAGTTTAGAGGATTCATTCCAAACAATAGGCTAGTTGACTAAATTTGAGAAAGTAGTTAATACTTTACCTTAATATCTATTTAACCCAAAAAAAGATATTTTTCCAAAAATCAAAGATTTACATTACATATTATGTATTTTGTGTAAAACCAATTTAAATTTACCTCGAAAATGCTGAAGACTGTCATGGCATCTCGAATGACATCATTACTCATGTTACAAATCAAAACAATGGTGTCTGTGTATGACAGTTGCTTCTTTTAGTATTCATTTGCCGTTTAAGTACTTATTTATTAAACTGTGTATTCACTATAAAATCATTGTGATAGGGATCCTGTCTTAAAAAATCACTTGCGATTGTGTTTTCTATATAAAAATATTAAAATGTCGAAGCTGTTAGCTAATACAGTTGATTACAAACATACAAATTAATATGACTCGCACACTCAATCTATTTCTAAATATAAACAATACTGATGAATTTTGCAGTCACTATTTTTACAAGTTTATTAATAAAATAATAATATATGAGTTGAGATTAAGTTGTTTATACTTCGCAAATCTAATTTAAAAAACAGTATAAAAATTACCTTACAATATGTGTGGAAAAATAAACACTTACTCCATTATAAAACTGAAATTATACTATTTTAGCTTATAATTCATACTTGTGTAATAAACAATGTAAGTAACATTGGAATTTTAAGATTTCGAAATTCTGATGAACAGATGACTGTTTGGGGTTTCTGATGACTGTTTGGGGCGAAAAATCTATCAAGCGTTAATTTTAGGCAAATTACTACTGCTTGCTTTGCTACAACTTGATTTCATTGCGAATAGTACTTGTCTTTTAAGGTGTAATTAAGGACAACTGTATTAACTTCACAAAAATTGTTAAAAATGAAAAATTAAACAAATAACCTATTCTGTATATGAAAATAAAGATAATCTTTACTTTTAATAATAGATACTTTAATTTGAAATATGAAAAAAAGCTGTAAAATGGTCATTTCCCCTTCTTTAATTTGTACATAGAATAGTTTAGATTGGCGCAATAGCAAAAGAGAGAAAAAAAAAATATATTTATTCAAAAAAGTTTCTCCCATACATTTTTAATACTGGCTTGGTATTCTGCGCAGAAATGCGCACCAAATCAGTCGTGTTGTGGCCACTCTGGATCCCCTCTTCTTGGGCTACAAGTTGAAATCACTTATAAATGCCCAAAAAAATTGTTCATGCATGCATATCAAGCATGCAGTTGTGTATGTACCCATTAAAAGTGTACGGAACCCTCTTAGTGTGATTTCTACTTGTATTTATGAGGTTTTTTTTATTTACAATATTCTATAAAATGGACAGTCATAATAAAATTGTAGAGATACCTTTAAAACTATGAAAAAACTAAAAGCAATTTAACTTCTTTTTAAATGCTACAATTCAAATTTATCATCCAAAACACTTGACTGTTTTTTTTTATGATCATTATTAGAGAAAATGTTTTAATTGAATTAAAAAGAATAAAGAATAGGTCATTCTAGCAAGTTTATAACTTGTTAAAAAATTAATTGATTTTATTGTTGTTTGCAAAATCACCAGTTTCTTTAAATTTAGATCAGAAACATGAGAATTCTCCTGAGGAATACTTATCGCCCTCGACATGTCGCACACAACCTGAATCCGTTGACGACCGGGAGCCACAACAAATGAAGTTGGGCCATGTAGTAACTTCACCAGCCAACACTTCTGTCGATTTTTCAGATAGAAACACATTTGCTGATTTAAAAAGGTGTGTATTTTTTAAACAACAAGCTTTATGAAAATAGGTGAAGACCTTTTGAGGAATTATGTTAATCAAAAATAAAGATGGTAGAGTTCACTGATTGAAATTGTTTTTAGTTATCACAGTTTGTTGGTAACTTCACAGTGAGTTTTAGTGTTAGTATTGTGATTTAAATATTGGGTACTTATTATGATAAATTTAATTATGTTTACATTGTGCCATTTAAATATTTAAACTGTAAATAATTAGAAAAAGCCCCATTGAAGAATTAATAGAATCTGTTTAGGATTCAAGTTATAATAATATGTGAAACTTGAACTCGTGGCATTGTTACATCCATTCTCACATTGTACCAAAATTATTAAGAAAGCACACACTTGCAGCCCTAAAGTTAGCATTTTATGCATTTAATACAATGTTTTACGTTAATTATTTTTTCTATTTTCAAAACAAATAACATACAGTGTAAAAAGAAACTCAAGGTCACTCAGTCGAGTGTTGTTTTTTGTTATAGAGTTTTTATTACATGGAGATTTTAAAAAAACCGTTTTAGTTCTTGAAACACCGTGGATTTTTTGATATGCCTATTACCATGACGTTTCCGGTAACAAGCACGGTGTTATGTTCCTTGGAGAGCTTACTTCCCACATATTTCTCTCTTTTAAATTTAAAAGTTTTATCTGGTGTAATTTGGAAAAAATTCAAGACTCATCAGCATTGAAAATATCACCTGGACCATATTCATCTCTCAATTGTTGCCACACTTTTTTCAGTTCAATTGCTAATTAAACCCATATCAACATCTCTCACTTCTTCATTCTATTTCCCGTAGTTAATGTTGTGACTTTATTTAAACTCTCTAAGCCATCCTTCAGAAGCTTTAAAATCAGTAATGATATTTTTCAAATGGTAGCCACAGTAGATGAACTAAACGCCTTCCAACATCATTTTTTATTTCACCTTTTTCCATTGCACGAATCAAAGAAATCTATTCATCAGTGCATAAAATTTTTCTTTGGCTAGTTATGTTACAGTTCAAGAGTCAATTCACAACTTATAGAATGAATGTGATTTTGATATTTCATTCTAAATTTATGACAGTGCATCCAACAAGGAAAGATAAGAACACAGATGTTTTTCTTAGAAAATGAAACAGATAACAAATATACATTATATATTTGATACCTTAACAAAACAAAAAGAACAGAAATGTCTAAACAAACACTGTTTCCTTCTTTTATTCTTTCTAAACAAAGACTTATTGTTTTAATATAGAGGTGACCATTGCATTATAGAAAGTGTTTTCATGTATGGGTAATAACACAAACCAACCAATCTCGAACAATATATATGCAAGACGTATTGTTTCATTATAACAAAAACATATTTTTTCATTATAGAGGTGACCATTATAGTATAGAGAGTGTTTTAATGTATGGGTAGTTACATAAACCAACCAATCTTGAACAATGTATTTGCTAAAATAGAGTTTTTAGGTATAAAGAAGTTTGTTGTGAGAGTTTACACTGTGTATCTAAAATTACAAACTTCTAATATAGAAAAATGATGTTCGCCGGTGTGATAGTTAATCACAGATGAGGTTACCACTTTTAATGTTTATGTTGTTACAAGTTAATCAGAGATACTTAATGACAATACAAAGTAGTAACATTTTAAAATATAAGTTACACTTGTTTTTTACGTTAAAAGATTATTATATCTAGCTGAACTAAAACTAGACTTTAAAATCATTGTTAAATATGTTACGGAAATCTTTTTCATCAATAACATCAAGTCCTGCTAGTCTAGCCTTGTTCGTAAATGAAATAAAGATTTTTGATGTTCTTCAATTCCACTGGAAGATAGAATCTTGTGCTGTCTTTCTGTTAGTACTACGAAGCAAGTGCCAGTATAATTTGGATGATGTTTTTTGTTGATTCCTCAAATTCATTAGCAGTTTTGTTGCTTGGAATTAATTTGTCTCTTGCATCTGATTTCGATATGCCATGCAATATGGTGGGCAGGGTATATAAATACATCTTCGAGAGACATTGGGAGTATTCATTGTGAACTGCATTTAGTATGAACTTCATTATAGGTGAAATAATTGAAAGAACATGTATATATTACTATATTATTGTTAATAATGTGTAAATTGTATAAGATCTAATGATAACCTAATAATAATGTTTCTAAAGTTTTGACATGACCAAGAGCGACATACATTTTGCTCACAATTAAATGAAACTACGTGATGTAGTATTATTTCTACTTTCTTTAAGTTCTTTAACCACGACCTAGGTTTCGTTGTATTACAATATCTTCAGGTGGGCTATTAGCAAAGATCTGCATCTTTCCTACATAAATTATCCTGATTTTTTGGTGTAATATATCAATATAATTTATATGTTTTTATAAATTTTTTGTCTTGTGTTTCTTCTAGATTATTAATTATTTTTTTTAATGACATGGCCATCTCTTGTAGGATCTTGGTTCTCGGTTATGTGTCTCTGCCTCCTTGGCTTTTCTCCGAACTTGTCTTTTTATGAATGAGTTGTTCACAAAACCCACTTTTCTTCTATTTATTGTGTTTCAAATTCCAATATCTCTAATATCTCAATTGCCTTTTTTTGCCTGTCGGTTATGTCATTATTTGAGTTTTCTTTTCCAACCTGAAGGTTTATGATGTTTAATAAAAATATTCGTATATTTTTTGTAGCTTTTTGTATAAAATAATTATTATTACATGATTTTTCTCTATTCAATTAACATTTTTATTTCATTAACAATCATTTTATTTTCATTCTGTTGTTTTCTCTCATCGTCTTTTGTCGGTTTTCAATTACTATATCAAATTAGGTTTTGAATAATGCCATGTGTCTTGGCTCGGGAAATTATAGGTTGAATAACCTATGTATTCATACTGATTAGAAATAAGGATTAGACGCTTGTGTGTAAAATATTTTAGAATCTTCTGATTGTTACTAAAGATAAACAATGAAAACCTAAAAGGGATATTTAGTAAAAGTGAGTCATTACTTATTAGCCAGCCAAATCTTTTTGTCACTGATGCTCATTCTCCTACAGATTCTTGTATTCCCTTGTATGTAATTATTTAATTGTTATTTTGATTGTTTTTCAATTGAATTTATTCAATAAATTCACCATGTTGGTTTTTTTGTCGCATATAAGTTTTGATATGCATATTATAAGTTTTGATATGCATCTATCACATATGGTTTGTTTTCTCACATTTTTATATCGATTTAGATTTTTTTATGCGCTCTTTATATATATATATATGTATAAATATATATATATATACATATATATATATATATAAACTCTTGCAAAAAAAACGAGCACTTATAGGAATAAACCATATCAGAGTTATTTTATTATTATTTGATGAATTTTATATGGCGATATGATGAGAATATTGTTATTTATTCTTGAGATATCGTTTTTACCTCCTTCAGTCATTAAAAATGCGAATAAATAAAAAAAATGACGTAAAGTCCACAGACGAGCGTTTTCATACTGGTACATTAAAAATGGAAATAAACTTTAGCAATTTTTAATGTAGCAGACATTAAAAATAACTTAAGTTTATTTTTGAATATATTTTATTAATTTAACATAAAATTTGAAAATTTAGTAACGAGTATGGCCTCCTCCAGCTAAAATCAATGTGCTTAATCTGCTAGGCATGCTTTCGACGACGTTTTTATCATTTCCTGAGGAATACATTCCCATTCAGCGATGATCACATTTTTAAGGGTCTGAATGTTTTTTGGAGCTGGTTCTACTCTGACGCATCATTTGGGATTATTCCATATGTGTCCTATCGGATTGAGGTCGGGACTTCTAGCTGGCCAGTCTAACTGACGAATTCCGTCCTTCTACATATACGCATCAACGTCTCTAGAGCGGTGGGCGCGAGCGTTGTCGTCCATAAAAATGGACTAGCCTCCAACTGCTGTTGATGCGGGTTGGGCATGAGGAATAAGAACCTCTGTTATGTACCTTTGCACATTAAGTGTGCCATTTTCAATAAAAATTAACTCGGTACGGTCATCTGAGTTAATTCCAGCCCAAAACATTACGGAGCCTCCACTGTAAGATGTGATATCCTCAAAGCACACTTCTGCGTAGCGTTCTCCAGGTCTTCCTTAGACTCGCCGACATCGACCCTCACGAGTTGTCGAGCTTTATCGGAGAATAAAACATTATTCCAGTCTTGTTGAGTCCATGACAAAAAATTTTGAGCGAATCTCAATCTGGCAATTCGATGCTCACGGAGCAATGTAGGGCCCCGAGCTGGGCGATAGCTACGTATATTGACGGCCTGAAGTCTCTTTCTGACTGTCCATAGGCTTACTCGTGTACCTGTGACGTCCTCGAGGTTCTGTTTGATATCCACGTACGTAACTTGACGATTTCATAGCGATTGACTGACTATGAAGCGGTCGTCCCGTGGCTCAGTGCACCGTTTTCTTCCAGAACTGGGCCTTCTACTGACGGAGCCCGTTTCTTGGTATCGTTGCCAGGTCCTTTGGATGGTGGAACAGCTCACATTATACTGCTGAGACACATATCATTGGCTACAGCCTTCTTCAAGCAGTGCAATAATTTTACTAGCTTTTATCGTTTTTTCAACCATACTGACAATAGCAAACAGAAGTCAACTGATGCAGCAAACAGCAGAAATTTAATTAAAATTTATTCGTTAAAATAAAAAATGTAACAAATGAAAAAGAACTTAATAAGAGTTGGATTTCATTTACTGCCAAAAAATATGTATTCGTCAGTGAATTTTCGTTAAAAAAAAATAAATTTCAAATTTAGAACGTTCGGTTTTATGTGCCGGAATACACTATACCTGCCAGTAACAATTACAATTAATACAACCTCTATATATTTATATATATATATATATATATATATATATATATATATATATATATACATATGCATATACATATACATAACCATATACATATACATATGCATATATATATACATATACATATATATATATATATATATATATATATATATATATATATATATATATATATATATATATATAAATATGAAATTATAAGCATAGAGCATTGTCATCATCTTATCTACATTTATACTTCAGGAAATTTATTTATTATTATGCTTTAAACCCAAAAATAACAGTTACGTTTTCTTTGTGAACATTATTTGTTGTCTTTTCCTTTATATTATATTTTTTAGGTATATTCATTTACTATTTTGTGCTTTTATACACACTCTCACAATAATAGTTAATATCAAAATTTAATTAAGTACTTTGCAAATTTGTTTAACGAGATTTAACTTATAAATTTAAATTTTTTATCTTTTTATAATGGTCCGTGTTTTTAATTCCATTTATTTCATAGTTACGCTGTCAATTGTAAAATCGTCTAGATTAAAATTTTTAAAGATTCTAAGTCTACTACCAACATTAAACACTTTTTGTTGGAAACATTGAACACTTTATTTACAAGTTCTCTAAATATGTTTCTCAGAACTCTTCACTTTATGTTGGTTCAATATAAAACTAAAACCTTGAAAGTATATGGATTGGTAAATCATGGATTTTCAGAATTAGAAAGACGTCATGCAGTAATCTGTATAGCACTGAACCATCCAACTTGGACCGATTTCGAAGTAGGAGCCAGTCCTGGTCTTGCAGACTACAGGATGAACCCAACAAGTATGTGGTGAATGATGAACTAGCTCATGTTGCTGTGAAGTCACTAGTGGAGTTCCACGAACGGTGGATTCATGAAGCTACCAAGAAGTGTGGACGGTCTAATTCTCTGCCTGAAAATTATAGGTATTGTTTTAGTTGAGCAAACTGCTTAGATAGGATAGATGTTGGTATACTATTGATTTAGTACATATTAAAGCAACATTCACAAGTGAGTGCAGATGTAGACAGAAAATTTAATGATTATTGATTTAAAGTGAAAACATAGGTTCTTTTGGTATAAAATGATGTATTATTTGTACAATAGGATATAAATAACACAAGATTGATTAAATGAAAGAAAAAAAAAACAAAAATCTAAAGAGGCAAAACAACAAAAATCAAACAAAACTAGAATATAATTCCAACTCTGTTGATAAAATGGCCAGTGTTTGATTAATATTACAGCCTAGATTGATTATATTACTGCTTTCCCCAAGAAAACCTGTATAACCGGCAATCCCTAGAGAAAAACATTTCTTCTTGGATGTTTTTTTATTTATATTTTATTATTGTTATTCATTTCTTTTCCTGCAAGTCTGTCTAATCATGTTATCTGTAAATGCCGTTTAACAATGTCAAAAAAATGTAGGAATATGACAGTTCACGACTTTTATATGACATTTTAAACTTTCTTACTTCTAGATTTTGCATTGTGAGTGTATCTTGAAATATCACTAAGATAGTCTGTTAAAATTCCACGTTGTGTTTTGTTGAATAATATTAAATTTTTGTATTGTTTCCAGCAAAATGTTTTCTTGGAAATTAAGCATATTTCTCACTACTTTCGATAATATTTAGATAGTCTCTCTGCATTTCAATTTAAAGTAGGAGTGCGATATGGTGTTTTTTGGTCGTATTGGTGTCTTATGTGACGGTGACTTGAAACTATTGGCTACAAATTACGGCGACAAAATCACCAACTGATATTTACAAGCGTATATTTGTACCGTATACATACAGGCTAAGTTTGTTACAAATAATCCCAAAGTGGCACGTTGTCTAGGGCTTCCGAAATTGCGGATATGTTGTATTTTTATTAAAGAAACAAGTAATTCTTATGAAATCAACAAGATAACAACAAATAATCATAATATAACAAAAAAAACATGAAATATTGTAAATTATATCTACTTTTCTGCTTCTGAAAATGTGATTGTATAAATTATGAGTGTTCAATGTTTTTTCGGCTGAGGAGTTTCTCAGTTTGTTGTAAATAATAGCCGGCGGAAGAAAGAGCTCGTCAGCTTCAACACTTGTAGGCAGCATAGGCAATAAATATTGTACGCAGCAGTTAGGGAGACTTTACCATCCACCGCTAGCAGCACTATCATAAATGCACATTTCAATTCAAATGATAAATTTGAAATCTGTGTTTTCTCTAGAGGAATCTTTATTTTCTCTTGTAGCTTTGTGTATCTCTTTTTCCTGAGATGGCGAACTCCTCGTCCTTATCACCTCTACTTGTGGTTACATCTTCCATTTGGGGTTTCTTCAGACATCGTCGTGAGCCCTCTTGGGTTTGCTTAAATTTAAGCCTCTCTAATAATTGTACAATAAATATTCTGATTTTATCTGACAATGTTTTTTTGTATATTTCCGTAGTCACGGTCATAAAAAATCTTCTTTGTTATGCAAATATTGTAAAACACCGGATGCAATTGTTCATTTTTCTTTTATTCTCTTTGTGAAAGGATAAGCAAGTTGTTCACTGAGTGTGTTTGTTTGCAGATCTAATTTATTAAGCAGCATCTGTTTTTAATAAACTTGAATCACAACAACACACAGTCATTATATTTTTTTTATTACATCTAAACTATGATGAATGTTATGAAAGACTACAATTTCTTTATTTGTAAATTTCATGTTGAATTTTAAATTTAGTAATGCATTGATAACGCATGTTTTAAATTTAAGAAATCGGGTTTAATTTAGGGTTTTACCATACTCTTCTAAAGTGTATTTTTCTAATGTGTCATTTTTCAAAGGCTATATATGGAAAGATTTAACCAATCCTCTTTTTTAATAATATGTTTATATAAAAAGTATGGCTCTGGAAATCTAGGTTCATCTATAAAAAACCCATATTACTTCGGGATCAGATTGCGAACCTAAAGTTTTGTGAGCATTTTACAATACATCAATTACCCCAAGTCGTATTCCAAGGGCATAACATAGTTGAGAGTGACAATCTAAATTCTTATCCATTTTAATCATTACACTGGCTCCGTCTGTAATGCAAGAAATTATGTCGTCGAGATTGAGCTCAAACACACTCAAATGCTGTTCTAACAGCTGAGTAGCTACTTCATTGATCTTTCTATCCTCAATAACTAAATTTTTGTGCTTGCTTTGGTCTAAGTGTTTATAGTGAATGTTTATATTTAAATTCCTTCTTTTTCAGGTGAATGTCCATTTGTCAAAAGTAATAGTGAATCTTTGATTTTAGAATTTAATTTTTTTTTGTTTTTTTCTTTGGTCACTCTGTTTTAGAATTATCTTTGTTATAGTTGTAGAAGATTTTGGGTAAATGATAGCCAGACTGTTTAAACAGATGGTTAGGCCCTCAGAACTACATAATTTTTTAAATGGATTTTCACCAAGTGTTGCCATTCTGGTCACACTATTCTCCATAGACAACACACTTAAATAGTAATTTGTAAGTTTAGTTTTCTTTGCTGGAGGTTCATTCCTAGTGTTTCTGACTTGATCCTGAGAATTTTTAGCAATAGTTGAAATACTGGCAAACTCTTGCTTTGGCATTTCACCAATATGCTTGGTACGCATGTGGGTATGTATAGCTACAGTTGAACCACCAGAAAGTTACAATACTTTTTTGCAATGTTTGAATTCGACACTGTCCATTATCTTCTATTAAGAAAAGTTCCCAAATCGAAGATTGTTTGCCTTTGTTTAAAAACTCCTTGTATAGGATGACCTGAAAAAGTTAAGCTAATTGAAAGCTTTAAAAATATTACATTGAATATATTGTATAAGCAGATATTAATTATCAAATCCAATTTCATTTAATAATAATAAAACAATAATTTGTTCCATCAAAGCCGATCTTATGATATTGCAATATAATCTTAAGAATGTTGTAAATTTTCAAAACTTACTTAATTCGAAAGTATAAAAAAATGTATTCTCAATTTCACTTTATTTTATTACTATATTTAAACAAATGTATCTTCTGTAGGTATAAATTTAATAACTTTGTTTGGTTGATACTTACAAAATTACTATATAATGTAAACTAAACCAACTAACTTTGGTAGGTAAAAACTTTAAATACTCACATGGTTGTATTATGTATGTATAATTTATGATCCAAACGAAGAGTCGAAAATGTAGTCATCGATAATTTATTTATAATTTTGCAATAATGGCCAATAGTTTCACAATCGCGACACACCCTAAAAGAAAATCTTTAATTGGACTAGAACAAGTTGATTGAGTCAATGTGAATTTGAAAACTGATGATCGAGCAATGAACAAATCTTTCTTTTAATTTTTAAAGTACTCATGGATTTCCCCAAAGAAACTTTATTGTAATATAATTTTAAACAATTTTGCTGACAATGTTGCAAAGACTGCTCGCTAAATACAAATGAATCTGTTATTTTAGAAGGCCTTGAATAGTGTTCAAGTCCTTTTAAAATATCCAATAGTTTGTATTTATCTGTGTAACATGTAAACAATGGGAAAATCTGTAGAAGACTGATCTCTTCCAAAAATGTTCTTGTAGATGCATTATAACACAGAAGGAAATTTGTTTAAACAAGTTACAGCTATTTTTCAAATAATGCAAAATTAACTCATAAAATTATACAAATTTCCTTTTGCCAGAGGTTTGCCATATGCAGTCAAACCGGCTTCACACTGTGTGGAAAGCCTATCAAAGTCACAACCATTCCAGGATAAACTGAAGGGTGTCAGACCTACAACGGGACCTGCTTCTTCAGTCGCCAGTGAACATGATGGTGATTATGGTATTTAAAAATTTTGTTTATTTAGCTGGTGATAGTTATATTTATTTAGTTGCAGTGTGTAGATGATTCATTACACTGTTTTTAAATTATCTAGGGTGAAAGGTCATGAATGCCAGGGAAATTTGACGAAGATTAGAGAATGTAATTCAAACAATACCTACTTGTTCGTCTAATAACATTTTCATGGCATATCATATTTCATTTTTGAAGAAATATTCACTTGTATGCACTAGTTTAAGTTAAAATTGGATACAATTTTTCTAAATAACTTAAAACCATCATACACAAGACAGAACAATGTGTCTTCACAGCTGAAACAAAGCATGCACATGCAATTTTTATGGAGAGGTTGCAGTCCATCAAGTTTCGCCACACACCTAGCTGCACCCTTGATAGTATGGATGATAGTGATATGATCGGATTTGTTCTGTAATTGTGTGCGCCATAGTGAATATGTTTTCAGAATCCGATTTGTACTTTCAACAAAATGATGAAAGTATTGTGTTAGCATCTAGGAGCTGGTCAAGAAAAATAAGGGAAGAAGGGTGTTTTCAAATTAAATGTTAGTGGATGAGAATGAATCATATCAGAGTCTGTATGTATGTATGAACATAAATAAGTGTGTAACAAAATTGAAAGGAAGCTTCCTATTGACTATGGACAGTTTTATTTTATAGTGTTACAGTTAAACTATACCACTGAAAAGTTTAAACCTATATCTTACAAAAGCTAAAGAAAAAGTAATTAGATAGGAACTGGTCACTATTGTTTTTAGTTATAATAAAAAAAAGTGTTTGCGGAATATGAATCAGAAAGATATTTGCAGAATAATATAAAATAATAAAGTTATAATCAGAAAAGTATTTGCGGAATAGTATACAGTATGTTTATTGGCAAAAGACTAAATTTTTTGTTTGCTAGTTATTGCTGAATGACTGTTATTTCATAAGCCATGGTAATAGTTTGAATTAGCTGCCAGAAAAAAAAAATTAATCAGCTTATTTGTTCATTGAAGACCAAATTTGCCTTAAATTTAAATTTAAAATGCTACTAACCGCTATTTTTGTGAAATATCTGTTTGGCTTTATTCCATACAGCTCATTAGAAATGGATAAACTAATTTTTTAAATTTTGTGCAATTTACTTCTTTTTAACTTACTTTAAAGACATTACCAATATTTATATTTTCTGGGTTGGATCATTGGCACAACAGTTATGGGATTCCTCAACAGGAAGAGAATCTAAAAACATTCCAACCCTTGACCTTATTTGCCAAATGGCTCCTAAGTAGGACTTTCATTTTCACATGGTTGATGGGCACCGGAGACATTTTCATGTGCATATATCAATTCAAAGAGTGTTTAAAAGCAGGGGCATGTAGGTTTTTATAAGCTGATCCTGCTTCTTTAAGTAGCAAATCAAAGATTGGTTTCTTCTGCATTCCTTCATGTCTGTTCTTTAGTTGCATGCAGTGCTTTTTAGGTAAAGCAAGTTATTAAGAGAGACACTTCATATCACATTTCTTACCAATCTAATTTTTGTGTTTCTTGCTGCACTTACTAATTCAACATACTAATTCAACAACAGAAACTATACCACATAAGTAATATTAATGTAAATGGTGTTAAAATGTGAACCAAACAAGCATATTGAGAATCACTATATCCATATTTTGCGTGATGCTATGAATTATTTATCTATATATATATATATTGCTATAATGCTTTTTATCAGAATTTTGTTAGTTACTTTGATCAGAAACAAGTGCAGATTGACACCAATAAACATTTCACTGTTTATTAGTTATAAAATGAAAGAATATACATTAAAAATGATATATTCAATAAAAAATCATTATCGCTCCTGAACAAAAAATTGGTTTATGGAATTTTAGTGGTTTATAGAAAATTTGCAGTGATATTATAAATATTTTTCATACATACTACTTTTTACAAACTGCCTGTTGAAGTTTTTCCACATAATTGCTATTCTTAGTGACACTAAACAGTGTGTATGTAAATACAAACATAAATTTACGTAAAGAAGAAAATAATTCCAAAATCTAAATAAGTGATGGCGTAGAGAGGTTATAAATTTAATGTTTGACGACTCATTCATTATAAAAGCCCTTTTTGAATCAATATTTATTATTAAAATGATAAGCGTTCCTTTTTTTATTTAGCATGTTGTTTTCCACCTTCCTTTCTTTCATTTATAGAAAGAAAAAAGTGAAATTGTCGTCTAGGCTGGCCAAACATTTTGTTCAAAATACAGCTCATGATTAACTCCAAATATTGATCACTAATAATTTCAAAATTGGCTTTGGTCTACCATTCAGAATTATTTGTTTTTGTCAATAAAAGATAAATTCCGAGCGTCTATCATCTATTTTGTAATGTTTTGTTTCTCATGGAACTTCTTAATACCATATTTCTGCTTCTGTTTTCTCTCTGTAATATTTGTTACCAGTTTCTTTTAACTCAAACCAATTTGATTTTTAAATCTGCACACAGCTTTTCATTTTCTGACTTCTGTATACTCAAAATAATCAGTTTCAATGTCGGAATGAAAACCATATGGACCTAGCCACCTTGATCATTCTCGTTTGAAATTGGGTTTTCTTTTTGATCCAATGTGTAAAGAAAACAGAAACGAATGCATTTTCAAAACTATCAACTGGCTTGCTGAAACTATATTCAGGTCTTCTTTTTGGAGATTTCTGATTAATATCAAGAGTTCAGAGGCACATTTTTATCAAGTTCATTCATATCACTTTAACTTTCTATATTCAGTGCCACTGCTGGTTTTATGGTGGAATTGTTTTCACCAATTGCCATGTGATTTGCAAAAGTTAAAGGTTTATTAAAAGATTTTGTTTTGCTTGAAATTTTTTATTTTTGAAAACTTCCACAGTATCTCACATGTTTGAAGCTGTAATGAAATCTTCAGGCACAAATACTGTCACTGTAACTGTAATACTGTCACGTCATCATGAAACAAGTTAATCGGTGTTGCAGATGTAGACCTTTACTGGATTCAACGGAAGTATTTCCAAATAATGTTCTTTGGTTCCAAATGATTCATATATTTCAAGAATCCCTTGGAATACACATGTCATGAATAATTTTAAATTCTATGCTTTCTACAATGCCAGAATGGATGTTGGCAGAAATAGATTGTCCAGATGGTCTAGAAGTGTGGTGACTGTGTCCTTGTTCGTTATTTTCATTAAGAAGAGTAATGAAATAAGTATGTAAATATTTTTAGTTATAAACATCCAGTTAAAAGAAACTACTAAAAATCCAGATAAGTATCAGAAACTATCAATTTGTTTAAAAAAACCTTGCTAACAGCCATAACCTATGCTTAATATTCCACATTAATTTACGAATTTTGCAGCATAATTTCACTGAATAATAGTAATGGTACTTACCTCTACAATATTTCAATCATTAAATCCTCCGATTGATACAAACATCATTTTTAATTTAAATACTTACAAGAACCTGACAGGCCATGGCAAAAGCAACATATAAAATGGCATTTGTTTTTGTATAAATTTAACATGTAAAGATTTGGCTGCTTTACTCATCACACAATTTCGGCAACTTATGGCCATTCATACATTTAGCTGTTTTATGAATGATATAAATATATTACTTAGGACAAAAAATAGGTTATTAGCAGGTGTATGTTCTAAACTGACTATGCATAAATACTTAATTTTGGCCAGAACGGTTTGAATATAACACAGCAATTCAATAGACTTTTTATATGGTATGTTTTGTGGTTATTTTTTTGCCGTTTTCTACAAAAATCATAACAAGTGATCTTTTGGTAAATTTTTGTTTTATGATGCATGTTTTTTATCATATAGTCAATATCACTGAAAGCATTTTAATATTGGTTGCTTTTTGTAATTGTTTACTGCATTCCTGTGTCTTGTTCAATATTTGCTTAGCCAGTAATATTTTTTTTTTTTCATTTTATACTTTTTCTACTTCCAGTTGTAAATTGTGTTGGTTTGGGATATTTCACAGTGAAAAGCTTCTTGCTCTTACCTTAAATAACCTAAGTCGGGACACTTTTTGATACCATTTGTAGTAGATGATTTTCTGCACAGTACCCTCGTTACAATGACTTGAAATTTTACCCCCCTAGAATCAGTGGAGCAACCTGAATGGATTTCAGGGGGAGGGATTCTCCGGTAGTACTGGTATCCTCCTGTGGTTGTTTGTTATTAAACCTCACTTCCATACTTCTTCAATTTCCTTAAATCTAGGGAGTGACTTCTTAGCCTTTGGTTTAGATTGGTTGAAAATTTATTATTTATTATATCAACCCGACATTTTATTAAAAAACTGGACAAACTTAGCTAGACATTTAAAAGAACTTTTTATGATAATTGTTCAAGATGCAATATTAAAATGATTTTTTTTTAATTTGAAATATAAACCGTCATAAATATTCAAGGAATTTTAAAGACTTACTAAATATACCTTTTTCATTTTCAGCACAACATTCAGAGACATTCAGTTTCGGGATGAAGAATCTTGCACCATCTAAGTCCTGTCACAATTTTGAGTCATCGCTTTGGAAGAAAGAAAAGTATAAATGGTTACTTTAATTTTTTTAGTATAAAGTTATTTTTAATTCTATGAATATTTTTACACTCTTACTAAGCTGTGTTTTTATATTACGGACAGTTGTGATATTGTCACTAACCTTAATTCTATCTGTGGTGTCTGATCAAATTCTACCCGTCGGATCTGATCTGTGAATCTGTGACACTAAGTTATTCCATAAGTTTCTTTTACTTTAGTAATAGATAATAAATGTATAATAATTTGTATTATATAAGAATATATTGAATTTTATAGGATCCTCCATGATCTATTTCCTTCCTCTATCTTTCCCCATAATGTCAATTTCTGAAAATATTTGAGTTTTGTTAGTAAAGTATGAATTATGCACATTTTTATATTTATTAAATCTTTTATTGCGGAAAGAATTCTTTAATGAAAGATGTAAATAGTGATCGGAAATATGACAAATGACAATAATTTATTTCCAACGGCTGAAACCATACAGAAGCTTGCATTATTGTGACAGAAAAAAATGCTTCTTATGTTCTGTTACTTTGTTGAATAAAATAATTCTGTTCGTAAAAAACTACCTGCTTTCAATCACAGGAAATGAAAACCAGGCTTTGCCGCTGTTAAATGGCTGTTTACTTTTAGTACAAGAACGTACACGTGAATATTCTAAAAATAATATAAATGAATATTCTCAAACTATCATCTCTTGTAAATGTTCTCTCCAAAAAGTGGACGTTTTTGTGTCGTTGAAAAGTCACGAGAATATCTGACTGAATGAATGAAAAACCCCTACTTTGTTAGATGATTATGGACAGTTGTTTGTGGGGATTTTAAAGCAATGGCTACCTTATGAAGAATATATTGTATGTTTTCTTCAACCAGCTTTGATTAGAATCATGTCGGTGGTAAGTAGGTGGCCCAATGTCCTTCATCTTCCGAGTTGCAGTTACTAGATGTGAACTTCTCAAACCAAATGTGAACAGTCTGACCACAGAGATTACCTTTCCCACGTGAAATACAAATTCCATTTGCTGTGTCATTAGTCCTTTTGCATTTTTTAAAGCAATTCTACATTAAAGATCTTAAATGTTCTCTGGTTTTCCATAATTTAATTGTAGAAAAAGGGTTTTTTAAAAATACATTTCTGCCATAGAAACATACCCTGTGATAGAAGATTACTGAAGATGATGACATTAACTCTTCATCTATAAGTTTATATAAACGCTGCATGATGTATGTATACAAGAGAGTTTTATGGGACAATTCTATCACACATATTTTTTAAACAATGTTTCAATTTGCCAAGTGTATAAACATGTTTTCTTACTTTTTAATACCTTGATAAATTTGAAATTGCAAGTTATCCCCATTTTGGTGTTTGATGGCATTGCGTCACAAAATTCTTACTTCAGGCATGCAAAGTTTTGTTATATTCGAAATGGCAGAAAGATGGGGCATTTATGACATAGGCTTTTCTATTTCCGAAAAAAAAATGTTTCTCAGATACAAAGAGGAAAGGTATAGTAGAGATGCTGCTGACAATTCCACATGGCATAAGTGGTGATATTGTTTCGTGAATAAAATTTAAAGTGAATGATGTATATTCTGACTTAGGATAACATTGTCTTGGAATAGTTAGCACTGCATTAGGTAATAGAGAGATATTAAATTTCAGCTTATGATTATTTATTAGCGCAATAAAATTGATCCATTTTTGAAGTGAATTATTACAGATATTAATGTAATAACATTAAGCATATAAGATCATCAAACGTGGTGATTACACTTCAACCAGCGTAAGAGTCAGGTTACATTTAAAGAAAGTTATGGTATGCATTTGGTAGGATTGAAATAGAATTGTTTATTATAAGCGTTACCTGAAAACTATTCATTTCGAGAATTACTGTTTACAACTAAAAATTAATATCAAGCCACGTGCCACAGAATAGATACAGTACAGAACGGACACGATCCATACTAGCCCATATAAAAAAAGAGTGGCACTTTTCCATACATGGAGAAACGCTGTCAAAATATTTTCTCTTTCCCCTCGCCTCACCCTTCCTGACCACAGATTTATGTTATTATTATTAATGCACATAGATGGCGTAATCTCTTACTCTCTGTTGCTCACAGATGGCGTTATCAAAAAAAGTAATTTTAATTCGTAAATTTATTAAAATTATAAAAATAATTCACAAGACAAATATGAAAATAACATTACTATACAATTTAATATATTTTAAATATCATTACTATGAAAATACAATTCAAGAAATATTAAATAAAATCGAAAATACAATTATGAATAGCATAGGCGTCTCCAGGTAGCACTCTCCAATCAACTAGGTGGTAATAGCATAAATGAAAGTGGGCAACTCATCAACATCTGAAAACAAGCAAAACCATACACAAAGGAGACATGATTATAGCGATGTATGTCTTCATTTAATTATAATAAGTCGTATTCATCTGACGTGTTATTTCAAAATTATACATTTGTAATTGATGTTTATATGACATATTCATTTGTGTAAGCAAAAAATGAGTGCATAAGGATATTATGGTATTATCACATAAATAACCTTAGACATTCTACAAAAGCCGCTAAATACTGGCTCGGTGTAGCATTAATGTATAATAATTTCCTAGCCTGGAAAGTTTTCATTAATAAAGTGTCTTCCGCAGATTCTATGTTTACATCTGAGGAGGTCATTCCAATTAACTGTCCAATTCTCGCTGCCACACAATTTCAGTCAAGCTTTTGCCCTGCAAAAAAACAAAACATTAAGTTAGGTATAATGAGTTCAGTCAATCCGCCTTTTTCTTTCTTTCAATTGGAAGAAAACTTACAACAAACCTATTCTGTGCAACAAGCAACGTCTGATTAAATATAAATGATGCTCACAACATTATTTAGTAAAAAATTCAATTTGGAAAACCAATTTACTACCAGCGAATACACCCAACTATGTCTGAAGTAATTCATCATCATTAAAAAACATCTTTTAGTGCAAGTTTTCTTTTAAACAAAACAGTAAAAATTCGTTTTAACCAGAACTTTGCAATTTTTCGAATTAAGTTTTAACAATAAATAACTGTAACGTCGCAAGTCACCAATTGCTTTGCACCGTTAGTATATAAAATTTATATTAATTTTTGAAATGTTATATAATAAGCAATAATGGATAACACTTACCGGCTTTCGTTACGAGGCAGGGAAAAAATTTTGTCCTTCGTCCTATGTACACCCCAGTACAATACACGCCATTACAAAATAAAACGAAGATCTTAATATATAATAAAACAAACTAACAACTGAACATATAACAAAACAATAGCTACAACATTTTTTTACTTAATATACTAAACTTATAATATTAAATATGTGTAATATGTTTTTGCGCCGTAAAGTACTATCAGTTGCTTCAAACAGACTCAGTGTTAAGTAGTTTCTGTCTGTGTTTTCTAGAGTGTTCGTAGCGACCCTTGCATGGTGACACATAGCCGTCGCTAGAGGTTGCTGTACACATTTAAAATTTGCCGCCATCTTCCTTAAGAGATGCTGTCACCAAATCGAGGACCTGCTTGACCACCCCCTGCCACGTGCACTAACCAACAGAAAGGGCGTTGTATTCAAGTGTGACAATGCTAGACTGCATGTTCTTTTTCCACCTGAAACTAATTTTTATAACATGGCTAGGTGGTTTTGGACCATCCATCGTACATACCTCACCTTGCACCCCCCGACTACCATTTCTTCGGATCGTTTAAAAACTGCTTACATGAAAGGAAGTTTTGCTTGTAAGGCTACATCACCTGGATCAGTTCGTTCTTTAGTCAGAAACTTCAGAACTTCTATGAATTAGTACAGGATTATACAGCTATAAAATGGAGAAAGGTTATCAAACAGAACAGCATACTAAATGCTATTTTCAGTAAATAAAATTAATTTTTAATTTATGACAAAAAACAGGGAACTTTTGCGTTAACCCAAATATATATGCCTTTAAAATGTAAATTTCTTTGTCTTTCTAGTATCAACAGCATGGCAGGAACTAGAACAAGTTGCAGCACACCAGTGAAACTCAAGGCTAGTATGAGCACTCAAAGTGAGGTGATGAGAGTTGACCGCTCCATGAACACATCCAACTTGGAAGAATTTGTGCAAGGTATCATCAGGAGAGAGTTTGAAAAACTAGTCATTCATTTAGAAGATAGTGATAACGATGAGAAATATAGGAGGAATGAGAAATTTGTTAAGCAGGCGACTGTGAAAATTATAGCAGAATTAAATAATAAGATTCATAATGAAAGTCAAATGGGACCTTCTGCATCCGAAATACAAAAGAATAAAACCAAAGATTACTCACACCAGCTTAAAACAAAAAGTCTTAAGGAATTACCCAGTTTGAATATGTCAGATGGTAGCAATTCTCCACTTACACAAATAACATTTAACAATAGTGGTAACATACACTGTTCTGAGACGAGTTTGAATTTGACTGTCCCAGATTGTGTTTGTGTCGAGAAAGAAAACATTGACAATGCCAATGGGCAGAGAGAAACGACAGAGGACGAGATGAAACAAAATAGCTTGAAGAGATGTCAGGCATTCTCTGCCATTCAGGTAATCTTAGTAATTTTTTTCATTATATAGCAGATGTTTTAGATATTTTATTTATTTTATTACTGTGTTTAAAAATACCGAGACTAGTGTAATACAATCAAAAATCTTTATTTTTCTAAATCAATTTCATCACCTTTAAAGTAACACCTCTCAATACAATGCAGTTATGCCAACATTAGTTTTAATTTTCAAAACAGTTGAAATAGTCTGTTTACGATATGGCTTTCCAAACGCGCAGTGAATTCTTTCAATTCTCTTCTATAACGAAGTGTGCGCCATTATCATGATGCAAAAACCATTGTTTTCTTTCCATAATTTGGACTGATTTCTAGAAATAGCCTAACACCAATTATGCATAACAAACTAATAATATTGTTCATTAACGGTTTGACGAGATGAAAAAATTCATAGTGCACTATTACACTACAGTAATTGCAAAAAATAGTTAACATGACCTTGATCTTTGAGTTATTTTATTGCAATTTTTTCTGTTTTGCTTCACTTTTCACACGATGTGAATGGACTGATCACCCTTCTGTGTTGCATATTTTCTGCATGTCCTGCGTGGTGTGGTCTGTGTTTTATTAATAGTCTGGAGTAATTTCTCAACAAATGTTAACATGACATTTTTTTCAATGTAGTGTTTTCGAGACTGATAAATATGTTCAAAAAAGGATCTGGACTTGTCCTTGTCTGGAAAATAATATTTTAAAATGGTCTGGAGTGATCCTTGATGAATGTATTAGTATCAACGAGATTTTCAATCTATGGGCAATTCTTCTCTGATTCTAAATTTATATGTTTCATAAAACTAAGAGCTTCTCCAATGGCATTTCTTACTGACATTGCACACTCACTAGTCTTATTTTCTGCATTTACACTAACTCCACACATAGCACTTACAAGCTTTGCCCTCTGCTTTTGCACTTAGCATACTAACTCAAAGCGCTTCATATTCTTGAGTATTCCTACTAGTCCAATGTTGTTGCGGAGCTGGATGGCCTCAACATTAACACGATTATAGTGTTACTGTTCATGACTTTTTGCTACTTTCTTAATAATTGAATCCACGGTTTTCTTGTGCAGGTCCCGATGGAGGTCATTGTTTCTCATGTACCAAGGAGCGTGTACGGTGTTCCACAATACTTTGTTCTGGAATCTATATAATATTATGATGTTGCTTGACCTGGTACAGTCCCAGAATTGACTGTCATGTAGGTCACAACATTTGTTTGTAAAGTAAAAGTTCATGAAGAGATTGGACTTTCTTGCAATCATCCAGTACATTTTTTTTGTACCATGTATGAAGTCATTCTCTTTATTCTTGATGTACGCTTCCCATCACAAATTGGCATCTAATGTAATACCCAAGTAATTTCCAGTATCTGCTCATGGTATTTGGGCATTGTTAATTTTAACTGCAATACTTTGTATTCTTTTATTGGTATGAATGGATTTAGTTGACATGAACAGATTTAGTCTGTTTCAGTTTGATTTTTCCTGACGCTTGGAGTTTGTTTATCGCCTTTTCACTAGTGTTTCCTATGACTAGAATGGCAGTGTCGTCCACAAAGGTGGCAATTTTGTTTTTTTTAGTACAAGAATATCACTCATATACAACAGGTTCGGGACCGGACCTGGTACACTTCCTTGTGGACACCTACTTTAATTAATCGTAAGTCTGAATAAGTATCTTCTTGTTTAATTCTAAAATAATTATCTAATATATAGGACTCCAATATTTCTGAACACTGTTTGGGTAGGAAGGTTTTAGTTATTCTGTGTACATGATTTCTTGTAAAATTTCGGCCTCAATAATAGATTTAATTCTTTTGAGTAAAAGTGTCTCAAACAGTTTAGAAATTACAGCGATATATGTCTGTATGACATGACTTCACGAGGAGGTCTTCCTGATTTGTATATCTTTCCAAAGTTTCGACGCATGCTTCACTCTGAAAGCGGCATTGATCAGGTTGGCCTGTTTAACTCTAGGTTTCCTAGGGAGTTTTGTCAGTAACTCACCTGTAATTAATAAGTTAAAGCCAGGAACTTTTTTCGGGTTAATGTTTTCTTTGATTTCGTTTATTACTTCTTTGGGGGAAGTTAGCTTGGTTTCTTCTATTTGAACTGCTTCATTCCATTTCGGTTTGTTATCTTGATTTAAATTGGGACTGAAGGTATTTTTAAATGTTATGCAATATCTGTTAGTTTTTTGTTCGTCGCTTCTGACTTGCATTTTCAAGTTTTATTAGTGGAATTTGATTTATTGCTTGGTTTAGCCTTTTAGTGATTTTACATAATGAATACTCAGTACTCGTATCAGCTGTTAGATTTTTCAAGAGCAACTTTATCAATTTATTTTTAATCTTTTTAATTGCATATATCAATTGTAGCTTTAATTTAATGAAATTACTATTATCTATTGGCAGTCTGTTGCCATTTTTTCTCAATTTATTTTTATTAATTAATTCCTCAACTTCCCTGGGATAGTTATCTCCTTCAGTTACATGGATAATTTCAGAAGTTTTATGAATTTCTGATAGTAAGATTTTTGATGTTCTGGGCAAATTGATTAATTAGTTGGTGTTGATGGCCGTCCAAGCTGCTCGTTTACAATATTTTGATGCGCATTCTCTACCTTTTTTGAAAATTTTAATAATATATTTATAAATAATAAATTTTGAGGTTGCTAAGGGTTTCGGTGACCAATGTATATATTCTATAATATAACCCTTAACTCTTCCACTCACCGTTTTTTAATATTTCCAACATATTTGTATTGAAAATTTCGTATTACAGCAAGAATCGAATGCAATTTCTTTGCTCTATGAAAATCACCAAAAGCACTTTTTATGTAGAAAATCAAGCGTTTCTGAATAATTAATAAAGATTGCATTATCCCATAGTTTAAATAAAGCAATCTATATTTTTTTGTAAACGGTAATGTCCACTCGCTGCTAAGTAAGTGTAGTTCGTATAAATTTTTTTAGTTCGTATTAAATACAGTATAACAGTCAATTAAAGTCATAACAGTCAATTAAAGTCATAACAGTCAACTAAACCCATAATAACATTAAAGGTGCTTTAGAAGGTCATGCCAAAAAATGTTAACGATTTTATTATTTGCTTTCATTTTATTCAGTTTTTAGCTAGCACGTATAAAGCTACGCTCCATTTTAGAGAACATAAAAATTTGTTTGAATTTTAATTGTGATACTGGAATAATGTGATTCGGGACTTAGAAAACTAGTAGCACAAGATTACAAATGATGGGAAGGCATTTGTACCACAATATACAAATTGTGCTAAAGGTAGACCTTTTAATGTACACTGATGGAATCTGTGTTGTGGGTAAATACTTCAGTCTGTAGATTTGTTATGTTGAGCGATCCTAGGAGCTTTTTCATTTCAGTTGTAAGAGGTTGTACTAGTATATGTTTTTTACCAAACCACCCGTATTCTTTATCGCTAATGTCAAATAATTTAGATAGATTTTTGTGTTTAATTTCAATACAACATTCAATATCATTTAAACATTGTGTACAATGAATGCCACACCTTTTAAATCAGTACTTAGAAGTTCAATTTTCACAAGTTTTACAGTTATACCAAGTTATTGTTGACCACTATGTTAGGAATTAATAAGTAGAGTGGTTTATACTTTGGCTTCTTTTTTTATTTAAGTGATTTGGGACGTAAATTTTCAGGGTTTTTATTAAAAAACTCTTCTCAGTACCATCAATTTAACATACAAAATTATGAAATCTCATCACAAGTATTTCCCATCATTCTCGAAACCATGTCATACTCTGTTTTTTGATCATTATTTAATTTGCTTATTGACAATCTTTGTAGCTCTAAATCAAATTGTTCTTCTAAAGCTTCAAAATCCAAAGGGTTTTCTGGGCCCTCATCTTCATTAATTTTGGTTACTTTCATCTCTACCATTTCAAAAACCTTTCAAGACTATATCATACCATAATTTAACCTTTCTTTAGTTCATCTTTTACTGAAATCATAATCATATATAAGTTTCACATTCCATTTTCGATTCTTCCAAAGATCATGGTTTGAACGTAAGGAATAAAGAAAATAAGTATTTTTCTGGTATAATATCATAAAAAAATTTATTTATGAGACATAGTTCTGCCCTTTTCTTCGAATACTTTCTATTTTCAGGTAACATATAATATTCTAATCATTTTCAGGTTTTGATCATCGGAATCACCTTTTGATTATGATAATGCATATATTCTAAGTAAATATAATGTATTAATGGAGAATTTTGTGTCGATATTATATGTTTTCGATATTTTCTTTTAAAATATGGATTCGTGTAATCGAAAGTGATTTTAATGTTCAAAAACCAGAAACCAAAAGCAGTCTCTACCGTAGAATATTTAATTTCTCATAATTTCTCTCCCGTCAGTTGTACATAAAAACAGATTACATTTTTCGGTAATCCCATTTATTACTTACTTGAACTATCTAATCTAATTGCTCCAAAAATTTGCAGGCACTTTTCTCTGATTAAAGTAAATAACTCTTGTGTTTACTAGTTAATTGGATTCATTAGCTTTGTAGGAAATTACAGACACATATTTACGTAAGGTCAAATTAATTTTTAATTTTATTTTTTAAATTCACTTTCAAATCAATAATAATTTGGAAAATAATGGGAACAAACTGAATTTATCCAACACAATAAGTACATATGAGAATTTACTTAATATTTAGTTTAATTCAGGTAGGTAGTCGTGAGAAAATTGAAATATTTTTAAATTCATAGCAGTGATAAATTAATTGTTGAATAAGAAGTGTTTTTTTATAATAATAACTGCTAATCAGCATGTAATTATTTTGTACTTAATGGGATTTTGTGTTTACGTATGGCACAAATTAAATAGTTTATTTATCATGCTTCAGAAAGTAATAGAAAGAGATACTTTATAAAGAAAAAAATTAAACGTAACTTTTTTGAGAACAACTTAAAAATTAGTCTGTTGGAAAAGTCATCTATAATATATATTTTGAAATTGTTATGAGAAATTGATAAAACATATATGCACTGAAGCATTTAGAGCTAGTCAAAATAAAAATTTCACAGGTTCTCATTTTTGCACTTTACAAAAAAATATAATATAAAATCAAAACTAGTTAAATAATCTTCAAGTATGTACAATTTTTGTTGCATATCATATTCGAAGTCAATGACAGCTCTTAATAGTAACAGCCCTTGTATTTGTATATAATGGATTATATTTCATTATATACGGTTTGTTATGTAAGGGTGTAAAGTGTAAATTTATTTCATTTGACATATATTCAATAGGTTGTTTGAGTCAACATAAATCTTATTTCATAAAACATTAAATTTGATAAAAATAAATGCCCGGAGTTATTTATGTTTTTTGTGTACCACCTGTTTAAGTGTGTGGAATCAAGCTCATTGCGGGTAAGACATGAATCTAAAAAAAATTGTTTTTAGTTTTTCAAATATTTTTAAGAATTTTGAAACCATACGGATTGATAGAGTATATGCCGTTTGAGATTGAAAGTATTGATGTAATCAACTCACATTAAATATTATACACATTAATCACTTCACTGCAGGAAGTTTTTTATTACCAGTGGGTGAATGTCATAATAGTGAAATTTTGGATTGTATTTTCTTATGAACATAAAAGGTAGGAACGTAACATTGGCATGACATTCAACTTTTAGGCAGAGATTATGGGTTTAAGAGTACACTGTATTGTTTCTAGTGAAAATATTGCAGTTGTGCTTGCTTGATTTGGCGTGCTCCCACATATTGCTCTTTAAGTTTATTCCAATTGCCAGTTAAATCAGTAATAGATATAATAAAAAAAACATTTTACTCTGAATGTGTTGTGTCTTATGAATAAATAATTTTCAAATTTAAAAAGAAAACTAAAATATTAATTTCTTTAATCTTTATTGTACCTCTTCGTGATCCAATAATTTATTAAAAAAAATAAACTCATTATTGTAACCTAACTTACAAAGTGCTTATCTTAGCCCGATAGCAGTAAAGAGAGAAAAAATATTTTGGGAGATTATAGTCTTATTAAATATATATAGAAATAAGCCACACGAAACTATAGGATCGTAGCAAATTTCTTTTTTCCGTTCATATGGTGCACCGTTTCACAATTTTTGCATGCATTATTTTGAAATCTGCACACACTTTCTGTGTATCACAAATCTGGGAAATAAATAAAATTTTGTGCAACTTTGTGATGCAAAATAAGATGCTTCTTTGTACCCGAATTTGTCCATTTTAAACAGCAGCGTACAACCATTCATGAACTGTTTAGGGAAGATTGAATAGATTGAACAAAAATAATGATCCCTATCTTAAATAGTAACTGACCCCCCATTTCGAGTTTTGGATTGTGTGAACATTAGAGATATAGCAAATTTTTCGAAAATTTCCCACATCAGAGCGGTCTCGATTAAACCGAGTCCCAAATTATTTATTTGCATTGATTTTTTTAGCCCCTCTAGGGCTTGGGTGCTGATTTGCGAATCTAAAAGAAGTCCAGGGACAGATTAAAATAGTAATAGGCGTGTGCTGCCAAAATTTAAGTATAAACTAATTGAGGAAATTACTTCAATTAAAGCTATCTACATCCATACATTTTCGAAAAGGTTATGAAATTTCCTAAATGTTGAAATAGTTTTTTTATTTCCAAATATATAATATAAAGATATATCAAACAATTTTACAAATATTTTAAAAGGCCAACTTTCGTCTGATTTTTTGTTATTTGACAATATGTCACATGAAAAACTTATTTTTTTTAAAAGAAACTCAAATAAATTTTCAAAAGAAATATAAAAAGCTTAAATAAATCCAAATTATGTACAAATACTTGAAAAAAAAATGAACATTGTGACAATAAGTAATGTGTAGAATCAAAATGCCTTTGGCCGCACACGGAGAAAAATCTCTACAGTTAAACTAATTATCTTTTTATTTTCCAACTTTCTATGCTGAATTTGATATACAATTTTGAAAAAAGTGATGTGTAATTATCGTGAAAATAAAATATAAATTTTTCATGAAAGAGTACTTTCTTTTAAACATATATGATTTCTAAATTATATGTAAAGTATAAAAAAATATTATGTTTATCTGATAAGTATAAGCATTTTAAAATTAATTATGAACTTTCATTTGCTAGTTATGTTGAAAGAAAAAAAAAAATTTTCTGAATAATGTATGTATAAAATTATCGTATTCTTGTTATTTACGATTTATTGTTACTATTTTATTAACAAATTTGCTTTTTTCCCATAAATAAAAGCTTTATTCGTGTATGTAATAATGATAATAACAAAAACTAGCAGTAAAATTTGAACAAATTTCAAAACCAGTATATTTATTTTTCAATAAATATAACAAAAAATTTTTATAATTATGAATACGTAAGATTCTTACAAGCAAATTTTATTCAATAAAATAGTACTTATTGAAAATAATTTCCAACGCCTTTTGTAAACACTGGGCGTGTTTGTTTATTTAAGAAACCAATCGCAGTTATTTATAGACGCCTGTGTGAAACACTTAGATGATGATATAAGATACACACAATGATTCTTACGAATAAATATTATTACATTTGTAAAAATAACTTCTACTGCCTCTCTAGACAATCCATTTGTTTATATAACTAATTAATCAGAAACTGATGTTTACAAACTATTGTGCAGCTTTGCGAAATACTTGGTTACAACAATATAAGATACACACAATGATCGTTAATAAATAATTTTCAATAAAATAGCACTAGTAAAAATAACTTCTTTGTAAATACGTTCCTTTGTTTTATACAACAATTATGTGCTGTTTGTTTATAAAACAAAATATCATTTTCGGCATTCCATGCTTATCAGTGTAGTGTATACAACTTACAAGCCAGATATAATTTAAAACAAACACTAAACTTCCCCCTTGGCTATGGCTTTGATAGTACTGAAAAAGTTTTGAAGAATATTAGCATATTTTGTCTCTTCTTCCTTTCAGCATTTCGTAACCGTTTCAAACATTGATGATTTTAAAATTTGTGGTTCAAGCAGTTTTATTTATTAACAAACTAAAACCATGGAGTCAAATGTCGTCGCCATGGTGTGTTGGGTTGATCACAAGGCATACGTCCTTTGATGATGCGACGCACCGCGGCGACCCGGGTTCGATTCCCGGCCGTTCGTCGAACGGGGCTGGACTGGTATTGTGGTTGGCTGTAAGAGATTGCTCTTGTAGCAATAAGTCCGCCATATGTATCAATTAGATACATTAACGTAGATAAATAAATAAATAAAATAAAAATTTTCGCCATTTCGCAATCTCATACAGTTAACTGGTTTTACTCTTGGCCAATATTCGCTAATGGAGTTCGGCCATGTCTATGTGTTTTTTAACTGTTTCATCCAATGATATTGCCAATATTAAGGATGACAATATTATATTATAAAATAATTCCAAGTGGTTTATCTAATATGTTACTTTACAATATTTAGATCAGATTGGAGACAATTTGGATGCAAAATAATTAACAAACAATTTATCAAATTTGAAAGCAGGAAAAGTTATGTTTGTTATTTTTATTAAGACAAAAATATTAAGGCAAAGTTTTCTTCAATGCTTTAACACATACTTCGGTAAAAATGTAAAGTGCCTTGTATAAACCTGCATGTATTGCAAACAAACCTAGATGGAGTTTAAATATGGGGCGGCGAAATCAGTTTTGCACACAGGCGTTGGAATGGCCAGTGGTGGGACCTGGTTCTTTGTACAGACAAGTTGCTTGCAAAAAATTGTTAATTTATTTTGAAAAATACCAGTTTCCAAAAGGGATTATAAATCTAATAATATGGAATATAATCCATTGGGAATTTGTAACACGATTTGAGGTTAAAATGATATGTATATTACAAAAATAATTATGCGTTATTGTAATTTAATCAGAAATATAATAGTCCATTACCACCGAATTTAAAAAAAATATTTAACATGTATACAAAATATTTGAAAGTAAATGATTGGACTAAAAATTGCATATTTAGATAAATATTAAATTTATCTAAATATGCAATTTTAGACAGAAAGATCTAAAAATTAAAAAAATTGTTTTCCTTATCAAGACAATAGACATGTGAGTCTGAGTTTCAATCGAAAAATGTGTTTAGAATTTAAGTAAATCTGAGCAATTGTTATGAGTGGTTAAGCTTTTACTTTAGTCGTTCAAAAAATATAACCTGGTGAAAGTCAAATATCTTGATAAGCAAGCTTCGTAAAACATTGATTCTTAATGCTTCTGAAGAAACATAAAATTATGGAAAATTTAACCAACGTATTAGCTGGTATAGAACATTCAACCCACAAGGCCCAACTCTTATTTAACCAAATTTTAAATTTTTTTCCATATCTGTCTATCCATATCCATAGTATTTCATGGGAGTTAGATTGACTCTTATTACATTTACATGTAAATACAATATCCATATGTATTTTTGAAACATTAAAAAATTTTTGAATCAGGCAATTATTTTTAATTTCCTCAGAAGCATTTTCTCCATCGTCATGCTCACTTGTTTACTTCGATTTCCGGTCTGCCCTTGACTTATATTGTACTTAATTTTATAGGTAAAACAGAAAATTTATGTTTAAAATCACTTAATTTTTTGCTGAATATTACAATATGACATTCACAGGAAGCCCGTAGCACAGAAGATCTTTACATAGATGATGAGCTCTCGGCTCATATGGACATGGAAGGGTTACAGGGAGTCAAGTTCATTCCCCTCAATAGCACTCTACATGAAGTTTTCTGTGACAAGGATGAAGAATGCTGCCTGCTCAAAATGCAGGAAGAAACTGGCTGCGATCGTATGTATTTGATTTGCGATTACCCTTCAGAACAAGAAGATCAGCAGACAAGTCAAGAACAGAAACAGAGTTCTGGCACAACTCTCAAAACTATTGAGGAGGACCCTAGAGCAGAGGGCAGTAATGAAACTAAATCTTGTTGTAGATTAGTGGCTGCCAGCGGGAGTAAATTTCGACGCAAAGAAGAATATGAGGGTTTGAAAATTGATTCTAATAAGGTTGCTCCAGAATGTGATATTTTTAGTGCAGAATCAGAAATGTTGGTCTCTATAGATGCACTCGTACCCTGTTCGGGTAGCAGTGATGTTTCGTTTCAAGGTAGTATAAAGTCGAGTGAAATTAATGAAGCTTTTGACAAAGACATTGGTACAGAAAAAGAAGTAAATTTTATAAATAAAGTGCAATGTTTAACTTCGAAGCAGGACTTGTGTGACCATAATTCCATTATCACTGAAGATTCTTCAAAGAAATGCCAGCGCTTGAATGATATCGAAGACAAATAAGAGCCTGAATGATGCTTAAATTGTGTGCGCTAATTAGTTTTACTATGTAAGGACTTTATTTAGGGCAAGTTTATTTACGCGTAGACGTATGTGATTTGGAATATATGATGATTTATAATTATATTGCACTATTATACATTATGTGATCTCACTTAATATTGTTTTAGTTATTTCAATATAATTTTTGATTTCATATAGTTTATAAGTTAATTTTATAATGCATTGTTTGTGTTGTTAAAAATTAGATGACAGGTTTTTTAACGGAAGTATGTCACATATTTAAGAATTTGATCTACGAACACGCTGAAACAATTTTCATAGCTTCCATCACAATGATACTAAAAACAATGAATAAGTAATGTTTTTTATTTTGAAACCTAATAAAGACGAAGAAACATTAGAGGAAACCAGCAAATAAACCTATTTTCTCTATATATTCGAGTAAATTAATTACATTGTATGTTATTGAATTGTTTGCTTTTTGATATCTTTCATGCAATTGAAGGTTAATTTATTTATAACTATGGATATTTTTTTAACAACACTGCATAAATTGTAATCGTTATACAAAAAATAAATATGTGCATAGATGATAATTTGACTGGAAAAAAAGATTTATTTAAATTAATGCTTTTGAACAAATTAATATTGAGTAATTAATACTGTGGATGTATAAATATTAGATACTATGGTGATATAACAAGTATTTGACAAAAAATTGAAGCTACGGCAAGGATGCAATTATAAAGATTTTGATAATTTCATAATTTCAATCGGTGTAACAAAAGAAAAACATGGCATCAAACCATTTTGTACCGATGTAATTTACAAATAAAAACATTGTTATTTTTGAATTGTGTACTTTTTACCTGTTTTCCTTGTTTTAATTTTACACGTTTGAAACATATCAATTAATGAATAAATTCTTATACCTTATGTAAGTTCAGTCTTTAGTTTGATCATTTCCCATTTGTATTAACTCTCATACTTAATGAGCGCTCATTAATGAATTCAATTTTCCTGAGACAATTCGTTGTTCGGAAATTTCTAGGATTTCTGTCTCATGCATGTGCATTGTAAGAGTTATCACATTGTTAGCAGATTGTATGTAAGTTCTTTACAAGCAGAATAAAATTTACGAAATCTAATACTATTTGTAATATGTTATGGTAGCAACTGCGATGACGGCGTATGTATTCAATATTTATATTTTCCTTAGGGAAAGTTTCTATAATTTATGAAAATTTCAATTGAAATATCAGCAGCTTTTTTAAAATAAAGACTACAAAACTCAGAATATTTTGTAATTCTGCTTGGTTATTCAAAAAGTCGTAATTATTACCTGAACCGTTGATGTGATAACTTGCTACAAACACATCTAATATATAAAACTATTTTATTTGGCGAAATTATGATCATTACAATTAGGGAGGCAAAAATAGCATTTAGCACACTAATGCTAAATGCTATTTACGAAATAAGTATTAGCATGCCATTGATATTCCGCAATTAATACTAAGTTGCTAATACTAATACCAAGTATTAAGGACGTGTTTACGTTTTTCATCAAAATCCTTCATTTTGGCAAAGTTTACTCTAAACTCTGGGAATATGTAGTATAATATTGTCGATATGAAAAAATGGAACAAACCTTCATCTATAATTAAAGTCATCTATAATACATTTATTTCACGAAAATCAGCATTCTGCAACTCATTCTTCGCCAAAATCGCTAAAAAGGGCTAAGTTTAGAGGATTCATTTCAAACACTTATATTTTAATTTGAAATGCTTTCCCCTTTATAAAAAACAATTTATCTATTTGAAGTATTTTATTTCATAATATGTATTAATTTAAATTTAATATTTAACAGTTAAATGATGCTTACGTAATAGACATATATATATATGTTTGTGTGTGTGTGCGTGCGTGCGTATGTATATATATATATATATATATATATATAACAGCTGTTATTTAGAAACCACTTGATGTAGAAACATTATCTCGCACATATTTCAATAGACACTCAAAAATATAGAAATTTCTGTGGAGAAGGTCAAATTACTCGAAACCTCATTAAATTGTGTTTGTCTAAGATATTGTTTGAAAGGATTAGTTATAAAGTTTTTTTCAAATAATTTTAGCTATGATATCTTCGGAGACATGTTAAAAAACGCAAAGCATGTGTCACCTCCCACTACTAATTCCAAGACTACTGAACCTAACATTTTATAAATATGGCATAGAAGTCCACATAGATATTGTAGGAAAACTGTAGTGATGATTCTAGTTGTCATAATTTTTTAAATATACGACATGTTTTATGAAAGATATTGTAAGATATTTACGTTTTTCTGTATTTACTGCCAATTTTTCAGAAACCATGCGATGTAGAAACTTGAAATTGGCATTGTAATATATCTTATAAACCTCAATATTTTTACAAGCTAATTTTTTTTAAATATTCACGTAAAAATAAAAAAGAGTAAACAAACGACAAATTTTCAAATTTACATATATATGGATATCATTTGATAATGAGGAATACATTCATTTTTTTTTATGATTTTAAATTCTATATTTAACAAGATATTCCAAAAAATATGCAAAAGCAAGCATTCCCTCTCTTATTTATGAAACGACTCAACCAAAAAAAATGGGGACAAAGCAACATCGGTAAAACCTGACTAGGAGATTACAGAAAAACCATGGCGTTTATTCTAGATCTTATACTTTTTAAAATATAATCGGTGTTTTTACACTGTTAGTATATTGTATATTTACATTATGAAAAAAAAATATTTGTAAAGTATAAGTATAAGTTTAATAGAAACAATATGCGCTCTTAAGTGTTTAAAACTGTCTATGTACAGAAACTCTATGTATGGAACTCTCGTAGTGCAAGCTTTACTTGTGCTTGACAGGTTTTTTTGCAAATATGTGTATGTGTAACTATTTTAAAGTATGTTACTGTAGTTATTCTAGCGTTATATTGATACTCAAATTAATCACTTGCAATCTTATTATAACTAATTCATTAATTTCAAATACATGCAAACGAATGAAATGTCATGATGAGTCCTGTTTTCCTCTGGAAGAAGAACCTATTTTATTATAAAATACATGATTATCCACTTTGTTCTATTTGCAGATCCTTAAGTTTAAAGGGCGGCTCTGATAAATCTCCGCCCTGGACAAAAGGAACTCAAAGGTAAATATATATATATATATATATATATATATATATATATATATTTGTATATATATATATACATATATACATATATATATATATATATATATATATATATATATATATATATATATATATATATATGCATACATGCATACATTCGCGCACATATACATAATTAACTTTTTGATTGTGGTGTATCTCATATGCGTATTGCAAAAGAAAAGAAAACAGGCTTATATTAAAATTTTACTCTTATTTGCTATATGTGCGGTGTGAACTTTGACTTGAAGCAACGCGGAAACGTCAGGCAAAAGTGGACATAAAACAGGAAGCTGGTATAGTGTCTACTGTACTTACAGTTTTGTGTCGTGTCGATATTCCACTCTAAAATTATATAACTCTTGTCATGATACCATTTGCAAATGATGAGAAAAAGCAGCAGAGCAAAGCATGTTTGAGGCGGCAGGAAATGAAGCAAAATATGCAAAATCCGTGGGCAGTGTAGATGAAAACGGTATACTTAAGATCACTGTAGTAGCGAATGGTTGTTGGTCTAAACGGTATTTTCGCACCAATTACAACGCTTCTGTGGGTGCTGCAGCAATCATAGGTCTCTATAGCAAGAAAGTTATTTATTTAGGAGTAAATAAGTACTGTCTCACTTGTTCCTGGTTGTCCAACAAAACAATTAAACCTCAATAACATACTTTACAAAAATTACACCAAAAATTATACATTCAAAAATTACACCGGTCCTTCAACTAAAATTGAGGCAGCCATTATTGCGAGTGGATTTTAAAAATCTCTCGAAGAAAATGGTCTCATTTATTCACAATTTATTGCCAATGGAGACTGAAGCACTTATTCCACTGTAAGAAATTCACTTATTTTTGTACTGCAAATATGTGTAATTTAGTTACCGAATTAACAATTTGTGCAGTTTTTCACAAAATAATTGATATTGTTAGTAGATTATCTTTACATTCCTATAGTTTAGTTCACAACGGAACTAATCACTTATCAGAAAACTTTAATTTGCACGTCGCCAAATGTGTAGAAGGAAAGAGAGTTAACTTTTCTCTCCGAGGTTCTTATACTGCGATGCGCAGGTGCTGTAGTGTCTTTTAATAAAGGCTGTTTGCAATATTTTGTGCATAAATTTATTTTCAAAAGAGATGCTTATTCTGAAATAAAGAAATTGGAAGCATTTTGTTGAAGTCTCAATGAAGTTAGAAATTTTAAATGCATTAAAAAACCAAGTTCTTACTATGATGAGAGCTATCAGAAGCCAGATATCATTGACGCAGTATACGAAGAAGAATAACAAAAACGATGAATACACCGCACTCAGAGAATTAGAAACACTTGAGGAGTGCAGTCTATTCATTGATAATGAATTTTCTTCTCTAGGAGCCAGACCAGACGGTCAGTACGTCCAAAAAGGCATTGCTGTAAAAATAATTATTTATGAAAAATAATAGGTTTTACTAACCTTGCCATTGACCATCTTGTCATATATCTTGTTTGGCTTTTTATTTAATTATTCTCAGTTGTTCTGGAACTGGACACTTGCAATTCAAGAACCTAAAACTTTGATTTTTGTTCTGCTCCTAGTTTCTCTTTACAGTTTTTCAGAAGAGAGGAGGCGCAATAAATGTTTCAAAATATAAGGTAGAGTCGCTTAAATTGGTAATTCTTATGTAAAAACACGCATAGCACACTTAAATACTACACAAATGTAATATTTGGCCACCCGTCCAAAATTGATGTCACTTTCCAATCAATATTACTCGTGGGCGAACACATTTAATATTCAAACTACATCTCGTTGTTCTCATTCATTGTTTGTTGTTGACTCTTAATTACTCACCTGGATAAATTGAATTTTTTTTGTATGCTCATAAACTGCATACTGTAAATCTCAGCTGCCTTACGTAAGCCTCATTGCCGTTCCTTTGTCAGGACTTTCTTTCAGGAGCTTTTTTAATTTTTTAGGACATCATTGACCTTTCTAGTCTTTCTTTTCTAAGTCCAGTCATCTGAAATAACAACAACAGTTAATATATTACCAAACATACGTAAAAAGCCAGTGTTTCAATAAATATTGCACACATTGATCCAATTCGCCTCTAAACTTGGCGTTCTTTAAAGTTATTTTATTATTATTATTATTTATTAACTCATGCAAAATAATATGAATCCATAATTTCAACATTTTTACGTAGCTTATATTGGTGCCAAAATTGCATTCCACCTCAACGGTCAAGTCATGTTTCAAACGGTACTCTTATTTTGTTTCTGTATTTTGATCTGATGGGTGCACCATGTGACTTGGTTTACTTCGGCTTACCTTATATCAATTTTAACAACAAATAGATAAACATAAATATACTGAATGAAAAATTCAACAAGTTAGTCTTTTCATTATCGCATGGAACATCGATAATAGAATGGAACATGTTACGGGTGTTATGCTGTCCGGGATGTATGATATGTTCAGAGTTAGAGAAAGTCAAATACTTCCAGCGAGAATCCACGCCATTTACGAAAATTTATGTTCTCTCTTCGTTCCGTTTTTCTCAAATTTATACTTATACATGCATATTTTTGGTTATAGTTCATAATTTTTGGTTCAATGTTAGTAACATTCAACCAAAAATTTAAAAAAAGAAATGAAATTGGTTTGTGAGTAAAATAACACAAAATTCTCTATATCGGTTAAAGTAGGTTAACGTTTCTAAATGCCCGGTGAGTAGATTTAAACGTATTTCTGAAAAGAAAATTTTTATGGTGCTCCTCGACAACAAAAAATATAATTATAAAATATCTGATTTACCGTCAGAGATCGAGCGTCACACGTATCTTCATTTGTTTGCGCCACTTTCTTGTTTTACAAGCTTTACTTAATATATTAATCAGTGAACAAATCTTTTTGGGGTAAACATTGCAAGTCAGTTTTTCGGGATTTATTAGTTATTTCGACCAATTTTTGTAATGCTTTACTGGCTTAAAGCAAAACAGAGGCGGACGCAAATGAAACCCGGAGGCGCTCCATTAGAGACGTTAAGTGGGAACTCACGGCCATGTCGCTCTTACCAGTTTCTTCCCGTATATTTCTTTATGCCGAGGCGTACCATAACAAGCTTCACCTTAAAATTACCAGTATTAATACCCGCATATTTTGAGTAAAAATAAGGAACGAAAACAAAATTAAAATTCATTTGATACCTTTTGTTCTTTTTCGGAACGAAACGTGATTGTATTGAAAAGTCAAATCGGGGCTAAAGTTAATTGTTTCCCCGTAAATTATATTGGACGACGATTCAGCGAATATCATTACAGTAAAATATTAGCTGATGGTGAAAAACTTGACGGGCGCTGGATGATTTATTCATAACCAAACGATGCCGTTCACTTTTCTGTTTCGAATGTTCGGACTAGAAAATACAACGATTGGATCCAGTGAAGGAGTGTGTGATTGGAAACATTTAAGTGATTACCTAATGTCACATGAATTAAGATTGTATATTGAAATGGGTTAATAAGTTGTACCACTATTGACCGTTTAGCCCAGGCTCAAATTAAACAAAAAAGGTAGCGTTGATGAGATATTTTAGAAAGACTGCTGGCAATTGTGAATTGTTTAGCATCTAACAATTTGGGCTTCAGAGGTTATAGAGAGATAATAAAGTCTGACTCAGATTCAAGTGACACTAGTGGTAACTTTGTAGAGTTAGTAAAGCTAATAGCCCGATTTGGTCCAATATTGCGACTTCACTTAAAATAAGTAACATATAAGACTATTAATGACCACTACCTCGGAAAAAATATTCAAAATAAGCTTATACAATTAATGGCAGGTCAGTTAAAGGCTCAAATTATTGACATAATAATAAAGATAAATATTTATCGATGATTCTAGATTGTACTCATGATGTTTCTCGTATTGAGCAACGATCATAAGATTTTTTTTCATTTAATACAGCCGAAATTGGAGGACATTTTATTGGCTTCTTAGCTATCGAAAAAAGCACCGCTGAGAGTTTAACTAATTGTATAATCACAGAACTAGAACAGGTTTATCATTACAAAACTGCAGGGACCTGCAAGGATACGATAATGGAGCCAATATGCGTGGAGAAAAAGTGGTGTTCAAAAAGGCATAGTTGAAATTAATCTGCTTGCTTATTTTTTACCTTGTGGGAGTCATAGCTGGAATCTTATCATAGGAGATGTAGCATCGTCTTGTGTTCTAGCAAAATCTTTGTTTGGTGCAAAGTACACTCTGTTTGCCAGCTCGAGTCAGCGGTGAGCTATTTTAAAAGCACATGTAAAATCCTTATCGCAAAAAAACACTTTTCGAAACTAGATGGGAATGCAAGATAGAAACGATGAAGGCTGTTTAATATCAACTAAGCGATATATGCGATGCTTTGAAGGATTTAGCAGAAAATACAATAGATTGTCATTTAGTTAGTGAATGAAATTCTATTGAAATGGGAATAACTAGCTACGAATTTGTAGTTCCTCTCGTCGTATGGTATGACATTCTTGTAAAGATAAATGTAATAAGTAAAATAGGACAGAGTAAAAAATGCACCTAGATGCGGCTATGCAACACTTGGACACAAATTGCACAATGGCGTGATAAATATCGGGAAAATGGTTTCCGATTATCTTTAGTAACAGCGAGAATAGCTGAGGAAAACGATATTAACAGAAATTTCAAAGACGTGAAAAGCAGATCTAAGAGAAAAAATTTTAATTATGAAGGGGAAGAAGAAGCTCGTCCTGAATTGTCTGCGGAAGAGAATTTTAAAATAAACTATTTTTATGTTATTGTCGACAATGGGCGCGCAAGATGCCAACCTAAATTTGAAGCACTTAAACATCATGATCATGATATTTGGTTTCATGCATAACATAAAAATATTTAAGAAAAATAAGTGCTTGTGAACTTTTGAAGCGATGCAGCGGCTTGCAAATATCTCTAACAATAGGAGAAACTTCTGATATTTACGGACATGAATTGTGTGAAGAACTGAATATGGTTTATCCACGTATGTGGAGGAAACGACGATATTATCTCGGTGTTGAAATATATAATGGAAAAAAAAATAACTGAAGTGTACTCCACTATTGGAGTAGTATTGAGAATTATTGCCACAACACCTGTGACAGTTGCGTCTGCCGAAAGAAGCTTTTCTAGGTGAAAAGTTTTAAAACATATTTGAGAAATTCGATGACACAAGGTCGGTTTTCAGTTCTTGCTATTCTCTTAATTGAAAATGACGTAGCTCGTTCATTAGATAACAATGCTTTCATTAAAGTTGTTTTTAAATCTCGGCGTAGATATATCTTTTAAGGCATTTATGTACTTTAGTTTTTTCATTATTAAAAATTTATTCTCTTTAAGTCTGTTATATTTTATAAATCTTCTAATATAGTATTTTAAAGCTATAAATTTATTTATTTATTAATTTAATTTTTTATCTATCATCAGAAACACCTACTTTCTATTTACATACTCTGCGCGATAGACAAGAGCCTCGTAAAGATCTATCGCCCGGAGCCTCAACATGGTTAAGGCCACTGGTAAAGTGGCCTTAACCATTTGAGTCCCGGTAGCCATGAGGTACCCCGGCCCGGTTTTGTCCCGGTAGCCATGAGGTACCCCGCCACTCGTAAAAAATTTGAACCTTTCCGGCAAGAGTTGATAAAAAACCACTTTTCGTGAATAAATAGAAAACCGTTAAAGCTTCGAAAAAAAATTTTATAATACGTACATGGTAAAGTTCTATATAAAAATTATCCTGCCAGTTAAATCCGTATTATAGTTTTCCAGATGAAACGTTTTAAAAAGTAATAAATATCGAAAATTTGCAAATCATAAAATCTTTATAAACAGTCATGGGATAGCTTTTTTTATGCATTTATTCGGCCCATCATTTTTCGCACGCACGCACGCCCTGACGCACACACGCACGCACGCATGCACGTACAATCGCCCTCCCGCCGGCACACGCGCCCGTATTGAAATTATTGAAAACTTTGCATCACATCCGTGTCCGTGTCCGTGTCCGTCTCCGTGTCCGTGTCCGTGTCCGTGTCCGTGTCCGTGTCCGTGTCCGTGTCCGTGTCCGTGTCCGTGTCCGTGTCCGTGTCCGTGTCCGTGTCCGTGCCCGTGTCCGTGTCCGTGTCCGTGTCCGTGCCCGTGTGTGTGTGTGTGTGCGTGCGTGTGTGTGTGTGTGTGTGTGTGTGTGTGTACGTGTGTGTGTATGTCTGTCCGTGCGTATTTATGCGCGTGCGTGCGGGCAAGTGTGTGTGTACACATTAATCTACAAAATTATTTTGGTTTTTTCACCAAAATTTTTTTTTATAGCAAAAAGAAAACAATTAGCTTAGGGTCTTAAAGTAAAAAAAGAGGTTAAAAACCCGCTATAAACATTTTAAAATAATCGGTCCCGTACTAAAGAGATTAGCGTTCAATGTCATGATAAAGTTTGTACTTATTTTAAAAAATATTGATTCGCATATTCAGAAAATTGAAGACGGCGAATATTAATCCTACATACAATGATCATATATGCAATAGGTAACATATTCTAAAATTAAATATGACAGCGGAAATTTCAAATGTTACACCAAATTCTCAGTTTACTGCAATGGAAGTAATTGATTTTGGGAATATTTTTTTATTTAAGTTGATTATCCATTACTTTTTACTATTTCTTTCCTTTTGCCAAATATTCAAATAATGTATAAGGTCATCAAGCACAATATTGATGCCGCATCGATTTTAATGTGAACAGACGCTCGTTGACAAAGAGATTGAACATGGAAGGAGAAATGGCGGGCGCACGGGCTGTCTACTGCCAAGTTACTAGTGACTAATTTTGCGCCTCATACCGCTAATGTCCGCCATATTGCTGTACTAGAGGTTTGTTGTTTACCTTGTACTACCGGCGCCACAGAATAGAGTACAGAACGGACACTCCCATACTAATACACACCAAAAAAGTGGTCTATGTTTATATGGATAATTGGACCCTGACTCACCAGGTGGCGCTTTGATTATTACCAAGACCAAAAGATGGCGCTGTCTAGGTAGAATTATCACCCATAGATGGCATTATGATAAAACATTGAATTAGAATTTATTAAACAATATATTAAAAAACATTCTTATTTTCATAAATTTTTATTAAAACTTTAGAGTAACTAAAATTTTACAAAACATATATCAGAGATTTTACAAAACATATATAATTTTACAATTATAGTATTCTAATAGGTAATTATTTCAAAAATATATTTGGATTTCCATTTCAAAAAGCATGCTTCAAGGTTTCTCTGACTTTCCCGCTGTTCAGGTTGATTATAATCTGAGAAGCTTGCAGCGCAGTGTCCATAATAGTTTATGGATGTCCTCTACTGCAGAGCTGAAAGTAGAAAAATACACACGGACAATACATACATATATGGATGTTAATGCGTATTCTATGGTGTTTATTTCTTAGCGTGTCTCAATGGAGAAAATTTATTTCCAAATTTTGTTAAAGCTTCAAATTCAAGTTGGTATTCTTACAATATTACAGTATATACTTTATTAAAAGTATTTCCTCCAGGGTTCGTCAAAATGTTTACATTAGAATGTTTGTCGTGAAAGGGTTATTCTTTTAATAAGTTCAAAATTCTTGGTTCAATTAAAATGTTTTGTATTGAAATTGACCTAGATGGAGTTTTTAAAATGTATCCTTGAATATTAGATTTACAAATAATAACTTCAAAACTTAAGAATTTTACATTCATAACTAACCTAATTACTATATTGAAAACTTCAACAAGTCTGGAACTCCTCAGTTTTTGTAGGCTGCCTCTCTTTGAAACGCTGGCTCTGGTTGAAGCGGCTTCCGGAAGTATGTCCTCCTATAATCATAAACAATTCACAAACATATATAATATTTGGATATAAATTGGCATATATCTGGCATGCAGTAAAAATCCATGTTACTGTTTCCAAATAACCTATCAACTCCAGACATGTGAAAGATGCTACCTGGTCAGTACAATTCCTTGTGCATAAATTCTAAATCTAGACTATGTATAATTTTACTGATAAATTACCTCAGATATTCCTTTATGGGAATAGCTTAATTCTGCCGCCTCTGAACTAGTACTCGGCTGGTCTCTCAGTCGTTCCAACATGTCTGGTTCTATCACTCTCATTGTAACATCTTCGGTCGGTATTGGCAAATTTAGACTCGGCTTTGCATTCACCTGTAACAATTTCCTAGGTGAAATAGTTTTAAAATCATGAATTATAAAATGATTCTCACAAATTCTGTAACAGTGGTTTTGAAATCCGGCTGCCAACTCATCTCGGCGACATAGTCTCAACCATTCCATCGCCCTGTGAACAAAACAGAAATTTCGTATTAATTTATAGTTCTAAACATAGTTATTCAGGTGTAAATGTTCACGTTGACGGAATTAAAAAATACTTTCTTATATTATTTGATAACAATAACTAAACAAAAATTACGACATAATTTGTGGTTATAAACATAGTTGTTCATGTGTAAATGTTCACGTTGACGGAATTAAAAATACTTTCTTATATTATTTGATAATAATAAACAAACAAAAATTACGACATCATTTGTGGTTATAAACGTTGTTATTCATGTGCAAATGTTCACGTTGACGGAATTTAAAAATACTTTCTTATATTATTTGATAATAATAAACAAACAAAAATTACGACATAATTTGTGGTTATAAACATAGTTATTCTTGTGTAAATGTTCACATTGACGGAATTTAAAAATACTCTCTTATTTTATTTGGTAATACAAAATTAAACTACGAACGATACTTACAGAGTTTTACATTTTGGAAGATTGAAAAATGAGATTCCTTTGGCAGTTTTTTGAGTATTACGACAGCCGGTTACAATACACGCCATTACTATGAACTATAATACAATAAAAATAACTTATTGGTTCGTAAATGAATAGGAAAATACTTATGAAAAACACTATTAAATATAAATTTTTCCGTAGAAAATATATGTGAGAGACCACACAAGAATTTTCAATATTGTACTTTTTCAACACTAAGTAATGTCATGCGTGTGTTATAAGCTAGACAGCGAGAAAAAGTATGGCGTCCAGCCGGAAACCCGCAACTTGAAGCGTCTAAACGCCCTCTGCTGAGGAATCTGACATTAGCGTTTCAAATTTTCATTTCCGGTGAGCCCTCTTATTTGTTACTCTATGACCGGCGCACTGTTCTGCACAGATTATATACTAAATAGATGGTCAACTTCAAGCAATTGTGCGAGCGAGATAGCACTATTGCGTTTTCAAGTACTAAGCTTCTATATTCCCCTATTGCCTAGTATAATGAAGTTGCAGCGAATGCCCATTTGCTGAGCACTCGCTGCAACTTCAGAGTATTTTTGACAGGTGTACTTTTCTTACATTTTAGGTTATTAAATACGTATAATTGAAACAACAATTCTGAAATTAAAAAACTTTATTAGAAAAGTCAGTAGTTTAGTTATGTCGCCAGTTCGAGCGACATAACTAAAAAGAACCAACAAAAAACTTAGTGGCCAATATAAACACATTGAATGAACGTTTCTATTTTATAAACTATCTGCCGCTTTTACATATCAAGATGAACTTAACTAGCTTCTATTATTAAAATAATATACTAATACTTTCAATTTTAATACCAATTTTCATTAAATAAATTGTTAAATCTCCTTTTACTGTTTACTGTATTATAACTCCAAGAGTTTTTAACATCGATTCATTTATTTAACTCGACATTTACATTATTCGTATAAGTAATTCATAACCTTTATAGTGAAAAAAAAACTTTATAGTGTGTTACTAAGATACAATATTCTATATCTTAGTAACACAAAATTATTGCCCTTCCTACTATTTTCAATACAACAATAAATTTATGAATGAATAAAATATACTCACTACGGAAATTATACTTTCCGAAGAGAAAAAATGCTGTTATCGCGCCAATTACACTTCAGTTTTGTGCTACCTATCAATGGTACTTTTGTAGGAACTTGTAATTCGGAGCTATTCTTAAATATTGACAAACAACTTTGCATCCATACTATATCTGTGCCATTTCTTCTTCAAGTTCTGATTTAATAATTACCTTTTAAGAAATATTCTCTAAATTACTTAAACCTTCCAATGACTTATAAAAAAAAAATGGGTGTGTATACTTATGTACGCGCGTGAGAATTTATAGTTCTGTGGCATCATTAAATAATACATACGGATAGATAACCTCAATTATATTGGAGCACTTGAAAAAGTCTATAAACACAATTTTTTCACTAATATTTACGAATAGTAAATATATTAATCAAAATATTGAATTTAAATCACTACTGAATATAATTTATCAGCACATATATAAATCGCACTTATATTTTTTTATCCAATAAATTCAAATGAAAAAGCGGCTCACTGCGTCAATATTACTTGAAGTATTTTTGTTACGTGAAATTAATAATCATATCTATCAAAAGATGGCGCTGCGCTGATGTAAGAAAATTATAAACTAATTGATATTTTAATTCTGTATGAAAAGTGAATACAAAATAAAGATAAAAACAATATTACCATAAAGCTAAATGCCTTATGGTAATATTGTTTTTATCTATTATCTGCATAAATTAAAATCATCAAGTAAATCTGCATCAAATGGTAATATTGTTTTTAAATATCATCTGCCTCTCTGTATAAGTATTTATCTGTAAAATTTGGATATTAGATTTATTAGTAATAAAAATGAAGAATCACAATTAATGACATCAAACATTTTTAAATTATTCGAAAGACAAATAAAATGCAGAATCTAAAAATAAAAAACTTGTCTTGGAGGCGCCGGGTATCGATCTCGGTACCTCTCACATGCTAAACGAGCGCTCTACCATCTGAGCTACGCCCCCAACATAAGTTTCGTACAAAATATTGGTATTAATATATAGTCTTAATAACTCCAACTTCATACTGTAACTTATGTGTGACGAATCTTAAAATTTCACTCTCATCATTTTTTCATAACGCGCCTAAAGAAGTATAACTTCAAAAACATTTAAACTCTCTTCGTTCAATTGTCGTATCACTTTCTGTTTTAGTTATTGTTTCCACCTCCAGCTGCAAACAAGAGAACAAATTATTTAACCAACAATGTACATATATTATATATGTAAATTTATGAATGGATTCTTTTTTGGTTTGTAGTAATTGCTTCATTATAATTACATACTGTGTAGAAAGTTTTTTTCTTTAGAAATCAGTGGGCTATCAATAAAATCTTAAGTTGACCGTCTAGTGTAACTAATTAATTGTATAGTAATGTAAGTAACATTACTATACAATTAATTAGTTCGCAAAGAGAAAACTTTCAACTTAACAAATTCATAAGTAAACTTACTAAATGATAATTTTATTAATGTTTAGCCTTTATTAGGTGTCGGGCCGTATGATGGTGATGTTTTTTGAGAGGCGGCTAGGTCTGCTATTCTCCACATGCCGAAACTTCTTCAATCCTCTTGTCTAAAATGAAAATTCAATTATTAGCAACTTCTTTGTTGTTGATTATTAAAACACGAATGTAATTTTGATGATGATTTTGAACAATATTAACAATAAAATGTATAATTGATTCGATGCTATTTTCAAATTAATAAATTTCAACTTACCATGAAATGTTTACGGCTACAATACAATATACAAAAACGATCTTTGAAATAATTTCCTCTTATTACGAACGATACATTCGTTATACAACAAAATTTGAATTAAAAGTGAAAATATTACAAATATTATAACCAAATGTGAAATTTTACTATAAAAGAATGTTAAGTTACAAATTTGCAGTTTGACAAACCAATTCAAATAAAGTCAACGATTTTAAATTTCGTATCATAGAGTATTCGCTGCTCTATTTTCCATAAACAATATTTCATGTTTTACTATAGAATGATGTTATATAGATAGATATATATTGTGTGTGCGAAAGAGATAGGGCTTTCGCGTTTCAATCGAAATATTTAATAATAATATAGTTTATTTGTGGCTATAAAATACAATAGGTAAATTAATAGACATGTACAGAAATTTTCTTAGGGCTAATGACAAAATTAAAGTTAAAAATTAAGTTACACGCCTTAACCTAAATTTTATTCAATATTTTATCCAAAAAAAGGTTACTAGCTCGGCTTGTGCAGTTATGGTATAAGCAAAACCGACACGGCCGGTTTACAGCTAGCACCTGTTGATATACATACATATACAAACAAATACTTATATATACATATACACACATATACATATACAGTTTACACGCGCAGATACACAATATATAATAATATTAATAATTATTTTTAATACAGGTATTATATACAGACATATAACTACATACACATTATTACCCAAAGAGAAAATATAGCACAAAGAAATCATAATTTAGATGAAATGATTTCAAAGATAGAAGCCGATATTTACCGTTTATTCCGTTTGCATTTGCTGGGTCAAAAGCCACTTACGGATTGACCTTTTAAAAGTAGTCATGGATACAGCAGTTTTCAGGGGCGGAGGGAGATCATTCCAAATTTTAGTTGCGGCAAATTTGAAACTACCCCGATAAGCGGTTGTGCGATGTTCCGGGACTAAGAGAAGTCGGTCTCTGGCGCGCGTCACGTGGCTATGAGCACTGCCGGACCAGTTTAATATGTCGTAGAGATATTTCGGCTCTTTTGCTGTGAAAAGTCTACGCAAAAAACAAAGAGTGTGATAACTGCGACGATTGTGCATTCGGAGCATTTCATGCTCATTTAAATACGGTGATACACGGGATCGCTGCGGGATGCCGAAACAAAAACGCGCGCATGCATTTTGTATTCTTTGGATTGAATTGGCTGTTTTTGAAAGTAAACGCGGGCCGTATACGATATCACCATAATCGAGTACAGGAAGAATGAGGCTTTCAACTAGAATTTTCCTAAAGGGAACAGAGAGATAATGACGGTATTTGTATAGCGTTTTGAGACGCATAAAGCAACATTTATTTTTTGTGGTTATGTGTTCATGAAATCTCAGCTGTGTGAGTCCATTATAATGCCTAGATTCTTGGCGATTTTCCACAGATGAATGGACTGCCCGTTTGTGGTGAGCTTCAGTCTTCCTGATCTTGCTACCTGAGTCCTACTTCCCGTAATTAGAAAACAAGATTTGGAAGGGTTTAATAATAAGGCATGTTTACACGACCAATTCCAGATTTTTATGAGATCTTTAGAGATCTAGAGACTCTAAGGGTTTAATCTAGAAGATCTAAGAGTTTTAACGTGCTCTAAATTGCTCGAAATATCTGACGTGTACACGGTGAAAAGTAGCGGCCCGAGGATTGACCCTTGCGGTACACCTCTATAAATGACATGAACTTTCGAGGTAAGAGTTTGATTACCATCGAATAATTTGAAATACTGACACTTTCGCTTAAATTAGTTTTTAAACCATTCACACGCGCATTCCGATAAGCCATTGTAATTTAGCCATTAAAATTGGCAAACTTAGGCAATCAAAAGCACGTGAATAATCCAAAAGAACGACAGCAGTAGCCTCCCCTTTATCAGCTGAGGATAGGATATCATTAGTAATGGATAGAAGTGCTGTGGATGTACTGTGTTGACCACGGAAACCTGATTGAGTAAGGGGGGAGCGCTTTGATGTATTCTAAAAATCTTTTAAGCTGATTGCAGAAATTTTTTTCTATGATTTTAGACATTGCCGGTAGAATATAAATGAACGCTACTTTTCTTGCCTATTGGGATAACAACAGCTTTTTTCCATATATCCGGATAGGTAGAAGAAGTGAGCGACAGATTCACAATTTTGGTAATCACGGTAAGGGTGTACGGTAGTGTTAGTTTCAGCATCCGTGCAGAGATACCATCCACATCGATAGTTTCGGACTTTAAAGAATACACAATCTTCGCCACAATATCTTCACTCACCTTCTGAAAACGCATTTTTGTCTCAGCAAAACAATGGATATCATAAAAAGAAATAAGATCAGCGTCCGCACTTTCGGCGCAAGGTAACGTTGCAAAGTGATCGATAATCTGATCTGGACCGCAGAGATGGCGTGGCAGGCTATTTTCTCTACTTTTACCGATGGGATATATTGTTTGCAAGCCTTTCCACAGATGTTTGCTATCTCCACGATGTGCGTTTACATAAAAAGTAAAATATGCTTTTCTCTCCCGTCTCAAAGCTGTGATGACTAGATTTCTCAGCGATTTATAATAATCTAAATGTGTATCTTTCTTTGATTTAATAGCTTTAGAGCGGGCTCGATCACGCAGACGCATCATGAGACGGATCGTGTCCGTTATCCACGGTTTGAATGAATGGATGCGCATGATTTGGTATTTGTATGAAGTAAACCCACCCTGCTGTTCTGCCTGTGTTACTATAACTTGCGTATTTTTATTTAAGATAGTTATTGATAGTTTTTAAATATTTAAAATAGTTTCCTGCATGTGAGTGTGAAATTAACAGATAAAATTTCGATTATATTTTTTATGTGCAAGAAAACAGTATTATTTTCAATTAAGAATTATTATTTAACATGAGAACTTGTATAAGTCATAGCTTGATTGCTTTGTCAAAATTTTACCATAAAATAAACATTGATTGCGAAATGCGCGGTCAGTTTGAGTTAAGAATATCTATCGATACAATAAATGAAAAAGGTGGTTGAAATAAGTTGTTATAATTTAGTTTTTGGTGAGTGATTGTTTATTTAATATCAATTTTAAGTGTTTTAAGTTTCCAAAAGACGTTGCTATGTGATAAAAAGAATCCTGAAAAACACAGCACATATTGTTCCATTACAAAAATAATGATAGCTAACTGACAATTAGTTCAATTAGTTCAAATATTAGGTAATAATAATTTTATGATAAGTATTTTACAAGAAATTTGTTTCGGTTGCATAGTTTCTACTTCTCAGTTATATGTATTATATAAGTTATTAATTAAGTTAATTTATTATAAAGATAATTGTAATGGTCTTAATAATGTTAAATATTGAAATTACGAATTTATTAAATATTTGGAAAACGTTTAAATTTTCTTGTATTTCCCATTGGTATTTAAATGTTAGTATACATATAAATGATCATATCGACGTTGCCGAATTATCATCTGTAATAAACGGTTTCAGTAGCAGTTATCCCGCATGGATAAATAGTTAGTATCGATAACTGCTATCTTCTCTACCTGTTGGTTCTAATTTTATTGCTCGTGGATGTATCAGTGTCCAAGATTCTCGCCGAATATATATCTACTTGCCTATGACCGAGACTTTCGGGCGAGTGTGTGAATGGGGTCGTTATTATAGATAACTTCTAAGAGTGTCGTAAGTACCGCCGACAAAGACGTTTTAAATGGTCTCGCGAGTAATGAAGTAATTCATAAAAATATTATTTACATTAAAGTTTTAAACACAATATTAGTTATTATTATATAAACACAATTATAGTTTTAAACAGTAATCTGTGTATAATTATCAATATTACGTCTTTTACTATTGTAAACTTTTATTCAAATTTTTGAAATTAAAAATGTCGAGTAACGAAAGAGCGTTCTGCTCAAAAAGATATACGAGTATAAAACCCTTATGAATTAAAAAGTAGTTGATATTCTATAACAGTAAATTGCCACGGCTGCTTTTGCATTTACTTATACATCTACGGTGTAAATATTGTAACGAATGCAGTTAAAAATACAAATCACGTGGGAATATATTTGAAATGATGTTTTTGCGATTCAAACGCAAAGCGTTAGCAAATTTACATTAAATGCAAAGTGTCAGTAGCATGCTAAAACATATTTTGATATTGGCATTTAGTATTAGCATGCTGCACGTTACTTTAGCCATATTTAGTACATATAAGAAAGTAAACCAACAAAGACTTGTAGGATCAAATAGACAACACGCGAAAAATATTAAGGAAAGTTGAAGGACAAGGGTAAGAATAAAGCAGCCTTCGTTAAAACGAGCATAAAGAGTCAAACATGGTCGAAGTAGTTTATTTGGATTTAAACCAAAATCAAATAAAATTCTCTCACATATTCATTCTGTTAGGGTTTCGCTCCTCAAAAGGGAAGACGAAACTCTTATAATATCACTCGCATTCTTCCGTCCGATTATCACAGCCATTTTTCTCAGAAACCGCTTGTAAACCCGTTTATAGTTAATATAGATAATTTCGTTAGTTTACGCTCGAAAATATTTAAACAGAAAATTTAGGGGTAGCAAATAAACTAATCCAAATTTTTTGTTTTTAATTTCATATAAATCTTGTGGGATATCAGTGGAAAAAGCGAGGTTTACAAAACTATTATTTTTTCGTGTTATGTCGTTGAAAGTGTCCCAGTAGTTTTTCTCAGAACCATTTTACGTAGTAAGTTGAAATATGACGTAGTGGTTAAGCGTATCGACCCATAAACGTTGTAACAGTTATAAGTATTCATATGGATTTTAGAAGGGACAAATAAACTAATATAATTTTTATTTTAATTTAAGAAATTGCGAGGGTTATTAATTAAAAGAGCGAGGTAATAGGGGTTTATTACTATTTGTATGCTTTAGAGCATTATGTACGATAAATATAGGAAAAGAAAATGGTTTAATTGTATACTCCGTTTAATGTTTGTGTGAACCGAAGTCCGTACGGTACCCGTACTAAAGTAAAGAGTGGATAGGAACAGATAAAAATATAAAAAAAATTTCATTCAAAGAGATCATTTTACATTAATTCAGATTTTCATATCATACCAATATTATTGTGTGTAAATATTAGAAACATTGTGTTTTCACGTAAATATATGTTAACCTCTAAAAAAATATTACGTCGAAATTGTAAGAGTACCCACCAGCTTAAATCGAACGTGTTCGTCGTCTGCGGACAACGTAGCCGATGAACGACTCTCGTTGGTAGCGGAGAAGAAGGAGGAGCACCCTACCCTCCTGAAATTCTGGGATTCGTCTGGAATTACATCCGTAAATTTGATCATGTTCCGTATTCCGTAATTTATAAAAAAACTAAATTTTAATCACTCCACACACTCAAAGGCATCGGTAGAGTGTAAAATTATTTAATTTGAAGTTTATTTTAAATCAATTTATTTTTAATAAAAGGAAACAAGGCTTTTTGCTGACATGTGATAAATATTATGTTGAAAGGAAACATCTAATATTATTTTGTTTTTTTATTTTATGTCATATCTGTTGACTTCGTTTGATTATTTTTTTATTTTTTTGCTAATAATAAAAATAATACTGACGTAGCCATTCAACCTAAAATGAGCCTCATCACTGAACAAATTATTGCTCGAAAAAGTGGTTGACAATTGGACTTTCAGATTGCGCTTAATTCGAGCCAGCCGCGGCGTCCGATATGCCTGAAATCGCATACCAGACGCCGCGGCTGGCTCGAATGCACTAGCACTAATGGCACATTATTACATTACCTTTTAAATAAAGTCAACACCACGGCCATTATCGTGATTTTATCTATTTTTTCATTTTAAAGTTAATATACCTCTAAAAATACTTGCTATAAGGCGAAACGTTTTATATTTTGCTTTGCATTCACTGTTGTCGTCCTATGTCATATGAAATAGTATTTCGTAAAAGAATCACGTGCATACTAAGACTTGGAGTTTGGAATAGTCTTAGCCCCAATAAACGTAGATTTTGAACAGGGAGACTTGATATCAGAATAAAGGTTTTGTTTCTCTTTGTATAGTAAGGTGTTACTATATGTATAATTATAAATTGTTTTCAGCATATCTGTCAACTTCCGTACATGCGTAGTGGGTTTCTACAGCTTTAGTCGCATATTGTGAGAACAATAGTAAATAAATGAATAAAACAGATAGATTTAGAATAATATGTTTAGTACCTACTTCTATTCCTTATTTATATCTGTGGGTTTTATCGACCTGTGGTTTGGAAAAAAAATTAAAAATATTGCAAATATTGACTTATTGTTACTTTTGTATTAATTTTACAAACTAACACTTTGATTTCGGAAAACAGATTTTGTTTCGCAAGTAATTGCAAAATTGATGACATTATATGGTTTGATTGAAAATATCAAAAAAACCACTTTAGTGTCATTGAAGGGAATTTTGTCTTTAAGTAAGCAACTGGTCCATTTTTTAGACTTTATGAGTGGGTGTATATAAATAAAAAGATACAAATCTGCCGTGACTTATTTTATCGATGAACAAATTGAACTTTTGGAAGTCGAAGCTGTACCCATAGGGTAATTCCATGGGTACACTTCTTTCACGATATTTCTCGTTCTGTGTATGAAAGAGTCATATTAAACAGTGTGTACCGTGTAGTAGGTTATTGGAAAGAGCTTCGAATTTATAATTATAATGTATGCCGTCAAAATAGTTAAAGAAATTTAAATGCCATGAATGGATAAAGCGTCCGACTATTGCTACAATTCAATGTGCCGAATACTCGAACAAAAGAAAACTAAATGTGCTGTACATGTAAATGTACATATTAAAAAAACTATATACTGTAGATATAAAGAAAAATTAAAATCTCGATAAAAGTTAAGCATTATCGAATCTGTATCAGTTAGCAGACTTAAAGGGATGTGGCAAAAAGAGTGAAGAAAACGGCGTTGAGAAACGAGTGGAGTGAAGGACGCAATAAAATTAAGCGTGGAAAGTAGCGAGGATCAGAACTTTGCGCGTAGATTTATTAAATATTATATTTATCAAAATACTGAACTTGGCTGTGATAAATTTTTATATATTATCGCTTTGCTATATCATAGGATCTATAAACTGAGTTGAATATTATCTTTGCAGATTTTATCGTTGTTAAAGTGATAAAATCAGTAAATCTGTAACTAGCGTTACATGCTTTTACCTCATGTCTTATACGGCTAACTTTTTGAATAGGAACTTGACTTTGTTACAGCAATATTTTATTGACAGCATACAACGCCTGCAATAATGAATGTAAACACTTCGTATAAAAAAAACTACTCTACTTTCCTCAAGAGTATTACTATCACAGTCACGTACTTCTGTGAAATCTAGTATCGTGTTAATTTAGAACCTATACGTATATTTTTAACAAATTAAATTGTTCACAATTAAATGAAACTACGTGATGTAATATTATTTCTACTTTTTAAGTCTTTACTTAGGTTTCGTCGTATTACAGCATCTTCACAACTACAACAACTTTGCTAGTTGACCACCTGAAGATATTGTAATACAACGAAACCTAGGCCGTGGTAAAAAATTTAAAGAAAGTAGAAATAATACTACATCACGTAGTTTCATTTAATTGTGAATAATGAATTTCTACAAAATTAACGCCAAATATTTTCAACAATTCAATTGTTATTATCATCCATTCACATGTATAACAAATTTTCTTTTCATATTCTTATTATCATTTATAATTGACCTAATTATCTATAACTATTATAAGTACTGTGGAAGTTTTACTTAAATTTTATCCGTGAATAAAATTATAATATCAGTCACTTTGGAATGAAAAATTCACTTAGAAAAAGCGGATTTAACAGTACCGAAACACTATGCAGAATACAAGGTAGACTGTTTGTCGTGAAACGATTCGCCCGCAACTTGTTATCGACGGCGGCGAGCTTCACGACAACGGCCTGACCCAAGAGCACGGTGCCACCGAAGTCAACAGCTGGCGGCGAGGTTACGCCGATATAGCGGTCAGGCTACCGCCTAGGAAATTGATATTGTAAGAGTGTATCGTATTTGTTAACCCGTCAAATGTTAGGTCTTAGTGTCCATAGGGCCAAAGTGGATGAAAGGTCGCTGATTATACGAGTCTCATATACATAAAGTGCTGCCGAGGCCCGCGGGCCAATGCTCAATCGGGCACGGGCAGTGCTGGGTTATTGTTTTCTTTGTGGTGGATGTCGCAAGTTTGTTTTGGTTCAACGATCTTCGGGAACAGATTCGTGCTTGAATTCCTCGTGCGGCGTCACAAAAAGTGCAGTTCGTGGTGTCGGTACTGACATGACCTATTAGTTTGTGTGATTGAAAGTGCGTTTGTGTGTGGATGAGTGCAAAACCAGGTCGTACTATTCTAATGTATTAGTCGTAAGGATTACAGTGCACCCGTGCCGAAGTAAACCTCAGAAACTGAGAAGATTTGAATACGGTAATAACTTCCTCAAATTAATTTAATATACGTATTATATCATCCATTTCTGGAATTTGTTCTTAAATACCAGGTGATAATAAAGAAGAACTAAGTATCTTGGGGCTTGATCATAAATTTGATTAACATTTAAGGCATTCTGTCAACATACGTTTTGGAAAAATATTACAAATGTTGGCTTAAATCCATGCTGTAAATTTATCCCTTTTCGATTATTGATTTCAGATACTGTATTACAGTGATATTTCGTAATTCCAGTTATAAGACTTCTCTTAAATAAATGTGGAATAAATGTTTTAAAACTATTTCAACTCACGTGTGCTAGTCCATCAAGTTTTTATCATATTATGTTTAATAACATATGTGCATATGTGTTTGATACAGAATTTTTACCAGTGAATGTTATTAACACCGTTTTCAGTAAATGTTGTCCAATTCCGTCCCAATCTAATAATTAGGAAATGGTTTGTTTTTTATTTATGTTCGTCTACTGTAGAAACTCCAGTCCAAAAGGATGACCCTTTTTATATGATATTAATTAACTTTCCATCAGAGTTCATTGGGCTTCATTTCTCAATAATTCCACGGTATTGAATTAAGTTTTGTTATCTTTCGAAATAATTGTTTATATACTTTTTTAAATGTTTCGATCACTTTAATTATCCACTATGTCAGTTAATTTTTTATCATTTTAATTAGTGTATCAATAATGTTACAGTACAAAGAAAATTTTATTGATATTATGTTCTTACTTATAGATAGATTTATAAAAATTATTTTATAAGGGCAGCTACTTTTTGTCAACCCGAACACAATAATTAAAATTTAATGCCTCGTTAGTAATGTTAGTGAAAACCAAGGCTGAAAATAAAAAAATAAAAAGTCGATTTGGTCCAAGCTCTACTTGCCGCAATTAGTGTTCTGTGCCCTCAGCCTCCCACTTAAATATTAATAGTGATGCTCTCTGACTATGGGCTTAAAAGGGGCTCGACTACCCGCCGTCGAGATCGGGTATGCTCGGAGCTGAGTCAACTGAGCCAAATTAAAAATAAATTTTGAAACACGTGCAAACATAATGACAAACATTTTTCCTTACATCGTGAGAAATATTTTTGTCGAAAATGTTTCTTCTAAAACCAATGAGTTCAGTAGTTACAAAGAGGTGTTGTGTCCTCGTCATTATATTTTACAACAATGACTTAAAAAATCATTCAAATGCCATTTATTATTCTGTACTTAATGTGTGTCTTAGATTTTTAGCGTTACTGTAGTGTTTATTATCTAGGCCAGTGTATCAGTTCCAGTCTAAAATCTTCATAAACGATTTTTGGTTTCTTCCATGGATTGATAAAGATATGTCAGGGCCTTATTCAGCCACAACGTCTTAGACAACAGTTAAGGGTAGGATGACTAATAATGATGATAGATGATTTGGTTTTTTAACAAATTTCTTTGGTAGGATTACATTTGATAATTGTTGAGATATGAATCTCATATGTTAGTAATAAATATGATTAGTATATGAGAATATATATATATATATATATATATATATATATATATACATATATATATATATATATATATATATATATATATATCTAAATAATCTGTACAGTCAAAGAAAAGCCTTTGACCGAATAAACGCGAATCTGCCTCAACAAGAGGTTCCATGCAATGGACAGAGTAGGAATTGATTGAAGAACAAACTTTTGAATAACCACTGACACGCTGTCAAATTTTATTGCCTATATTAGCATCACATTCGTTTAGGTACTATTGTGCGGAATATCTACAGCTGCATTTTTATGACGGGTGTATGACAGAGGCGTACAAAGAGAATGGACTCTGTTTTTTCTAATGTAATAACAATGTCTGGTTGTTAGAAGGACGCATTCAGTCATACTTTGATATAGTAAAAACTTATGATTATATTTTAATAACTCAAAATGACAAAAGTTCCGCTACCGTGCAAATTCATTGCTCTTGTTTAAGCGGGAGATGTATTATTTAATGTCCCTGTTATATTCCGTAAAATTATTATTATCGATGATGGATTGTTGCTTTAGGATTAGATAATTGGTAATGTTTTTTAATAATAAAAAAATTGTAATATCTTGTAAAAAGGGTTACTGTAAAACGGTTTTCTAATAATTTCTCTGAAAAACTGTAAAGAACGAAATAAATTTCACTAACGCTGTCAAATTTTCTTTTGAAAGCGGGTTTAGATTTTACGAGCAACTTTGATTGTCGGATTTATTCACAAATTAGTTTTAGGAAATTTTGTTCTTAATAAAAGTTGTAATTTTCTTTTCAGTTTCAGTAAAAAAATTAAATATCGTGGTTATAAGCTTATTAATAATATCTGATTACATGTTATGTATTTTATTTCGAATCTTCCGTCCTGGTTTTTAGCCACTGAATTTTTTTAACACAAATATAAAAAAGTGTATTTTTATAATACATTTACATAATACACACAATTTTCTTGTAACTCATTCATATTATGTTTTGCGTTATTTACTGTTTGGTCCGGATGAGGCTTCTGAGGGATATAATTATTTTTACTAGTGTTTGTCAAGTTATTTTTTAAACTTAAATAAGTTGTAAGTCAAATCTTCACAACTAATGGAGATATGAATACCTAGGCAATGGTCTGGATCACAAAATACCTTTAATACTTTTTAAATTTTTTGTCAATTCTAAAAGAATCATTTTAAGCTAATTCACTCTATGGTTATTTATTTACGATGTATTAGTATTTATTGTCGATGTATTAGTATATTTTGTAGAGCTGTAATTTTTCTATTTACTATATATAAACAAAATAGATTTATCATAGCATAGAAAGGAAAACAGCTCGTTTTGCGATATAGCTTCTTATTCTCGAAAGGTAGTTACCGTTTTACGATTATTCAGTTACTCTCTGCGCCGCAATTACGGAACAAACAAGTTTCGATCTAATGAATATTATGTTTATGTAATATATGCAATTTTTCTAAAAATAATCTGCTCCTAATATTATTTATATTTCGTCGATCACAGATGATTGTAATGAACCAACAAATAAAATTTCAAAGTAAGGCTCCTGCCCCAATCCGTTTTGTGCATATCTTAATTTAAGTATTGGTCATATCTTAATTTTCACATTTTATGTATATACATCCACATATATATTTTATCTCATTCAGAATGAATTTAATTTTACATGAAATATTTCAGTAAAATTTGATTCAACTGTCGATGCGTACACACTAAACACAGAGTGCGCGCGTTTAAGAACTGATAAATAGAAATTGTCAAGTGGGATTCCTTTTAGAGTTCCCTCTAAGATACAGTCTACTTTTACATTGGTCAAAGGCACCCTTCATAACCAAATGTAATTTACTCCCTGAAGGAAAACACCTGGATGCAAAAAATATTGAATATTCATATTGACCACACGCAATCGAAGCCACGGGCAAAAGCTAGTTTTTAATAACGGTGTATTGGGAATGCACCAGACAGTTATTGAACTCAATGTGAATTTCGACGGTTTCTCACTTATTTATTGCTCATTTGCTGTTTTTCAATCCCACGTTCCTTTATTTGTAAACAACTCTTTCCTGCAACATTTTAAATTTATATTGCAGGTAGGCGAGATATATGAACATAAATAAAAAAATCAACGCATCTTTTGAAAAAATAGAATCCAACAAAAATAATAAATGAATTGCAATACAATACTTAGTATTAAATATGGACCATAAACAATACCGAGAACTGTCTCGATATATCTGTGTTTTTTTATGATTGTTTTTTATAATCTAGATACGGACTTAAACGAAGTGGACTTTGTACCAGCGATAAGCTATGAACTAATATTTTATATATTGTGCATTGACTAGATGTGGATACCCGGTTTTTGTCGGATAAATAAATATTTTTATGTGTCTAAAAAAATATACGCCTATATTTTTTGGAAATTATATAATATATCTCTGAAGATATTTAAGACCCTTTTCAATGTTCGCACTATCTGAGTCAAGTTTTATCTACCACTTTTATTTATGGAGACTTCACGCATGAATTCATATTTAATTTGGAATTTGATTATGTGTATGTGTGTGTTGATAAACATTGTAAAAGGATTTAAAAAAAAAAAGAAAAGAAAAAAATGAAAGAAAATACATGGCTACATTCACAATCAAAAACGACGCTACCATACCCAAACGTTATTAGACATTCCCGGGAGGGAAAATGAAGCACCGCAAATCCAATAATAAGACCAAGGGGATTGTTAGCGATAGGTGATTCGAATGAATGATGAACGTAAATGTTTAAATGTAAAATCCCACTAAATTATGATTTTATGCAGCAATATATATTATATTACGGTAATCTTGAGAGCTCTGTGTAAAAGTTCAACGTTATTTTAACAATGCTCTATGATATGCGCCTAAAATGTTGGTTGTACTACTGAATACTTCTTGTTGTTAGCTTACTGAATTGTTCCGGAGAAATGTTCGATCTGACTTATAAGACAGATGACAAAATGTAATTAATTAAGTCGCACCAATTTGCAATTGCAGTTTTCAATAGCGACGTCCAATTGATAATAACTTACAGTAAGTAGTATGGGTAATTCGCCACTTGGAGGAAGAAAGTAGTTTGACATTTTGTCTCATTGTTCCCTTCGAAGAATATATTTTAAATATTTTACTCTGCAGAAATATTTTGTTATGCAACGTGTACTAGTAAAATGCTTTACAAATGTATGAACATTTGATATGAAAGGAACACTTTGCAAATTGTTATTGTGAACATGAAAAACAAACCTGTCAAGCGCCACGAGGGTTCCGTTTGGGCACTCATAAACATTTAAGGGTAGGTAGTATTTCTATTAAGCTATTCACACATACTTGTTTTTCACAAAATAAATATATTGCAACGTATTGATACTATATTAGCTGTTTCGGAAATAATGGGGCAGAATCTCTATTATCACAATTTTTTAAAATCTTTTTTAAATATGAAATTTCAAATTACAAAAAAATATTTATGTATTCCTTATAATACGAACTTTCAAATTATATTTCACATGATATATAACATGAGAAAAAAAATTACTTATCTCCTTTTTAATTGTTACATGAATATTTAAAAAAAATATATGCAAAATATGTGGGTTAGTAAGACGTGTTACTATGCAAAATTTCAAGTTTATACATTGCATGGTTACTGAGGAAATCGGCTGTGAATATGAAAAAAACGTAAATAATCTTTAATAGGCGCGACAATATCTTTCATAGGCGTAAATACTTTACCTAAAAAAAATATACGCCTATATTTTTTGGAAATTATATAATATATCTCTGAAGATATTTAAGACCCTTCTAACAAGTTCATTAAACGACACTACATATGAAAAATAAAAAAATCGGTTTTTAATGTGTCTCCTCCTCTAAAATTTCCAAATGAATATTTTTTAATAATAGCTACTGAGATGTGTACGAGTTAATACGTTTTATTACAGTTCCTACGTCAAGCGGTTTCTGAGAAAAGCGGTTATGATGGAGGGACGGACAGACACGTGAGTGTGACGGTTCCGTTTTCTCTTGTGAGGAATGGAATCCTAAAAAAACGAAAAAATAATAAATGCAACTTTTCGATAAACATACAGATTTACAAATTACAATTTATGATAGATACGAATATTTTTGTTCCAAGGCGGAACGCGATAAGAGAGAGCGTTTCTGTATGCTTTATCAGTCCCGACCTCCGACCTGGCGCTGTAGCAATGCTCTCAAGAGCTCGAAATGAGGACCGAGAATATCTTTATTGACTTACACATTTTGTTATTTGCCCGCCTTTGACGTCCGAATGTTGATATACAAACCGAGTTTGAATAATGTAACTAACGATATCAATATATTGTTTTAATGTGGAACTTAGTATGCCCAACTGTTCAATTCACTAGCTAAACCCGCGTCCTCGCTCTGACCACGCGCGCTGACCATACCGACTATAAATATTTAATTATGTACCTGTAGGTGTTTTATTGTCGGTCATAAGTTACGATTATAGATAAGAGTAACTTTGTTGTAAGTTTTAGAACTAAGCAATTAAAATAACAAATTGAAATTTTATATAGACATGTAACCAAGTTATAGAAGGGAAGTGCTGAACGTTGAATTTTTAATCTGGATGTCAGTTGTGGGGGCCATTGTGTGGGGTATCAAATAAAAGCTTAACTTTTCATTTCATTTAAAAAAATTGTAGTCCCGCCATGGTATCTCGAAAATATAGCTTCGACAAATATTGAAAAAATCATATATATTATAAATAACGTATATGAATTATACATATAATTATACATATGTATATAACGATAATGAATTAGTGAAAAATTGTCGGTATCGCATTACCTAAAATAATTTTTTGGTAAGTAGTATTAACGATAGCGACATAAAGATAATTGATATATAAATTCTTTATAAAAATAAATTAAAGGTATTATAAATTGTTTTCGTATATTCATTATTTATCGTGTGATTATTGCGTTAATGTGACACGGTTTACAACAATGCTGTGGATCCACAGGTTGCGTCCGCAGCGGGACGACGTCTATAGGTACTTGGCTGGCTTTTTTTGTTGTTCTTTCATGGGTTTATTAATTTTAAAGTATTACACGTATATTATATTGTCTCCTGCCTGAATATATTTAAAACTTATGACACCACAATTGCTTAATTAAAAATGTTTAGTTTTTTAAATTTGTTTCTTTTTTCAATTAATTTTTTTTAGTATATAAAACAAAGCAACTAATCTCCAACAAGCATCGTTTGCGTATGTTTCAGTATAACTAAGACGCTATCTTGTTTTATAAATCCCATTTTTTTGTTAATGATGCGAAACATTACTACAGCAATTATATTTATCGTGCTAGGGAGGTAAGATAGATATATGTTATGTCCTCTGGAATCCTTGACTTGAGCTATTTATCATATATATATTATAAGCTTTTTTTTGACAATCCAACTTAGGAAACAGTGATGCATAAGTAAGTACCTATATGTTTTGATTTGCAGACTTGATAAATTTTATTTTAAAGTTCATCCACGATACATGCTTGTTGTGTATGAGTTGGCTCGGTGGCTATAGCTTTAGATTGTACAATTTTGTAATGATAATACATATTTCTGGGATAAGATTTACGGATATGAATTAAATATGTTAAAATATGATTATAAATTCCAATACTAGTTTAATTCCCGTTATAGAGATAACATTTCTTACATTGGTTGGTCTGTACAATAGGTCTGCTAATTAGTTTTTTATTACTTCTTATATTACTGATCTTTAACAAACAAACATATATTTGCATCACTTTAAGTCATTATTTTATCCTAGACTCCCCAATAGTTCAGCTATCTTTTTTACAATCTCAATCCGCGCACCAAGTCATTGAGTGCATTATAGTCAGAAGATAAGGTTTTCCGGGAAAAGGAATAACTAAACGCTCGCTTGTCAGATTGGGTCGGTTGTGATATATCGTTTTTTATATTTATTGATGGATTCGATATAGGAAAATGGAAAGCACGGAGCACTACCCTCGAGACAGGTAGCAGATTGAAATATTTAATTTTGTTCTTATACTTCTTTGAAAATTCTCTTGCGTCAATAAGACAAAAATATCAATCATCAAAATTAAATCGAACTCACCGCACGACAGACATAGCAAAAGACAAATGACTTTGCTTTCATATCATTACGAAGACATTTCTATCGTATCTACAAACTCTTTTTATATTTTCTTTTATAATTGTGGTATGTTAACTATATGAAGCAAAATTGTATGGTTAAAGCGCTACAGATAAATAAAAGTTTATCAGATAACATTTTTCATAATCATCTTCAAACTTTGCCAATTGTTCGAGTTTCACAAACGAGACTGTTATAAGATGACTCGCGTGCCTGCCTGTCACGACCGTTTTTCGCAGAAACCGTTCGATGTAGAAATTTTAAATTTGGCGCAGCAATAAAACACTTTGACCGCACACGTCTCAATGGACAACACACGAAATATTGACATGCAAATGTTATGCAGAGAGGCGGCAAGTAAAATTTTCGAAATTGTTTAATTCCATTTATTGTATGGAGCGTCATCCTAAGTCATTAAAAATATTTTTCCATAATTTTAAGTAGTATATCTTCAAAAATATGCTGAAAAATATGCAAAAAAAATATATTCCTCTTTTATATCGCAAAAAAATGTGTTCCTTTACATATTGTCCTCAATCCTCGCAAATATTTCTTAATAATTTTAAGTAGAAAAAGATATTTTTTTGCATATTTTTCAATATATCAGAAATATATTGAAAAATATGCAAAAAAAATCTTTCTTTATGTATCATCCTCAGTTCTCCTAAAGATATTTTCATAATTTTAAGTAGTATACCTTCAGTAATGTATTAGTAAAATGGTAGTAAGGGTGTCGTACCCACTCCTCGAAAATATGTTTAAATAATTTAAGTAATATCTTCAGAAATAATATATACGCTACGTTCAGGTTACTAAACCCAAAATTATGAAAAAATAGGGTTTTTAAAAGACCTTATAATTTTAGAAAATATACACCAAGTTTTTAGGTCTGCGAAATATATGTGAAAAATTAAAATTTGCAAATAGTTTAATATAAATACTACATACACTTAAATGTTTATAAGTGCCTAAATGTGTACGGAACCCTCGTAGAGCGAGTATTGGTCGTGTTTGACATTTTTACACTTACAAATACTCTTTGGAAAGTACCAAAACATTATTACTCACGAATACTGAAATAGGTTGTCTCGACAGCGCTTAATTAACCGTTATTGGAAACGACCCCCATTTAGAAAAATTATAATTAATTCCTTTTACATGACCTTGTTTATATAAAATGGGTGTTTTTTTCAAAACTGCATAAATGAAAAAATCCTTGATGGCGTTAATTAATTGATGAAAATGTTAATATCAATCGTATTCGATGAATCACAAAGCAAGTTCATAATTGGTAGCGAACTTGTCTATCGAAATACTTTCAATGTTTTCGTTTTATATTGTGCCTTATATAAGTAAACTATCTTCGTCGTACTCTCTGTTTTATCCTTCTTCCACTTTTCAGTAAATGAAAGTATGTACGTTTTGCGTAGATTTACCCATAATATTGGCCTCATCTTAATTAACACATAGTTTAGATCAGATCTACAGTCTACGACAACGCTATGTATTGCTTTTTATAAAGCATTGATTAACTGAAAAAACGATTCTTAAAGCACTCACTTGGCCGAATTTGTCGTTTATATCATTTTTATTTTGTCATATCAATTTTACAAAAGTTTTGGTTCGGGTCAAAGTCCGGACCGGCAACTGGTATTAAATAAATAGGTTTCAGTTACAGAAGAGTACAAAAAATACTACTTCACTTTATTAAAGAAAGAAATCACTAAAAGCTTTTAAATAAATTAGTCAAAGGTTAAGTCTGGCTAAAAGCAAACAGAGCACGTTACGCACAGTTCTCCATTTCAGACGATTATCCGTTTCTCTATTTACTCCTCGCTCGAATCTATGTAACGTAAAATTATTAAAACAAAATTAATTAATTATTATAAAACATATCATCGGGTTCGTGGTAAGAGTAATCGAGTTTTATCCTTAAGTATTTCAGGCGAAGTTTCGGAAGTTTTGTACAATTTTTCAGGGGGTAATTAAATATTCTGAAAATAGAATGATAAAAGAGTCAATAACGATTTGTTACCCTTATTTATATTATCACTGAAGTTGATGCATATAGCTGCAAACTAGAGCATACAATTTGGCTGCAACTTATACTACTAACCCCATGAATTACGTTTATTTCAATAATTTTTAAATAGCAATAATTTATGAATTGAGCATATTTCTGAATTGATGTACCTGTATTGCTTCCGATTTGTAAACCTTTTCAGAAAACGTAGAACAGTGATTAAAACAAATGAAAATGCAATGTTTAAAATAATTTTTGTAATATTTGGAATAGCTTATTGTTACAAGCGTCGATCTTTCACGTTAGCATCGATAGCATGTCGATTAAAGGAATGGTTGCTGTAATCTAGAATTGCTACGAGTCTAAGTGTTCCAAACGATTTTTACGGTATGCGAACTATTCCACCTTTATAAGCGCGGAGCTTTCATGTCGTACCAACAGGTTAAAGTTCACAGTGAAAGCGGATAGGTTAAGTAGAGGTCGTGCGTGGGCGGTGACCCGGGAGCCAGCCAATGGTGATGCTCGCGGGTCGCGACCCCGCCCAATCAACGGCCGCGGCCTCCGCGATAAGGCGGCCTATGTATTTTCATATGACTTCAGATAATTATCCAGTGTACGTTTGATGATAACGGAGACCGATTTCAAGAGTTTCTATGAGTGGAATCTGTGCTAACGGATAGCAATATCCGGCCTAGATATTTAAAAATAGTCCAACGCGTATCAAGAATAGCTAATTGCGCGCACTTTCACAGGGACCTGTTGCTACATCTATTCATTGACATATCCAAGATGGATCTTACGGATCTGGCGCACAATTATTAAATTTGACTCTACAAATATCTTCATCAATTCAATAATATGTTCATCAATAGTTTCTCCTACCTTCAGAGATGAACGTAAAGATTCCACTGTACGGAATGGGAAGAATGCTGAAAACAACTGCCGTATTGGATCCGCCGATAAAACTGAATGAAGTATAAAATGAGACGCTAATTGTCGGTGCTGTAGTGTGTTGCGTCGGTTCTTGATAGAATCGAACGGTTCATCGCGAACACCCGGATTCGATTCCCGGCCGGTCGTCCAGCGGTCAAGAGTAATTATTGTAATCGCGCAGCTACATATCACACATCGGAGCCGACTAGCAGCACTACTGATGCGAGAAGCTACACACTGCGAACATCAACCCACACGTGTAGCCCATCGAGCCTACGTATAACAGTGGACTGAGGCTGTCGATGAGTTCCCCTTTGGCTTATATAAGTTGCGTAGACGGAGATATCCACGTTTATTAGGTAAAAACAAGTCATTATTAGAGTTACTTGAATCTCATTGACATGTCTACAGATGTAGACAGTTAGAACTCAAATGTACAAGAAAAATAAGACTTTTGAACAATGAAGTTGAATGATGTATTTAAAATAGCAAATAACTAGAATAACCCATTGAAATCGAAGGAGACAGAATAGATTTTTCGCACAATATAGCTCGGAATGTTACAAAATTATTATTACAAAGAACTTTTTTACAAACCGAGTGGGATATTACCAAATGCGAAATGCAAATACGAATAAAGAGAAATAACTGCATAATTTTATATATCGGGTGCGTAGCATCGTGTTCTTAATACAATTCGTTTAGGGCAAGCTCCTGCACCATCAAATTAATTTTCAAAGCTTTTCTAAAGCCCAATTTCTCGTTTTCAAATTCTATTAAAATTAGCATTGTAATTTTTTTGCAAAGCTTAAATCTAAAAACAGCAACAACTTTTAAACAAATATATTCATGGATCATGGCCGTGATATATTTGATTATACCTATATGCATTAGTCAATATACTTTATTATACCTATATGTAGTTAGTAGTATCAACCTCAACTTTGAGATGGCAATCCATTTTATTCAGTTATTTCGACAGATATCAAATATCCGAGTTGCTAAAGTAGAAAGGAAAAATAACGGATGGATTATGTAAAGGTGTATCAGTACAGACAATTAAATATCGAAATAAATTAAAATGAAAAAAAAAAGAAAACGAATCTTACGTTCATCTCCTGCGTTTATTTTACCCATTTATTTCCCCCTATGTTGATGATTCAAATGAACTAGTAACATTAACGTTGAATATACACATACATGTAATGTTATGGGCTTTGGAGCTGTTCGCTAAACTAGCTCATATGTAATAAGGTTTAGCCTCCGATGCTCAAATTCTGACTTCATCAGACAATAGTTATATGATAAAAATTTCTTATGCCGTGATATCCTCGAAATATTGTATTTTAAAATTTTTATCACCGTTTAAAAGTTTGAATGACATGACATGAATGACAACAAAATGTAACAATTTAATATTCAACAATTAAAATTTTGTATTTTTATCATTACTTTTTAATTAAAAAAGTATTAGGCCAGCTTAAATCAAATTTGAATCTGCGCATCTAGACTCAAATACCTTGCGGATAAACTAAAAGTGAATGTAACTATTATTCGACTATACATTTCAACGCATATTTCTACCGATCTATTGTATGTGGTTACATTTTAAATTACATTTAATTACATTTATGACAGGTGAAATAGGAACGAATTCGCTTCTATACGCCGAAATAAGAGTAACATAATGACAAGATTGCCGCGGTTCGCATAAGACGCTGGGTGGCGGCGTGGGGTGGACGAAAATCAATACACGTTGCGGTCGCCCGCAGCTAGCGCCGGGCGCGCCGACAGACCGATCCGTAGTCGCGGTCAATCAAACCTACTCGTCTACTGGTTCTGTTAAGTGGAAACTTGTAATTTATTATATTCTCCGCACATTTGTATAAACAGGGATTACGTTTTCTTTATTCGTTTAGGTAACCATGCATTTCACCCATGAAAATGTATATCAATGCGGTTTATTAATCGATCAATAATATCAAAAAGTTTGATATTTGATAGTCAAAGGCGAAAGTCAATTTTCGAGTAATGTCTCCCTCGAAATATGATATATTTTCTGCACTATAATCACCATAATTTCTATAAATATGTATATATATATATATATATATATATATATATATATATATATATATATATATAAACCATCTGAAATATGTATGTAGTGTATTTTGGAAAGTTAAGTTATCTTCGAACGGGGATTCTGTTCTAGTTCGTTCCTCAATCATTAGATGACGATGGAGATAATGTTCATATCGAGCCACATCTACTAACAGGTGAATTTCGGATTTAAGCACTTGGGTTTATCGAGTCGTTGGTTAGTGGCCATCTAGGTTAGTGTCCACTTACGCTTTATCGAACCTCACATGACGAACTTATTATAAAAAAATTTGCTACGATTATCAAACGATTATCTGGAATAATGATGTGTTATCCGTTCATGTGTTTTGTCGCACTATTTAGAACTTCACCGGTTTATGTCAACCGATTTTGAAACGAGTTTTTTACCTGTCTGTTAAACTCTCCGTGACAGATATAATTATATATTAAATTTCTATATTAAGTTTCCATTTATATATTACTTTTCTATATTAAGCTTCCATACCAAATCCACCATATTGAACAAATTTGAAAAGTGTTGTGTTAAAGTAGAATTAGAAATAAAGGATATATTAGAAGTGACCTGACATCTGCCCCATTCTGGCGATGAGGTAGAATTAATACGAGACCACAATTGATTTGGATGAATTTCACAATGAATTTCGCGCATAGGAAGGAATTGAAGAGTTAGGTAGTCGACTAGTTCTGTATTTGCTGTTTTAGCAAAAGGTTTTTGAATAAAACTTTAATTAAAATCAGTAGAGAATACGCTATAAAAATTTATTAAAAATTATAAGTGACTTTTGCGTTTCCAAATTGAATGGCAGTTATAAGGTGAAGTCATTTCCCCATGTCATCGGCTGCTGCAGAATATAACGAGAATTTTTGTTTTTGTCTAAACGTTAAGATTAAATATTTATAAATGCGTCAATTTTTTAAATTAACAACTATTTCTTTAATTTACTGATTTAAAATATAATGAATAAATTATTTAATAACCGAATAAATTATTTATTTGAACTTCTTAAACTTAGCCCAATTAATTTTACCTCGACAAGAGGTTAGTTTACTGCCACCAAAAAGATAAATTTGAAAAGGGACCAAATTTTGTAAATCGAGTAAGAGGGATAAAATAACTGAGTTCGAAATGGATGCCAAATTCTGTTAAAGTTCCTTGAAACGTTCAGAAAAATAACATTGTTTAAAAAATAAATAATACTTGCTTACTGATCTTTAACTTTACATGTTTTAATATTTTATATCACGAGTTATAAACAAATGGCTGGTAGAAAACAACTTAAATTTATATTTTGAGGATTTCACGAGTATGGCAAGGGAGGTTAACGTTTTTTTTAAAATTATTTTTTAATATCAGCCTATTAATTCAGGGTCCACGATTGCCAAGAAATCAATTTCCTTAAAAAAATTAAAAAGTGTCTGTATAGAGCATACTACGTCATGCTTGAGAATTTAGACCAGCCTGCTATCAGACAAGTCATGACATAAATTTCAGTTGAAGAATGCGTGATTGAAAGCAGAGGTTATACTATTAGTATTCCTAGTCACCAGTCTACTAAATTTCTTATTTTTACTTTTCGCTTCAATTTTTTCACGAAGTCAGCATTGTATTTTTTTGTTACTTGCTATTTTTACTTCCATCCTTTAGTGATTATCTATAATTCTCAAGATTTGCATTTGTTTATCGTTCTTTTATAGAATGAACAGGTAGAAATTACGACAATAAGGTAATTTATAAGGTGTCATGCCCTGGAACCAAATATGTCATAAAAATCTATAGATTTCTTAACTGGTTTGATTTCTTCAATGGGTTGGGGGGGAGGGGTTTGGGTTCCACGATAAAAATGGTTTTCTTAGACAAAACCATATTTACGTTATGTCATAGATATCTTCACCAACTATTCAAATTCATAATAGCAAAATGTTAATTCTGTTAAAGTAAAGTCAGTGCCAATATATTATTCATAGGGCTGACTTTATTGTTATTATTATAATAATTTTAAAGGTAATTTTTTGTTTGAATTCATAGTCACATGGATATTCTCAACACACTATATTTATAATTTTTACCTTTCTGTAGCATAATTAATACTTACATTATTGGATGTGGCCCATATTATTAGGAGTTATATACCAAGTTTAGAGGAATCTTCAAAAATCGGTTGAGACGTTTCGTTGCTATGAAGAAATGAGGAAACTCCTATAGTTACATGCATGAATACATAACACTCCTTTTTACGCGGTCGTACAAAAGAACGTAGCAATTTTTAAAGTGTTGAATTTAAATATAATGACCAGTTTATTTGAAGTATAATAAATCAGCACTAAATTACTTATAACTAAAATACAAATATATGATTTATATATTTGATTTTCTAAATAACTTACCATTCCTATAGAAAAAAACACACACACACTGGCGCACGAATGCGCGCGCGCCCGCACGCACGTACCTATATATATACCTTGATTTGGGAGTTACTTAGAGAAAAAGACATACGGCAGGTGTGAAAATTTTTTAAAACGTACAATGGTTAGGTGAATTAAATTTCATAGCATTCGTTCATCTCTTCACTAGGCATATGGGGAGGGGGAGGCGCAGGCTAATCCGGAGTGTGCACGCATCCCGTCGTAATTTTCTAGTTCGCATAAAGAAGTTTGATTGTAGTAGGGCAAGCGCTGAATGCGGAACGAAGGAGATTTAATGTGCCGGCTATCTCTGCGCTGGCTGATGTGTAGATAATAGATCTGTTGTAGATGCGTGAATATTTCGTGTGTTTAGATGTAGTTTTGATCTGAGGAAATCTGCATGTATAGGATTTTATTGCAATAATCTATGCAAAGAAGTAATCGCTTTATTTCACTTTGGTTTACAACGGAACTGGCAGGAGCGTGAATAACGTGTGATATAAAATCTACCTATTATTAAATAATCATCTTTAGGGTAGGTAGGATCGATGTAAAATTGTAGGTCCCATAATTTGCAATGCGCAGAGTTTATACTTTCACAGCGGAGCTTTGGTTCTGATACCAAATGAAGAAAAAATATCTCCTAATGAATAACACTAATTGTATCAGGCGGTATATTAAAGTAGAAATCCGACTAAAGTTAATAAATGGGCCATTAAGACATTATGTCCTAAAGTTGGCCTATTTTCACCAGCTTTACATAATTTTACTGTTAATAATTTTCACCTCATTAATAACTCCTAGTACTTCGTTTAAAGTAATATTAAATGCATTTCACGTTGTACTTAGCCCGAAGATTATAATAATAGTTCAGGTAAGTAACAGAGATACGTAAATAGTGAACATTTTTGTATTTTTTTTTTTTGGTGGATGACAAGGGAGTTTTCTCTTAAACTGATCGGAAGTCAGGAGATTTACTAAATCTGCCATTATATATATTAACCAAATTCATAAAAATTCAGCGCCACGACTAACTACAATGTCTTACACTTTAACAAATATTGGGGTTACAAAAAAATATACAAGTTAGACTAAATTTATGTATAATTTAATTACATACAAGTTTATTAAAAGCCAAAATTTTTCCTCCTTTGGCTTATGAGTTATGTTGCGTAAACTATTTCTGTAAAGTTTTAAAACGCTGCTACTTCAACGTTATATTAACCGTATGAAAAAAAAATATTTGAAATAAAAATTGTAGAGAATTAATTTATCTATAAAAAGACACACAGTATTTTTATTGTAAATCTCACCATTTATGAGATATGATATAATTCGCGTTTTTAAAAATGGCTGATTTAGCGAACTTCCTCCACGCCTCCCGCCATTTTTGAAAATGTATTGATCAAACAATAATTTAAAAAAGTGTGCAGTTTTTAGGTTTTTTGACGTAATATAAACATTACCAGATTCCTGGACTATAAATAGTACCTTTAATAAACGGAAAGAACAGTTACTTTCTGTAATCGAACATATCTTCCTGAACTGGTTTAATTTTACTTTCCAATTTCATGTGATGCGCTGTCATCGTCTGCTTTGGGTTGAGTTGCCAAATGAACGGGAATTCGCCTAGAGAGTATTAAAATATTTTGTTGGAGCAAAACGTTTCATGTAGCGACAACAAAATGTTAGTCATGACAAAATTTTGTGCTTTTGCGTCAAATAAGTCGTCAACCATTTATTTTCGCCGTCATTTGTGCAAGGAGCGTTTCCAATTCTACAGGTTTTGTTTGAATTTAGTAACAGTTTAAAAACAGGTTAAATAGGTAAAAGAAGGTTAAATAATAATAATTATTAACGTGAAAACTATTTCAGTGTAATTTCTCATTTTCTCAAAACTCTCCGCCGTTCTTCTTCCTAAATTCACACGTTGCAGGCGTAAGGCAATTTGACATCTTATTATTAGATTACAATATTGATGTCAGATATTTTACCTACAGCTACTTAGTGTGGTCTAAAGAGAGCGTGTCTTCCGACCCCGCGGTACCTTCAATGCTCACAAATATCGTTTCGAATTTACATTTTTAACCTGATAGTTTGCCAGTATTCCCCTCATCTTTTTTATCTTATAACAATAGGCTATGAAGCATTTCAATAATACATTGTATTCAATGTTTAATATATTGCTCGCCTAAAATATTAGATTCTTAACGAAAAAATCCGTAAATTTGTTCAGAATTAAATTGGTGATATTAATAATAGAGAAATAAACAGCAACTATATAATTGGTTAAAGTGCAAACTAAAAAAAGTAAAGACAAATACGTAAATGTTATAATTTCCCAATTAATTCTTGAATTAACTGTTGCCACATAACAAAATGATTTTTCTTTGTTTGCACGTTCATTATTTAAAGTATAAGTAATATTTCTTTCTATATTGATTTAAATGATTCTGTACTATCTGTGCTACTAAGCAATTGGGAGTATTAGAATAATTCAACCAGCGGAGAGCGTCCGGTCACCTGCTTTTGATTGAAGGAAGTAATTACGGAGCACTCACAACGTATCAGAGGGGACGACCGGCCGGCTCCCGCGGGACACCGAGCGGGGGCGCGGCAATATACACGCGTCACAATTCGATTTTTGACGTCGTAGAAATTGCTTGCGACAACTCGTTAAATGGCCTTACCCGTGATTTCTACCCCTTCATAATATTTTGATGTAATTAGAATTTCTTTAATAGTCTTGCTATTGGGTAAACGTAAGGTACTCGTACTAGCAAACATATCAATAAATATTGAAGATCTACACTCTTACTTACGTAAAGATGTTTAAGTACTACTTAAACATCTTTACTTTTAAGTACTTTTTAACGTTCTGTTGTTCCTTTGGAGAGCTTTTATGATTTCATTCCTCTTTCACTGCTAACATCCGATAATTATAATTAGTAGTAGTGCAATTCTGAATATACACAAATAACCTGAACTCAAATGTAGATTTATGGTGAAAAAGGTAATTATTTTATGTAAACTTGAGATAACTAAAGGTACAGCGCATTTGTAGTATAACGGCAGCCGCGTACAATTTAAATGAATGCGGTTGAGAATGTCGTTGTTTACTTTAGTTAGCGACCAAATCCGGGAGCCGAATCCAACGGTTGGATCAAGTGGCCGAATCTAGTCCACTCTGCAGCGGCGGTATAATAGAAGAGTTATTAAGGGAATTAACGCGGAAAGGGCGTAGCAGATTTTAGGCGCAAAAATATATAAAGCGGCGTAATATATTTGAACTATTCGTTCCGTTGTGTAGTTGAGTGTTGTCAACCGTACGGACGCCGACTCGTGTGAACGAATTATCTTGAAAAGTCTAATTATGCAATCCATCGCCTTTAAAATAAGTTTCTGAAATTTAAGTAATTAAAATTATTCTCAGTGACTATTACACTGCATGGCTAACCGTTCCCCAGTGTTTTAGTTTTTTTTTTCATTTTACCTGAATTTTTCTACATATTTGCTTAAATAATACATTAATTTGTAAACTACTAGAAGGCTGCAGCATACAGACGAATAAACTGAAACTGTATAATTTGCATTTACAGTTTGGACGAAACGTTAAACAAGTAAATGAATTTTTTGAATTTATTTTTGAAACTGTGTCCAGTACTCTTTTATGCATTTCTTTAACTTTTTACTTACACAGCAATCACTTGAAAAAATTATCAATTTCAACCAGTACGAGAAAAGAACGCAATATTTATAAAAAGCGCCCCGACTCGAAGACTGTATGTAGGGCGACGCCCATCTGCCGCACTCCACTAATTAGGAGGGCGCGCAGTGTTTGCCCGCTGTTAGTCTGATTGTGTGCTCCCGTTGAGCCGCCTGTGGCTTCATTAACTAAATTCATGAGCAACATAGGCAGCCTTTCAATCTAATTAGGTATGCTGCGTGGATTGGGCGTGGAAATGCCGCAAATTTAAAAAAAAAATTCTGGACAATACCTTTTCCACGTAAGCAACACGTACAAATCGAAAAAGTTTAAATTTAAAGAATTAAAGTAATGGTCTAATATAGATGGATATCTTTTGGTCTATTTGTCAAGAAATAAGGATGTGTACAGAACATTATTTTACATGCCCTTGTATTTTTACGACTACGTTATTAGACAAGTTATTTTGTAGTATTTTAATATTAAATATTTCGGTATATATTCCGTACTAATCTTAATAATACATCAAATATCCATGTCACGATATAAGACTTTAGCAATTCTTAATAGTCTGCCAATTTATTATATATACATATTAAAAAGCAATAGATTTACAAAGCAATATTTTTCAAAAGCTAGACAGAAGTTGATTAAATACATTGATTCTAAATCGTTTGGTTGATTTTCTGTCATCCCTAATAGTGATTATCTTATAACAATATAAGGATTTTACTCTGGATATTGATTATTGATCCATCTTATACACAAAACTATCATCTATATCATGGCAATTCCATTACTGAAAGTAGTATAACAACTACAAGAAAATTGGATTAAAATAAATAAATATGAACTGATTGTTTCTTACCAGCCACTTAGGTAAATTGCCTTAAAATTAAATAATAACCGCAAATCAAACAGGATCTTTAAATGTTCTTACTTATATCACCATTTCTTGGATAAATATACTCTGATTTTGCTATTAACTTTTGCCTAGGAATTTAAAACTGCAGCCAATGTCATTTATTAAATTAGTTGGAATTTAGTAAAATTAAGATCATGACAAAACTTAATATAGTACAACATCTTCTATTATCAGCAAGCTCATTACCTCACCTTACATATCTTCGAAGCGGTCCAACCTCAATAGCTACCAGCGGCGAGGTTTTATCGCAGTACGAGCGACACAGGCTGCTTCTCCTAAGCCCCAATATCTCAGCCGCAAAATACGCCTTCACCTCGCTTATCGCGAGCGCCCGCTGGCCCGCGATCGCATCGCAGAGATTTATGAACGGAAAGTAATTGCGAATGGAAATGCGGTGCGAAGTGGCGTAGAGCGTATTACTGGCGACGCGAGGGAAGACGAACAAATGGCCCGAGAGATGACTGCGCCGATAGCGGTGGACAGGCGCGGGACGAGGAAAGGGTAGAAAGGGTGGGAAAACTTGTAGTTTCCTGTTTTAAATTTAAGGGCCAATAAACTTGTCATTGTTACTAGTTTAAAGAGACTTACTAGCATCGGATGTAACCGAGATGAATTGAAGAAAATTTAATGAAGAAGAATTATTGTAATAGAACTTAGAAAAATCCTTTGAAATGAAGGATCAATATGCTTTGCGGTCGTAATATATACATGTGAACAGGTCGTATAAATACGTAAGGTACAAAATTTATTTAACTTAATATAATTTCAACAAAAGCTATGAAACTGTTTCTGTATTTGCTTAACGTAATAGTTGCTTTTATATTCTTAAAATTTAGTTATACTTAGGCGACGGCTTATAATACAACAATTTGTAAAGTTTAAATTAATTAATTGAATAGGCTTTTCCGAACAAATGGAGTGAGATCTTGCAATATTTTATCAACGCATGACTGTTAGTTCTGAAAACTGACTTTTATTTAAAGAAAATATTTATTAATGTCTTAATATTTTCTATTTAGATAAATACATTACAAAAAATACAAATCGCAATTTTCGTTAAATTGTAATCAATAAAAGTTTGATTTGAATTCATCCAGTTTTTTGTTGTTTTATTACTTTACCTTGGAGGTTCACTACGCCCGATCAATATTTATCTATAACTATAGGCACGATAAAACTTCAAATTAATAATATACTAACGTAAATATATAAGATATTTCACCAATTAATTATTTATATATAACGATTCAAATTCAATACAAATAGAACATATTTCTAAAAAAGTATTTTCGTTAATCGTAATCAAATCACAATTTGCGGATTTATTACCACGTAATTGACAAATAAATGTTTATATCTTTGAATACCAGGGAAAATTAGAAAAAATATAATCGGTTCTATACAGTGGAAACAAATACTACGTGAAGTACAAAACGGTCCAAAGTACTAGTGAAAGTGAAAGAATTTATGAAGGCTATGCGAACTCAAGAATTTGTGGATACTAAGAAAGTAAGTTCACTCAACGATAACAGACATATTACTATTAATGGTCTGATGTGCATTGGATTGAACCATTAATTGATATAGTAGAAACCTTTTATATACGTGCAATTATCTACATCGGATTCGTGCAGATTTCAGATCGGCTCTCCAACATTTGATAGTCTGTAGCCTGATCGCGCCGGAACAAAGGCGTCCTATAAATCGTGTCTGAGTTACAATTAGTGAATATTCATCGATTATAACTTAAAATAAATGAAGTTATCCTACTGTAAGTACAACTTCGTGCATTCTTCGACCACGGCAGCTTCACTTATTTTGTTTTATAAAAATCAAGCAATGATTACGTAACCATTATTAAAGTTTTTGTTTCTAATGTTCCTTTATGAAGTATAATAGATTTAACGACTTTTTTTAATTTTTTCACTTTAATAAGTAAATTTATTTATAGATTTCAGTATCTGTAGTTCAAATGAATAAAATGATCATTTTATTCTTAATAATTCTAAATTTTATCAAGATACGTTTAAGTAATAATAGTATATTTTAATTCATTGTCACGTTTGCCAGTTGCAAACATTTTTTTTAAAAAGGCAAAAATACTTAGATTATATTTTTCTTTTAAATTGAAACAAATATATCGGAAATGTGTAAAATCACTCAAGGAATTAAACGGAATATTTTTAGACGTTAAAACATACTTGATATTGTGTTTGAATAATTATTATATTTCTCTCTATATAGAGAATTTATTTTATCAGAAAGTGATGAATTGAATTACTCGTAATGCTTTGTTTTCTTATTGAGGGTAAATTGTATGAGTTCAAAGAACACAATTTTATATTAGTCATACATCTAAAAATAATATGTGATGATTCGAAGAACGAGTTTCGCTTTGGAGAATTTAAAAGTTCTACGAGAAGGCAATGAGTGTATCACGAAAAAACACTGGACCGATTTTAATGAAACTGCATTTTTATATCTTCGGCTTAGTCAACATGGAAGCAATAGCAATCATTGGCTTTATTACCCAACTCTAAGTTTTACTACTCCATTACCGGACAGCTAAATCTATTTCTCTTAGAAGCGATCATGATAAATGTATAGTTTTATAATTCTCCACGAAATGGAGGCATTTATTTTAGGCATTATGTTTTATTTCATTATGGAATTGATACCCATATATTAGTAACGACAGTGTCATCACCTTCAAAATCTATACCGTTCTGCTAAGTGCACCCCAGAAGAACTAAATTTAAAGATCTAAAATCATATAATATTTATCGCGCGAAGAACCGGTAAAATAGCTAGTATAAAAATAATGATAAAAAATAGCATTCCATGTTACGTTCAAATCTGAATATCTTAAATTTAATCAACGTAATTTATTTTGAGAAAATTATGTTTGTATATTTTTTCTCCCACTAGTAAATGACTTGTTTTAATCAATTTTAAACAAACTTTTAACATGATAGCAAAACTTTTTTCCTTATATGTATATATGTATATATATATATATATATATATATATATATATATATATATATATATATATATATATATACACTGCATGCTAACCTCCCATTCAACATTCAAATTAGATCCCCTCAGATTTTAACTCTACGAAGAACGACACGAGGATAAACTGATCCGGATGTTCGATAAGTCCCGCGGTGGGATCAGAGGGTTTACACGAACCTGTCGACGCAGTGATCCCAGCACGGGTGTGTTCCAGGTGTGTGTGGTGTAGGGTTACTGCGTTACTAGCAAAATGAAGAAAATATTTCTGTCATTATAATAATTTCTGCGTTTATTATTTTATAGACTAATAGAACACTGCCTTAAAAAAAATGGAAATTAACATTTCTTTGCATTTTACATAGAGGTGAAAGACCTCTAAGTAAAATTTAGCCAAAGAAAGAAGTCGCTGGATGGTAGGGAGCGGAAGAGATTTGAAGAATAGGATAGACTGAAGAGATGATGACTCTTTTATTGATATGGTATTTTAAAAATGTTATTTTGTACATCTTAAAACTCTGAATAATAAAGATAAAAAATTTATTTATAATTTTTAATTCCTCTATGTCATAAAACTCGTCACCAAGTATGGCATCTCCTTTAGTAACCCTTTTTTATGTAACTTGATTGCATTACACATTACTCTATTTTTATCTGCACATTTTTTTTATATTTAGCTTCCGTATATTTTTAATTAGATGAAATTAATATTTATCTTATAATCAAATGAAACAAAATATCCATAAACTAAACAAAATTTATTAAGTAATTAAGCACATACAATAGGAAAAAATTATAAAACTATCAAAAAGAACCATTTGAATATAAAATGGAAAAATACTTTGGAATATCAGAATATAATGCTTACCATAATATTAGTTAACCATAGATAACAAGATAGTGACGTCATGGGACGCACATAGACCGTCGATAACCGAAGCCGGCCTATTTTTCGGTAACTGTTACTACTTGACGTTTCGTGGGCTGTAGGGACCAGTACTTAATCGATTATGGTGGGGTTTCGTTATGAAATTCGGGTTAAATTTTAAGCTAATTATAGTTTAGAAAAGTTGATTTTGCCGTTTCAAAGGCGAGACGTTTTTGATATAGCAGCTAAATTCGCGGTAGAAATTAAGTTTAAATAAATTGAGGTGTAAATCTTGGTCATTTCATTAAAAACTTTAGGTTGCATAAAGATTACCTTACGCTATTCGGATATGTCACCCTCGTGTATTGTTTTCTAGATTATATTTTTTTCTAGTAATATAGACTTTTCGCCGAATAACACATTGTTTAACTTCTTCAAGATGAACGAATTAGTTTTTGTACAAGTAATTTTACGAGTTATTTCCACCCTCCAATTGATAAGCCCTCGCGACTTAACCTAAGCCTCGACGTTATCTAGCTCTAAACGCCCGTCGCCGTCAAGGGTTGCAACAGCGCTATGCAAATGTCGAGATTAGACCCCCTCTGCGAGTCAAACATTACGCGGGATTAGCGGAATCGTGTCGCTTCTTGATCGTCTTGTCTCTTTTGTGCCAGTGCTAACTCACCAGAAATATAAAATCACTCAATAGAAACCAATGGGGTTTCTATTGCATTGAAATAGTTATCTGTTTTATTTTACAGTTTGCATAGTGAAATATCTTTTTATCAGAAGTTGAAAGGTTATGCAAACCATGTTCATATTGTGAGAATTGTACTGTAACAACCGTCGTACAAAAATGTTAAGAATACTATTAGTTCTTCTTTATAAGGAGATATTTTCTGAATAAAAACTTCAGCATATGTTTCGGCCGATACTAAATTAAAAAGGTAAAACAGGTTTCGAGATTCTGTCTCAGGAATAGAGCTTCTGTCGGTAATGGACATTGACCCAAAAAAAGGAAAGGCAAAAAAATATAGCTTTAAACCCATTTGTTTTAAATTAAAGCCAAAAAGAAATAAAGGAAAGGAAGGAAAGGAATTTTTGTTGATTATCGACAAGTAGTGAATTAACCACCTTGCTAAAAATATTATTTAAATTATGTTATTATAATATAGCATGCTAGTTAAAAACGTTTCTCAAAGATTTTTATGAAAATATTTCGTCTTAAAAATTAGTTTCTATGTGTAAATCCATTTTTGAATTATAAAAAAAACAAACGTATGGACAAGCAGACTGAAAAACTTTTTCTACAATGAAATTTCCTCATCGTTTTGGTTATACTCAAGTCGTGGAGATATTTTAGTATTCGAAAATTGCAGGGTAACTTTCAAGCATACATTTTAATATACAAAGAAACTATTTTGAATTATTAGATTTTTGTAAAAAAAATGAAGAAAACAAATATTTAATTCCTTAATTTTGGTCTAATTTAAGATTAAAGATGATTATTATATCTATTTTTAAAAACATTTTTAAAAGTATTGAAAACACCAAGATTGTTAACAATTTTAATACGTATTGAAACACTACGCTATTGTACACTGACGAAAGTCAAAACGTGTTTTTATGACTAAACAATGGTGACAATTATATATATTATGTACAAATTAAAAAAAATTGACAACATTATTAACGTGACTGAATATCTCGTATGGTTTATACCTTTACTTTCGGGTAAAAATAATGGAACAATTCTAGTTCACTTCCCGTGCATTAAAATAATTTTATTTATGGTACAATAGTCATGAGTCATTTTGGTTCTGTCGAGTCTATTTAATGTGGATTGAAGCTCCGTGTAATCTTTGATATTCATCAATATCAATATCAAAAAGCGGTTTAATACGCCTTATAAGCGTTTCTTAGCATAATTGAATATCTGTGCTGCCGATGAAGTCATCATATATCTCTTTGATTTGTTTTCCGATTTTTCTAGGCACGGGTTTCAGAAATGGAGGAGCGGTGATAACAGTTTTCATTACGTTTTTGAAGGTTTTATTCGAAAAAAAATTGATATATGTTTGTATGTATCATTTTTAAATTTGACTAGTGATGGATGTGCTAGTAACAATGAACGTCGCATTTATTTTGTGAGTATTCCATTGTGGACGTGTGTACAAGCGATGAAATGTTATTGAAATTCTTCGTAACATGGCAGTTACGAAGGAGTTTAAAAAAAAGAAGAGTAAAAAGTATGCGATAGTTAACGTTGAAAAAGTTGCGGACGGTGGTGAAGTGAAAATATACTCGTTTATTGAAAACTTTTTCGTAACATTAGAATTTAGACGTAAGGAATTTTTTCTTTTATGTAAGTCTAAAAATATTATTCTTTCCAAGATACGAACGTATTAATTTTTGGATTCAAGCCAGCCCAATAACTTACCAGGAGGACTGAAGAAATAAAAGTATAGTTACTATATACTTTTTAATTTAAAAATTGCAGCAATGTTTTTCATTACTTCAATTTTGTGCTAATTTTGTCCAGATATTTACAACTAATCTACTGTCTAAATGCTAAGCTTCGTACTCTTAGCTCAATTAGAAGTGACTAAATAGCTTGATCAGATAATCGCGTAGAATGTCTCCATAAACGTTTCCAACGTCAACATTTATTCAAATAACAGATAGTTTGTGGGAACAGATATTATATAAACACCGATGACATACTGCGACGGTTTCACGTTTATGGCAATGAAACGAAGGTATTCATAAGAAAAAAATTTAATGGCCAATGGAAGTACACAAAGTGATCAGAGATTCCGTGACATGTAAAATTATAATAGTAATAGAAGGTTGAGATATACCAGAAAAAAATGAAGATGGCAAAAGCATTATGACAGTTTAACAACTTTCACACTATAATTTAACGAGTTTAAGTGCGTAATAAGAAATTTGCTCGTTTGTAATATACCTATTTCATACGAAGACGCATATCAGATGAATGCTGAGAAAATATTGATAGAAAAATATTGCTTTTTTTATTTCAAAATGTACTGATTTTCTTACTTTCTTTCAAATTCAGTATTGGATGCATTTTAAATACTGAAGAGCCACTCTTTTTTATATTATTAAATCATTTGATAAAACTGTAAATAATTATTTTCATAAATGGGGCTTACTGGAAGCAATTTGGTATTTTTTCTACTATGATGTACTCTGCAATATTAAATTTATTTTATACAATTTACTAAAGATACCGAATTTAGTAAACTTGATCGAAAATATTCGCCGACCAGAACCTCATGGCGCCGATATTGTGTGACAACTTACGAGTATTCATGCAACTTGCAATACCGACGTAATCACCGGAGTTTTATTTGCACAAAATGTCCGCCTCGTAGCAATAGAGTTTGACACGCATATAGAGAAAAAATGTATGATTTATTAGATACAAATATATTTAAAAAGAGAATTTAATTACTTTTAAAAATATATTTACTTCATTTAATTTAGAAGATATTGAAAAAAAAATGGATGAAAAGGTAGAATCTAAAACTTTACATTTAAAGGATGATGAGCTATATCGTTGTGGAGTAGTGCGATCGGGAGTCCGTGTTCGACAAATAGAATCTGAAAAGGAGAAAAAGGAAAACCATCTACAAAAAGAAATGAAATAAAAATAATAAAACCAATGGTGAAAAGTATTAAGGTTTCGTTTGGATCCAAGTTTAGAGTCCTTAACTCTGGCGCTGTCGTTAAAAAAATTCGCCAAGTCTTGTAATTTAGCAATCACCCAGTGCGGATAAATCTGCCATACGTACTCGTATTTTCCTACTATCCACAGACTTGATTCCATATGAAATAATACTTGGCCCAGTTATTATTACATATTATATTTCATAAATGCATTGTCAAATAGTTTTACTACTTGCGTGAATAGCAATGCAAGTTCCTTACAGGAACTCTACTGAAAATAAAAAAATTATAAAACCATAGACAATTATTTTATTACCACCTTTTACATTACATACTCAAGCTCCCCGTGGAACATTAGTCATGAATTTAGTTTACTTATTTGAAGGTAAATAAGCGCGGTTAATGACGAGTTATATCAAAGCTAACACCTACAATAATTGTTCACCTTTCTTTCTAAGAGAATGCTCCGACATGTTTACTTCCCGTTCGGCAATAGTCTTGCACCAGTTTTTATGACAGACATGCCTGTATCTTCCATATAATATGTTCGTAATAATACAAAAATGCCTTCTTTTTAGTTTAATGGTAGAATGGACATTTTTTTGTGCTCCACCATTTTAGCTTCTTCTTGATAAAAAAACGATTGCTATTAACCGAAAGATATTTTTATCATTAATTTAGTGCTCGAGCGAGCCATTTTGATTTTTTCTAAAGAATGTTTTTTTTCACGTAAGCGCGATTAAAGACCAGCTGCATTACAGCTGAAACAGAATATTCATTTATTCCTTTAATCGACTTCCCCTTTCAGTTTTACGAAATTAATTCCTTTATTGTGAAATAAAACCTAAACAAAATCTGAATAAAGGTAAGGTCAGGAGTATATCTCATCTTGCCTCTTTTAATGTTATGCAACAAAAAAACCAAATTATAAAATAACAAATATATCCAGAAATATTCTCACATAAATATTTTATATCCTCTCTTTCAATAACTTGTACGTTTTTAGTAATTGTCATATTACTTAAATAAGTTTTCACAAGAAAAACCCAGCTAAATTTTTTTTCTAACTGTGTTAACTGTTTTCTTCCACGTTCACGCTGCTGGCTGATGTAGACAATTGAACGGATACCAAGGCGCGAACATAAATGTTCCTTTAAAACGTAAAATAGCGATTTTATAGTTACGTGAGATCAAATGAATTTACACGTCGAACTAAAAATGTTTTTGGAGTCGGATAGAAAAACAAAATGTAATTAATGCCCATTTGTTGAAAATTATGTTTTAAATAGCGTTTTGGCAATAATCAAAATATGGTCTACAATTCCACGACCAAGATTTTGTTGTATTACAATATCTTCAGGTGGGCTATTAGCAAAGAACTTAAAGAAAGTAGAAATAATACTACATCACGTAGTTTCATTGAATTGTGAATAATGAATTTCTATAAAATTAACGCCAAATATAATAATATTACATACACATTAAACCGTTTTGTCCCATTCAATTGGAGTGTTACCATGTGTTGTGTGAATTGTTATTTAAAATTATAAGTCTGCGTCGTCATGTCAAATGTTAATTTTTAGTTAGAACAAATAATGTGTGCCGAGAACATTTATTTGCAGGAGAACTTCTCTTCTACCTTCGATATGGAAATTGTTATACTAGTTTAGCACTGAACGATCACAGAATATACTTTATGTAAACTTCATATCATTACGTATGGCGTAACAGAATGAAGAGAATACACTGAAATATGCAATTTAAATATCTACTTGTAACTATTCTACAAATTGGCATCGATCAACAAAGAGTACAGCTTCCGCGTCACACAAAAACGTTAAGTCGACATGCAGGCGACAAGTTATATTTCTATACAAAAACATGTCGAGACGCGTGTTGGCGGTTCGTCGTGGCGGAAATGCATAGTTTCCCATCGTGACACTCCGCCCCCGGTAATTAGCGACCATCGCGATTTCTGGGTCGAGCGGCTGCCGCAGTCGGCTGGGAGACGGTCGGGACGGGCGCGAGTGGCGTGCTTCCACATTCGTGAGGGTATATATCGTTGCGCTTGAGCGTTAGGGGCATGCTATTTAATAAGTTAAACTATTTTCGTGTTTATCGTAGTCGAATTAGCATACGAGCATATGAATCTTTATTGAAGTCTGTTCAGTCAATTTTCCGTTAGAAGTGTATTGAAATAAACGCATTGTGTTGGACTGGACTTCATATTTTAGGGTTCTGTCAAAAAGTGTGAATCCGTTTGTGAAAGCGCGTGTGTCTATCTGTACAATTTCGTAAAAACAATTATTACAATGTTACAATTGAAATTTGATGGCCCATTTATATGCAACGAGCTAAGTTCTAGAAAAAATCAACTTTACGGACAAAACATTCAATAAAATGTTGAGATTAACATTGTGTAAAAAGTTCTTCTTAAACAAAAAACCTTTTGAAATATGAAGTAAGTTGCCTTAATCAGCGTATTTAAATAAATTACATTTTCCAGCTAACAAAAATCATAATGGTTTTAAACAGGTTGAAAAATCTAAATAAGTAAATATTTGAAAGTAATCGGTTCTAACCGTCGAAGCTTCGTAATTGTTTATTGAAAAATCGCAAAGTGAGTAATACGACGGTTACTGCATTGTGAAAAAATACTTTTAACCATTTCTATAAATACTACTACACTTATGTTTTCATTATTTTACGTAAATTTATTAACCACGTCTTCTATCTAACAATTCTACATTCTCGTATTCATTTTTTAATTTATCCCTGAATTACCGAAGAACTTTAGGACGAAAAAAAGCGTTTTCAAAAACGTTAACAGTGTCCAAAAGTAGAATTACACATTTAAGGTAATTAAAGATTATTTAAATCACCGAAGGTAATGATCAAGTAATTATTTAAAGTATAAAGCAACCATATTGCATTATTTATTAAAACTTCTAAATAAGACTCGGTACGTCTAATACCTATTTTGTAATACTGTTCGCGGTAATATTTTAATCATGAACTTAATTAATATCTAACTTAATAGTTAAATTTATACGAAAAATAAAAAAAGTTATATTATATTACTTTTGAAATTAGTCGACAAATTAATTCTATAATATTATTTAAGTTACATAAAAATATACAATACATATTGTAGGAATAAAAAATATTCTAAGATGTGTTAAGTATTTAAAAAAGGTTTGAATAAAAAGATCTCAATAAGAGTTCTGAATAAGGTTCTCAATAAGATCTGCGTATATTATACTTCGAATATATTCGTCAATTTAAAGGAAATATTTTCTATTTTAATAAGTATTGGTACCGCGGTAGTATGCTTTGTAATTATATCAGAATGTGATAGTGAAAGAAAATGTGAGTAGTATGTATGAGTAGTGAAAGAATAATAGAAATTATGTTTGACGTGACAATGCTTTACGAAAACTAACTAGAATGTAATGTCCTGTTTTCGACGAGCTATAAATTACACATTCGACATTGACAGGTAGCTCGAAACTTGAAATAAATGACCCAAAAATAAATGTTGTGTTATTTTACAACCTCACCTTTTGAGAGATATTTTGAATGCTATTATATTCATACTCGGTACTCTTCGGAATACAATAGCGAGTGAACACACTGACAGGTTTAATAGATGCTGACCAAGTTTTTAGTAAATCGATAGGCTAATAAGCGTTAATGACTGTGGAAATTGAAATTGACACGATTTTATTTCGCAGAAATAAAACCAAAGAGTTCGACGAGATAAATAATGCGGTGAACGAATTAAGAACACATATCTATCTGATCAAACGTTATGCGACGACGAGTCAATTCGCGCTTCGATAAGACAATTTAACGTGGCCGTAGCATCGTTAGCGCATTCGACGCCTCGACAGAAGGATAAGGAGGCACACTAAGCATATACAGTGCGCAATAGAAAGAGAAGAGAACAATATTTGCTATAACAGGAAGAGAGCGTAGTGCGTGAAATAAATTAACGGCGTTTTACTGTGACATGAGGTCACTGTTTCACATTATCGGAAACTAAGATATCTCAAGAAATTTAGTCGATACAACTCAATCCTTCTTTTTAAATTCTTTCATTCATTTTTTTCATTTTCATCACACGTAGAGCGTGCGTGTGTGCGTGCGACTGTATGTGTGATCATGCGTGTATGTGCGTGTGTGTTTGTATTTTATGTGTGTAACAATGTCTGTTTAACACTTTCTTATAAATATCTCCGGCTTCGTTTTTCTTTTTTCTTTAACGAGGAATATAAACTTTATAAATCAAAGAAGATGCTATACTCATTTCCCCGGGAAAAATGAATTAAGGTACTCTCATATAAAACTTTTAAAATTACAAGCGTTTCCTCAGTAAGAACGCAGCGCTGAAATGACGCAGTATGCTTTATGAATCCGATAATGTTAACCTTTTATAAGTTCAACAATAAAATAAAAGTTTCATTGCAACGTTATAAAAATTATATTTACGGACTTTTACTTTACAATAAAGGCTATCCGTTTAATTCCATAATAAGTATTTTATTTACGCAGCATTATTACACGCACTGCTTGCGTCCCTCGAAAACTTGCAAGTCTCGGAATGCAAATTCCCACGAACCCAGAGCGGCGGCAATCTGTGTAGCGGGCCACGTGTGTCGGGCGGGCGCGCAGGCCTGGGGCGGCGGCGCGTGATAAAAACGCGCGGCTCGCGAACAGGTGTCGCGCGGTGTTTTTGTACCGCCGCGCGGTCTGCTCGCGAATGTGCAGGAAGTCGGCGTCGCGGCGTGGGAACCGTTCGTGTCGTATGTGATTATCGGATGTGCTTTTCGCTTTTGCGTCTATCTATGTACGAGCTTAACTATATTTATGTATATCACATTTCATATAAATATTGTAATTGGAATATTCTCGCCTTTAGGGTGCAATTTGAAGGTCCCATAGTGTCGTTATTTAAACATCCCATTTGTTCCGTTTTCGTTTTGATGTTGCGAAATTCTTATTGGATGGGTAAAACGATTTTAGAGTGACATGCGTAGTTTAGAAATGCGTGGCATGGACAAACGATGTCAAGAAGGTGATTTGTAGAAAAACTTTAAGAGTGAGCGTTTGACCAACTGAGCAAGTGATATGCAAAATTTCAGACCACCAGATCTAATGGTCTGTATGTTGATATACCTGTCAGGTATACCTACTAGTTTATGTGGTTTCGTCGTGATGGTACCGTCGTTTGATCACTGTTAGTACATTCTCGTGGTTATTTTATTAAATTTCTAAGGGTTTTTAGGATCAAATCTCACAGTGGGCAACTTTCTGGGACCGAAAATTAAATCCGGATATTATTTCAGTTGCCTGCAGTATCGAAGACCTCATTTTAACCCTTTCCATAGGAATTTAGCAAAACCCTTTCATGATTTAAAAATCAGTCCTGATCTGTAACTCCTAAACCCAATGGTGTGGGTTGTGCGTTGGTGTACTAGTCACCTATTCGTTTATATTTGTGTGTATATGGGTAAAATTTGAGAAATCCTAAATTTTGTCTTAATAAATGTTGTATATATCATCTAGTGTGCGAGTTGTTGAGGATATAATTTGGATAGCTTTACGTACGAA